>CM028244.1:39872623-40519133 GCA_016432835.1 Brassica nigra
CGTTCAGTTACGTATTGCTTGAGTTTTGGATGAATATTGAGGCAAAGTGAGAGAGAAAGTTGTTTTAGTTCATAACAATTGAGAGAGAGGAGTTAAGCGTCATTACTAGGTGCATTAAGGGGGCATTAAGAGCTCCAAATTGGTAGTTTGTTGTGGTTGGTGTATTGATGGCAATGGCAATCAAGTAAATTTGTGAGGTGATGAGGTTGAGAGAGTAAAGAGCCATTTTGGGAAAAAAAAAAACATAAATTAATGGCATTTTAAGTGAATAATGTGAACAAGTAGGGTTGAATATAGCTAACCATTTCCAACAAAGAAGGAGGTTAGTTTGTGTTTGACTTTGAGTTGTGAGTTACTTTTGCAGCAACCCTAAAATATCCTTCAAATCAGAAATATTAAATATATTTTAAACATTGTATAATTAGTTATGTTAATCTATATATATATATATATATATATTAAACTTAAAATTGTATATGTTTTTACATTGAGCATTCTATATATTCTAATTTTATGAGATTTCTATAATTATAGTAAAATAGTATGTATGAAAATATATTAGTGTTCATAGGATGCCAAATTATAAATGTATACCCTTAATTAAAATTCATGTTTTATAGTGACATCTCGTCATCACATTCCTCGAAAGAATCAACCAACCGAAGGGATTTCAATCGCCTATCACAGTATTTATCACGAGTATTTGGGACATCAAAATTCCCAGACGGTAATACCTAAATTTGCACGACTTCCCTGCCTCGACCACCATGTAAGTCGTATATTACAATTATATATATATATATATATATATATATATATATATTCCAAATTAATAATATTTGGTTTAATCTATTGGTTCGACACAAAATTTGTTCAAATTTAGGGACAAGTATTGGAAGGTCGGCTCACCAGCAACATTCACCAAATGACCGAGATTATTGCTTAGGAGATATATATGAATTATCTGGATTCTCCGTCCTACACAATTCAATAGCGACTTCACTTGACTCCGTATTACATTCAGATCGACGAGGGACAAGGGTGTCAAAGTTACAAAAATAGGTCCAATCATCCAGTTCAAAACTTCTCTCCTCAAAATTACAAAATCTACTGCGTAGCCACTACACCCACTACTTACCAGGTAAATAACTCCAGCACAATTCTAATTACACAAACATGGTTTATTTTTTATAAATTTAAAAAAATTAGCGCAGATAATAGATTGGGCAAATCATGATGATGAGAAAACAAGTCCATACCATCCGAGGTAAATCTGTTGGGGTCAAAATCGGTCTGAATCGATGCCTAAAATCCCGGAAAAACCAAATCTCGGTAAAACTTGAAAACCAAGAAAATGGATGGCGGAGCGGATCGGACAAACACAGCGGTCCGCTTGCCGTGTGGCGGCGGACCGATGTTCTGTCGCTTCGCCCATAGGCGGACCATCGTCATGGTTGAAGAGATCTTAACTGCGAAGGCTATGAGTAAAACCCAGCGGCACTACCAGGACCACGCGGCGGTAGAAGACTCAATTTGAGACTCCAGCGAGGAAGCGCGGACAGATAGAGCTTCGGGTAAAACCCTAGCGAAGCAGCCGTCCGATGCACAGCGGTCGTGGAGAAACTTCCACCTCCTCCCGGAAGCGGCGAGGGCGATGTTGAGCGCGTCGATCTGGATATAAGTGACCAGTCGATGGCTCCGGACCAAGATGCGGATATCCACGAAGAGCGTGAAGCCATTCGCTCGGCAGAGCGCAGCGTCAAGAGAAACCCATGGCCGGAGGAAGAAAACCTCATTGGGTGGAGCGGGAGGAGCTGGCTGAAAAACAAGCCAGAATCCACGGGCCAGCGTCGTCGATTCGAAGAGCATCACAGGGCCCCATGAAATTCACGACCTCCACGGTACATTGCAAAAACACGGCGGTCGCGGTGAAATCGCCAGATTCACCGCGACAAAGCGCTTCGCCGAAATCGACGAGACTACTTGAGGAAGCGCCAAGACTCCTTTCACCACCGGATCACGAAACCCACATCTCAGATCCGAGGAAGATAAAAATTCCGTCTCGATGGCACCTCCGACCGAAGGCACATCTGCGGTCGTTGCAGATCGCGATGAAAAGATGCAAACTCAAGGGCGAAAAAGACGCCGGGTACTGCCTCCTCCTGCGTCGAAAACCTCAAAGGAGCTGCGCTCGAATGTTTTTCTCGCCTAAAGCGAAACTCTATCGGAAGCTTTTGCCAACTTCGCGGGTTCCTCAAAGCAGTACTCCATGTTCATGGACGGGAGACCTCGGCGTCGATCTCGGAGTCTATCTCAAAGGAGACGAGCCACTCCAGCGATTTCATGAGCAGATTCAAGCTAGTAATGGAAAGAGTCACCGGAATCAGCGACAAAGTAGCGGTCGACGCTCTGCTGAAAACTCTCTGGAACCGATCTAAACTCTGTCAGTGGATATCTCGAAAAAGCCGAAGGCGATCCGGGATGCTCTGCACAAGGCAGCGGACTTCATCATAATGGAGGAGGAGATGAAAATCCTCTCGAAACACAACTGTAAGCGTCCACAATAAGGAAGAGTTCTCGTAACAATAAGTACATCCACCACAAAGGGGAAGATCTCCAAGGCGAGCACAATAACGCCATCAGTTCCGAACAAGGGAAGACCTCCGGGAACACTTGGACCAGGAACCAGTTCAAGGATAACTCTACTGCGATTTCCACCAGATCGGAGGACATTCTACTCACAATTGCAAGGTTCTCGGGCGAGGCTATCAGCGAAACTCCTCGCCGGTGAACTCTCGAAGGTTACGAGCATAAAAGATCTTGTCTTGGATTCGGATCGGCCTCCCAAAACTGACAAAGAGTCTCCCGAAAGGGACGCACGCGAAAATCAGTCGGGCGAAAAACATGGAAGGAGACAAGACAACCAAGGAAACAACAGTAACCGTCGAAGGGTCAACATGATCATCCGGATGCTAATTCTATCACGATTGGTCTCTTCGATCAAGGCTACGGACGAAAGGCTGAAACGAGCTCTAACTGGGAAAATCGGTCCCCGACCAATGACGTGCCGAACGATACGATCACCTTCGAAGAGCATGAAACCATCGGCATCAACAAACCGCCCTGCGGATTCTCTCGCTAAGGAGGCGAGACGAGTGGTACTCTTTTCTCCCATATAGATCAGACTCAGTCGGACAGAGCGTCTCTTTGAAACGTCTTAGACCTGCCTACCACTTGATCTAAGAAGATGGGCGTCGACAAAAAAAAATAAAAATCAAACAGCTTTATAACTGATGAATGACAACATTTTATAGCGTTATAAACAGAAAAGTTTTAATATGAATAACTATGTTGTATCTAGATCCGTATAACATAATTTTTTATAACCTACCTATTTTGTCTTTTAGTAAAAATGTATCAAGCAGAACCATATATAATATTTCTTTCTGTATTGGGGTTTGCTAAATAGCATGTCCACCCACGGGCGAGGACCGACCCTTCACGGACCATTCCGAACCTGGTCCTATCCCGCAACCACGCATCTTCGTCTAAAATTCCCGTAACACGGTCCTCAGGTCCATGGACACAATATCCATCTTTCATCTCATTTGGGATTATCGAAGAAAAACTTTGGAAAAGTTATTAAAGACTTGGTCGTCGAAACAGATTCCTGCCTGATGTATAAAACGGCTATGGTCAGCTTGAACACCAGTTGCCTTGACTATACGAGGAATTGGAATCCTTCCGGAAAAACTAATGGTTGTTTCTTAGGAAAAATTGTAAAAAACGCCCAAGTCCCGAAACGGCCCAGAAGGGGCCTAGATTACAGATGAACGGCCTACTTATGATTTTAGAATAATATTGAGCCCAAGGCTGGTATGAGGGTCTATTTTTCTTTGCAGGAAAGGATAAATGTCAAGTTTTCAAAGATAAATGTCAAGTTTTCGAGGATAATCATGAAGGATGACGAAAAATGAAAAAGTCCGTCTTGCGACGAATCCGGCCCGAAAAGAGAGGCAAACCGACCGAGAGGGAGTATATAAGGAGAGCTTAAGGCGAGAACAGAGGGGAGCTTTTCAGAGCAAACTTGGCACTTAGAGCAATTTAGGCATTTTTCAGTTTTTACTATCTAGCTGAGACTCAACTAGGTTAGAACTTAGGTGGCTAGACTAGCGAATGTACCGACAGCTCTCGTGGCCTAGGATCCTACCTGTTGTTCACGCTCAAACGCGAATTCGGAAATAATATCTTTTTGGTCTCCTTTTGCTCTTTTCCGATTTATTATCCTTTATTCTTTCATATTGACTGTGTTGTGCGTGGCCCAGCAGATAGCAGGGACATTCAGCGAAGGCTACGCTGGCTTGGCTTTCCTCCGATTAACAAAACTCGGCGGTGTGAATTTTGGTTCCCACAGTTTGGCGCTAGAAGGAGGGGGGTGCGGATCTATCTCTCACGCAACCACACACGCTCTGTCCGATATGATGATCGACGCTGACAAAGACCATAGCGCCGCGATGGGACTCCGTCGATGCCAGCTGATAGAACTCCAGCTAGAAGCGTATCGGCGGTCACTCTGACACACGATACTAGACCGATGAAGGAATTGTTCCCCTCGCTCGAGAAAAGTCGGACGAACAAAGGAAAACTCGTGGCCTCTCGCCAAAACAGGTGGAAACCATACAGCGAAGGCCAAAAGCAAAGCCCGAGCGGGACCACAAGCCTGCAGCGGTAGAAGACTTCGATTCGAGACTCGGGCGTCGCTGCATGTGACACAAAACTTCTTCAGGCCAAAACTCGGCGAAACGCTCCGCCATGTGCACAGCCGACTCACGGAGAACCTTCCACCTCCGCGCGGAACGCGAAGAGGGAAAATATCGGCGGATCGATCTAGACATAGCGACCAGTCCGAGCTTCGGACGAAGGTGCTGATGTCCTCCCAAAAAACGAAGCCAGTCCGCTCGGCGTGGCGTCATTGGAAAAAACCATGGCGGAGGAAGAAAACCTCTATTGGGTAGAACAGGAGGAGCTGGCTGAAAAACAGACCAGGATCCATGCGTATTAGCGCCGACAAGCTCGGAAAGCTGCCAAAACCCTGATGAAATCCACAATCTCCGTGAGTACATCGCAAAAACCGGCGGAAGTCAATGTGGTAAAGTTGCAGATCCACCACGCGACAAGCTCTGCACCCGAGGTCAACAGACTTCTCGAGGAAGCACACAAAACTCTGTTCACTGCCCGGATTACGGAAACCAACATCTCAGATCCAGGGAAGATCAAGATTCCCGTCTACGATGGCACAACCTACACAAAGGCGCATCTGCAGTCTTTCCAGATCGCGATGGGAAGGTGCAAACTTAAAAGCGAGCGAGGCGCTGGCTGCCTCCTCTTCATTGAAAACCTCAAAGGGCGGCGCTCGAATGGTTTTCTCGCCTAAAGCGAAACTCTATCAGAAGTTTCCGCCAACTCGCCTCAGAGTTTCTCAAGCAGTATTCCATGTTCATGGACATAGAGACCTCGGATGTCGATCTCTGGAGCCTATCTCAAAGAGAGGACGAACCACTTCGCAAGTTCATGAACAGATTCAAGCTAGTAATGGCGAGAGTCACTGGAATCAGCGATAAAGTAGCGATCGATGCTCTCTGAAAACTCTCGGTACAGGTCGAAAACCGGCAATGGATATCCCTCGAAAAACCGAGAACAATCCAGGACGCTCTTCACAAGGCAACTGACTTCATCATAATGGAAGAGGAGATGAAAGTCCTCTCCCAGATGTACAACCCACAGAAGACGTGCGCAAAAAGGAAAAACTCTCGTAACGACAAGTATTTCCACCACAAGGGAGAAGATCTCCAGGGCGAGCATAATTACACCATCAATTCGAACAAGGGAAGACCTCCGGAACACTTGGACCAGGAACCAGTTCAAGGATAACTCATACTGCTAGTTCCACCAGACCCGAGGACATTCTACTACGAACTGCAAATTTCTCGGCGCGAGGCTAACCGCAAAACTCCTCGCCGGTGAACTCTCAAAGGTCACGGGCATAAAAGATCTTATCTTGGATTCCGATCGACCTCCCAAAACAGAGAAAGAGTCTCCAAAAGGGACGCACGCGAAAATCAGTCGGGCGAGAAACGCGGAAGAAGACAAGACGATCAAGGAAACAACAGCAACCGTCGAAGGGTCAACATGATCATCGGAGGATTGCAATTCTATCGCGATTCGGTCTCTTCGATCAAGGCTTATGGACGGAAGGCTGAGACAAGCTGTAACTGGCAAACTTGATCCCAGACAAACGACATACCTAATGATACGATCACCTTCGAAGAACACGAAACCATCGGCATCGACAAACCGCACTACGATCCGCTGGTCATCGATTTGGTAATCCGAGACCTTGAAGTCGGAAGAATCCTTGTCGATACAGGAAGCACAGTCAACGTCATCTACTGCGACATGCTTCGAAGGATGAGCATCGAACTCGGAGAAGTCGTCCCAGAGCCAAAACCCCATACAGGCTTTTTGGGCGCAATGTCAATGACCCTAGGATTCATCAAACTTCCTGTGATGGCTAAGGATGTATCGAAAATCGTCGACTTCATGGTATTCGACAATCCGTCCATCTATAACGTCATCATGGGGACTCCCTGGATCAATGCCATGAAAGCAGTACCATCGACTTACCATATTGGCATCAAGTTCCCAACTCCGAACAGAACGGCAGTAATATGGGGATGTCAGAAACAGTCAAGGCTCTGCTACTTGGTCGAACATAAACTTTGACAAGTTCGCCACACCCCAGCGGTCGACCTGAAACGAGTCAAGAAAACTCAGGACACTCTTGAGAGCTCCACAAAAGGTGACCCAGAATCATCGGATCAGGCAACGATTTCGGACGACAGCATAGTCCCCGAGTCCATCGCCCTACAAGCGGACACCCCGGCTTCTGAAACGGTCGTCTATCCAGCTGAAGCCCCAGTGGCGGAAGCAACCGGAACGACCCCATCCAGCGAGTAGAAACACCCGCGGCAACCTGCAGAACTACGAGGTGGCTTGATCCTTGAAAGAGGTACGTAGGCAGCTTGTCACATTGGCAAGTTCAGCTATCCCCCTCACCAAAAAAGGGGGGGAGTGGGTAAGTATATTCCTATACTCCCACAAAAAATCGAAATATTCGCACATGTACTCGACATTTTCGAAACTTTTTCAATAAAATTTATTTTCTTTCGGTCTCTCGATTCACTTGCAACAATCCAAGATCGGCCTAAGAAACGCCCAAAATAAGGGCCTAAAAAAACGCGTACCCTCCAAGCAGTCCTTGGACGGGAACTAACTTCTATTTTAACAATAGTCCATGCATACCCATGGTCAAACAAATACATCTTCTAATAAAAATGAAGATCGTAGCCATCTCACAACAAAAGATATATCTCTCGGGAAAAGCGAGACGTCGCAAATATTCCTCGAAGAACATTATCCAAACCCGCAGTCCGCCCGCGACTCTAAAAATACAAAGTGCCCGTCGATTGGCCCCGACGGACAAACCCAAAATTTTCTATAAAAAAAAAAGAACTCGTAGTCAAACCTTCCGTAAAAGTGAAAGGTTATCTTCCATCCATCAAGGATATCATAGCGCACTATACAAGAAATCCTAAATTTTGGTCAGCACTCCAGACGGTCTCTGGAGAGTGCTCGGTTCTTTCCACACAAGTCATATAAGCCGGTGCCAGTCGCGGACTTTAAATCGGAAAGAACCAGGTACAAATCGCCAACAGGAAAAACGAAAGCCGATTAGTCGTCGCATAGCCTTAGAGCCGAAAGTAAACCTAGGTCTTGCCCTAACCAGTCCTACTGGTCCGTTAACATCTCAAGACATGATTCGGATCTTAAAACATGTCCCATCGTCCATATCTAATACGCTCACGAAACTTCGCAAAACTCCGAAAACATTTTCGAATACCCTCGTCCTAAAAAGAGCAAACGAACGTGACGACAAATTTAGAGATAAGATACGAAGTGACTACTCGTACCTTATCATCGGCACTTGACGAAAGTATAAACTAAAATTCGTAGAATGCTAAAGGTCATTCATTATATAAAAGAGGCCGCAAAAAAAACGGCTGGGATGCCAAACCACCAACGGCCAGTCCTGAAATACATAAGTCATATGACCTTACAAGGTCATAGCGTACACAGATAGAAACGGCCACACTCGGCCTAGTACACAACATAAAATCTTAGGATAAAAAAACCAAGGGAAAGAATCCCGACAATCCTCAAACCTCGAAGTCGAAGAACCCGGACATGGAGACTCCGAACGAGCTCGCAGGCTGGTCCACTTCCCCTTCCATGGCTCCGGCTCCCTCGTCATCTGCTCCCACTTCTGCCGTATCCTCTGAGACCTCGACGGGATCCCAAAGCTGTCGGACCCTTCCTTCAATCGTAGAAATCATCGATTCGGCATGAGCACACCCGTCCATAAGACCCGACATCTCGGCAACCTCGGCGGGAAAGGAAAAGTCCTAATCCTGCGACTTGTAGAGGGTAGCAAGCGAACCCGGCACTTTCGCGAAATCACCCACAAATTCCTGAGTATCTTTAAAGCTCTGGAACTCAGTGGCAAAAAGAGTGGCCCTCCTCTCCAACTCAGCAACAATCTTTCTTCTCCCTATCCTCTCCGCACGGATGAGGGCTCGAGAATGAAGTTCGGCCTGCCTCCGGTTTTGTTCCTCAACTTCTTTCCAAAGCGAAAAAGTTCTCTCTCGGCCTCTTCAGCTTTAAAGTGAGAAATACGCAACTCCCTGAAGCTTCCGTCTAGCGCCGCATTAAACACTCGCATCCCCTACATAAGCCAAGGATCAAATAAAGAAACCAAGATTCGAGATTAGACCAAAGAATCGGAGATCGAACCTCGTTGATAAACGGAGAACCTTCTGCGACTACTCCTCTCCTCGATTCCTCCTCCAGTGACGTTTGAGTAGTGAAACGGGGAGGGAGGTTGGCAAAAAAGTTGCTAGGAAGAGGAACTTCGCTGGTTCCACTCCCATCTCCCGGGGTGAAACCCGGGTTACACCCTGACAGCGGAGAATCTCCCGAAGCATTCTCGAAGGCAATCCCTTTATCTTCCCGAGGCCTAACCCTCTCCCTTTGAGCATGAATGGCATCGTGGCTCGGCTCCTCGGCATACGGGACGTCCAGAGGTTGAGAGACAGCTCGCGATCGTTGGAGCTCTACCGCATCCCGAATCCTTTAGAAGGTGAAGGAGTTCCAAAAGAACGGACCGTTGCGAAGAATATCTCGCTTTGCATACAGGTCTAGGGGAGTTGGCAGAAGAATCATGTTCACTGCAATAAAAAAAATTAGGTACCTCCGAAGTGTCAAAGCAAAACAGACAACCGATCGTATTACCGTGGTTAAGGTTCCACTCTCGACGGAATAGGTGGAGACAATTCTCCTCAACGGATTAAATCGTCTATCGGACGAAGAAAAAGCGCTCGAACCATCCCTTGGGGGTGAGAAGTATGCCCCCGAATTATGGTCATATCCTTCTTGGGCTCCATGCGGTATGAATAAGCGATCCGCGTCTTCCTCATCGCCCACAACCCTTCGAAATCGCCAGGAATAAGATCCATCCCCAGCTCATAACTCAGGATCAGCACACCAAGCCAGTGCTGCAAAGTTGGGGCAGCTTAGTTGGCTAATCAAAGCCCAAAGCGATGGAGCCGGATGATAAGCGCCAGGAATTGGAAACCACATGCGGCAATATGTCAGAAAAGCCGTAGCGGTGAAGAAACCTTCGGAGGATTCTCTGCGCTCTCGTTATCCCTCGAGATTCGAACATGACCCCACTCGAATCTTGCAGAAATCGAAGAATCGTAAGGAATTCGGGAGAGACCTTCTCGGGACAGTAAAGGTCAATCGTCAGTCCACAGGCCTCTTAGGGATGGGGATGACAGGCAGGAGTGAACGAACCATAAAGAGCTTTGTAGTGCGCATCTTTCGCATCTTCCTCGACCTCGAATTCTTCTTTGGAACAATCCCTCATGGGCGGAAGAATCATCGAGGGCGAGTGTGAGAAGTATGTTTCTTTGAAGATCTTTTTCTTGAAGACATTTTTAAGTAGAGAAAGAGAGAAGAAAGAAATTTCTATCTTGTAGAAATTTCTATTGAGAGGTAGGTGAAGAATTTGAAAAACTTACTCCACCTATATAGGCAAAAGGGAGTTACTATTCACTCTGGACCTTCGGTGAACGATTACGTCTAAACACCTCGAATGAACCATACCGCAAGCTAGGATCTCGCTCAAAGTCTACGGATCCTAGCTAGCTGAAACTAACTGTTGGGGTCAAAATCGGTCCGCAGCCGGAATCGATGCCTAAAAATCGGAAACACAAATCTCGGTCAAACTTGAAAACCAAGAAAGCGGATAGCCAGAACGGGTCGGACGAACACCACGGTCCGCTTCGCCCATGGGAGAGCGACAATGACAATAGTCCGCTCCCCATGGGCGGCCGGCCACGACAAATGGTCAGCTTGCCCATGGGTGGCGTGACCACGACGGCGGCGTGACCGTGACACGGGTCCGCTCGCCCACAGGCGAGCATGACCATGACGGTGGTCCGTTCGCCCGTGGGCGAGAGCGACCGTTACACGGGTCTGCTCACCCACGGGCAAGTGCGACCATGACGATGGTCCTATCGCCACAGTAGCGGCCCCACGGGTCTGCTTCGCCCATGGTAGCACTCAACGGGTCTGCTGCCCGGGGCAGGACCAACCCTTCACGGACCATTCCGAACCTGGTCCTATCTCGCAACCATGCATCTTCGTCTAAAGTTCCCGTAACACGGTCCTCAGGTCTATGGACACAATACCCATCTTTCATCTCACTTGGGATTATCGAAGAAAAACTTCTGAAAAGTTATAAAAGACTTGGTCGTTGAAACGGATTCCTGTCTGATGTAAAAAACGGCTATGGTCAGCTTGAACACCAGTTTCCTTGGCTCGAAAAGAGAGGCAAACCGACCTAGAGGGAGTATATAAGGAGAGCTTAAGGCGAGGAGCAGAGGGGAGCTTTTTCAGAGCAAACTTGGCACTTAGAGAAATTTAGGTATTTTTCCGTTTTTACTATCGAGCTGCGACTCAACTAGGTTAGAACTTAGGTGGCTAGACTAGCGAACGTACCGACAAATCTCGTGGCCTAGGATCCTACCTGTTGTTCACGCTCAAACGTGAATTCGGAAGTAATATCTTTTTGCTCTCCTTTTGCTCTTTTCCGATTTATTATCCTTTATTCTTTCATACTGACTGTGTTGTGCGTGGCCCAGCAGATAACCGGGACCTTCAGGGAAAGCTAGGCTAGCTTGGCTTTCCTCCGATTAACAAAACTTGACGGTGTGAATTTCGGTTCCCACAAATACAGAGGTCATAGTTGGTCTGTTGCTGAATAGGTAATTCTAAACAAAAGAAAGTAACAAAAATCACAATTTTGTTCACCAATACAACTCTATTTCTGGACGGCAATGGTTAAGCTCCTATTGTGTGACAAGCAAGCAGCAGATTTTAGCATCTTACAGAGCAAGAAGAATAGGAAGCTTAAAGTTGCCATCTTCACAAGCATAATTCCTAAACTTTTAATAGGTAAATATTTTTTTAAAAACACATAATAATTTAACCAAATCAATATATTTCCCCCTCAACGAAAATATAATATACAGTATTTTGCAGGCAAGCTACAACTCAATTCATCACCAGCAACGAAATTCTACTTCAACAAATCAATTGAATACATCAAGCATTTCAAAGGACGGATAAGAGATCAGCTAAAAAACGATGAAGTGAAGAGAGATTATAGATCACACAAAATGACAAGAAGAGAATTCAAAAGAAAAGATTCTATCCAATCATTCGGTTTGTAATTCTCATTCCCACAGAACTTCATACCTGGATTATTTAGTTTTTAAAAACACCTTATCATCGTTTGTACTATTTTAAACTCCTACTCCAGTGCAATACCCGGTATTAGCCAGTCGACCGTCTATTTCTCTGGTATTGAGAAATCTATTTATTTATCAAGCAACCAGTTCTCTGGTTAAATCCCTACCAACTATTTCTCAACGATGGTTTCTCTCAAGAAAGCTTGGCTCTCAAGGAACGGGGTTCTCTGGCCTCATTCCTATCTCCTTGGCCACTAAGCTTCCTAATCTATTATCGTTGATCTCTCAAGCAACCGACTAAACGGAGAGAGCTAAGAAGTAAACCTAGAGAGCTAATAACTTCCATCATCATAAGATCCTTACTTAGCAATCATATAAAAATAGTTAGTATATCTTAAAAATATTTTGTATTATTTGTAAAATCACAACTAACAAAATCTTCTTAATACACATGATTACAAAATAGTGGTCCACATTTCAACTTCTGATCTTCAAATGACTTGATCTCTTTCTTTATAACAATTGCAGGAACTTGATTTTCACAAAATTTCCCATCATTTTGGATAATTCAATGTTCCCATTCCAAACAAACAGATTGAAACTTATAATCTTAATTTCACAATATAACAACTTATCCGCTCGTAGCGCGGAGACCGGATCTAGTCTTAATTGAGTGAATCCAAATCAGGTAATTCTCCACACAGCATCCCTCGATTTATGCTGGCCTACATAATCACAAGTCTAAATACAATGTTATTTTGACTACAATAAAAATCTTCGCTGGTCAATTTATTTTAGTTAAAAAAAGTTATTTTAGCTGGTTTAAACACATTAAACCACAAGAGATTGCATCAACAAGAGATTTGGAAAAATACTTGGGGATGCCAATATTACAGAAGAGGATAAACAAAGATACGTTTGGTGAGGTTCTTGAGAAAGTGGCATCACGACTATCAGGTTGGAAAAAGCAAACTCTCAGTCTTGCAGGAAGGGTAACCATGACGAAGGCGGTTTTATCCTGAATACCAGTTCACTCGATGAGTACAATAATATTGCCTGCGAGTACTCTGGAGAAATTGGACGGCTTATCAAGAAACTTCGTGTGGGGCAGTGGACAACATCTAGTTTCTTGGGATAAGATCTGCAGACCAAAGAGTGAAGGAGGCCTTGGGATCAGAGTATCAAGAGATATGAATAAAGCACTGATTGCTAAAGTGGGATGGCGACTTCTACAGGACACAGAAAGTTTATGGGCTCGGGTCTTACGCTGTAAGTATGCAGTGGGTAATATTCATAACGTGTCTTGGATGGTAGAGAGGAAAAACGGCTCTTCTACATGGAGAAGTGTGGCTTTGGGGATGAGGGAGGTGATTCTTAAAGGTCACAGTTGGGTCATGGGAAATGGAAGAGAAATAAAGTTCTGGACCGATAGATGGCTATCTAATCAACCACTTACGACAGTTACGGTCGTAGAATTACCAGAAGGATACGAGAACATAACAGCTAGAGACATGTGGGTAGTAGGTGGAGGCTGGGACCTAACTGAGATCGCTCCATTTGTGACTGAAGAGACATGACTGGAGCTTGCAGCGGTAGTGGTTGACACTGTTACGGAAGGTGAAGATCGGTTAGCCTGGGGGCATACTAATAATGGGCAATACACTGTAACATCAGCCTATGATTTGATCACACATGATGACACCCCAAGACCGCATATGGGGGAGCTGTTTAGAAGTATGTGGCATGTTGTGGCCCCTGAAAGAGTGCAAATATTTCTCTGGTTAGTGGGACAAAAAGGAATCATGACAAACGCCGAGCGGTATAGAAGGCACCTTAGTAGGACTGATGTGTGTCAGGTCTGCAAAGGAGGAATTGAGACAATCTTACATGTTCTTAGAGATTTCCCAGCGATGAGAGGAATATGGGAACGACTTGTCCCAGCAGCGAAGAGGTACTCTTTTTTTCTTAATGCCTTTACTTGAATGGCTTTATGAGAATTTGAGGGAGAATGGAGAAGGGAGAGGAATTCCGTGTTCTACGAGCTTTGCTTTAGCTGTATGGTGGGGATGGAAGTGGAGATGTGGGAATGTGTTTGGTGAAAATAAACTCTGGAGGGACAGAGTAGGTTTCCTACGGAACTTAGCTAAGGAAGTGATGGTAGAAAATGAGATCGAGAGAGAAACAATGGTAAAATGGACCGCCCCTCCAATGGGGTGGATGAAGATGAATACAGATGGGGCTTCACATGGAAACCCGGGACCAGCAGCTGCGGTAATGAGGAATGATGAAGGTGAGTGGTGTGGTGGTTTTGCTGTAAACATAGGACGATGTGGAGCCCCGTTGGCTGAACTTTGGGGAGTGTATTATGGTCTTGTGTTTGCTTGGAAGAAAGGGATTAGGAGGCTGGAGGTAGAAGTGGATTCGAAGATGGTGGTGGAGTTCATTACGATAGGGATTGGGGGTATGCATCTGTTGTCTTTCCTGGTACGGCTGTTCCATGGCTTTTTATCGAGGGACTGGTTAGTCCGTATTGTTCATGTGTATAGGGAAGCTAACCGCTTAGCTGATGGGTTAGCTAACCTTGCTTTTTCTCTTCCGTTTGGTTTTCATAGTTTAGATATTGCTCCTATGGAGGTTGTTGATGTATTGCATGAGGACGTTGTTGGACCTCCCCGGCCAAGACTAACTCATGTGTGGACTGAAGTTTTAAGTTTTGAATAAATATTGGGAGCTTGCTCCCAGTTTCCTACCCAAAAAAAACACATTAAACCAGTCTTTTGTAGGCACTGTCTTTCGATCACTTCCATTATAGCAGCCACATTAAACCGAGTGCTTATCAAGGTTTAAACACATTAAACCAGCCTTCTTTGCAATATGATAATACACAATTTCTCATCAAATATATTAATTTCATGTATTGTTGTTGTGTTTACTGGTTTTTGGGTATGATCAGTCTTATGGTTTGTATCATCATATATATTATAAAACATGTATAAATTGTTATTACATATTTAGAATAATTAGTAGGTTAGTTAGCATCATCAGATATTATTGTTAGTAGAATTAGATATTAGCAAAAATCAAAACTAATAATTTATTAATAACATTCTAGAAACCAAAAAAGTTTGCTAATTCCACGCAAACATCATAAATAAATGATATTAAGCAACTAACACAAACTACAAAATTATCGGATATATTACTTCTGCTGGTTAGTATCCTAAGATATTATAGGATACTTATAATTTCGTATTTTCCTTATCAGTAACATTCCATAAATTCTGTAATCATAACAAAAGCAATGACAATTAACTTCACAAAATCAAAACTAGTAAATACACTTAAACTCAAATAATATTCCAATTTTTTCCTACTTCAACGTAGTCATTATAACAAAAAGGATATTAATTATACTAACACAATCTGCTTAGAAAATATAAGATAGAGATACATAACTTTCTAAGGGAACAGAAAAATTGGTAGAAGGAAAAATATGTTTCTGTTTTTTTTTTTTGAAAAAAGCAATATATGAGCTTGGGTTAATGTATAAGTTCCACTACAGTACAGTCACTATGTAATTGTAAATTATGATGTACTAAATTTTTAAGTCATAACAACTCCAATTCAATAAATTAAATTAGACTTGCTAAATAAATTTTTCAAAAGTTTCTACTTATTTTTGACTGTTTTTTTGGTAATCTGCTTTCGTAAATAAATTATGTCTATGTATAATTAAAACTTAGCAAGTATATTAGAGTTTTATTTTTATTGTACTTATTTTTAGTCATAACAAACCACAAGTATACTTACAACTCTATTATTTTACACTTAAAGTTTACTTTACCAAAGAAAATAAATAAAAGTACGAAAAATAAAACAAAGTCTTATAATTTATAAATGGAGGTTAAACACAATGAACAATACATACCAATGGACTCAAAACTTAATAACGTATGAATACATAACAAGAACATAAACAACTAAATTTATGGCATTATCAAAAGTTAAAAATTATAATTATGAAGAACAAACATCCGTGCGGACGCACGGGTCAAAAGCTAGTATTGATTAAAACACTAGAAAAAATTCCCCGGGTAATTAGTGGGGCTAATTTATTTATTTATTTAAATGTATTAGAAATGTTAATAAAAACATGTATCATATATAAAAATTGGCAATATACATAAAAATGAAGTATATAAAAGTACAAAAAATTTCTCTCCGCGTACTCTCCGGTTTTTCTCCCTGAATTTCTGAACAAGGAGATTAACTAATCATTTTTCATGTCAACAAGTTTTTAGAAGTTAATCTAAGGTGGAATTATATAAAATTTGACTCTTCATAACCATATCACATTTTTCGACCAATGAAATTATTACATTTCACTAAACTATTTTCTCAATTAATAATATCATTTGAATTGCCAATCAAAAAGAGAGTCGATATGATCTCATGGGGAAAGAAGTCCGAAAACACGTACCAAAATGCTCGATCTAGGGGAGACACACCTCAAATCGAAATTACAATCACTATTCATAATGAGAACCACGACAAGGCCGATAGCATTCAAAAAACAGAGCACCAAGATTTCAAGGTCGTCGATAAATGAACAAAGTTTGAACTTAAGAACAGGCTTCAGAAGATATAGAAAGCAAGGAAAAATAGCATGCGGTCTGCCAACCACAAACTATTTGGGGGGCAAGGACACAACCAACCCATGATAACCAAAAAATGGTATTTTATTCAATAATCCAAGGTATCTAAAACACAATAACGTGATCTTCTTTTATATGAGAAAGAAGATCCTAATCCAAAAAGTAATAGGAAGACACTAACCCTTAACAGAAAAAGGAAAATAAAAACAGAGGCCTTATCGATATTTAGGGTCTGCTAGTGTCGGTGTTATACTGCATCATTGTGTCTACCGAGCTACGGTAATCAGAAAACCTTGAGCTGACTTAACAGAACCAACTCTGAACGTGACCGACTCCCCAGATCCAGACTTAACAGAAAATCCTACCTGACTGCAGGTATTTCAAAATTATTACTTGAACAAGCATGCATGTCCACAATTATTACTTTAGATAAATCCTTAGTTATCAAGAAGTCGCCCTAATACTTTTCTCCCTGTCCCGATAATCGAGGAGCCGTCTCAACCATCTCACTCCGATGCCGGTAGAGCCACGGCTCGCCGGCGTCGGGCGCTTCAACCTCTGCGTCGTCCTCTCTCTGTCAGTATCCGCTCAAGCTGAAGATCTCGTTCTCTGTTTGCCGCTCGTATGACACTTTCTTGGTCGAAGATGTCTTCGATTTCGTATTTTTCTGGGGGCTCCCAGCCACAGTTTTCACTCGTCTCCTCTGCTCAACACCATCAATGCCATACTTCTGCTAGTCCGGTTCTGTCAGGAATCAGATCTGTGAGGTCCATTCATCCTCTCTTCCTTATGGTTTCTCCTCGGCTAGAAAGCTCCCTCCGACGTTCGCCTTTCATACCACCGCCAGTCCAACGCCAAGCTTCAGCTTCCGACGTCTGTAAATCTGATGTCCGTGGGGATCCACAATTAACTCGGGTTTTAGATCTGGAATGTTGTCGGTTGTCTCGGTTGTGCTCGCCTTATGTCTCCTCCATCACAACCGTCGCTGGTCTTCCTACGCCGCTCGCCCCTCCATCATCATCAACTCCGCCATGCCGTTTAAACAGCGCTTCTTCCCTGCTCTGCCGTCATTCCTTGCAGTTCATCGGATTCTTTGACCGAGGAAGGCTGAGTCTCTTTGTTCATGAGATGGGCCACTATCAGTTTGCAGTGGGTTTGACAAGCCCAATAAGGCTCCAAGGTCCCCATCTCCTTCTAGCAGTTTCACAGCTCACCTTGATGTGGGGTGGATTGGTCTCCTTGACTAATCTTCTAAAAATGTTTAGTGGGTTCACCGGACTTTTTACCGAGACAAATTTACACTCAAAGCATCATCTCTCTTGTTCGAAGAGTAGCCTTTCTTTTCATTTACCGGTGGATTCACTGGGACCATCATTATCACCCTTTGCTTCCTTTTTAAGGAGTAATTTCCCTCCAACCTTATGGAGGTGTTTGTCCATATCTATAACCATCTTGCTATCTTGTGGAGCGGTCTGTTCGGGACCTGAAGATGCAGCGGAGTTCGTTTCGATGAGTTTCCGAGGTGCGGATTGGATGTCAACGTCACATGTGACTATCTTTCTGCTGTCCGACCATGTCGTGAAAGCTATACTGACGCATTCGAGCATAGTCTTGAGTTCGCTGTCATCTTCTTCTTTTGAAGACCTATCTTTTTTATTTTATGCAGTTGTAGTTTATGTTTTCAATCAAAGAGGATGGACAATTCCCTCTATCATTTGTAATCAAGCAAGTTGAAGTTAATGAAAAAAGTTGTGTTTCAAAAAAAAAAAAGATAAATCCTTAGTTGTTCTTTAAAAGCTTGTTCAGCAAATTTTTAATAATGTGATACATTTTTGTATGTTTTTATTCAAAACTTTAAGAAACAATGTGATAACAAATAACAATAACTATTAAGTTAGTTCAATGAAATAACCTGCGTCTTAAGGTACAAAAAAAATAACTTCCGTCTTAGGTAATCAATGAGCAATGAGGCTTCATTGAAGCATTTCTCCGTCACGTTGCTGCGAATCCAAGGAGGGAAAAACAGCCACCAAGTGGTCACAACCACAAAACCCACCGTTAGCAGCCGTGATAACATCTGTCTCACCACCCACCTCTGTGCAAACTCAGTCCTTTTCACCGCCACTTCCCCAACTGTGCAAACTCCATGTAGCACAAAGAACAAAGTGAGTTCCCCGGTAGGCATCTCACCGATTATATAGATGAAAAGCACTTCGTGAAACACACCAGAGGCTATGAAAGTCACCAAAACACTAATTAACATTGCAGAATTATCGGAGCACATTAGGCGTTGGCAGACACGCCGCACAGGAATGTAGACGCCTGCTCGGAGACTTGCAGAGACTAGGAGGTTCCATCGGCGTCCCCAGAAGTCTTGAAGAGACGTGGCTAAGTATGGTTCCTTAAAGTGTGGCTCTAGGTTGTATTTAAGAATGACGGTCAACAAAATTCTTAAGAGCGTTAGGGAAACCTCAAGTATAACATATAAAAACGGTGGATAGAGACCCAATAGCAGAATGGGAGGAAGCGTTTTGTAGTGAAATATATGTAACAATACACCAAAGAGTACAACTTTAATTGCGAAAATCCATGTGCGCAATTGATCTTGAGGTTTAGGGTTCGTTTGACGCTGGATGGGTAAACAAGTGAAGCAGGTGAATAAGAAGATATTTGAGGGTAGTGGAAAAAGAGGACCTTGATCAAAGGAAAAGAGGATGAGTTTTAAATCGGCAAGTATCAGCAAAATCGCTGCAGGGGAAGAGAAAAGTGAAAAGGAGAAGAACAGAGGAAGATCAAGAAACAAAACACATACAGGGAGAATAGAGACTAGACGGAAAAAACCAGGTTTGATTCTAGGTGGCAAGAAATAACAATAAGATACCGACATTATTGTTGAAACCCCTACTTTCACCAAGCTATTCAGTTCTTCCTCCATACCTCTGATTTTTTTTTCTTCTGATTTTCTAGGTTTTGCAACGAGAAATTTTTTTTTTTATTAGTTTTGCAACGAGAGATGTTTAACATGGTGTTGGTGTGTAGCAAAGTAATCCGGATTGAGTGAAAAGGTAACGAGGGCACGTGATTTTACAGGTTGACGAAGATGTTTGCTTGTACGTTCCTGTTTCTGAGGCTACCTCTTACTTGCCTTTTTTGTTTCGTCTTCGTCGTAACTCTCACGTCTTTGAAACATTTAATGTCTATCGAAAATCTGTAAAGCTGTAATAAACATTTTCTTTTTGTCGCCTGTAGAATTTTATTAAACCTTGAACGTATAAACCTGATAGAGAAACATAGACAGCTGATCCGTACATTTTCGAATAATACTAGAAAATAATAAAAATAAGGTGCATTTTCTTTGAAATAGTAACCGAAGAATCTGTCACAAGCAGAAATTAGGCATGGAACAACCAACGTTCTCAGAAAACAAGGGAAAAAACCTACAAAACAAATGTTCACCACCACCAGAATCTTTCAGAGAAACACAGAGCCGGGCCTGGCAATATTGGGACCCCATTCAATTTCTTTATTTAGTACCAAAAAAATATTAAACATATATCTAAAATATACAAGCAAAGTAAATTTATCAAAAGAAAAATAAAATAAAGAGGCAAAAAGAAATGATCTACCTTTAAGTGGTTTAAGAATATCAGAAATTTATATGTTTTTCATATATTTATGTTGAAAGAAATATTTTTTTTTTACAAATTAATATGTAAAAACTGTTTTTTTTAATATTAGGAGCCTCATTCATATGTTTCACAACAATGGGCTCATACCCGGTTCTGGAGATACACCACGATGCAAAACCAAATTTAGCTTCACCAGTTATGGATTGCATAACCGGTCGTTGATGTAATGCTATAAAAGATGACAAGAGACCAAAGAATTTTTTATTAATATCAGGAACATACATGTTAATGCAGATGAGGCGACGAAAACTAGTGCAGAAAGTAAAGACACATCACATATTTGTTAACAGGATTCGTTTTCTACATCCCTAGAACCTTGTCCAGATTTCATTGACTTAGAACAAGGAGCAACCTACAATTGCTATATGGTACAACACACACACACTAGTGTCTACCATTCTTTTCTAAGAAGCGATCTACAAATATTAGGAATCAACCACGTATGCATAGATCACCATCCGGCACCGGAGCACACTGTCTTCTACAGCTGCAATCTTCACAGATCTCTTCAATGAAACCGCCTTGCTAAACTCCCCCTGAGTCTAGGCTTCAATCTTCCATCTCCTCGGAAGTACTTCACCAAGTACGTCAGCACCCAACGCACACCAGTGACACAAAACGCTTGATCACCCAAGCACACACGAAGCTACCCACGAGCTCCACACAATGGCCAACTCCATTAAACAAAGCGTCAACTCCAACGCCACCAAACTAAGTCAACATCGGACTCCATCAGGTACTACTTCAGACACTGCTTCAGCACCAAGCAGTAACAAACACCAATATACAATGAAACCCCTCTCTTTCTTCTATGAGGTCTGACTTTCTCATAAGGCACGTCCCTCCTTTTATAACATATCAGAACTTGTTTTCCACAACCAGAACTTGATCCCCAAGTCTTCAACTTATTCTCCAGGTCTTCCAAATACACTTATGGCAACTTTCCATTAACTTTATTGGAAAACTTCACCTTCAAGCAAACTTCTTTTGCATTATGGAAAACGTCCATTTATCTTCAAGCACATATCTTCTTTCATTTTCCAAGCTCAGCAAGCCCACGCTCATCATGAAACACGAACTCAACCCAAACCCATCTTCATGACACACGCCTGTACTACTTCTTGTAGTACTTCACGAACTGATACAGAACATCTCTCAAAACTGCATCTTCAGTCTCCCCCTTTTTGACTATGCATGTGCACTCATCATAACTGGCTTGAAAACCACGTCTTCAATCTCCCCCTATGAGTCACATCATGATCAAAAACCAACTCGAAGATCATCACCTTCCAAACCAAAGAAGAACACCCATCACGCCATCTTCATCAATCTTTAATCAAACTTTGTCCTACTTTCTGAACAAGTTTCATCCTCATCATCCATGATCTCACCAGTAACTTAGGTGACCCGCTCTGATACCAATTGTTAGTGCAGATGAGGCGACGAAAACTAGTGCAAAAAGAAAAGACACTTCAAAATTTGTTAACGGGGTTCGTTTCCTACATCCCTGGAACCTTGTCCAGATTTCATTGACTTAGAACAAGGAGCAACCTACAATTGCTATATGGTAAAACACACACACACTAGTGTCTACCATTCTTTTCTAAGAAGCGATCTACAAATATTAGGAATCAAGCACGCATGCATAGATCACCATCCGGCGCACCGGAGCACACTGCCGTCTACAGCTGCAATCTTCACAGATCTCTTCAATAAAACCGCTTTGCTAAACTCCCCCTGAGTCTAGGCTTCAATCTTCCATCTCCTCGGAAGTACTTCACCAAGTATGTCAGCACCAAACGCACACCAGTGACACAAAACGCTTGATCACCCAAGCACACACGAAGCTACCCACGAGCTCCACACAATGGCCAACTCCATTAAACAAAGCGTCAACTCCAACGCCACCAAACTAAGTCAACATCGGACTCCATCAGGAACTACTTCAGACACTGCTTTGGCACCAAGCAGTAACAAACACCAATATACAATGAAACCCCTCTCTTTCTTCTATGAGGTCTGGCTTTCTCATAAGGCACGTCCCTCCTTTTATAACAGAACATAACTTGCTTTCCACAACCAGAACTTGATCTCCAAGTCTTCAACTTATTCTCCAAGTCTTCCAAATACACTTATGGCAACTTTCCATTAACTTAATTGGAAAACTTCACCTTCAAGAAAACTCCTTTTGCTTTATGGAAAACGTCCATTTATCTCCAATCACATATCTTCTTTCATTTTCCAGGCTCAGCAAGCCCACGCTCATCACGAAACACGAACTCAACCCAAACCCATCATCATAACACACGCTTGTACTACCTGCTGTAGTACTTCACGAACTGATACAGAACATCTCTCAAAATTGCATCTTCAATCTCCCCCTTTTTGACTATGCATGTGCACTCATCATAACTGGCTTGAAAACCACGTTTTCAATACAAACACAGTCAGTTACAAGAAGTTAAAGCCCAAAAAAAAATGGTTCTAGCATCTTTGTTTTCTAAGAGTTTGATTGGTAGAAACTATATCTTTATTTTTTTTGCTGGAGAATTATTGTTATAGATTTTTTTGATGTACTTATAGATCCTGTTGCTGTAATTTTTTTTAAAAAAAAGTTTAGTAGTAGGTTTCTTCTTTATAATCATGCTTGTTATAAATTAGATGTAGATTGTATTATATACATGTATAAAAATTTATTAATAAATACAAAAAGCTTTATTATAATTTATAATTTTATTAAATAATTAAAATAATAATTTTAAAAATTTCCTTAAATAACTAATTTTGAATTTCAATAATAAATAAATTTGACATAATAGAAAATCCATAACCATAAGAATGAGAAAAAATTATTAATTGTCAAATCAAATTTAAAAGAAAAAAGAGACAGACTAATGATATGGCATCATATATATTTAGAGATAAGGTTTTATTGTTTACAAATTAATATTGGAATAAAACTAATGTAAATATACTTTTAATTGTTGAAAACCCATAAGAATAGACTTAGATTTATGGCTTTCTAGATTTGTTGTACAGACCAAGTTTTTTTTTTAAAAGCTGTAGAAACAAAAAAAAGTTAGTAAAGTTAGATTGTTGTCAAATTAGTGATCTGGACATCATTTATAGCATTAACCGATCACCATTTAAAACTATTAAGTCGGTATCCACAAATTCGTGGATATAAATATTAAATGAAAATATTTATTTTATATACAACGTCATATATATTGAATAATAATTAGAAATATAAAATGGTAACCTTTAACTCAAATATTTTTAGAAACATGAAATTTATTGATAATTCAATAATATAAGTTGCTAAAAATATTTATTTAATATGATTTTGAATAAATGATTAACAAAGGCATGATCAATGAATTAAAACATCTATTTTAAAACAGAATCCTTCCCATGGATCCAACATTTTTTGTAAGTTTTTAAATTAATACCTCCTCCCATATATTACTACTAAATGTGTTTCCAAACAACACAATTATTAATCATATATACAATATAAGAAATTAGGTCCTGCTTTTTAATAAATATTTTATTTATATTCTTTACAATGGTTTGGTGAAAACACTCAATTAACTTATGAAACAAATTCAAAAAATAAGTATAACTAGTTTTCGGGTTAAGATACTGCAAATAATTTCATTTAATATAAAACTAATTAAACTTAATAAAGCTATCTTATTAGATTCTTTTTCTTAGATTTTTTATTCTTAAGAACATATAATTATTAATGCGAGATTATGATTGGTTTAAGTTGACATTGAATAATTTTTATAGAAATAAAATGTTATGATCAATAAAATTGACAACAAATTAGTTTTATAATGTAAAATTATCAAATAAGTATATATCAAACAATTAATCAAAACCAATTATAGAGATATTATATAGCAAACATGTTGAAATAATTTAACACAAAATTAAGTAGTATATAATTTTCATATTTAATAAAAAAAACTAATAATATAATTGTATATTTTTCTAATACACTAAAATTAAAATGTTTAAACATTACTTATAAAAATGTTAAAATTATTAATTTTGGAAATTATATTTTTCGTGTATTTAAACGCGGGTAAGAATTTAGTCTCTCTTACTCAAACACAATCTTTCCCATGGATCCAACCATTTTTGTAAGTTTTTAAATTAAATACACCATCTATATTATTATAAAGTACAGATCTCTCACTCCAGCGCGCACCGCATCATCATCCACGTCAGAAATTCGAGCTTTGTTGTGTCGACACGTGTCCAACCGGAACAAAACGCAGCACCTCATTTATTTTGGAATTTAGTGGGCTTATATCATTACTCTTATATCTTTTATGTTTTGGGCTATTATTTTTCTCTGGTTTAGGCGGTCTGACGGCTCATTATTAGAAACCCTATATCTAATGACGCAAAAAATGAAGTTGTCTCTCTCTCTTTCTAACGGCTCGGTGACGTCTGCGCTTCTTCAAATCTTTGATACGGTGTGAGTTATGGTAAGAATGTCGACCTACTTTTTCTAGAGTTGCCACCGTTCTTCAACCTCTGATCATTTTAAACTGACCATTGACTTCCTCGACAGATTCGTAACGCCTCTATGCATCACTGAAATCAGGTAATTAAGCTTCTCCACTAACTCCTTCAAGCCACCATTCAATACGTCACATTTAATTTTCCTTTATAGAAATTGGTCCTATAAATAGTGACGATCATTTCGTCAAATACTAGTGCCTCACCCAATTCAGTCTCGCCGTTCTCCGCCAATTTCGTTCTATGCAGACAGTGGTCACGCCTCTCTTTTGTTTATGGAAGCACGAGATATGAAGAAAAGAGAGCTAATGGAGTCGACAACCTGATATGCTCTTGATTGATGAAAAGGTTGGCCTCTTCATCTTCTCTGCATATTTTTACGATTTAAGTTGCCGTTACTGATTCACCATCTTATTCATCTTTCTTCCTCTTGACAGTCGACGCTCCTTCGGAGCACCACTTCAAACTTTCAGATTCAACCGTCGCCATTCCTGTTAACTAAGCTTACAAAATTCGTTGAACAGAGTCCGTGAATCCAATACCGGCTGAGCTGTTTAGATTCTGTAGTTAAAGAATTCATGGGACTGGCAAATACAAAAACAGATTTTCTTTTTCCATTCTTGATAGATTTGTTTTCGCGATCTCTCCGAAAGGTAAATTAAGACAAACAGAACGTTTTCCATTTATTATAAATCTCCAAGAAAGAAAGGGATATGTGTGATATACAACCATGACTGATCTTTTGCTGGCTGAGTTATTTGCATTAAGGTAGAATAGTTCATGGCGATGTAAAAACCAAGAATATGCATTTGGATTATCAGAGTAATCTGAAGATTACAGATTTTGGAGTGGCTAGAGTTGATGCTCAGAATTCTAAGGACATGGCTGGAGAAAGTATAACTCTTGGATACATGGGTCCACAAGTAACAAAGAAAAATGTACTTCTTACATTAAAAAAATTGCTTCTTACATCTTCAAATAAGTTTTCTGTGTGTGATAATGCAATTTATGGTTAGATTCTTCATGGTAAGCCATACAACATAAGTTGCAATGTTTACAGCTTTGCAATGTGCTTCTGTGAGATATCAGTGCCTATACCTTATCTGATCTCAGTTTAGTTGATGTTTCTTCTACTGTTGTCCGTCAAGTAGTGACACTTAATATACATCAATACTTTTGGTGTTTGAAAAATAAAATCAATAAGGATGGTTATCGTTTGTATATTCGGCTTATATGGGGATTTAATGGTTTTTGGATTGTGATTTTTGATTTGAAGGTGGCTTTTTGGTGATTAGATCTGTGAGCCTCTGTCCAAAGTTATATGTCCAAGTTTTTGAAGATGAGTTACATGGTTTTTTTTGTGGTTGACTTTTACCAGTTTAATATATACATTGAAACAAAATGCTAAACCATTTGTAATTTGGTTGATTTTTCGTGGGCTCCTGTGTTCGGGATTCTAATCATGGGGTTCTTTCGATTTGGATTTATTAGGTTAGTACTTATATGGATTTCAGTTAATGGTTAGTAAAATAACTATGGTTGGTGTCTGTAAGATACCTTTGCCAGTTTGCCACATTAATTTTTTTTATCAAAAAAAGAAGAAAAAAAGATTGTTAGCGGTTCAAACGAAGTCTGGACTTCTCGGATGAGTTGATAAGGAAGATGGAACTTAGAAGCCTCCGTAGTTACTGAGCCTGCTGTTAGTATGGGCATATTGTTGGGGAATTGTCCCGAGTTTATGCACTGCACTGATTTCATAATTTTGATAAAAACATCAGATATATATATATATACATACATATATATATGTTGATTTTTATAGCAACATGCTTGCATGAAAATAATAAGAAGGGGACAAATTCTAGTGTAAATTACGGTAGAAAACATATTATATTATCTCCACTGAAGAAATAAGTAATATTATATTGTTGGTGGATGTTATGTAAATGTGTTTTGTTTACTTCCCAGAAAATAAAAATAAACACTATGAGACACGTTTCTGCAAAATAATTCGATCTTTTGTTTCCTGGCAGTTAAAAATATATTTTGCCAATAATTGGAAAAGAGAAAGTGTAAAGTTGTTGTTAATTTCAAAAATTTAAAGGTTTTAAATAGCATTTATTTGATTAAGTAAAAGAGTCCAAAGAAAGAAAGTTATAAACTATGTTTTTCCCTCTAAATTTGACATTAATTTTTAATTTTGTTTACTACTAAGATCATATTACTAAGTGTTTATCCATCATTTTTCTCATTAGTATTTAATTTTCAATTCAAACAAAATTTTAATATCATTTTCAGTCAGTAGATGATAATATAGTGAAAATACATAACTTCTGCAAAATAGTTTGATATTTTTCCCCTAACAATTACATAATTACAGTTTGCTAATGATTTGAAAAAAGGAAGTGCAAAATTGTTGTTGATTTCCTAAAATTTAAAGTCGTTTAAACATTATTTACTAAATTAAGTAGAAGAACTAAAAGAAATTGTTTTTAAAAATTTATAACCTTGCCAGCATATCAAAATGTTATGATTCTATCATGCCTTTATGAGATGAGAACGTAAATATCTTATTTTCTAATGACATTCAGATTAAATTATCATATAGAAGTAAAATTTATCGTGTTTATATATAAACAGAGAGCAAAACCTGAAGCAACTTAACATGTTGTCGTTCCTAAGTGAATACTTTTAGAAAAAAGCTGATTGGTTAGAGATATATGATTTCAAATTATTCACATAACTAATTGTTTACATTAGTTGCGTTAAATGAGTTTTAATGTTATTTGTATATTAAAATATTTATTACACAATCCAAATAATTTATAGGATAAAACATATTAGCGGATTTATGTTCGTCACAGATAAAAAATAACTCTTTTTGAAAATAATTCTTCTATGTCCTTTTCTTCGACATATATATATTGTAATGTGTCCATCTATATAATAATAAATAATGATTACTATATATTATAAAACTAAACATTTGAAACTAAAATAGATATTAAAATATAATGTTATTTATCAAAGAATAGTGAAGTTTACTGTCATTTTAATACAAAACAAATAATTTTTAAATACTTCATAAATTAATATAAAATAATTTTGTTATAGCTTCTCGCCCGTAGGACGGGCCGACCCTATTTCTACTATATAGTTAAACCCATCCAATTTAATTAATATCCCTTCTTTGTACTACTACTAAATGTGTTTCCAGACAACAAGATTATTGATCTTGGATTCAAACAATATAAAACATTTGGTTCTACATTTTTAATAACTTTTTTAATTTCTTTTCTTTTCAATAATTTGGCTAAAACACTCAATTAACTTATGAAATATTTAAAAATAAATATAACTATTTTTCATGGGCTTGGATACTACAAAATAATCATTTATATTAAATTAGTTAAATTAATGGATTATTTTATTAATAAAATAGAATCATTCATATGGATCCAATCTTTTTTGTAAGTTTTTAAATTAAATACACCTTTCTACTATATAGTTAAATCCACCCTGCTACTCTCTTCCTTACACTACTACTAAATGTATTTCCAAACAACACAATTATTAATCTTGTATCCAAAAAATATAAAACATTAGGTCCTGCACTTTTAATAACTTTTTGGGATTATTGCTAAAACTAACCTAAATATTGGTTGCAACCCTAAAAGTAGACCCTATATTCAATCAATTGCAAACCCAACCTAAAGGGATGTTAAAACTACTATTTAGCCCTTATGAACAAACAAAAAACCAGAATGCCATTTTACGGTTCTGTCCTTCGTAAGTCTACACATAACAAAAATAGTCTATATATCTGTAGACGTAATATACAGTCTACTTTGTAGACTTATTCTGTAGTCTGCATTGTGATTTTATTTAGTTAATTAATTTTAAAAATGTATAAAAATAATATTTGTGAAATAATCCATTAATCATCAATGTAAGGGTTAATATGAAGTTTATAAACTAAAATTGTATATAAGTGAACAATTGAAAAGAATATATGTTGATTTGGTAACAATGTGAGACAATGTTTATGGTTTAGTAACAAAAGATCATAACATGTTATACCTTTAATGGTTAGATCCTTAGGGTTAGATTTAGATTGACAATTTTTTTGTTTTATTGATTTAAATTAGCATATTATTACTGAGTAGTTAATAATTTGTAAAGTTAATATTTGAAACAATACAATTGAGACTCTTTTGATTATCAAACTAACATTTAGGGTTTCAGTTTTGTGGTTTAGGGTTTCGTAGACTTACAAATATGTCTACTTTAGTGAGTGTAGACTGACTTTAAGGTCTATTTCCATCGAATTTAACCTAACCGGATTTAACCAAGTAATTTCTAATCTAATCCAATTTAAACCAAGCCTCATCGGTGTAGATGAACAAAGAAATCTACTGACACGGATTTTAACCTAACCGGATTTAACCAATTTTAATTTTAACCAAACCAAACATTTTTTAACCTAACCAGAAAAGTTACCCAGCATATAAATACGATTTCCTTATCTTTTTGTATTAAGATTACCCTAATCCCAGCCGCAATCGATGGAGACGATTTCCGGGGAGATTTCCAGCGAACCCTAACCACGCCGTTTCTGCTGCTCAACCTCGTCACCGTCTGCTCCGTCGCTCCGTATCTTCTCTCTGGTAAGTAAATCTCTCCGGTTTTGTCTCTGCCAGCGTTTATGGCTATAAAGTAACCACCTTTACCTCGTTTTGTTGAAGATCTCAGGCGGCGACTTCTACTCTCGTTGGTCAACGAATAGTGTCTGTGCTTCCGGTCAGTCGCACGCTGCTTCTCTCACCATTTCATATCTCCGCTCAAACAAGTCACCGTCCGCTCCGCACTCCGAGATCTTATCTCTTTCTCTCTGGTAAGTTAAATCTCTTCCATTTACTGTCATTTAGTGTCCGTCGGCGTTTCTTGGTATAAAGTAACCACCTTTACTTCTTTTTTTTTTCAGATCTTAGCCGGCGACTTCTTCTCACGTTGACGGCGTTTCATATCTCCAGCAAACGAAAGGTGATTCATCTCTGTTTCCGGTCATTGTAAGGTTAACTAGTCGTGCAGGCTTAATTTTAAAATTTGATTACTCGTGTAGACTTCTTTTTGAATTGTGGATTATGATTTCATTTGTGGACTTGTCTTGCAGACTTTATTTGTAGACTTGTCTTGTAGACTTCGTTTGTAGACTTGTCTTGCAGACTTCGTTTGTAGACTTCCTTTGTAGACTTGTCCTGCAGACTTCCTTTGTAGACTTGTTCTGTAGACTTGTCCTGTAAACTTCTTTTGTAGACCTGTCCTGTAGACTTCTTTATCTGTTTGCTATTCTAGTATTTATAATTTTCTTTCTGTTTGTTGTGTTGATTTGCGGACCTTCTACTAACAATTTTGTTGTTTATTTTTGCTGCAGGATTTGAAATGGATGAGCTTGTTTTCCCACTGAGGCAATATACTGTAGGACAGGAGCCATTGCCGGTTAAAAGCATTGGCTACTACAGCAGTGACACAAAGCTCTTCTCTACTCTTCGACAAGCACTCAATCAAGATGAATGGGAGGAGCTCAGGGACTCGAAACTGGAAGTGTTTATAAAGTTCCTCGAATTGGAATTTTAATGGGCTTCAAGGCTGGTACACTTTATGCTCTCATATCAGCTTGACTGCAAGAAGAAGTACGAGTTGTGGAGTCTTATTGGTGTTCAACCAGTTAGGTTTTCTCTGAATAAATTTGAAGAGATCACTCGTCTTAACTGTGAGTATGTGAAGAATCTGGAGCATCCGTTGGTTGAAGTAACTGATGAAATGAAAGTATTTTGGGAGCAGATGAGAGTGAATTTTGAGTGTGGGCCAAGTATTGACGAGTTAATTGATGCATGTAGTAGGTGCGGAACATGGTCTCCAGATGATTGAAAGCGCTTAGGTTATCTATCCATCTACGCTGGCTTCATTGAGGCACAGAGAACCCCGACACCCACACGGGCTAGCCTGGCTAGGTTAGTGATGGATCTAGAGGCTTTAATTTGAAGATTATCAGTGGGGAAGAGTAGCATTTAAATTCTTGATGAATTCAGTGAAGAAGGCAGACCTTACAAAGACTTACTATATTGATGGCTTCGTTGAGGTTCTTCAAGTCTGGATCTACAATGCTCTCCCTGAATATGCAGCTGGTTTCGGAAATCCTGTGCCAGGCAGACCGACTCCACCTCTGGTTGCCTTCTTAGGTGGCAAAGGCCGGAAATATGCGAAGGAGAAGTTACAGATACATGTATGCTTAAATATGTATGTATTAGTTTGTACTTTTTTGTTTTTATAGTGGTGCCATACTAACCTTAAATATTTTATTTTTTGCAGACTCGCCTTAACAACTGTTTTGTGAAGTATTATTCTGAGATGTTCCCTCTCTAGGATGATGAAGTGGAAGATACGAAGGCTGATTACATTGTGAAGACAATTTTTTCTGGAGGATGGGTTTGGGACTAAACTCACTGGCCTGTCGTTGGAACCAGACTCTGGACAAGTTTGAAGGTTGAGTACAAAAAGGTGAAGACATGCAAGGAGGCAAGGTGCTCTTCTCCCACTGAGTCCGAGGAAGAATCACCACGCCAGAAGGCTTGTCTGTCCCCTGGCTTGAAAGCAGAGATAGAAGTTTGGCTCACTGGCATGACTTCTAATATGGTTGAAGGGTTGGCAAGATGTGAGAGGTTGTTGGACACACAAGGCCGCATACTCCAGAGCCTTGCAAAAAAGATGGGAGATTTGGAGAAGATTGTGCGTGGAGGTGGGAAGGAAGACCGCACCAATGCTGGTTCATCAGGTGATATACCTGAGGATGATAATGGTGATATACCTGAGGATGATAAGGAGGACAAAGATGAAGATGATCCCAAAAGTGAGGAAAGCATAGCTGAAGAGAGCAGAGCTGAAGAGAGCAGAGCTGAAGAGAGCAGAGCTGAGGAAGCCACTCCCAAAAAAGGCAGACCGAAAAGAGGGCAGTCTAAGAAAGGATCTCCCAAAGCTGTGGAAGTCTCTCCCAAACAAAGCAGACCGAAAAGAGGCCAAGCTCCCAAAGCCACTGTGGTTAGTAACAAAACAACTCCCAAACAGAAAAGAGGCAAAAAACAGGGAAAAAGAAGTAACTTGTTTGCTTTTGAAATTATGAAATTTCTTCAGCTTGTTTTCATTTTATGTTGGAACCTTGGAATGTTTGCTTGTTTGGTTTCTTAAAAAGTCGTGTGCATTTGAATGTTTGAACCTTTTGTTTCTGCAAACTTTGTAATGGATGCATTTTGTTAGTTTCACTTTGAAAATTCTGTTATTAATGTGTTCTTTCAATTGAAAATAAATGCAGAGTGAGAATGGAGGCATAGAAAAAAGTGTGGTTGTATTAGAGAAAGAACAATCAAGCATTGATTATGGTTCGGTTAAAAAACTGAAACAGCTCGGAAAGTTAAAAGCTGCTCGCATCTTGGCACGTACTAAGAGTGACAGACTTCGTAGGCTTGCTGCTACTCAGCAATCCCCTTTTCAAGGAAATAGCACCGTGAAGTCCATCATAGCCAACCAACCGAAGCGAGGACATAGATATTACCCATTTACTCCTGTTGACCGCAAAAAGCTCTCTGTTCTTATTGATTGGCTGCAACTCGACCCGTAAGTCATTCAATCTCACATAACTGGTCTTTATATATAGGAACTGGTAGTGTTTGATGGTTTTTTGATTATTGACAGCAACTGGCGAAAGAAGGTGGCTGGTTCTTCAAGTAATTGGTACTACAGACTACTTACTCCTAAAACATGGCTGGAGAACACTGTATGTAAAATTCTCTCTGATGTAGACTCCCTCTGATACAGACTTGTTTCTGATGTAGAAGTCTTTTGTAAATGCAGCACATGGATGCTGGGATTAATCTCTTAAGACTCCGATACACGAAGCACCCAGAATGGTTTAGGTCGGACAGAATTTTCCTGGTGGATACTGCATTTACTCAAATGTGGTCAGCAAAGTACCAAGAGTTTTTGGACTCTTCTACCAATCTTGACGGCTCAGGTAAACAACTCCCTGCCAGGTCCTTAGACTACTACACAGGCGAGGAGCCAGCTTATTGCAGATCTGACAAGACATGGATGCTAGAGATTGATGATATATATGTGCCATTATTTATCAAGGAGGATCATTGGGTAGCTTGCTGGATATCAATTCCAAGGAGACACATAGTGATTTGGGACAGTTTTGTTGATCACTCTGATGATGAGGAAATTGCTGGGGCTGTGAAGCCTATTGCGCACATGCTGCCGTACATGCTGCATATGCTATCTCGCAGCAACCGGGACACCACATAATGTACAAAGTGGTGATTGTGGAGTGTATTGCTTGATATATATAGAATGTCATGCACTTGGCTTGGCATTCCCATTTCATGACTTCTGTGATAAGAAAGTGAAACTAATGAGGACGAAGCTAGCAGCAGAGATATTTGATGAGACCGGCATAAATGGCACAGAAACAGGGGATTTCAAGAAGCTTCTTGTCTATGAGTATGATTAAGGTTTGCATTCCACTTTTGGGGTAGAATTGGAGGAAAGTTTGAAGTTTTTTTGGTGACTTTCCTCATCGGATATATGTAGTAGGTTTTTGTGCTGTGAGTAGCAGACTGTTGTAGTAGGCTTTTGTACCAGACTTGTGGTTGTAACAGACTGTTGTAGTAGGCTTTTGTAACAGACTTATGTAATTTGCATGCATCAGACTTCTGTAAAAGTCTTCTGTGAAAGAAGACTAATACTTAAGTTTGTTGCTAGACTATCATGCAGCTTATTTTGTATCAGATATTACCAGTATTACTATATTAAATGGCAGTTTTAGAAATATTCATCACAAATTCCATGAAATATTCATGTTTGATAAAATTAAAACGTAGACTTCCTTAGACGTCTACACATATTAGCTAACTACATACTCAAACAAAAAATTGATAGTATCATAATTATAAAAGATTATCTTTTCACAAACTAATACACACTTTCAACAAAAAAATTCTTGAAAATACATTATGAATAATACACAAATTCACTTCTTGTATATTTTCTTATGTAGACTTTTGTTTATGTCTAAAAAATAATAGACTTTCATGTCAGTTTACTTATGTAGAATATCATGTAGGTTTACTATTTGGGTTAGTTTTTGCAATTGCCAAATTTACGGGTTATATCTTTATTTGAAATAAAAGTTGTGATTTTATACATGTAGACTTGTTTTCAGTCTATGTTTTGAAAAAAGTTAGTTTTTGCAATTGACCAGAATTCACCCCAGATTTGACTTTGAAAAGTAGACTTCATATAGAGTCTACATTTTCTTATTTTTGGAACAGGTTAGTTTTTGCAATTGACCAAATTTGACTTTCTATATATAGACTTAGACGAACGTCTACACATCCGTAGACGTCTTATGAAGTCTACGCAAAAATCGGATGGGTTAGGTTTGCATTTGACCAAAATAAAATAATAGACATCATATGCAGTCTACTTTTTTTTCTTGAGTTTAGTAGACTGAATAAGAAGTCTACGTTTTTTTCCATAATGGTCAACTTTTTAACATTTTAGTCAAACACACAACTAACCTATTCAACGGAGTCAAAGTTAGGGTCAAATACAAAACTGACCTTCTGTAGACTTCACTGGCAATCTACACTCTGTAGACTGTTCGAGAAGTCTACTTTGAAAAGTCAAAATTTTGGTCAAATACAAAACCAACCTCTTTCTGTAGACTTCTTAGTAAGTCTACGCACTTTTTGGTTTTTGTTATCAAAGGAAAAGAAGTAGACTTCCAAGAAAGTCTTCTTTACAAAAAAATTTATTTTTGGTCAATTGCAAAACTAACCTGTGCGTTGACTTGTAGACCGCAACGTACGTCTACACTTATGCGTAGACATACCTGTAAGTCTACTTTCGCGACACAAATCTTAAAAATGACGATAACCATGTAAATAGTTACCTTTTTGCAGTGTAATACTCGTTTCCACCTTATTCCACAGTTCAAGCTCCAAATAGGAGCTAAAAGAATGAACTTTGACGATCCACAAAGAAAAGTGGTTGAAAATGGAGAGTTTTTAGATGAAAAAGAAAGGTATTAGAGTTTTTTAGATGAAAATGGAGAGGAAATGAGAGGAAATGAAGATTTGTTTGTTAGAAACAAAGAAAAGTGGTTGAAAGTTGAATTGTGGATGTGTAATGAGCTTAAAATTGGTTGTCAATGGTGGTTGGAAAATTGATGATAATGACATTGTTGTAAATAAGAAGAAATGTTTAGGGTGTTATAGGTTTTTTGATATTTTTGAAATTATTAAAAAATTAATTAATAATGGCAATTTTGTAAATAAGAGAAAAACATGAGGATGGATAAGAACTTTCAATGATGAATAGTAATGACAAAAAAAAAGAGTTTGGTTTTGGGGTTGAATTAAATTTGTAGGTTACTTTTGAAAGAACCCCTAACTTTTTTAGTTATCTCCTTTTCAATGATTTAGCTAAAACAATCAATTAACTTATGAAACAAATCAAAAAATAAGTTTAATTATTTTTCGTGGGTTTAGATACTGCAAAATAATTTCATGTAATGTAAAATTAATAATTGATTATTTGATTTATATTTTTATAAATAAAAGTTTCTTAAACTTTATAAAAATTCCTTTTTAGATTCTTTTTCTAGATTCTTTTTATTCTTAAGAGCATATAATTATTAATAAAAGATTATGCTTGGTTTAAGTTGACATCGAATAAGTTTAATACAAATGAAATGTTAGAATCGATAAATTGACATCAAATAAGTTTTATAATGTAAAATTTATCTCTACGACGGTGGGAGATGTGCCTGCAATGGAACAGAACCAGGGAATGCGAGCCTTAAGCTTACCAAGTATATGCCTGATAGAAGGGTCTTGGGCGGCAGAGTCATACTATAGTGGCTATGGATGGGTGTGGCTAGATGAAACTGGAAAAGAACAACTCTTAGGGTTGAGAAACAATGTGAGATGACTGTCTCCATTACACTCGGAATTAGATGCGCTCATATGGGCGATGGAGAACATGTCCCAACATACTTCATGCCAATCCTTTGGAACTATGCCAATCCTTTGGAACTGACTTCAAGGAGGTAATTACAATAATAAAGGACCCACGTGCGTGGCCAACCTTCTCAATGGAACTGGTGGAATTTGAAGCTATAAAAGGACGCTGCCACGACTCAAGATCTTCCACGTACCAAGGACCCAGAACAAGACGGCGGATGCTTTCGCCAGGACTGCGAGAACTTTTCATAGAGATTTATTTGTTATTGATTGTTCCTTCTCGGTCTGGATTCCCAGACCACCTGTAGTTTGAGTGATATAATAGCCGTTTGATGTAAAAAAATGTAAAATTTATCAAATAAGTATATATCACACAATTAATCAAACCAATTATAGAGATTTTATAAATATGTATAACAAACAGGCTGAAATAATCTTAAAACAAAATTAAGTAATACATAATGTTCATATTTAATATAAATGTAAATAATATAATTATATATTTTTCAAATACTCTAAATTTAAAATGTTTAAACACCATTTATAAAAAATATTAAAATATACTAATTTGGAAACAAAATTTTGTTAAAAAATAATTCAGCGCTTTTAAACGCTGGTAAGAATCTAGTATGTAGTTATTAAACTAAATTCTCCAACACATATGATAAATTTTCTTCGTACTTATCTTCTTCAACATCTTCTTATTTCTCTCATCGTCAATTCTTTTTTACAACACTTAACATGCATTTCTAATTTTCTTACATATTTTTTTTGTCAAAAATTCATTTTAGAATCTTTTTTCATTCATCACCTTATCTTATTTACTATATTATGATCCCTTTGAATTTAAAACAAAACATTTATAATTGTAAATTTTCACATATTCCGTTGAATATAATTTGTCTAATATTCAAAGCTTATATAAGGAAGGACTAATATGTATATTCTGCGATGTACATTGCATTAATCAGGCATTTATCTAGATTTCTAATTATATTGCTTTTATTTTTTATAAATAAAATACATACTATTTACTATTCTGAATTTCTCATCGTCCTCCGAATTTTTTATTTTTTCTTAACTTTCTTATAAATATTTGAAAATTCTGATAAAATAATTTTGTAAGCCATGATAATTAAATTTTATAAGTTTTAAATCTTTATATAGTTCTTATATTATATATATATATATATATTTTTGTAAAATATAAAAATATACCTGGTTAAACATTTCTACTTCTATAATTTAAATAATTAGTTACCATAACTTATTATTTGTAATATTATTTAGATTGTTTGACAAGTAATATTAATTTGTTATAAATATCAACCAATCAAATTATAACAATTTTCTTAATACTTCATCAATGCCCACACATAAGCAAAAGTTCACTTAACTGATTTCTCGAGTAATATATAATTTATATTTTTATTAATTATTTATATGATCTTACATATAGTTTTAAATTCTGATGAATTGATATTTTAAGCGATGATAAATAATTTTAATTTTTTTAAAATAAATTTAGTTTTCTTATTAATGATTTTTAAAGCATGTGCTGTTATAAGATTCAATTGTTATTATATAACTATATATGTATATAATTAATTATGTAATACATAAAATTATTATATTTAATTTTTATGTAAAAATTTGTTCATATATTATATAGGTTATAAATTTTAAAAATAATTGATCAAACATTATTTGTATTTCTATAATTTCAACAATTAGTTACCATAATTAAATTCTTGTAATATTCTTTAGATTATTTGACAAGTGATATTATTTGATTCTAAACTTATCTTTAACTTTTGGATTTATTTAAATAAATAAAAATTAACATCACTAGTGATTGACACTAGGGGTGGGCATTTCGGTTTAATTTCGGGTTCGGTTTTGGTTTGGTGTATTTGGGTCTAAGAAAACTTAAACCAAAGTCAACCCATATTAGTTTGGTTTGGCTTGTATTCGCTTTGGTTCGGTTTTAGTTCGGTTCAGTTTTAGTTCGGTTTAGTTTGTGTTCGCTTCTGTTTAATTTGTGTTTGTTCAGTTCAATTGAGTTGATTTTTTATTTTATCATATTCAGTTACAACATCAAATATATAAAAACATAAAAAATCATCATTTGACATTAAATACTTATTTTCTTGATATTTAAACGTAAATCCACATATCACAATAAAAATATAGAAAATGTAATATGCTTATTTTATGTTATCATCAACAAACCTAATATAAATATTATAGGAAAATTTTCGGTTTTGATCTTAATGAGATTCATATTCTTTTATTTTATTTAGTTGTGTTTATTCTATTCATTTAGAATTAAAATGTATAAATTATATTTAATTCCTTAGTTTAAATAATTAAATACATAAAACCTTAGTTTTATTAATATACTTAGTTAATCTAATAAACACTTCGGTTTTTCAGTTTGGTTCGGTTTAAAACCAAACCAAACCGAACCATTCTGGTTGACTAAATGTTGAACCAAATGGTTTAGACATATATTTTGGTTTGGCTTGGATCGGTTTGGGTTCGGATGGATCGGTTTGGATCGGTTCGATTTGGTTTTTTTGCCCACCCCTATGCCACATAACCGAAAGTAACTTAAAAACTTCTTATTTAATATGTAAGACGATTTTGTAAAAAGTAAGGAAAAAATATTACCATAAAAATATTTTTCCATTTTTATTATTTTTTTCATTAATTCTTACAGTTACATTACATTACTACTAGGCATAGGCACGGATCGGATATCCGGGTTTTTGAAGGTATTTGTGATTTGCTTCGTATGTCACGGAGATCTAATTTTTTATTTGCTTTGCTTCGGTAAAATACGGATATCCGAAAAATAGATATTTGCGGATATTTACAAATACTTACGGATATCTCAAATGTTTGGATTAATACAAATAATCTTAAAAATTTGATACAAATTTGTTTTGTAAAATATTTTCTTACATGATATAAAAGATAAAAGTTAAAAGAAGTAGCGAATCTACATATTTTGTAAATTTTTTAAACTTTATTAATAATTATAATAACACAAAACTTAAGAAGAAAATTATAATTGTTATAAATTTTTCTCTTCCTTTCATGTAATACTTTTATATAAGTAATAATGAGAATATAATTTGTCAAATCATATGTTAGTATAATAATTATAAAATTTATATATATATAAAACTTTATATAATCAAGATATACATGTATTTATATATTGACGGATCGGATCGGATATCTCATTCCCAAAATTTTATCATTTGTGATTTGCTTCGAATTTAATGGATATAGAGTTTTAGTATTTGCTTACGGATATTCGGAATTTTTGGATCCAATCGAAACGAATAACTAATTGAATCTAATTTAACGAATAAAATGCTCAGAACTAATTACTACAACCAAAAATCTTAAAATCCTGGAGTAAATTTTTTACACCTACCATTCAAATCATCAACATTATACACGTGTATAAAGTTCTATTTTATCAAATCATCTTTCATCCAACAACGTCAAAGTAGGTGTGGATGAACACTTGCTTTGCTCCTGTCGACTTGACCAAAGCTTCTCTGTCTACCAAAATTCCCATGGCTACCGTCAAGAAGACGGTTCGCGTCGCGGCTGTTCAGATGACATCCATCAATGATCTGATGGCTAATTTCAAAACCTGCTCTCGGCTCGTCCAAGTAAATCAATCCTCCGTGTCTCTCTAAATTCATTTCCTGATCAAAACAAACGCCTTCTCCAGTTGATTGTTTGCTTACATAAACTTTTTATGATATTCATTTGATTGATTATGTTACCAGATGACTTATCAGGTTTCGATTATAGTTTTGATGATACAGTCGTCTGTGCATATGACGTAGATAAAGGGTAGAATCCATAACAGTCTTCTGAGAATGTTTAAGTGAAGCAAGAAAATGGATTGTTACCAAATGTTGTTGTTCGCGCAATTAGAAAAAATACCAAAGCAAAGCCTAGAAGTCAAAGGAACGAATGAGGCTTGTGATCATAGCGAAATACTCAATTGATCTAATTGCATACACACTTAATTGAACAGAGTTCTTGATGACTAATCAAGAAGTATGTTAGCTGTGACATTTCATATACTTTATATAGCAAATGACGTTTCCAATGCGTGAAGAGGTGATATACCATTTAGTCACCAATATATCAGAACCTAACTTGTACTGCATAGCAAAATTTGCAATTCTAGTTAATATCTAACTCTAGGATTGACTTTATGTCTCTGACAAAAGGAAGCAGCATCGGCCGGTGCTAAGCTGATTTGCTTCCCTGAGAACTTCTCCTACATGGGCGAGAAATCAGGAGACAGTGTGAAAATCGCTGAATCATTAGACGGGCCAGTGATGCAACGGTATTGCTCTCTCGCCAGGTATGTAATGATGTTCTTAGCGTAAGTTCGCTTAAGATAAACTAAGACAGTTGCTTGTTTATAGCCTCTGTAACATGTTTTTGCAGGGATTCAAATATATGGTTGTCTCTGGGAGGCTTCCAAGAAAGATTTGATGATACCAATTTGTATAATACACATGTTGTGATCGATGATACTGGGATGATCCAAAGCACTTATCAGAAATTGCATTTGTAACTATTTTTGACCAGCCTTAGATTTTTAAAACAAGATTTTAATTTATCTAAATGTTTCAGTTGTATTGGGTAAAATCAGTAACAACTTAAGTTTTATGAAGGTTTGATGTTGATGTTCCTGGTGGAAGCTCATACAAAGAAAGCAACTTTACGGTTCCAGGTAAACTCTCTATCTGGTTATCTTCTTTATCGTGGAGCATTCCTGCGAGAGTTTTATAAGTACCAACCACCAAGATCCATGATCAATAAAACTTAAGAACTGATGTATTCCAGATAAATCATTAATCCTGTATTTTCTCAGGGACGAATATTGTATCTGTAGACAGTCCCATTGGGCGCTTAGGCCTTACTGTATGCTACGATTTGAGGTTTCCTAAGATTTATCAGCAACTGAGATTCGACCAGAAAGCTCAGGTAACCTTCTGTTATTGTCTTATATTTTATTGGTTCTGTGTAGGAGAATTACACTAGTAAAAACAATGAAACAACAACGTGATAAAAACTTAGTTTCTACGGCAAACTGCTTAACAGAGTTTGAGTATATGAATAACTGTCTTTGTGAACTTAAAATCCTTTGTAGGTTATACTGGTACCGTCAGCTTTCACCACGGTCACTGGGGAGGCTCACTGGGAGATTCTTCTCCGAGCCCGAGCTATTGAAACACAATGTTATGTATGTGGATTACACACTTTCTCTTTTTTCTTTGACCACTCGTCATATTTGATCTATTGATCTTTGTTCAATTGTCCTAGGTAATAGCTGCTTCTCAAGCTGGAAAACATAATGAGAAAAGAGAAAGTTATGGGGACACACTGGTCATTGATCCGTGGGGATCTGTGGTTGGAAGATTACCTGGTGAGGATCTTGTTCTGATTTGTTACAACTCTTTCTGATATCTTCTGGATTCAGTATGATACATTTGTTGCTGCCTGCAGATCGTTTTTTGACTGGCATTACCGTGGCAGATATTGATTTTTCGCTGCTTGAGTCAGTGAGAACTAAAATGCCAATTGATAAGGTAAAGAAACCACACACACTTGACAAAACCACAATTAATGAGATAGAAGAAGAACTCTGTCTTTGTGGACCAAATGGGAACAAAAATAAAGTCTTATATTTCCATGTTCTTTTGTTTTTGCAGCAACGGGTCTCCATAGATCTCTGAATAACCCTGATAGGCCTACATGAAGGGACATTCTGGAAGGAAGGAAGATAAAGAAGAGCTCAGAGAAGTTTATGAATGTTGTCTAGTGGCAAAATGATTGTTTGAGCTCGACATACATAAGTACTGTGAGTAGAATAGTAAGGAGAATAAAATTGAGATTGGCTTCAATGAGTTTGGTGTTACACAAGAGGGTTTTCTTTTTTTTTTTTTTTTAAAAAGGGTTTTTATCCGCCAATGTCCATGAATTTCAAGATCTGTCGTCTTAGGTGGTAAGACTGGATGATAATAGTCTTGAAGGAATAACTTTTAAACTGATTAAACTAGAGATTAAGGATGTATTGCTGATTGCTGCGGCTGAAGTTAGAGTATAGCATTTTGTGCATGGTTGTCCATACAAAACGTCCACATTCTCATCATCGTAAGCTAGCTGGAGATCCAAACATTACAAATTTACAATCATGGTGGCTATGTCTAGTGCAGCATCTTGCTTTATTAATGGAAGAAGGAAATTGCTAGACTCTTAGTTTGAGACCATCGTAAAAAAGGGCGTGTTTTATATGTGATGAGAAGAAAGTCTTTGTTAGCGAAGTGTACAGGAACATAGAATTCTACGTTTATGATTGTTGGGATAACTCAGTGGAACTCTAACTGAAGTCGGGTATGGGACAGTGTTCAAAGTTGGAAGTGATTGTTATGTATTAAGGCCGGTTCAATTCGGTTTAGTAAACATTCTAGAAGATGATCTAAATAAGGTTTATTGTTAGTTGGGGTAAGTCATACGAGATGATAATGATTTGGTATAACCATAGATAGAGTAAAATCTCTTGAGAGAATATTGTACCGTTGTACGGCTTGAATTGTGAATTAACGAATATAATACACAGTTTTCCTAATATATCACCTCTAGTTTATACTGTATCAGAGTCTATACGAAGATCCGTACAAAATCGTGTAAGAGAGAAATAAGATACGAGTTTCATTGTAAAACAAGAATGGTCGTGTTTGACTAGAAGAATATCAAATATGTAGTGAAAAGGGCCTAAAACGACCTTAAAATTATGCTTTATACGAAGACCTGAACGAATGATCCGTGCTAAATACGATTTTAATTTATTATAATGTAAAATAGATTATAATTTGCGCATCCGCGCGGATGATTTTCAATTTTATACGTTTAAATTTTTTATTTGTATGACAAAACTAATTTTATGTTTGGTTTTATATTGTATACTCTATAAAGCTTTTGTTTATGTATTTTTTTCAGGACCACTCTTCAAATTTTTGAAGCTTCATAAAAAATGCTTCCTCTATTACAAAATAGTTTATGTTTTGGTTGCAGGCACAAGAATTATGAAATATATTTTTTCTCTATAAAGCTTTTGTTTATGTATTTTTTTCAGGACCACTCTTCAAATTTTTGAAGCTTCATAAAAAATGCTTCCTCTATTACAAAATAGTTTATGTTTTGGTTGCAGGCACAAGAATTATGAAATATATTTTTTCTCTAAAACTAACATTAAAAATATAAATTAAATCTAATTCAACCAACCATTAAAAGCTATTATAAAACATAATTGGTCACATAATTTTTGATACAACTAAACTAATATAAAAGTATCCAAACATCATATATTTTAAAACATCAAAATTTCTTCAAAACATCAACTATTTTGGAACAGAGGGAGTAATTGTTTTTCAAAATATATTAATAATTGTATAAAATTTTATTCACTATAATAATTATATACTAATAAGAAATAAACAGATAATTGAAATAAGTTTTTTTTATATAAAATATCTACAGATTACATAGTATCAATAAATTTTTTGTATAAATTGTTTTGATTTAATGTATTTTGATACTTAGTATCTAACTAAATGTGCAAAAAACAATTATTTTATATTTTCTTTTACAAATTTTGGGACCCACAAAAATGTGGGCTCCATCCTAATGTACATCACTCATCAAATTGGTTTTATATAATTTGATCAAAAAATGTTTTATATATTGGTATTTAATATACTTTTTCTCAAAGATTATCTATTTGTAAATATTTAGACAAAAATTTTTAATTTAAATTATCAGTTAAAGCATCTTCATAATTTGGGAGGACTAGTCACTTATTCTATTTATATATTTATTAATGTAAATAATTGTATTACGATTATTTTACCTATCATGTAGTTTTGTTTATAAGTTCAAACTTTGTGTTTATATTAAATAAATCTTTGTTATTAGTTTGAAAATTTTGAAATATATGAGTCCAAAAACCAATTATAAAAAATGGTTAATCAAATGAGAATATGCCAATTACATAAAAATATTTGGGCCACATTTTATTAATCGTAGCCATTTTACTAAATGGCCCAAGATAAACCTTTTAGTTTTTGGTGCAAAATAAAAAAAAAGTCAAGAATATTAACCAAAACATTTCTCTAACTTTTGATCCAAAATTCAGGAAATTCTCTAATGGTCGGCAGCTCAATCGGTCGATATCCCTAGCCATGTAACAAATCTTAACTTAGGTTGATCGATTTTCCATGCAAGACCTTAAGCAATGGAGATTCTTTTTTTTTTCTTCATCATTATTTCTTGAAGCTTCTTTGCAAACTCTTACTCCTTCATTATACCTCTTTGCTGAAGGGAAACAAAAGAAATACCAATCAATTGTTACGACACAATTACTACCATAAATCTTGAAACTTGCAATATTTTGTTCTATGAAACTCTCATGCCTCAGTTCTAAGTTTGAAAGGCTTCAGTGAAGTGACACAACAAATCTGCTTTCGGGAAACATTGAAGCCTTGCAAGTAATTGTATTCTGGTACCTAAAGTTTTTTTTTTGACAAATTCTGGTACCTAAAATTTTGTATGAAATGAACTTAGTTGGATTACTCTGGCACTTTTCGTGAACCTATCAACGCAGCTTGGACATGCATTTTCTTCAACAGCTCAGTTTGACTTTTTATTGAAGACTCTAATTGTTCCACCTGATGTTCTGTTTTGTGTAAAGGGCTACTAGAACCATCCTCTCTAAAAACAATACATGTCTGGTTATCTTCCAACATCGGTTCAAACCCAATCCTAGGTAGCTTCTTTTCCTCTCGTTCGTTTCGGGTAGACACGCACACACGGTGAGAGATTCAGAGAAAGCCTTGGGTTTTCCAATACTTGAGAAACATACGAAACCATTTTTTTTTTTGAAACTTTTTTCATACGAAACCATTTTCTGTCGTTCTGAATCCGTTAATGTGTTTTTCTTAGTTTAGAGATTCGGTAGCAAATGGATGTGAACAGGTTTGCATCTATGAAAGTTCTTCATAAGATGAGGTTGACCTCCCACGAAATCATCATTTGCAAAATCCCTTTGCTCAGGATCAACTTTTCTAAAACCCTACAAACAGAAAGTCCAACTAAATTAAAATCACAAGGAAGATGATTTGCTTAAAATAAAAACACGATTGCCTAAATCACAGAAAACATTAATATCAGTCAATAGCTCCAAAATTTGGATTAAAAATGAAAAGATCAAAAACCATAATTCAACTAAAAGGGATTCCTCGAATCTCGAGTATAAAATACGACAATCTTCTGGTGATTTGTAAAAGCAATTCGATGCGATCCATTCAGCTCAGGTCTTAGGTTAGAAACCTTCATAAGATATTTCCAGAAAATCACAACCTTGTTTTGTTAATTCCAAGGACTTGGATACATTTAATACACTTTTTAAAGGCAGTCTAATTTTTAAATTATCAGAAGAAAGTATATACTTATGTTTAAATAGTTAGATAATGTATTTTATATTTAGTCACAACATTTTCAATAGGTACAAAAAAATATGTTATGGTAATTTTAAATAGGACTCTGTTTTAGGGGTTGTTGCAAAAGTAACTCACAACTCAAAGTCAAACACAAAACTAACCTCTCCTTCTTTGTTGGAAATGGTTAGCTATATTCAACCCTACTTGTTTACATTATTCACGAAAATGCCATTAATTTATGTTTTTTTTTTTTTCGAAAATGGCTCTTTTACTCTCTCAACCTCATTACCTTCACAAATTTACTTGATTGCCATTGCCATCAATACACCAACCACAACAAACTACCAATTTGGAGCTCTTAATGCCCCCCTTAATGCACCTAGTACGATTTACACTCTCTCTTTCTCAATTGTTATGAACTAAAAACAACTTCTCTCTCACTTTGCCTCAATATTCATCCAAAAAACTCAAGCTTTTGATTCAAAACTTTTTATGGTTGATAGAGCTATTGAAGCATACTATTCAACGTGGGTTACTTTCGTTTGAGGTTCGGGTGGTAGGAGAAGACTCGTGCTAAGGAAGTCATCTCACTAGTTTAAGGTAAGAAATTGAATTTTTTCCGAATCTGTACAGAAGACTTACCCGTAAGTCTTCTGGTCCAACGGACGACTTAACTAAAGTCGTCCGGCTTTGTTCTTTAAAAAAAAATCGTGAGAATACCCTAGACGACTTACCGTAAGTCGCCTGAATAAACGGGTTAATTTTGCATTTGACCGAATTGTGTCGATATTTGACTTTTCTCGACGACTTAATGGTAAGTCGTCCCAAGGAAAACAAAATTTCAAATTTTATTAAATCTAGACGACTTAACTGACGTCGTCCTTGGTTACTTTTGCAATTGGAAAATAAAACTTAAATATTTAACTTATCTCGGGCGACTTACGGGAAGTCGTCCCGAAGACGACTTAGTTGAAAGTCTTCCAAGATAAGCAAAGTCGTCAGATTTACGGTAAGTCGTCCCAAGTCATCTGGTCAAACCTTGGTTATCTTGGACGACTTTCTCCTAAGTCATCTGCCGGGCGACTTTCGAAAGTCGTCGGGTAAAGTTAACTAACCGTAGAAGACCTACAATTAAGTCGCCTAGCTTCAATTAAATATTGTAATTTTGTTTACCCGAGACGACTTACCCGTAAGTCGTCCAGAAAAGTCAAATATCGACACAATTAGTTCAAATGCAAACCTAACCCGTTTATCCTAGACGACTTCCTTGGACGACTTACTGTTTAGACGACTTACGACGACTTAATGGTAAGTCGTCCTAATTAAAATTCAATTGCAAAATGACCTGTTTGGACGACTTATCGTTTAGTTGTCTAGACAACTTACTGTTTAGTCGTCTAGACGACTTCTCGTTAGTCGCCTAGAAGACTTACTTTTAGTCGACTTTGTTTAGTCGCCTGACGACTTCCGTTTAGTCGTCTGCCTTAATGTTTAGTCGCCTAGTCGCCACTTACTGTTTAGTCGTCTTCTATGTTTACTAATGTGTTTTATTTTGAATTTTGCAGATGATGCGCCATACATGCAGTGTATGGGGAATGGTTGTTAAAAGATTGCTGTTGGGATTTTGTGGTTGATAATGCAAAAGGAGCGAGAATGTTTTTTGAGTGAAGGTTCGACGCATGCGGAACTTCTTGCAATGGCTCTAGAAGATTTTAACCTGGACATGAGTACAGAATCTGTGGAGATAACCTACTCATTACCAGCAGAAATGATGATGGCTCCAGACACCCTTCCTATTCATGTTACAAGTGATAGACAAGTTAGAAACTTGCTCGAGATAACCAAAACGATAGTGTACGGCTTTGTGTATCAAGCCGTAGCAAGGTGCAAATGGTTTCAGATGATGAAGCTGATGAATGTTTTGAAGAGGATGATGATAATTTGGTTGAAGATGAAAATCATGATGGGGAGGAGGATGATGGGGAGGATGATGGGGAGGATGATGGGCAGGATGACGATGGGGAGGAGGATGATGGGGAGGAGGATGGTGATATCTCTATTAAAACCGAAGCGGACAAGAATGGTGAGGATTACAGTGTTTATGGAAAGGTTGAAGATGAGGATGAAGAAGATGATATATGTTTTGAAGAATTAAAACAGGAAGGTGGAAGATCGAATGGTAACAATATCTATGTCAACCAGAGTTTTGGTAGCAAGGATGCACCGCTTTCAGAACTGAGGTTGACAGCAGTGAGGCTTAAGTTCACCTTCAGAATATACAAGTCAACGAAAACTCTCCTTGTGACAACATGTCCGTTAGTGGTTGTGAATGGAAGGTCGAGCAAGTGTGAAACATGGGACATAAACGTTTTGGGTAACAAAGTATGTGGAAAAACATACATGTTCAGTGGGAGATCGAATCGCTCAGCGGAGACACCTCTCTAAGTATGTTGGTAGGCTTTTCATTGATCGTGTTGGAATCATTGATGGGTTGAATCCGCAGCATATCACTATTGCAATGAAGAAGATGTTTAGCATGAATCTTGATTACACCACTTCATACAGAGCACTTTTATATGCACAAACATTGGTGAGAGGAACAGCAGAAGATGGGTATTCGCCTGCCATCATATCTCGAGCAAATCTCCTTAGCAAATCCCGATTCTATCACGGCTATAGAACTTGATTCTATGAATAGATTTAAGTATCTATTTCTCTCTTTGGAGCTTCTATCAAAGGTTTTAGATATCGAGAAGGGTCATTGTGGTGGATGGGACTCACCTAAGTGGGAAGTATGGAGGTGTTATGCTAGTTGCAACCGCACAAGATGGGAATTTTCAGATATTTCCATTGGCTTTTGGGATCGTAGATGCTGAAGATGCACCTTCTTGGGAATGGTTTTCACAAAATTGGCTATTTGTGTATCGATGACCAGCCTCTAGTGATAGTCTCCGACCGCACTTGGCCATTAAAATGCGTGTGACAAGGTGTTTCCTTGGGCAACCCGAGGAATATGTTATTATCACCTTCAAGAAAACATTGTCAAAAAATTTAAAGGAAACATCTCTTGTACTTGGTGAAAGGTGCTGCTTATGCTCATACGGTTTCAGATTTTGACCGTACATGGATGAGATACGGAGTGCAACCGACCTTGCAACATATTTGGAGGATGCCGACGTCAGCCTATGGTCAAGGGTTCATTGCCAGGGGGACAGGTACAACATAAAAACAAGCAACATCGCTGAATCTATTAATTCCGCACTGAAGCGAGCTAGAGGATTTCCGATTCAGTTCCTGTTGGAGTTCATAAGGGAGAAGCTAGGAAAGTGGTTTTGGAAAAGGAGAGAAGATGCTTTGAGTCTCACTACTCAACATAGTCGGGGTGTTGAACACTTGCTTGCTGTTCGATCGGAGATAGCAGATACGATGACGGTACAACCAATTGGCGGATGGCAATTCTTTGTGAAAGGTGGCAGAATGGACTGTGTGGTTGATTTGGAACATGGGAAATGTGATTGTGGTGTCTATGCAGTGGAGAAAATACCTTGCTCTCATGCTATAGCTGCTGGAGAATCTGTCGGTTTGCATATCAACACACTTGTATCTCCAGTGTACTCAAAGGATTTTCTGTTTGCAGGATACTCGAGAATATATATCCTTGTAATGGACAACAAGTTGAGGAACGCACATGCCTTCCTCCGGAAGTAAAGCGTGGTCGGGGAAGACAGAAGAAATCAAGATGGCAATCCTGGTTGGAGCTATCCAGGATGAGAGGACGTAAACCCAGGAAGCAACACAGAGCTTATAGATGCTCTGGTGCAAGGAACCTGGCCATCGAAACCACAATGTAAGAATGACGAGGTTTAGTCTTCCGACGACCTTCATTTAAGTCGCCCGAAGGTCGCCCATTTAGTCGTCCAGTTTTTATTCAAGAAGACCTTCAAGTTAGTCGTCCAGTGTTTAGTCTTCTAGACGACCTTCATTTAAGTCGTCCAAGGTCGTCCATTTAGTCGTCAGAGTTGTTTTATTCAAGAAGACCTTCAAGTTAGTCGTCCAGTGTTTAGTCTTCTAGACGACCTTCATTTAAGTCGTCCAAGGTCGTCCGTAAGGTCTTCATGGTCTTCATGTAATGAACTTATGTGTCAAAAAATCTATTATTAGTGTTTTATATTAGTTGAGTTGAGATGGTTGTAGATTAAGACGAGAGTATGAAACAAATGATAACAAAAGGAACTGCACATAAGATTACAAAAAGTTTACAAATACAAAAGGTTACTGCACAAAATATCAAGTTTATATACAAAAGGTTACAAATACATTGGCTACAGCCTGATCTATCTGTCATCACCATATGCACCATAGTTTTCATCGCCATCCCTGTTTTCCCACGATGCACGCCGGCAACTCTTCAAATATATCCACCGCCATCTTATCCCTAATAGCCTTCCCCTTGTTCTTAGCAAACTCTTTTTACTAAATGGCATCCCAAGAGCATGACATTCAATGTACTTTACAGCGTACACACCACAATCACCAGCTCTGGCCTGAGGTAAATCCTCTAGTCTCTCATAAGTGAATGGCCAGGCTGTATTCGCACGCATCACGCCATTGGGAGCACACTCAACAAGCATATAAGGGATCATGTGGAGAAAAGGCTCCATCACCTCATCGAGTTTTTCTGGGAGATACATGTACAGATGCTGTCAAAGACGACAATGTGCCTCTTAGGGATTTGGATCCACATAGCAATCCAATGACTGTCGTTGTAGTTCACGATAGACATCTGTGATATCAAGGCCCCAAATCTGTTTGATCTGCAAAATGATGGTATAGTGCCATTATAATAATTCAACGCCCACCAGGTAGTCTTCTTCCTAAACCATTCCTATCGGGCTCGGAATCCTTAAAATCCTTGTAGTTAAAACTCCAATGATGAGCAAAGAGATGATCAAGGAAGCATAACTTGTCGCTCCTGAAATGATGTGGGTTATCCGTGTACCTCTTCCTCAGCACATTCATCCAAGCATCAATATGCTGCATATAAGATATCAGACGACTTAGCTAGTAACTGTAAGTTAGTGATGAAAGTCATCTATGAATCAGACGACTTAAGGGTAAGTCGTCTATACAGTCATCTACGAACGACGACTTAAAGGTAAGTCGTCTCGACAGTCATCTACGAACAGACGACTTATCAGACGACTTATTGGTAAGTCATCTGGTAAGTTGTCTACGTAGACGACTGTCCAGACGACTTACAAGTAATTGAACTAAGTCATAGCAGAAGACTTACACAGTCCGTCAGCCATTCTAAGTCTCTCCGGAGGGTCTGATACCACCAAGTGCGACAATTCTGTGGTTTTTTTTCGTATGGTGTTCTATATTGACTGCAAACACAAAATGTTTAAAAGCGATCAGTTTTTGTAGACTAAAGCAAGCTATTATGGGAAAAGCAAACACTTACGGACACTCTTGCAACCAAGTAGCGAGCTCTTTCAATTTATCCTTGTTATTTGGTGCAAAAGGATGATAGCCTGGATACTGCTGCATGATGGCCCTGGCCGTCGTGTTGCCCGCATAAGGAGATTGCTGTGAAGCAGCAAGTTTCCTTCTTCGATCACTCTTTGCACGGCCAAGGATCATAGCAGCGCCCCTGCTTTCTTCAGGTCTAGCTTTCTCCTTCGCAAGGAACTACCATCTGTATGCACATCAGTCCCTTTCTCCTCCGGCAAGGAACTACCATCTGTAGGCACACCAGTCCCTTGCTCCACGGGCAAGGAACTAGCAACTGTAGGCACAGCAGGCCCTTTCTCCTCCGGCAAGGTACTAGCAACTGCAGGCACAGCAGGCCCTTTCTCCTCCGGCAAGGTACGAGCATCTGTAGGCACATCAGTCCCTTTCTCCTTCGCAAGGAACTACCATCTGATGCACACCAGTCCCTTTCTCCTCCGCAAGGAACTACCATCCGGAAGACTTTCACTCTGCAATGTACAAAATTATAAGTGTTCTACTACTTAATTATAAGTCGCCTAGAAAGTAATCCAGCTGGACGACTTAAGGCGACTTACAAGTAAGTCGCTTGAAAACTTTCCGCACTTTATTTATAAGTCGCCTATTAAGTCGCCCAGCTGGATTACTTTCTAGACGACTTAAATATAAGGTGATCAACTTTGTTTACTAACCCCGGGTGCCTTTGTCCCTGTTGGTGTCCCTTTCCGTTTCCGTTTTGTGGTGAGACTAACCTTCTTCTCCAATGCTTCCACTTTTCGAGATCCTTGATCTCTCAATGCACGCCCCAAACCCTTCCCTCATGGAATCAAGGATGACCTTGAACATGGCTTCAATTTCCTCTGGTCAACCCATCAACAGTCGTAGTCACTTTTGAACGAGCCTCTGCAGGTTCCTCTTCACTTCGCCTGCAGGTTCCTCATCACTCGCAGGTTCCTCTTCACTGCCTGTTTAGGTGCCTCTTCAATAGCCTCTATTCTAGCTTTCTTCAGAGGTCTTGGTCTCTCATCCTTCACGGTATCTTTCTTCCTCGCTGGCTGTCTCGACTTGAGTACCAGTGACTTGCCAGCAATTCTTGGTCCACTTCCACGTTTTCTTCACAAACATGACTTTAATAATGTTGTCCGCGGCGACATCCTCAACATCAGACTCCCATTTTGGAATCATTTCTTTAACGGTGGCCTTCTGAACAAAGTTGATCACCCTAGTCTGCAGTAAATAGAAGATAAGATGTAAAAAAATAAGTCGTCTGGAACGTTATAAGTCGTCTATTAAGTCGTCCAGCTGGATTACGCCCGTTTGAAGTAGATACCTGTCGAGGATAGCCTCTTTAAAGGCTCTGCGTCCCTTGCCACCCTTGAAAGCCAGTATCGGTGGAGACGGATTGTTTGGGAGAGGGTGACCATAAGTAGCACCCAATTCCGGCTGTGTACACCCAGACCTTGAGAGCTGCCGCAAACCCATTAATTGTGTAACAACCTGAAATATCTCTGCCCTTCACAGAGTCCATCAACACCTTAAACGCGACTCTCCCCCATGGATAATTCTCGAACCGTTCTAGGTCCATCACTAGCCTAGCCAGACTAACCCGTGTAGGGGTTGAAAACTTTCTCCCTTCAATGTATCCAGTGAAGATGGCAAGGTCGCGAGCTGCATCATCCGAGACCACCTGCTCAAGTGTTTCTATTATCTCCGAGTAGTTGGCCCAGCTTCGACATGAACTCCCAACAACCCCGAAAGAAGTCATCTCATTAGTAACAACACATTGAGGTCTCTCAAGGTCGTCAATGTACTCGCAGTTTAGCCTAGTGAGGTTTTCAAACTCTAACAGCGAAAATCTCACAGGTTCTGCACCAACGAGACACCAAAGCTCATACTTCTTCTTTATGTCCAGCTGGAAACCGAGCATGAAGTGAACCAGCCTTGAAGCCCATTCAAATTGCAGCTCTCCAAACTTGATGAAAACTCCCAACTTCGACTCCTTCAGCTCTTCGTATTCGTCATCATGAAGAGCCTCACGTAGAGCAGAATGCAACTTCGAGGCTGGATGAATCGAAATGCTATTTTTGGTTCGGCTCTTCACCTAGTGTATGTATCCTACGCGGCAAATCCATTTTTTTCTGCAAAACAATCAAAGACAACCAATGTCAAACAGACAAACAGACGTCCGTAAACTTCGACTCAAACAGACAATCTGGCAGATCTGAAATAATAAGTCGTCCGTAAAGTCGTCCAGATGGATTACTTTCCAGACGACTTAATTAGAAGTCGTCCCAGACCCTAAATTATAAGTCGTCCCAGACCCTAAATTATAAGTCGTCCCAGACCATTTTATAGCAGACTGAATGAAACAGAAGAGATATAACTTAACGGAGTTCAACGAGGCGGAGTTCAACGAGACGGCTGAGAATGCGCGGCTAGGGTTTCCTCTCAGAACTTAAAAAAAGGAAGCGGTGTTGAGAACGACGGTGATAACGTCGGATTAGAGAGAATCGACGGTGAGAACGATGGATTGGAGAGACTCGACGGAAATCGCCTTCGAACTCGCCTTTGAGAAAACGACGGTTGGTTTTCTGAATTCGCCAAAACTGAGTAAAAAATATACATTATATATAACCGTAAATAATCCGGTTAGTTAAAAGGACATTGTAAATTTCGAGGTTCGACGGTTTGGACGACTTAAATGTAAGTCGCCTACATTAAAACTAGACACTTTAAAAACATAACCCCTAAACATAACCCTAAACTTAATTAACTAACTAGACACTTTAAAAATCAAATTAAACTTAAAAGTGTTAACTATACACGAAATAAAGACATATAAGTAAAAATATATATTTTAGAAAAATCCAAGCTTTCCAAAATCTAACCCTAAGAATACATACAATACTACAACATATGTTTTCAAACCCTCAAAACCAAAGAATATCATGATTAACTACTTTCACTCATCTATGTTGAAAACTATTCATTTTATTATATGTTAATTTACATGATTTTATTACATGATTTTTAACTCACTCATCTATTAATAATTACATGATTTTTATTTTTCACTTGTCCAAACATTTTTTTTAATTTATAAATTATTTTTCATGAACCGACGACTTATTTTAAGTCGTCCGTAAGTCCGACGACCTTTTGTTAAGTCGTCCGGTCCAAACGACCTTCATAAGTCTTCAAGTTACATGATTTTTATTTTTCACTTGTCCAAACATTTTTTTAATTTATAAATTATTTATAAGGCAGAACCGTGACGACTTATTTTAAGTCGTCAGTCGACGACCTTTTGTTAAGTCGTCCGAAGTCCAAACGACCTTCTGTTAAGTCTTCAAGTTACATGATTTTTATTTTATTTTCACTTGTCCAAACATTTTTTTTAATTTATAAATTATTTTAAGCTGCACGTAACCGACGATTTATTTTAAGTCGTCCGAAGTCCGACGACCTTTTGTTAAGTCGTCCGAAGTCCGACGACCTTCGTTAAGTCTTCAAGTTACATGATTTTTATTTTATTTTTCACTTGTCCAAACATTTTTTTTAATTTATAAATTATTTTAAGGCACGAAACACGACTTAGTATAAAGTCGTCTCTCCGCACGACCTTCTTAAGTCGTCCAAGTCCGACGACCTTCGTTAAATCGTCAGAACTCCATTCAGACCTTCTTAAGTCTTCAAGTTAGTAGTTAGACATAGGAATAACATTATTAAAATTATTTCCTTAAAACCAGAAATTCATTGTTCAAATTTTAAAAAAATTACAAATAACATAATTAAAATTATATTTTATTTGGAGAAGGCCGCCAAGGCCGAGACCAAAACCAGCCCTCGCCAAGCTTCTCCCAATCAACGAAAGGGACCTTGATAGCCTTCACCTCCTCTTTCGCACGTCTGAGTTCGGCTTTGAGTCTGGTTTTCTCCGCCGATGTCAAACCGGTCCCCTTGTGGAGCATCTCCTCGAGCAAAGCGATCTGATCGGAGAGAGTTGCGTCGACTTCGCAGAGTTCTTTTGGCCGTCGCGGTTTGCTCATCCCTAACCAAGCGGAGGATCGCCTGCACCGCTCCGTTGCAGCAGCCTCTCCTTGGCGTAACCCTCTTCCGGGTTTTGCCGTAGTCTTCCTCCATCGGACGCTTCCTCTTGAGGTCGATCGATCCAGACATTTTAAACCTAGCAGCATAAATCACATCAGAACAAGTATGGCGTAATGATGATAACTAAAGTCGATAATAGGTCGAGATTTCTTACTTTCGAGTTTGAGAGGAATTTCTTCTTCTTCTTCTTCAGCCTTTAGTCTTCCTTACTGTATTGAGGCGAGGGTTGATGGTTATTTATAGATAGTATCGCAACCGTCCCAAGAAGTTGTCGAGAATGATTGCGACCTTACGCGTGAGATCAGTTTCCAACGAAGGCAACTCTTCGCGTGTGGTGCAATTAAATGTGATTGGTTAAGAAAGAGGTGCTAACATTGGTAACTGTTTTAAGTCGTCCACTGTTTAGACTTCCGACGACCTTCATTTAAGTCGTCCCGGTCGTCCATTTAGTCGTCCGAGTTTTTCTTTAAGAAGACTCAAAACTATAAGTCGTCAGAAGTCCGCACGACCTTCAAGTTAAGTCGTCAGAAGTCCGACGACCTTCGTTAAGTCGTCCGAAGTCCAGATAGTATGGTATGAAAAGGACAAGCATGAAAAGGCAAGTTACGTTTCCTTATACAAAAGCATAATTGTTTGGTAGGAGGATAGGTTACAAAAATACTACCTCCTATCCTGACCCTGTTACGTTTCCTTATACAAAAATACTACATTCTATCCTGAGTCAAGTACATCATCATCAAAGGTGGAAAATGTCTTCGTTCTCTGTAGAATGGAAATTAGGAAGCTCCTTAGATATCTCCACCGCCATCTTCTCCCTGATCGCCTTTGAGTTCTTATGACACAACAAATCTGGACGAAATTGAAACCCAAGAGCATGACATTCAATGTACTTGAGAGTGAACAAACCACAATCACCACCTCGGCACTGAGGTACTCCAACGGTTGGACTCTCATATGTGTATGGCTCCAGAGACAACTTGAAACGTTCTTCATCCGAGGCAGCGTACTTAACAAGCAGGTAAGGGATCATGTTGACAAAAGGCTCCACTAACACTTCGAGTTCTCGATCTCTGATATGTCCGACAATGCTGTCCCACACGACTATGTGCCTCTTTGGGATCGATATCCACATAGCAACCCAATGGTTGTTTTTGTAGTTGAGTGGCGCATAAATATCATCCACATCAGTCCCCCAAACCTTCCCAGATTTGCACCATGATGGTAAGTTGCCTCCATAATAATCCAACGCCCCACCAGGAAGCTTTCTTCCTAAACCATTGACATTGGGCTTGCCTGCCTTAAATTCCGGGTACTTGTACGTCCAATGCTGAGCAAAAGTATGGTCAAGAAAGCACATTCTGTCGCTCCTGAAATGCGATGGATTTTTTTGGTACCGTTGCCTCAGTAAATAAATAAAAGCATCCATATGCTGCATATAAAACAAGACAAGTCAGTGATAGAAGACATTACGGACGAGTTAAAGATAAGTCGTCTGTTAGGTAGATGACCTATAGACGACTTATCATTAAGTCGTCTGTTAGGTCATCTAAACAGATGACTTATAGGACGACTTATAATTAAGTCGTCTGTTAGGTCATCTAAACAGATGACTTAAAGACGACTAAAACATAAGTCGTCTGTTAGGTCGTCAGATAGATGACCTAACACGACTTATAATTAAGTCGTCTGTTAAGTTGTCCATTAGCTCTCTAAAGTAAATAGCAGAAAACTTACTCGTCGTCCAGCCATGCTAAGGAGGTTCGAGTGGAATAGAACCGACTTGGACATAGACGTGGTTTCTTATCCAAACGTGTTTTGAAATAACTGCACACATAATGTAGATAAGCGCAATCATTTTATAGCACAAAGCAAGCTATTATGGGACATTTTCTCACTTACGGATCAAGTTTCAACCAGGCTGTGAGCACCTCCGACATCTTCTTGTTAGCGAAGGCAAAGGATCATATGCTTGTCCAACCTTTTGTTTGAATGATATGTTTGATGTGCTGTTTCCCTTAAAAGGAGTTTGCTGTGAAGGAGCAAGTTTCCTCTCGGTCAAACTTTTCATGGACCTGTGCAATCATTTTATCCTTCTTTGTCTGCTTCGAGATTCTGCCTTATGTCCGGCGGTGGGTACTCGCTTGTCCAATACAAGAACGCTAAGTTCACTCGTTGCTGGAGAATCATGCAGCTGTGGAATCGCATACTTCGTGGAGCTTTCTTTGGAGCCTCAAGACGGGTTGACTCGTTAGCTCCATTCACACTTTCACTCTGAAATTTGGATGTACAAGACGGGTTTAAAATCATTGACCAAATCCATACATACAAATCAAACAAATCAAACAAATCAAACAAAATCCATACATACATAAAAAGAAACAAATCAACAAAGGTTCAACCAAGCACACACAACAAACAAAGCACATCAGTTCTTATTCATATCACTTTGCCTAGTGACTCTCTCTGTAATTTTGGAAGAGGTTATGGTACTAACCCTTGTTAGGCAAAGGTGGTTTCAGCGAGCCAGAAGTTCGGTTTTTGGTGATTCCAACCATCTTCTCTACAGCTTCCAACCTATCACTCAGCAACTTAATCTCCTTAAGGCACATCCCGAACAGCTTTTTCAGTCTCATCTTTAGTGCCTCTACAGAGCCTCCTTGCAAGCCTCCTTGAGACCCCTTTACAAGCTTTTTCCGAGGCCTTCCACTATCTTCCTTCAAACCACTCAAAGTCTCCGCTGCAATCACTTCATTCATCTGATTGACTTCCCAGCAATCCATGGTCCACTTCCATTTAGGATTCAATTAAACATAACTTTGATTATGTTATCCGCGAGTCCTCATCAAACTCCCAACGTGGAAACATTTCACCAAAGTCCTTCTCAATAAAGTTGATCACCTTAGTCTGCAAAATGCATAAACTTCAGTCCCTACTACTTCACAGGCGACTTTAATTTAAGTCGGCTGGAAAGTCGTCAGAAAATGCTTCACGACGACTTAAATTTAAGTCGTCGAAAAGTCGTCTAGAAAAGACTTCACGCACGACTTTTCTGGACGACAAATTTTAGTTGTCTGTGATTTTCTGGACTTTCTTTTAAATTAAAGTCGTCAAAGCATTTTCTGGATAACCGACTTAAATTAAAGTAAGCATTTTCTGGACGACTTTCCAGCCGACTTAAATTTAAGTCGCTCTGCAGTTTTAGGGACTGAAGTTTATATACCTGCCTCAAGATGGCCTCTTTAAAACATCGGCCCTTTGCCACCCTTGTAAGCCAGCAACGGTGGAGTCGGCCTGTTTGGTTGGGGATTCCCAAAATTTGCACCTAAATCTGGCGAAGTTGTACACCCACACGAAGAACTTGAATAAAGCCATCAACAGTGTATGAATTTGCTTCCAAATTTGCTGCCTTCACGAAGCTATCAGCACCTTGAACGCCACTCTCCCCAAGGATAATTCTCAAATTTTTCTAAATCCATCACTAGCTTTGCAAGACTAGCACGATAGGGGTTGAGAACTTTCTCCCTTCAATGAATCCGGCTAAGATAGCAAGGTATCCGAGGCATCGATCTTCCACACCACTCTTGGCATCTCTTAAATGCTCCTATTATCTGATCAACATTTGGCCCAGCCTCGATATGAACACCCATCTTGTCCCGAAAGCAGCCATCTCCTTCGTAACCTCACACCTTGGATTTTCGAGGTCCTTCATGTCCGCAGTTCAGACCAGTGAGGTGTTCAAACTCTATCAGTGAAAACCTCATCGGTTCTACACCAACGAGACCAGAGCTCATATTTCTTCTTGATCTTAAGCTGGAAACCGAGTATATAATGCACCAGCCTTGAAGCCCAATTAAAATTCAGCTCCTTTAACTTGATGAACACTCCCAACTTCGACTCCTTCAGCTCCTCGATTCGTCAGCTCTTAGACCTTCACTTAGAGCAGCAAACAACTTCGAGTTATCAGTATGATACGAAATGCTCTTCATTGCAGGGTTCTTTCCCAAACGTATATATCCTCCGCGGGAGTTCTGGTAAATCCATTTTTCCTTGCAAAACAATCAAATACAATCAAATACAAGCATCGAACAAGCAAACTATTCTAAATACAAATACTGCATGTAAAATATAGTGAGAAGACTGCTCGACGACTTCCAAGACGACTTCCAAGAAGTCTTAAGTCGCCACGACTTCCATAAGTCTTCTAAGGACTCTTATTACAAGATGGATGGATGAATGACTTACGGTAGGAGAAGATAACGACACCAGCTGATTCAGATCTGCAAATATCGGCGAGAAAAGAAGAAGGAAAGAATCGAGAAGATGGATTTCGCCTTTTCTAAGGAGAGAAACGCGCTAGGGTTTCCAAAATTTGTGAAAAGGGAAAAAATGTATTTATATGTCCGTAAATTATTCGGTTAGGCTTAAATTACTTTGTTAAATTATAGGTTCGCGGTTTGGGCGACTTAAATGTAAGTCGCCTACATTAATTATTCAACACGACTTATAGTTAAGTCGTCTTTTCCTAAACATAACCCTAAACTTAATTAACTAACTAGACACTTTAAAAATCAAATTAAACTTAAAAGTGTTAACTATACACGAAATAAAGACATATAAGTAAAAATATATATTTTAGAAAAATCCAAGCTTTCCAAAATCTAACCCTAAGAATACATACAATACTACAACATATGTTTTCAAACCCTCAAAACCAAAGAATATCATGATTAACTACTTTCACTCATCTATGTTGAAAACTATTCATTTTTATTATATGTTAATTTACATCATTTAAAACTGTTAATAATTACATGATTTTTATTTTTCACTTGTCCAAACATTTTTTTTTTAATTTATAAATTATTTTTAAGCTCAACAGAGCCAGACGACTTAGTTTTAAGTCGTCTGGACGACTTAGTTTAAAGTCGTCTGCATGCACGACTTTATGGGGTAGAAGCGTAACAAATATTCGGTTTTTTTGTTTGTTCACAAGGGGTTAGTTGTAATTTCAATACCCTTTTAGGTTACTTTTGCTATTGATTCAAGTTTGGGTTTACTATTGTATTTGAAATCATGTTTTGAGTCACAATTGGCAATTTTCTCTTGTATAAATTACAAAATGATCTTACTTATATGTCAACTCCTTACATCTTTTATTTGCTGAGGTGATATCATTACAATGAATTTAGACAAACATTGGACTAAAAATTTATTCTCTAGATAAATTAAATAACCTATTATAGTAATGGTCTGCGTCGGTACATTATTACATATAGAACTATATTAACGATCGATTATGAAAAATATAGCAACCCTTTAGTATCTATAAAAATTACATCACATACCACTCGATCACGATTCATTAACGATATGTTTTGTAACATTATTATCTAATACAATTAAATCAACACCGGTTATTTTTTTTTTGTCAACATTTTGATCTCTTATATTGCTGGTAAAAGGAATACAAGAAAGTTAAGAGGTCCAGGATATTACATAATTTTGATCATTTATCCTGGCCATTTTTGCAAGCAGATCTACATATTGGGTACAAGTTCTAGAGACAAAAGAGAAACTGAAGCCATTGTTTTTAGAGTAGTTCCAGATGTCTTGAATAATGGATGTTGCTTCATTGATATCTACTTCAGCTTCTTTATGGTTTTCCAACGCTTGTACCTGATGTAAAATTTTGATTAGAGGCTGGCAGTCGCTTACAAACATAACTTTCTTGTAAGATAATCTAACCATTTGCTGAACTGCTAGCAACATGGCTGATGCTTCTGCTACCAACGGAGAGATCGTTTGATGTATTGCAGAACTTCCACGGATACGAAGAGTGCCTTGTCTTCTGTGTAAGGACCACCCGACGCCAGCTTTATCTGTTGGCGATATCCAGGAAGCATCTACGACACAGTAATCTGTAGTTTCTGGTCGGAGAACTTCTTGAATGGAACTGATTTTGGAGCGTTGAGGTTGCTCAGTGTGTACGTTAGCTTTGTTCATCGCATCCATCCAAGTTTTGTAGTCCAAGTGAGCTGCATGTATAACACTGAGAATATGATCTCTTTTATTCTCAAATAGTACTTTGTTTCGCAGTTTCCATATTCTCCACCCAAAAAACCACGGTAAAATGTATTGTGGGTTTTTATCTCTACTGCTAAAGAAGGCAAGTATGGTCTGCAATATTATATCTGCTTGATTAGTATCAATAGAAATACTAGTTTCCGAAAGAGACCAAATCTCTTTGGCTACTCTACAGCAGAAGAGCATATGAGATAGAGTTTCAACTTCCTCCCCACATATTTGACAGTCCCTAGCTATTTTAATTCCTCTTTTACCTAAGTTATCAGCTACTGGGATTCCATTATGAAAAACTTTCCCCCAAAATATTTTTATTTTTGGTGGAATGTTAAGTTTCCATAGTCTAGCTGACAACTGATTCTGCAATGATGAGGAAGGTAAAGAGGAAACCTGAGCATCTTGGCTTGAGTTAATGTCCAGTTGACGCTGAATATAGTATCCTGATTTTTCCGAGTATGTTCCAGAGGTAGTATAGGTCCAATGAAGCTTGTCTTTACCACCAGTAGTACTCGGTCAGATGCTGAGCACAGCAGTCACGTCTCTTTCCTCTATCAAATTCCTGAGCTTCTGATCATCCCACACTTTTGTTCCTGGGATAAACAGGTCCTTGACCCGGAGATCAGGGTTAACAATATTACCAGGGGTTTTAGGGATGAGGAGATTTGACTGAGGAAGCCATTTATCTTTCCAAAACCTGACATGCTCTCCATCTCCGACTATCCATCTTGTACCCTGGCTAATAAGAGGTTGGGTTTGTATTATGCTCCTCCACGCATAGCTCGATGTTGGATAGCAGCCAGCTTCCATAAAATCAACTTTCATGTAATATTTAGCCTTGTATACCCTAGCCAACAAGGTAGAAGGACATGGCATTAATCTCCAAGCTTGTTTTGCTAGAAGGACCTTATTGAAAGCAAACATATCCCGTATACCTAAACCCCCATCTTTTCTGGAAGCTGTGATTTTGTTCCAAGCTATCCAAGATATCTTATGCCTGTCTTTCGTAGCTGACCACCAGAATTGTCTCATCGCTTTCGTAATTTCCTGAAGCAAAGTTTTAGGCAGCAAAAAACATGACATTGTATATGCGGGAAGAGCTGTTATGACTGCCTTAAGTAGGACTTCTTTACCAGCAGGACACAGGAACTTTGAGTACCAACTATCCAACTTATTCCTTATACGCTGTGTGATGTATTGAAATGTCTCCTTTCTATTTCTACCTATATACTCAGGCAGTCCTAGATATTTTCCAAAGCCACCTATTTTTGTTATTCCCAGGGCATTCATTATTTGTTGTTGGAGATGGTGAGGAGTACCTTTACCAAAGGTGATAGCCGATTTGGAAAAGTTGACTTCTTGTCCTGATGCTTGTTTATAGATATTGAGGATATGAGACAGATTTTTTGTTTCTTCAGGTGTGGCTTTGCAAAAGATTGAGTCATCTGATGTTAGGAGTTTTCAAGGCTCCTAAGACAAAGGTTGTAGTATGAGTGAATGTCGAACTAATTATAAGGGATTCAAAGCACTGAGAATGCAAGTACCTACTTAATCTAAGTGCAACCGATGATTAAGATGGTTTTAAACTATGATTAATACTAGAATGCAACAACAAAACAGAGAAGCAACAAATGAAGTAACTTTGTTTGATTATGACAAAGGAGAACTCATGAGTATAGGGATTAGACCTTGGGTGATCAAGTTTCAAACTAAGGATGGCAAATGATCAATCAAACTATCAACCTTAAGCTTAGACACAATCTTAAACAAACTCTATGTCTAGATGAATGTTCATTTACTAACATATCTCAAACATCAAATGTCTTTGGTTGAATAATATGAAAGTAATCATTACTAACAAGTCTATTGGCTATCTTAACACCTTTAACAACAAATGTCTTTGGTAAAGTATGTTAAAAGCTTAGGAGAATTGGCTCAGGCATTTCATCATACACCTTGTGGGTGGGAAATGCCTAAAGCTCAACTTCTGAGAGGCCAGCTCAAAAGATGCATTATGAAAACTCTACTAGCAAGGAATAAGCAAGATTTACATTAAAACATCCTAGATCTAACCTAATCACCCTTAATCTCTCTAACCCATGAATTCAAAGGAGGATTACTCACTAATCTCCATGATTCCTCTTAAACCCATATTGGATTTCAGATTAATCATGTAGAGAGATATATAGAATAGATTGGAAATCAACAGGATTACAAGAACAAATGATCAAATGATTCCAAGAGATGAACTTTCCAATAGGTTTTTTTTGGTGGTTTTCTCAAAGATTAAAGATAATCTGTCTCTAATGGCTTACAAAAGGTACTTAAACTTAGGTTTTGGAAATGTAAATCGTGCATACAAATGACCAAAAGGTCCCTGATCAATCATAAGTTTCGACCAGTCAGAAGACGCGCAGCGACCTCGGGGTCTCGCTTCATCATGTCGCTGGGAGCGACCTCGATGCGTCGCTCCAAGACGTCACTCCTGGGCTATTTTTTCCGAACGACTTGGGAGCCTCGCTCTGAAGGTCGCTCTGGTTCGGGAGCGACTTCATCACGTCGCTCTGGGGAGGTCGCTCTAAGGGGTTTCTCGAGGGAGACCACAGCGATTTCGTGCCCTCGCTCCGGTAGGTCGCTCCCATCTCAGTGCTCGTCCAATGATAACCTTTAACTCCTCTTTTGAGCCTCAATTGCACCCAAACATCTCCAAGAACTCCATGTGGTACTCCAATACCTAATAAAGACTTATGTATGCAAAATGCAACTTAGACATGGCTAAATCCTAGTCTATATGATCAAAATGCACATGTATGAATGGATAAAACAATGAAAATATGCAAGATATCAACTCCCCCAAACTTGTTCTTTTACTTATCCTCAAGTGAACTTTCTAGAACTCATAGGGAAAGAAGTTTGAAGGTGGGAGCTCATAGCCAAAAGAAACACACATAGCACTCAATTCAGCATCTAAATTCAACATGAGCACACTCTCTCTTATTATACTCTAGCTTCTCTAGGCCTATCTTAGCTCTTTTTGTCCCTACAATCATCATCATGCATTCACACATTCAAATCAGCCAACTCTCATATTCATTAAGTATAATATCAAGTGAATTCTTGCAAATGGTCGATTGGTCCAAATCATTTGGGTAAGGGAAGGCTTTTTATTCAAGTGAGTCAAGAGGTTCAAGATATATAATCTTTAAGGTGGCATACTCTCAATACAAGTAGCCTTGACATTGCACATAATATATCTAAGAAAGGGATCAACTCATGCATACAATGCTCAATCTCCATTATTCTACCATTTTCCCAAATATACATGTTACACATTTATCTCTCAATGCCAAACCCAACTCACATCTCTCACCCAAAGAGTTCAAGAACATTTCTCGACATAGAACTCTTCATTCTACAAGAGATTTTTCACACTTTTTGAACACCTCTTAGCTCATATTAGCTTTGCTAGCCCCCTTTCTAAATCTTTTTCTCTCTTTTTTTTTTTTGGGCCAAGACTTCTTACAAACTTGAGCTAGAGGTTTCTCTATTTATCCCATAGAGAGTAATCAATTAAGCACAAAGAGTTTTATTCTTTCTCTTCAACCTTTTCATAATCCCAAATCAAACTTTACAACACTCACCCCCTATCCTATGGCTAGACAGTAGTGTGTCTAGTCTAGCAAGAATGAAGACCAAGCATTGTCGTTTCCAATACTCTCAACATTATGTGCACGTAAGACTTTCCGAAAAAGGCCTCACTCATCAATCAACGAAAGCTTAAAAGGAGGAAAGGGTTTTGGGAATGGTCTACCACTAGAGTTTGTCAAAAAGATTGGCATAAAAGATGTGACAACTCAAGTGTGTATAGCCATGATTCAGTACACAAGGGACCATGAGCAAGAAGCATTAAGTTCGTTCAGTTCAAATAAGGTTGTAGTTGGCTTCAAAGATTGAGTTTCAACAGTTAATGAGTTTCAGGAAGAGTTTTCAAGGCTCGAAGCATACAAGGCTTTTTTGAGAGATGAAATAGCTACTCGAGCGCGAGGCAGTGCTCTTTACAAGGCATTATAAATCATTGCTCCTAATGCAAGTGAATGCAACCTATTAGACTCTCCTAAAAATGCAAGTGATGCAATCCAGATGATGCTTTTTGTGTTTTTCGAATTTTTCAAAATTTTCCTTTTTTTTTGGTTTTTTTTCTATGAAAATAGGTATGTACAATGCAAGACTCAATGCAAAAACATCAAAGCAAACATGATCAAATACTTGGTTACTTCCCCCAAACTTAAATCACACAGTCTCTTTGTTGTTAAGATGAAAGAGATACCCAAAAGAAAGCTAAAATGCAATGAAAAACTAGTGTATACAAGGGAAGGTGACGGAGTACCTTCTATGGGAAGCGAGTGGAGGCAGATGCCTCGTCCTCGTCGTCGTCAGGTGGGAATGTGGTGTAGTAGCCTCCTGGTGCTGAGCTTTGGCTTGCAAACCGTGGGTGGCTCTCAACCTCATCTATCTCGATCTCACCATCGGAGGAGGCAAGAGATGGTGATTTGTTGCCTGAGGTGGAGGGGAGGATGGGTGGATTCCTGTTCTTGCGCTGGAGCTGTCTAGCAGTGAGGGGGAAGCTAAGATCCCTAGGCTGAGGTCGAGACTGGGGAACTGATGTGTCCGGAAAATCAAGGTCTGCTGAGCTACATCCAGCAATTCCTCCCCTAGTCAAAACATCAGCTACTTTCCTGGGGAACTGATGTTTTCGTTTTTGCTTGCCTCTTCACAGTTTTGCTAAGCGCCTTGCACTTGTCCTTGAACTTCTCAATCGTCCTATCTTGTGCCTTGTTCCATCTCCGAAGCCGACTGATATGATCATGGGCGTCACGAAGGGGCACCAGGAGGTAGGACTCCGTCAAATGGCTTGAAGTAGTAGCGCGGAAATCCATAGACAGGTTCATCGGTAGCTGCTGCTGATGATGTCACCGTTGCATCATGTCTGGTTGCAGCACTTCTTCTCTTTGGTGCAGCCATCGGTTAGAGAGAACCGTGGTCGCGAAAGAAGTTTTCTTGAGCAATGTTGAAGCTGATAGCTCCAGGCCTCTCTAAGCGGGTCAAGGTTCTGTTCGGAAGGAGTACCTCAGCTAGCTGTCCCTGCAAGTAGTAGTAGTAGACATAGCTCCTTCTGTGCCTCCCGCTAAATTAGGTAGCGATCCTCAGGTAGGTGGCATCAATGAAACTAGGCCCGGCTGAGTCCTTTCCAAAGTTGACTCCCACAAACTCAAGAAGTGGTGTGATCATACCACCAATACCAATCTTCGGTTCCAGATCCTTGGTATAACAGGCCCAATCTCTGTAGTGCTCGAGACGACTCACGAAGAAACTGACCATCCCAAAGGTGACATAGATGTCATGGCTCGGAAGAGGCAAGACTCCAGGAGCGGCATAAGGTGTGATAGCTGGGCAGAGAAGCCGAAGATCCTCCTCGGTGCAATTGCCATGTTGCTTTCACGGGTATAATGCATGGACGAGCATCCTATGGAGATAGCGCACAGACGGATGCCGGATATGTGAGTTCTTGTCACTCCCGGTGCAGTGATTGTTTCCAGTAATCAGCTTCCATAGCTCCTTCGGAAGATCCTCACATTTGGAAAGAATAGAGTCCTCCAAATATTGAAATCCCATGACTCTCCCAGTGTCTTTGAAGTTCATGTTATGGACTCTCCCATGGATCCTGAACTTGATTTTACCCCATCTTTGCCTCACATGTGGTGTATCATGGTAAGTGACTCAAGTGAAGACAAGAACTGACAAGAGACATCCTTGTAAGTAGGATAAGCCACGGTGAGGAGCTTTGGCATCTTAAATGTCCCAGCATTGCCTCAATGTCAAAATCGAGGCCCAACTCCTTCAGCAAATCAAGGTCGGTGAACCTCGTTGGAGTCCCGGCGACTCCCTTCAGCAAGTGATCATACAGCTCCTCAACAGATGGTGTCTTCTCCCTGTCCCTATCAACAGCAACCTCCTTCCCTTTAGACATCTTGGCTTTCTTTTGAGGAATCTGCTCGTCTTCACTTTCATCATCACTCTCCTTATTGGTGGAAACTACTACACTTTTCCCTGCTCTCTTCTCTTGCTCTTTTGATTTCTTGGCAGCCAAGACTTGCTGTCTAGAAGTCCTCTCTGTCCCTGAGCCAGTAGGTGAAGAAGCTAAAGCCTTCCCTCTTAGTGTAGCTTCTTTCTTCCCAACCTCTTGCTTCTTAGCATCCATCTTTCCCTTGGTTTTCCTAACCATTGGTACCTGAAAAATTCAAAACTTGGAAAGGGATAAGTGGAATGAAGTTAAGAAGACATAGAGTTTGCAGATGGCGATTGAAAAAGTAAACTCAAGTAAACTCATTGCAACCTTCTCTACACATTTAGCACTAAGAAGCTAAACTATGAGCAAAGAATCACACTCCTCAAACTTTTAAAGATATGAAAATTACAAGTTAAGTAAAATTCAATGATCAAAATGGTTCTAGCATGAGAAAGTTCTTAAATCAAGCTTCACCATTAATTCATCAATCCAACTTGATAGATAAGCTTTCCCTAGTCTATTTCACCATAATAAAGCAAGAAAATGACCAATATTCGATTTTGAAATTCTAGGGTTCATGGACCTAAGAAATTGAATTTAAAAAACTCAATACCTTGCTTTGGATGAAATGAAATGGTGAATGGGTGTGGGGAAACAGACTATAGGGGCGAAAACTTGGATTCAGAAACAAGAACTAGGTGATTTGGTTGAGAATTAAGGAAGTTATGGGATTTTTGGAGTGGGTGTGTTTGGGAGAGTATGAGTGAAGGTGAGGAAGATGAGAGGAAGAAGAGATGAAGGTCGATGGTTTAGGGGAGGGTTAGGGTGCGTCCGGCTCGGTTTAGGTAGGGATTGGATCGGTTCAATGAAATTGAACCGGGTTTGAGGCGAGAATTACTTACCTGGACCGGCTCCGAAGCGACGTTGGGGGGTCGCTGTGGGACGTCGCTCCTGGTATCATTTTGGCTCTCCACACGTTAAAAAGTCGAACGACCTTTGCCCCTCGCTTCATTACGTCGCTCTGGAGTCGGAGCGACTTGATGCTGTTGCTGTGGGGAGGTCGCTCTGAAGCACGGAGCGACGTCGCCTACTCGCTCCAAGACCTCGCTCTTGGTTGTTTTCGAGCTCCAAAATCTGTTGAAAAGACGAACGATCTCTAGGTGTCGTTGAGGTCCCAAGCCTATTTTCCAGCCAAGATCGGAGCGATCAAAACACCTGCATTCGTCTCCAACAAAGTCTTGAAAATAAATTAAAAGATGAAAATAAAAAGTACTAATGCAATACGTACATGGATAGCCATGGGACTTCCTCCCAAGTGAGCTTGTTTTAAGTTTTTAGCTTGAATTTGCCTCCATTAAGATTAGGCTGGGGTAGGATCAGAAAGTGGAGTTGAAGTTCCATCTTCCTTTGGTGCAGGAGCCATGTAGAGCTTAACCCTTTGCCCATTGACTGTGAAGTCTCTTCCATCAGCACTCCACAAAACTATTGCTCCATAAGGTCTAACCTCCTTGACCTTGAATGGACCGGACCATCTTGACTTAAGCTTTCCTGGAAATAACTTCAACTTAGAGTTGTGTAGAAGAACTTGATCTCCTTCTTTGAACTCTCTCTTCAGAATGTTCCTGTCATGGAAAGCTTTAGTCTTCTCCTTATAGATCCTTGAGTTCTCAAAAGCATCCATTCTTATCTCATCAAGCTCATGTAGTTGGAGAAGTCTTTTCTCTTTGGCACTCTTGATGTCAAAGTTCAGCAACTTAACTGTCCATAGTGCCTTGTACTCAAGCTCTACTGGTAAATGGCAAGCTTTCCCGTAGACAAGGTTGAAGGTGTGGTTCCCAAAGGGGTCTTGTAAGCTGTCCTATAAGTCCAAAGTGTATCATCAAGCTTAGTAGACCAATCTTTCCTTGTAATTCCCACAATCTTCTCCAGAATGGACTTGATCTCTCTGCTAGAAATCTCAACTTGACCACTCGTTTAAGGATGGTAAGGAGTTGCTACCTTATGCTTCACACCCTTATTCTTGAGAAGTCCTTCAAGCAGCTTATTGATGAAGTGAGAGCCTCCATCACTGATCACAACTCCTGGAACTCCAAACCTTGGAAAGATGACACTCTTGAACATCTTGGTTACAACTCCAGCATCATTGGTGGGACTTGCAATAGCTTCCACCCACTTTGAGACATAATCAACAGCTACAAGGATGTACTTGTTTCCATATGATGATGGAAATGGCCCCATGAAGTCAATACCCCACACATCAAACACTTCAACTTCAAGGATTGGATTTTGAGGCATCTCATTCCTTTTGTTGATGTTTCCTCTTCTTTGGCATGAATCACACCTTTAAACAAAGTCTTGTGTATCCTTGAACATGTGTGGCCACCAGAATCCAGCTTGTAAAACCTTTGCAATAGTTTTGAAGGTAGCAAAGTGGCCTCCATAGGATGATCCATGACATTGTGTAAGGATTCCATCAACTTCTTCATTAGCAACCACTCTCCTATAAGGTTGATCCTTGCAGAGAATGTAGAGGTAAGGCTCATCCCAATAGTATCTCTTCATATCCTTGTAGAACTTCTTCTTGGCATAGCCCACAAGATTCAATGGTTCTTTTCCTGTGGCTAAGTAGTTTACCAAATCAGCATACCAAGGTTCTTTCTCTTCTGTTGTCTTGACCTCTTCAAGTTTTCTGCCTGTTTCACAAACTGCCATCACTGCTCCAATAGCCATGATCTGCTCCTCTGGAAGTCCTTCATCAATGGGGACCCCACACTCTACTCTCAGCCTGGAAAAGTGATCAGCTACACCATTCTCAACTCCTGGCTTGTCTCTGATCTCTAAATCGAACTCTTGGAGCAAAAGGATCCACCTCAAAAGTCTGGGTTTTGCATCCTTCTTTGCCAAAAGGTGTCTCAAAGCAGCATGATCTGTGTACACAATGACTTTAGATCCCACTAAGTAGCTTCTGAATTTCTCGAATGCAAAGACAATGGCTAGCATCTCTTTCTCAGTTGTGGCATACTTCATCTGGGCATCATTCAGGGCTTGACTCGCGTAGTAGATCACATGATACTTGCCATCCTTCTTCTGTCCCAAACCAGCTCCCACAGCATAATCACTAGCATCACACATGATCTCAAAGGGGAGATCCCAATCAGGTGGCTGGACAATGGGAGCACTCACAAGCTCACTCTTCACCTTCTTGAAAGCTTCTAGACATTCCTGACCAAAGAGAAAGATCTCTTCCTTGCATAGCAATCTGGTGAGTGGCATGGCAATCTTGGAGAAATCCTTAGTGAACCTTCTATAGAAGCCAGCATGCCCCAAGGAAACTCCTTATGTCTTTAACTGTCTTTGGAGGGGCCAAACTGATCATCACATCAATCTTTGCCTTGTCTACCTCGATCCCCTTCTCTGAAATCTTGTGTCCCAGCACAATCCCTTCTTTAACCATGAAGTGACACTTCTCCCAGTTCAGCACGAGGTTGGTGTCTTTACATCTCTGTAGGACCCAGCACAAATTTGACAAACAAGCAGAAAACGAAGATCCGTAGACAGAGAAGTCATCCATAAACACCTCCATAACATCCTCAATTAGATCAGAGAAGATTGACATCATGCACCTTTGAAAGGTGGCTGGAGCATTACATAGCCCAAATGGCATCCTTCGATAGGCAAAGGTACCATAAGGGCATGTGAATGTCGTTTTCTCTTGATCATTGGGATTTATGGGTATCTGGAGGAACCCTGAATACCCATCAAGAAAGCAATATAAAGGGTGATTTGCAAGTCTCTCAAGCATCTGATCAATAAATGGCAATGGAAAATGATCCTTTCTAGATGCAGAGTTCAGTTTTCGGTAATCAATGCACATTCTATGGCCTGTGATGGTTCTTGTTGGTATCAATTCATCCTTGTCATTTTTAATTACAGTGATACCACCTTTCTTTGGAACAACATGCACAGGAGATACCCATTTAGAATCTGAAATAGGATAAATCACACCAGCATCTAAGAGTTTAAGAATCTCTTTTTTTACAACATCCTTCAGGTTAGGATTTAACCTTCTTTGATGCTCTATAGAAGTCATTGACTCATTCTCAAGATGTATCCTATGCATGCACAAAGAGGGTGATATCCCTTTGATATCATCAAGTGAGTAGCCTATTGCTTTTCTAAATCTTTTAAGTGTTTTTAAAAGTTCAGATAGCTCAATTTCAGTAACTTCGCTACTCACAATGACAGGATAAGTCTCATTAAGGCCAAGAAATGCATACCTTACACCATGCGGAAGAGGTTTAAGCTCCACCTTAGGCGCCTTAAGCTCGCTCCATTCATCCTGCTGGACGTTCCCTTGTTGAGTGACTGAGGATTCTTGCTGAACCACTTGTGGCAGTTCCTAATACTGATCCTCACTATCAAACCCTTTGTGTGAATCCATCATCATCCCATAGGCAGTACTCTCCACATTCTCAATCACTCTAACCTCTCTCTCTATGGTCAAAGCATGCTGTAGAGAGTCCTCTAGTGATAACTCTTCAAGGAGTTCATCAGCAAGAGCATCCATTTCTTCAATGTAGAAAACTTGCCCTTGCAGAGTTGGTTTCTTCATTATCTCCTTGATGTCAAAGCGGAGGATATGCCCTTTACCCAAATGGAGATCAATCTTACCTTCTTTCACATTAACAATAGCTCCTGCTGTAGCTAAGAATGGCCTTCAAGGGATCAAGGGATCTTGAGCTTCCTCACCCATCTCCAGTACCACAAAGTCTGTAGAGATCTCATAATTCTCAACCATCACAGGGAGGTCTTCCAAGATACCTACAGGGTATTTCACTGAACGATCAGCTAACACCAGAGAGAGTCTACACTTCTTGTACTGAGTGAATCCAAGCTTCTTTGCAACAGACAAAGGCATCAAGCTGACACTAGCTCCCAAATCACAGAGACATCTCTCAAATACCATAGGTCCAAGAGCACAAGGTAGTGTGAAGCATCCTGGATCCTCTAGCTTCTTTGGAACATCAAGCCTCTGGATGATGGCACTGCACTCATGAGTAAGGATCATCATTTCCTCCATCTCTTTCTTCTTTGCAGCTACAACATCTTTCAGAAACTTGCTATATTGAGAAACCAGCATGAAAGCATCAATGATGGGCATTGTGACCTTGACTTCACTCATCTGCTTCTCAAACAGAGCTTTGTACTTCTCTAGCAGCTGCCTCTTGAAACTTCCAGGGAATGGGAGTTTAGGTTCATAAGGAGGAGAAACAAAAGAATTTTCATTTCCTGGAGCAGCAACTTCACCATCTTTCACTGTTTTCTTTTCTTCCCCAACCTTTCCTTTACCTTTGGCTTCCACAATCTTCTCCAAGATCTCATCATTGATCTTCTCATCCACAATCACTACCTCATCATCCATGTTGATGGCCACCCCCTCACCTTGTTTCTCAGCATCCTTGGTGAGAGCTTTAGGAGGTAACTGCCTTCCACTCCTGTAATAGCTTTCATAGTCTCCTTGGGGTTTTGCTCAAATTTGCCAGGTAGAGAACCTTGCTGGCGATTTTGGTGAGTGTTCATGGAAGCAAACTGGCTCTCCAAAGCTCTGAACTTGTTGTTGAGGTCATTCTAGCTTGCATCAATCTTGGAGTGAAGGTTCTTCAACTCATAGCCAACATGCTTCTCACTTCTAGTTTGAGACTCCAAGATCTGTTTCAGTAGAGTATCAGTGCTGCTTTCCTGAGGAGTAGAGGTAGAAGGATTAGCTTGTTGTTGAGAAGATTGGTTCCCTTTGTTGGAGAAACCAGGAGGAGGGTTTTGTTGAGGCTGATAGCTGCCCTGCTGGTTGTTCTAGGCTGATAACAACTCTGTTGGTTGTTAGAAGGACCAGTAGTGTAGTTGCTCTTGGGTTGGTAGCCTCCTTGTTGGTTGTTGGGATTAGATCTCTGTGGGTAGTTGTTGTACTGAAAATTGGGTTCTTTCTTGTACCAAATACCATTGTTGTTGATGAAACACAGCTCTTCTTGACCTTCCAGCCCATCAACCTCATTGACTACAGGTGGTGCCTCTTGGTTTTGGTTACCAACAAAGTTCAGCTGCTCTTGGGTAGCTTTATCGGCAATGAGTATGTCTATCTTATCTTGTAGAGCCTTTAGCTCCTTCTTCGTCTGCTTGTCATCGGTTCTAGTGCCTCTGTCGTGCTCCCCACTGTAAACTGCGTCGCTCTTCACCATGTTGTCAACCAGCTCCTCTGCATCTTCCTCAGTTCTTCCCAAGAAGAATCCATTGCTAGCAGTATCTAATCTGGCTCTGTACTTAGAAAGAGCACCCCTGTATGTTAGGGGATTTTTTTGTACGGTCTTTTTAGAGTACCCCGGAACAATGGATAAGCTGATCCCTCGGGGTGATTTAATGATATTTTGAAAGGTTGAAGAAGAATTGAAGAGATTGAAGAGAAATAAGACTTAAAGAGATCTTTATTACATAGAACAAGCAAGGATTACAAGTATAATCGTATGAACCCTAACCCTAGCCGCCTAAGTATAATCTCTAAGTCTCCAGATGTCGATCCCCTTCTCTAGGGCTTTAGTCATCCTTATATAGTCGTCTAGGAGTCGTCTAGGTTAGGTTAAACTCTTCCATATTCGGAAATATGGAAGAATTCTCCTTGTCGGAAGTTTTCTATTTTGCGAAAGGGAGCAGGGTTCAGGGACCCAACTCAGGGTTCAGAGACCCAGGTTTAAGGTTCCCTCAGACAGGGACCCAAGGTATCTGTTTTTCAGGGATCCGGGGATCTGGGTCCTGCCTGGAGGCTGAGGGAAATAGAACCGGGATATTTTTCTCCAACAGTTTGCCCCTTATTCCTCGATTTTATCATCGAAGTCGAGGGATAACCTGTGCACTCGAGTCAACCTGGGTTGCTCATTCTCATCAGGCTCCCTTTGGGCAGGACCTTATCCGCCAGCCTAGATTCCACTCAAGTCTGAACTCATTCTGAACCTAGGCAAAGACTGATCCCTCCATGTTTAGGCGATGGCTAATGGTAATTTCTTCTAGCTCTTCGAAGATGATGGAGCCGGGGTTTTGATGCATATTCCACGGAGACGAGTTTTCTTTTGAAGACTCGGAGGTTTGCAACTTCTTCTGGCAACTTTCCTTTTTCCTGTCTGGTCGCGAGGAATTCTTCCGAAGATTTTGGAAATATCCAATTTCCTTTTCTGGCTCCGAAAAAGGAAAAAAGTTGGAGGTATATCTAGGGTGCACGCTACGCGGAGATTGATCCATCCTTCATTCAACGAGATGAACCCCGATCTTCCTGCTTCATTCGTGGGTGGTCATGCAAGACCTTGCCGTTTATCTGCTGATCCATTCTCTTCGCCGATTGCTTCCTTTGGAACGGCTTCTGATGCATGTAGTGAGGCAGTTCTGATGGCACCCTTGAAGCAACGCGATTGCTTTGCTCTCAGTGATGGTCCACGCTCTAAGATTTGTGAGAGAGATTTGGAGGTCATTCGGAGGAAGTACAGGATCCACCCGTCGGTACATATGAGGAGTCCTTCAGAGTTCGAACGTGCGCCTGATGGAGGATCGGGGGAGATAGCTATCTATGAGGTGTATCTGGTAGCAGGTTTCCAGAGAATCATTCCTCCGCTGGTGGCTGAAATATCGTCGTTCTTTGGCCTTTGTCCATCTCAACTCACACCCTTGTCTTGGAAGATTCTGATGTCGATCCAAGTACTCGGGGAGCTTCATGGTCTTGACATCGGAGTTCATGAGGTTATGTACTCCTACCGCTTTGTCCCTTTGAAGGTTACACCCGGGTTTTACTATCTTCAGCCTCGTGATGGTGCTCCCTTAGTTGAGGAGCCTCGGAGAGATATCCGTAGCAATTCCTCTTTTGAGAATAATTGGAGTGGTCGATACGTGTTTATGAAGATCCAGGAACCCATCCATTACCCTACTTTCTGGCGTACCGTTGGTGAGTCTTGCTACCTATTGTTTTTCTTCTTCTGGTAGCTGATCCACTGATAGTTGGTTTTGCTTTCAGATGTGTCTCGTCCGGTGTCCTTTCTTGGAGAAGCGGTTGCGAAGAAGATATTGATGATTCCTCGTCGTTTCCATGAAATACGCTTTTTGATGAGCAAGGAGGTCCTGCGCCATAGTCATCTCTGGGGTAAATCCTTGCTCCTTAGTCTCGTTTTAACGTGATTTCGTTGCAGCAGAATCTCATCTTTCGCTTTTCAGGCAATGCTGCGAGGCTTCCTGCTACTGTTCTTTATGATGAGTATCAGCAAGCTGAAGCACGGAGGAGGCGTCCTCCCTATGCGCCTCCTGCTCGATTGGCTAGGATGGTGTCGTCAGGTGTGGGAGTTAGGCCTTTTTACTCTGAAAGCACGACTGAGGATACGCCGCTAGCGGGTATTCAGCAAAGGCTCCTTGCTGAATTGTTTTCCCTTCGTAACCGAGTGAATGATATGGCGGCCCAGCGTGACCTGCTGATTCAGCAAGTGAGAGCTTCGACTAGGTGGGAGCTTATGAAAGAGTGGCTGGAGAAGAGGACGGAGCATTGGGATCCCTTGGAAGAGTACCACCAACATTTATTCTGGTCTGCAGGGTCGACACCTCTGGCTGACGGATTCTCTGCTGTGGAGTCTCGGGTTCCGGCTGGTCCACCATTCTAGATGCTTGAGATTATTTTCTTTCTTGTTGTTTTTCCTGGATTTTTTCTGGAATAAGGATTCTTGTGTTGAACCTTTTTATTCTTGTACACCTTGTTTTTGCTTTTTCCTTGAGTTCGAACCTGGAGGTTTCTTTCTTTTTATGCTTCTTTGTTGCCTCGTAGGCAGGGGATCGCTCATAGGACCTTATTTCCATGGTTCCCTCGTCTGAGACTCGGGGGCCGCCTGAAGAAGTCTTAGGGTCCTGAGGTCCCCTGAATTAGACTTATGGTCTTTGAACCCTGAGGTCTTATAGGGAACCTTGAGGTTCTGGACCCTTAGGTCTCGAATTGGACTTGTGGTCCTTGGACTTTGAGGTCTTTTATGGAACCCTTAGGTTCTGGACCCTTAGGTCTCGAATTGGACTCGTGGTCCTTGGACCCTGAGTTCTTTTATGGAAACCTTAGGTTCTGGACCCTTAGGTCTCGAATTGGACTCATGGTCCTTGAACCCTGAGGTCTTTTATGGAACCCTTAGGTTCTGGACCCTTAGGTCTCGAATTGGACTCGTGGTCCTTAGACCCTGAGGTCTTTTATGGAACCCTTAGGTTCTGGACCCTTAGGTCTCGAATTGGACTCGTGGTCCTTAGACCCTGAGGTCTTTTATGGAACCCTTAGGTTCTGGACCCTTAGGTCTCGAATTGGACTCGTGGTCCTTGGACCCTGAGGTCTTTTTAGAGATTAGTCTAACCCGTGGGTTTCAACTTTGTATTGGAGATGGGCCCCAGAGTTATAAAGAACCTGGAGGTTTACTTTTTCCAGGTCTTGAAGAAATTTGTTCAAGACCCGGAGGCTGCATGGGGACCCGAAAGTTCTTAATAACCCTGGGGCATTTGATTTGTATTTTAAGGGACCGTATGCTGCCATCCTAGGTGAGGACACTACCTGTACCTGTGGGGATTTCGTATTCTACCGCTCGGAAGCTGGTCACTATCGAGTTTCCGTGCTGCACTCTGCTTTCTGCAGAAAGCCACTATTAGACTTAAAGGGGGCTGGTGTGGTGAAAACCATCATGCCAGGCTTACGCTGTTTTCCACGTCTGGAGAAACAGGATTTTGTTAGGGTGCTCTTGGACTTTTGCACTTGCACAGTGGCAATTATACCTCGTGTCCCCCATGTTAACTTAGCCGTAGAGTTTTAACATAGGTACCTGTGGAAACCAAAATTCACACAGTTGATTTTAATAGATAAAAACGGAGGAAAACCGAGTAAACCTGATTTTCCCTGAAGATCTGAATTCTCTGCGTAATCACTTTATAACGATAAAAAGATAGACAGCAAGATGGAAATAAATGGTCTCTCAGAGGCGTTTTATTAATCGAATGGTATGAGAACAAGATTTCTCCGAGAGGAGTAGAGATATACTAACTATCGGAACAAAAGAACAAGAGGCGGCCCAAACATCCTAAGCCTTGCCGTGCTAGTATAATCACCTAAGTCCTATGTTCTCTAAGCTAGCAGGAGTTCTCTAAGTCTAAAATCTCGAATCCCTTTCTCTTCTGCTCCAGCTCTCCTTATATAGTTGCTTTAGGTCGGTGGCCCGTTTATTCCTTTGCCTTCGGGCCCACGTTTATCTCTTTTTCGGAATATTCCATTTTCCGTCGATCTTACGTAAATTATCCTCGAATCTTGACATTTATCCTCGGAAACTTAACATTTATCCTTTTTCCGAGAGTTAGGATAAACCATCATAATTCCTATGGGCTTGGATCTCCTCTGAGATTGTAGGTGGGCCTCTAGACAAGTTTGGATCCTTGCAGACCATTTTTAGGCCTTTGGGCGTTTATACGATTTTCTCGGTTTTAGTCGTAAAAATTCGAGAATAAATTTAAACGAAGCGAAGCGAGAAGTATGTGGTCCCGAAGGTCGGACGCCACAGCTATACTGAAGATACGGGAGTTGAAGTAAGTCGGACAGGCCGGGATCAGGCCAGCTCGTCGGTCAAGCTGACCCGCATGCAGGTCGAGCTCGCCCGGCGAGAACACCCATGCCGGGATTGAGCTCACCAGAGAGCTGACCCGCGTGCTGGTAGAGCTCGCCAGGCGAGAGCACCCACGCCGGGGTTGAGCTCGCCGGCGAGCTGACCCGCGTGCTGGTCGAGCTCGCCCGGCGAGTACACCCATGCCGGGGTTGAGCTCGCCGGCGAGCTGACCCGCGTGCTGGTCGAGCTCGCCAGTACAACCATGCCGGGGTTGAGCTCGCCGGTGAGCTGATCCGCGTGCTGGTAGAGCCGCCTGGCGAGTACGCCCATGCTAGGGCTGAGCTCGCCAGCGAGCTGAACCGCATGACGGTCATACTCGCGGCGAATGCGCCCATGCTGGGGTTGAGCTTCGCCGGCGAGCTGACCAGCGTGCTGGTCGAGCTCTCTGGGCGAATCATACGCTGGTTGAGCTTCGCCCGGCGAGCTGACCAGCGTGCTGGTCGAGCTCGCCCGGCGAGTACACCCATGCCGGGGTGTAGCTCACCGGCGAGCTGACCCGCATGACGGTCATACTCGCCGGGCGAGTATGCCCATACTGGGGCTGAGCTCGCCGGCGAACTGACCAGCGTGCTCGTCGAGCTTCGCCCGGTATACATCCATGCCGGGTTGAGCTTCGCCCGGCGAGCTGACCAGCGTGCGGTCGAGCTTCGCCCGGGTACACATGCGAGGTTGAGCTTCGCGGCGAGCTGACCAGCGTGAAGGTCATACTCGCGGCGAAATGCATGCTGGGTGTTGGGGTCGAAAAGCATCACGGCGAAGTTAAGTATCGAAACATTCGATAAAAATATATATCTTTGAAAGAAATCGTAAAATTCGAGTCCTTGCGAGGAACTCTACTACCAAATCGTGTCTTCGTTAAAAACTCAATTGTTCGAAACGACAAAAGATCAACAACGGCGAAGGCTCGGCTCGATCATCGCAAAGCAGACAACAGAACGCCCAGCTCGGTCGCTATAGCGACCGAGCATCATCTGGCTCCGTCGCTATAGCGACCAGCTTCGAACAGGCTCGGTCGCTATTGCGACCGAGCTCGGGCACGGGCTCTCGGTCGCTATAGCGACCGAGCCGCAATACAATCTCGGTCGCTATAGGGACCGAGCTCCGGACAAAGCTCGGTCGCTATAGCGACCAAGCCGCAACACAATCTCGGTCGCTATAGCGATCGAGCTCTGGACAAAGCTCGGTCGCTATAGCGACCTAGCCGCAACACAAGCTCGGTCGCTATAGGGACCGAGCTCGGTTAAAGCTTCGGTCGCTATAGCGACCGAATCTAAGCTTCGGTCGCTATAGTGACCGAGCTCGGTTTCTTCGGTCGCTATAGCAACCAAACATGCATGCATCCCGGTTCTTCCGTAGCGTCCGAAGTCTTCCAAAATGACGATACGACATAAAACTCTTCAGTCTCGACTATCCTCGTTACAACCTTCCGCAAACCACGGCTTAACCATTTCTTGATTTCCAATCAAATGGAATCCTTGGTCTGGTTTTACGATAAAAACCGCGGAAATTATCTTTATCGAAGAAACCGTAATAAACGTCCTGAATCAAAAGACGGTCCAAAGAGTTCTAAAACTTGATTCGAGGCCCACTTACGATCTCTTAAAACCCATGAACGCTATGACGGTTATGCTTGGTAAGATAAACATCAAATTCCGCGGATAAATGGAAAGTTTTCGCAGATAATCATGAAGACCAGAAAAATGGAATATCTCCATTTTTGGACTATAATGACTTAAGGGAAAAGAAGAAGGCGTAAACCGACCTAGAAGGGAGTATATAAGGAGTTCAAGACGAGAGGCATAGAGAGAGAACTTTCACAGCAAACTTAGCACTTAGAGCGATTTAGGCTTTTTTCCGTTTTTGTTAATCGAGCTGCGACTCAATTAGGGTTTTCGTCCAAGGTTTTAGAACTAGGAATCTCGCCGACAGCTCTCGAGCCAAGGCTATTACCTTGTTATGCAGCTCATGGATTGAATAAGATCTACTTTGCTCTCCTTTTTCGATTTCTTATTTTTATTGTTGTTATTCTCGTGTTCTGATTGCTTGGCGTGTGGTTTCTCAAATATCCGGGACCTCAGGGAAATTAGGGTTTTCCTACTTTCCTTATTTATACGAAACATTGACGGTGCGAATTTCGGTTCCCACAGTTTGGCGCTAGAAGGAGGGGGACACACATATCAATCTTACTCGCAAAAGCCGCTCAATGATCAGAAACGAAATGAGAATCTCAAATTCTCCAGACGACATCTCGTTCAAGGGGGGAGCAGCGGTCGAATAGACCAAGCCTCGCAACGATCTCCTTGTTATCGAGTTGACAATTCACGACATCGACGTCGCGAGGGTACTGATTGACACCGGAAGCTTGGTTAACATCATCTTCAAAGAAACCCTCGCGAAAATGAAGGTCGATCCGTCAAGAGTCACGGTAGATCCCAGTCCACTAGTAGGGCTTTCGGGAGAACCTACCATCGCCTTAGGATCGATCAGCTTTGCAGTCAAAGCCGGAATGGCAGTAAAACTCACGGAATTCCATGTGGTGGATCGCCCAGCATCGTACAACGCGATCATGGGTACTCCCTGGATGAATTCCATGAGAGCGATTCCTTCGACGTATCATCTGTGCCTTAACTTTCCAACTCCCCACGGAATCGAAACGATTTGGGGAAATCCGAGAATATCGCGGGTGTGCTTTTCTGCGGAACTCAAGCGAAGGAGGTCCGATTCCGAAGCCACCCCTAAAAGAGCAAAGAAAACAGTTTCAGACGAAGAGACTCAGGATTTGGCTGAACTCTTCTGGCAATCTCGGAAGGCAGAAGCCCTAGAAGAAAAACGTGAACCAATCTGTGAACCCGTGGTAACGATGTGTCTCGATGAAGCAATCCCAGAACGGTGCGTTGAAATCGGAGCCAATCTCCGCGAGCCTTTGAAGACAAAACTCATAACTTGTCTGAAGAAGAATCTTCGTACTTTCGCGTGGGCCGCGGAAGATATGCCAGGAATCGACATTAACATTACCTGTCACGAATTGAATATCGATCAAACGTTCAAACCAATCAAGCAAAAAAGGCAAAAGTTGGGACCCGAACGGGCAACCGCAGTCAACGAGGAAGTCACAAAACTCCTAAAAGTAGGGTCCATAACGGTAGTCCGATATCCTGATTGGCTTGCAAACCCCGTCGTGGTCAAAAAGAAGAACGGAAAATGGCAAGTGTGCGTCGATTTCACCGATCTCAACAAAGCCTGCCCGAAGGATAGTTTTCCTTTGCCACATATCGACCGGTTAGTCGAAGCAATGGCAGGAAACGAACTCTTATCCTTTATGGATGCATTCTCTGGATACAATCAGATCATGATGAATCCTGATGATCGCGAGAAAACTGCGTTCATTACAGATCGCGGAACTTATTGCTATAAAGTAATGCCTTTCGGCCTTAAGAACGCTGGCGCGACGTATTAAAGACTCGTCAATCGGATGTTCTCCGAGCAACTTCGGAAAAACTATGGAGGTCTACATTGATGACATGCTCGTCAAATCCCTCCACGCAGACAACCATATCACTCATCTCGAGGAGTGTTTCGCTTGGTTGAATTCACACAACATGAAACTTGATATCACTCAAATTACCCTAAGGAGTGACTTTAGTCTCTCAAATAAGAGGTTCAGTTGTAGTACTTAGGGATCGAACAAGGTACTTTATTGCTGCGTGATCGGTGTGAACAATGACTTTTGAGCCAACAAGGTAGTTTGAATTTCGGCGTACCGCGACAGCAAGTAATTCCTTTTCCGTTGTGCCATAATTTCTCTGGCGTCATCCAGAGTTCGGCTTGCGTAGTAAATAACATTAAGTTTTTTATCTTTACGCTGCCCTAACACTGCTCCTACTGCGAAATCACTTGCATCGCACATAATTTCGAAAGAAATCACTTGCAACGCCTTTTTGATATTATCAAAGGCTTGCTGAAATTCTGGAGTGAATTCGAATTTAACATCCTTGCAGAGGAGTGTTGTTAGAGGTCTGGCAATTTTGCTGAAATCTTCTATAAATCTTCGATAAAATCCAGCATGCCCAAGAAAACTCCTTATGTCTTTTACGTTAGTTGGTGGAGGTAAACCAGTCATTACTTCTATCTTTGCTCGATCTACTTCAATTCCAGCAGCAGATACCTTGTGTCCAAGAACAATTCCATCATTAACCATAAAATGACATTTTTTCCCAATTTAGAACAAGGTTCTTTTCTTCGCATCTGGCTAGAACTTTACAGAGGTTATCGAGACAACTTTTGAAATCAGATCCATAGACTGAGAAATCATCTATAAAAACTTCCATAAAATCTTCTATCATATCAGTGAATATAGACATCATGCAGCGTTGGAAAGTAGGGGGGGCGTTACACAGGCCAAATGGCATCCGACGGTAGGCGAATGTTCCATAAGGGCATGTGAAGGTTGTCTTTTCTTGGTCATCCGGATGAATCGGAATTTGGAAAAATCCGGAATATCCGTCAAGAAAACAATAGTATTGATGATTGGCTAATCTTTCCAACATTTGATCGATGAAAGGTAAAGGGAAATAGTCTTTCCGCGTTGCGGAGTTTAGTTTCCTGTAGTCGATGCACATACGGTGTCCAGTTACAGTTCTATTTGGAATAAGTTCGTCTTTGTCGTTCTTGACCACAGTGATGCCTCCTTTCTTAGGCTCCACGTGAACTGGGCTCAATCAATTGCTATCTGAGATCGGATAGATTACACCGGCATCGAGAAGTTTGATAATCTCCTTTTTAACAACTTCTTTCAGGTTGGGGTTGAGTCGCCTTTGATGTTCTATTGATGATTTTGATTCATCTTCAAGATTAATCTGATGCATACACAGGTCGAGGGAAATTCCTGGGATATCTTCAAGAGAGTATCCGATTGCTTTCCTGTGTTTTCGCAGTTTATTGAACAATAAAGCGAGCTCACTGTTCGTAAGATTTGCATTTACGATTACGGGATAAGTGTTTTCAAAAAGGTAGGCATATTCGAGTCCTGAAGGAAGTGGTTTCAATTCCACCCTTGGTGCATTTTCCTTGCTTAGATCGCCTATCGAAAATGGTTGTCGATCGACAGCGTTCTGTAAATATCGATCGATATTTATCTCGGAATCATCTTCATCATTTGTTGTATCATCATTTCTTGCTTCCATTATATGTGCGTAATACTCCGTACGGTTATCTAAGCTGAATACTTCTCCCTCAGCAACCATGAGCACGTCCTCGATGTGGCTTTCAGAGAATGAATCGTCAAAAGATTTTTGGGTAAGCTCGTCGATATCATCGACATAGGAGGATGATCTATCTATCAAAGGGCGCGTCATTACTTTTTCCATGTCGAACCTCATTGGAATGTTTCCAATGTTCAAGCAGATGCGTCCTTCTTTGACGTCAATTATCGCATTTGCGGTTGCAAGAAATGGTCTTCCCAAGATAATGGGGTCTCTTGGTTCATTCTTGTAGTGAAGTACAACGAAGTCCGTTGGTACTGTGCAGCCATTGATAATTACGGGCACATCCTCAAGTGCTCCTTCCGGAACTCGACCAGATCGACCAGCGAGAACTAGATGGATATTTTCTGTAGTAAACTCCGTATATCCGAGGGATGTTGCAACAGAGTGCGGCATCAAATTCACGCTAGATCCGAGATCGCAGAGGGCTCTTGGAAACTGTTTATCTTGGATGGTGCAACTAAGAACGAAACTACCAGGGTCGGGTTGCTTGATCGGAAATTTTTCCTTGAATTATAGCGCTGACTTCTTCGGAAATCATCATGATACTACGTTCTCCGACTTGAAAACCTTTAGTTACCATGTCTTTAACGTATTTCTTTAGCGTTGGCGAAATTTTGACAGCATCACTTAATGGAATCTCAACTCTGATCCTTTCGATTGCTTTCTTACAGATTTCTCTGTCCCAATTCACGCTTTTAGGGTCGGACTTCCGTGGAGAAAAAGGGGGAATCGGGTTATAAACCCTTTCGATAGTCGGTCCAGCTGGTGCTGAATCGCTTTTCGGCTTAGGGGATTGGTGTCGATCGATATTGTTTTCAGCATATCGGTCGATGTTAACTTCATCCTCCGAATCTTCCTCGTCGTCCGGAATATCAATCACAACCTCTTCGGTGCTTTGACTGCTTTTTTCTTTGCTTTTGTTTGGTGAAGGTTCCGCTCTACTGGCATGGAATAGCACAGCGTTGGGGGTGGGTTTGATCTCTTCTCCAGAATCTTCTTTTGAAGAAGGTTTTTCCTTAACTTTCGGAACAAGTTGCTTTCCACTTCTTACGAGTACAGCACTAACTTGACGTCTTGGGTTCATATCAGTTCGCCCAAGAAGACGTCCTGCTTCCCTCTTGATAGCGATTGCGTTTTTGGCGACATTACCTTCTAATTGCTTGACTTGTTCACTTAGAGCATCTAATTTCTTAAATAGCTCACGATGAATAACGTTTAGTTTGGTATCCATGTCGCTTTCTATTTTCTGATTTCCCGTGAAAGCTTGATTTAACCTGGGGTCAGTTTTTCTTTGATGGGATTTGATTAGGGCATCATAGTTTCGGGTGAAACTATCTTCTTCCAGGTCGTAAACCTGAGACGTACTCTTTTCGACAGAAAATAGTTGTCTTTCAGAACAACTATCCTCAGTTGGAATAGTTTGTCTAAGTTTCTTTTCCCTCATGATTGAGTGCAGAGAGTCTAATGACTGCCTGATTTCAGCTAATTGGAGCATGTCCCTGGACGTGGCTCTATTTTCCCTATCACTGATCTCATAAGATTTTCCCAAAGCTATGTTTCTGATCAAACGCTTTGCTTTACTAGGATTCCTAGTGCTAAAGTTTCCTTCACTTGCGGTATCCAGCGTGATTTGGTAACGAAGGCTGACGCCTCCGTAAAAGAAATTTAGGAGCTGCGGTTCTGAGTAACCATGGTGAATGCAATCACGTTGACAGCTTTCAAATCTGATCCAAGCATTTTTAAATGATTCGTGTGGACCTTGAGCAAAGTAAGATATTTTTCTCGTATATCCCAATAGTGAGCGTCATCGAAAAATTGATTTATGAAAGCGTTTCTGATTTCCTCCCAGCAAGTTAGAGAGCCTGCTGGAATCTGATTCAACCACTTTCTGGCTTTTCCTTCAAGGGAAAAGGAAAAAAGTTTACAGCGATTGCAATCATCAGAGACTAGATCTTCTAGATATTCGATGTGCTTGTGGGGGTGCTCCAAAGCAGATCCACGGAAAGGTTTATTTCGCACCAGAAGGATAAAATCAAGGTAGAGTTTTGATTTTCTGGTATTACCTTCTGGTACTTTGATGGCAGACCTATTGGAATAGGTCTTCATGGGGTCTAAGTAGTCTTGCAAGAACAATTCTGGTTCCTTATCTTCAGAGGAAGATGAATAAGATTGAACGGGCATTTCATTTCCTTGTTCATCAGCAAATTCAGAAATTGTGTTGCTTAAATTATCAGTTGGTTTGCCTAGGACTACTTCCTCATTAGCATGATCGGTAAGAAAACACTTACCTGCTTCCGGATGGTTGGTATCGATCGATGTTCGGGGCGGTATGTCGGTCGATTCCTCGCTCGACGTATCGCTCGATATGTTTTTGTTCGTGTCGATCGATGGGCTGCCGAAATTTGTCTTCTCCATTCTTAGGTACCCGTAAGAGCACAATAGGAGGAAAAGATTTTAGTAAATACGAAAATAAGGTCTAGACTATATTCTAAACTAAATCTAATGGTATTAAGAAAGAGTCCCCGGCAACGGCGCCAAATTTGATATCACTCAAATTACCCTAAGGAGTGACTTTACTTTCTCAAATAAGAGGTTCAGTTGTAGTACTTAGGGATCGAATCCACAGAGACTCTAGGATTACACAATAGATTGTTTAGCCTTCGAAATAAAGCGAGACAAACAAGTTTAAAGCAGTAAATAAAGGGGTAAGCAAGTAATTGCTTGATTGAATGGTTTAGGTTTTAAGCAAGAGGAAGAAAAGCTAGATTTAGGCTATTTCTCAGGTGTAACTAGCATGAAGGATATCTAGGATTTTTAGTATTCATAGTTCTGAACTCAAACCTTAAGGTTAAATCAATGATTGATTATCTTCAACTAGATCTTAAGTCATCAACTATCGTTCGATGAGTATAAGAAAGTGTCGATCGATTATTCTATATAAATATCGATCGATACACCTTTCGCGGTATCGCTCGACAAGCGGATTGCTTATCGATCAATATCGTTTCTAGTGAGCTTTAAGATCGGATTTGAATTGGTTCTCCAATCTTACAAAGAGGCCACTTTCGTGCACTCTAGGTAAAGTTGGAACATACCAGCTTTGGGTTTCAGGGATTTGCTAAGTTTTCACTTATCCAAATTAATCCTAAGATCTAAGACAAGGGTGATCAATCCTATACTTAGCATTAAGAACAACTAGAATGAAGAACTATATTTTAAACACCCTAGCATTAAATCAATTGCAATGCATGGTTAACCTTAATGAGAAACCTAAATCTAACAAGAGAAACTACTCAAACATATTCATGGAAGACAAAATCATGATGGTTTGAATAATACTTTTAAATAGAATAATAAGAGAAACAATAAAAGAGTAGAGAAAAATAAGGGAGTTCAAGATCTTCTCTGTATGCAGTTTGGATTTATCTCTCCATTCCTAAGCTCTCTCTCCAAGGTAGCAAGATGCTTCTCTCCAAATTAGGTGTAAAAGTTCTCTAGGAAAGTCTTGCCTCTAAAATAATACAAAACCCTGTTAATATAGCCTAACAGGCGGCCAGAGACTCATTTGGTAGAAGTGAAACCCTAATGAGATGATTAGCTCATTAAATTCGTCATTAATCCTGGGAGGCCTTTCATATCGATCGATGTCACAAGCTCCTGTCGATCGATGGATGTAGTATCTCGTCGGTCGATGCATCATGGTGAGCATCGATCGATTTAACTCAAGTTATTGTTCCATTACAAACCTCCTTAAAGTATCCATTTCTGCTCCAAAATGGTCACATTTCACCAAAGAGTACCTGAACCTGTAAAAGCTCATAAAAGACACTAGAAGTGCCCTTTTGTTTCAAAAAACATATAAAAATCATGGTTGAAAGTGGGTAAAATCCATGACTTATCAAAACTCAACCCAGCTAAGTGCAGATTCGCCGTAGCATCGGGCGAATTCCTCGGTTACCTAGTAACTTGTCACGGGATCGAAGCCAACCCCAAACAGATCGATGAACTCATCGGGATGGCATCCCCTAAGAACAAGCGAGAAGTGCAAAGGTTGACCGGAAGAGTCGCAGCACTCAACCGGTTCATATCCCGCTCGACGGATAAGTGCTTACCTTTCTATGATATCCTGCGAGGGAACAAAAGATTCGAGTGGTCAGACGAGTGCGAGAATGCTTTCAAGCAGCTGAAACATTATCTGGCGACTCCTCCAGTTCTCGCAAAACCTGTGGAAGGGGAACCCCTATTTCTATACATAGCAGTATCAGCGACGACCGTAAGCGGCGTCCTGATCCGGGAAGAGTGCGGAGAACAGAAACCAATTTTCTACGTAAGCAAAACATTGTTGGATGCCGAAACGCGGTATCCTCTGATGGAAAAATTAGCATACGCAGTCGTAACATCAGCACGAAAGCTTTGGCCATATTTTCAATCCCATACCATCATCATACTCACGACTTTCCCACTCCGGATTATCTTGCATAGTCCGAGCCAGTCGGGAAGGCTAGCCAAATGGGCCGTCGAGCTCAGCGAGTACGATATAGATTATCGACCCAGGCCAAGTGCAAAGTCCCAAGTACTCGCAGATTTTCTGGTGGAACTACCAACGAAAGCCATAACCAACAAAGAGCCGAGTTCGACTTGGCTCCTTCACGTTGATGGATCGTCTTCAAAGCAAGGATCAGGCATCGGCATCCGCCTTACATCACCAACCGGAGAAATCCTCGAACAATCATTTAGATTGGAGTTCCACGCGTCGAATAACGAGGCCGAATACGAGGCCCTTATCGCAGGATTACGATTAGCCCACACGGTTTGAAAATACGAAACCGGAGAGTACGAGGCTAGGTACAAAAGGATGGATGCGTACCTCAAACTGGTCCAAGATCTGTCCAAAGATTTCGATTGCTTCGGCCTTACGCGAATTCCTCGTTCCGAGAATACCCAAGCCGACGCCCTCGCGGGGCCCTGGCATCAAGTTCGGATCCAGGACTTAAAAAAAGTAATCCCGGTCGAGTTCATCGAACATCCAAGCATTGGACCCCCCGTCGTCATCAATCTCATTCAAGATCAGGATGATGACGAGGAGGAAGTCGCGGTACAATCAGAACAACCTGAATATGACTGCGATACACAATGGCTGGAGACGATACGAGCATATATCGTCGACGGAAAATTACCTCCCGAGAAGTGGGCGGCCCGAAAAGTCCGAACCCAAGCCGCTCGTTATGTAACGGTCGACGGAGAAATTTACAAGTGGAAATTTTCCGGGCCGCTCATGACATGTCTGGAGGGGGAAAAGGCAAGGAAGGTAATGGAGGAAGTTCATTCCGGATCCTGCCGAAACCATTCCGGTGGAAGATCCCTCGCCGTGAAAATCAAACGCCACGGATATTACTGGCCAACGATGATCGGAGATTGCGACAAATTCACACGGAAATGCGAAAAATGCCTGAGGCACGCTCCGACTATCCGGCGACCAGAGGAAGAGCTTTCTTCCATCACATCGCCATACCCTTTCATGCGCTGGGCCATGGACATCGTGGGACCCCTACACAACTCTAAGCAGAAGCGCTTCCTACTGGTCCTTACGGATTTCTTTTCAAAATGGGTGGAGGCGGAATCGTACGCAAGTATAAAGGAAGCCCAAGTCGAAAATTTCGTATGGAAAAACATTATCTGCAGACATGGAATCCCATACGAAATCATCACAGACAACGGATCCCAGTTCATCTCTACTCAATTTTAAGCATTTTGCGAAAAATGGAAGATACGATTAAACAAATCAACTCCCAGATATCCACAATGCAACGGACAGGCCGAGACGATTAATAAGACTGTCCTCGACGGACTTAAGAAACGTTTTGACAAAAAGATAGGAAAATGGGCCAAAGAACTTGAAGGAGTCCTCTGGTCACATCGCACCACTCCAAGGCGCGCAACAGGAGAAACGCCCTTCGCCCTTGTATACGGAACAGAATGTATGATCCCCGCAGAGGTCGAGTTTCCTGGAATTCGTAGAAGGCTACTCCCAGAACGGGAAGAAATCAACAATGCCATGCTATTGGACAACCTCGACCTCGTCAATGAGCAGCGAGACCGAGCTCTAATCCGAATTCAAAACTATCAACACGCGGCCGCAAAATACTATAACTCCAACGTCCGAAATCGCCAATTCAACGTAGGAGATTTAGTTTTTCGCAAAGTCTTCCAGAACACGGCCGAACAAAACGCAGGAAAGCTAGGAGCAAACTGGGAAGGACCTTACAAGATTATAAAAGTCGTCCGACCAGGTTCCTACGAGATAGCCAATATGAAGGCGTGAAAATTCCAAGAACTTGGAACGTCATGCATCTCAAAAAATATTATCACTAAAACATCGCAATCACTGAACTACGAGACGGCTTGATCTCCGAAAGGGGTACGTAGGCAGTTTGTCGACAGACAAACTCAGCTGTCCCCCTCTCTAAAAAGGGGGGGGGAGTAGGTACGTATACGTACACTCGTATACTCTACCAAAAAAATCGAGATGTCCGACCAGTTTCGAGACATTTTTGAAACCTTTTACAACACTTAACCGACAGTGAGGTCCTAAAAAACCTCGACAACTAATAAGGGAAAATCAACTTTAAGCACTGCGAGACGTCGCAAACGCCTAAATAGGATTATTTCCCAAAGATAAAACTCACTAAAATCCTCTCCGAAAACTCACGCTCCCCTACAAGTAATAAATGGTAACATCTACTACAAAGTTCGTTGCTGATCACATCGAACTCCTAACGTCCTAAACAGACAAAGTCGTCCCACAAAGATGACTTTCGTACATCCGACACAAGGATAATATCGCTATAAAAAAAATCCAAAATTTTGGTCAGCACATCTAGGAGACTTAAAAATTGTCCTTAGAGAGATGCTCGATTCCAACCAGACGAGTCGTATAAGCCGAGAACCTATCACGGACTATAAATCGGTATGGAATCAGGTTGAAAATATAACGGGATACGTAAGACGAGTTGGTCATCGCACCCCCTAAATCTAGAAGTAAACCTAGGTCTTGCCCTAAACCCAGCACACTGGTCTCTAACATCTCAAGGCATGATATCAAAGATACGAGATCCTAAAGCATGCCTCTGTGCGTATATCAAACGTCCTCAGAAAATCCCGTGACATCCCGACGTCGCGGAAAAACTCTCAAAACGGACCACGTATACCACATTCCACCTTGGAAAACATTTGGAGATGACAACTCATAAATTTTTTCCAACTCATGAAAAACGCAAATCCAATGTTCAATCATTAAAAGCCGCAGTGCGGCAGGGATTCAAAGCCACAAGCGGCCAGTCCCGAAAATAAAAACACGACCATTAAAGGCCGGCGCAAACGCAAACTCAGAAAACACGTAAGATAAAGACCACAATCTTAAACCTAGACCTCTCTTTCACCCGCTTCGCTCGGAGCTGCCTCATCTCCATCCTCTCCAGCCACGGAACCTCGCCTCTCGGGATCCTCCGCAGATAGCTCCAATGCACACTCGGATCGTAGGTCAGACAACAGAAGCTCGAAGCTCCTGTCCACGGCCACCAGATAAGCTTTACGGACTGATAAGTCATCCTCCTCGGACTGAAGAGACGGACGGGATTCACCTTTGAGCGCACAGATAACCGCCATCCCGCCATCGATGCCCGCCGAGGTCAGGTCCCTGCTGTAAACACGCTCGAGGGAACTCAGGATCTCAGTGAAACCCGTCCTACGGGCCTGAAACTCGGTAAAGCGCCGTTGGCGTCTTCAACGCTGCGACTCATCAGCTCCTCACAGCCTCAGTCTGGCGCTGAAGTCGACGAGCCTCCGAAGCCTTAGCCTTGCTGGCTTTCTTCTATTTGATCAAGGCACTCGCTGTCTTCCAGAGATCCCTCTCAAGCTCGCCAATCTGCACCTCGAACTTGGATACCTTAGCAGAGTAGGAATTCTTCAGCGCCGTCATCGTGGCCTGGAACTCAGATATCTGGCCCTGCGCTGGCCAGTGGCCTCAGAGCTGCAGTCGCCGATCATCCCGTCGATCAGGGAGATAAACTGCAAAGATAAAATCATATTAATAAGCGTAAGGCAAAACGTAAGGGTAAGCCTATGCAACATAGCTTTCCGCGGAGCACCGGTGCAATACGCAACCCCTCCGGGAGCGAAGAATCTCCTTCGGCGAGCGTCACACACTTCCTCTTTCTAGTCCGAGCAGAAGCGACCGGAGCAGCGCTAGGAGCGCGCAGCGCCAAAACGATCTCCTTCCTAGCTGGAAGGAGAGGCATTAGCTCGATAGCCTTCTCCTTGTCGTCAACAATAATTGGAACCATCGACGACCCGAAGGGCTGGGTCAGAACTCCGAGACAATGCGGCTCAGATTGCTCTCCGACCTCCGGCGGAATCAGAACCTCAGAACCGGAAGTTGGGACGTCTGCTGCAGCAGGTGGAGCTTGATTCCCGTCGTCGACTCGGATGATTTCCTTCTCGGCCTTGCGGCGAGCAATCTTCTCTCGGAAGGAGAGATAGCCAGCGACACAAGCAGGCTCGGAGGTAGGTTCGCGGCGGAACCGGCGAAGCCTCGGTCATCTCAACATCGGAAATCTTCTTGCCATCTTGAGAGGAAGACATCTGAAGAGGAAATTGAGAGAGAAATTGAGAGAGAAAGGAAAGATGTGAAGAAAATGAGGAAGGGATCCCATCATTTATAAAGGTATGTGTGTATAATTTTTTTTAAAATATATATATATATATATATATATATATATATATATATATATATATATATATATATATATATATATATATTCATATGTTGGATCTGAATTCCCTTCGTGTGAATATTTTTACAAACTTACGAATCTGAACTTAGTCCCACGACTATCTCGTCCGACTTCGCCATAGCACGCTAGAATCACTACGATTCTAACGAGCTGGGAGGCTAATTGTTGGGGTCGAAAACCATCACGACGAAGTTAGTATCGAAACGTTCGATCAAAATATATATCTTTAAAAGAAATCGTAAAATTCGAGTCCTTGCGAGGAACTCTACTACCAAATCGTGTCTTCGTTAAAAACACGATTGCTCGAAACGACGAAGGATCAACAATGGCGAAGGCTCGGCTCGATCATCGCAAAGCAGCCAACAGAATGCCCGGCTCGGTCGCTATAGCGACCGAGCATCATACGAAGCTCGCTCGCTATAGCGACCTAGATCGGGCACAGGCTCAGTCGCTATAGCAACCGAGCTCCATACGAGGCTCGGTCGCTATAGCAACCGAGCTCGGGCACAGGCTCGGTCGCTATAGCAACCGAGCTCGGGCACAGGCTCGGTCGCTAAAGCGACCGCGCCGCAATACAAGTTAGCGACCGAGCTCTGGACAAAGCTCGGTCGCTATAGCAACCGAGCTTTACCGAGCTCCAGACAAAGCTCGGTCGCTATAGCGATCGAGCTCCGGACAAAGCTCGGTCGCTATAGCGATCGAGCTCCGGAAAAAGCTCGGTTGCTATAGCGACCGAGCCACAATACAAGCTCGGTCGTTATAGCGACCGAGCCACAATACAAGCTCGGTCGCTATAGCGAACGAGCTCTGGATAAAGCTCGGTCGCTATAGGGACCGAGCTCTGGACAAAGCTAGGTCGTTATAGCGACCGAGCTTCGGACAAAGCTCGATCGCTATAGAGACCGAGCCGCAACACAAGCTCGGTCGCTATAGGGACCGAGCTCCAGACAAAGCTCGGTCGCTATAGCGACCGAGCCACAATACAAGCTCGGTAGCTATAGTGACCGAGCTCCGGACAAAGCTCGGTCGCTATAGCAACCAAACATGCATGCATCCCGGTCCTTCCGTAGCTTCCGAAGTCTTCCGAAATGAAGATACGACATAAAACTATGCAGTCTCGACTATCCTCGTTACAACCTTCCACAAACCACGGCTTAACCATTTCTTGATTTCCAATCAAATGGAATTCCTTGTCTGGTTTTACGATAAAACCCGCGGAAATTGTCATGTCCCCGATCCTAGATAGGATTGTCCGGACGGACCATGGTGTGAGGAGACGCACCAGTCAGGTCGTAAGACCTTGAGACAAGCGTATCATGGTCCAATAAGGAAGGTTAAGGGCATCAGGAAGCTGAGACTTAACCAGGATGTGAAAGAAACAAGTGTAAAGGAGCTAGACGAGTGATCCGAGAACTGGACGAGTGATCCGAGAGCTGGATCAAGTTCGATCAGCTAGGTGCACCTGGAAGTTAGGTCACCTAAGTGTGATCATCTCACAGGAGCTGGAGGACTAGCTCACTCAGCTGGGAACAGTTGGTAGTCAGCTCAACTCAGTTGGAAGAAGTGTTCTGGTCCGGACCAGTGTGGTCGGGTCAGGCGGTTACTGGGCGAGCCGATGGTCCGGGTCCAAGGTGGTTCGACCAAGTTTGTCTTAGGCATGGACCAGGGGGTTGGCAAGCTTCCAGAAGTGTGAGCTAAGGCTCAGTGGACGAATTTGTGGAAAGGAAGAAAGGGAGAAACTGCCAAAGGCTGTTATGGGGCAGTTATGGGAAGAAAGGGTGTGACTTGGTAACTGCTCTCCCAGGCGGTTGGGGACAGTTTAAATCGTCCTCTCCCTCTCATTTTGTCTCCTCTCTCTGTGGAAACACAAGTAAAAACCAGAGAAAACAGAGAGAAAGTTGGATTAAACAATCGAAACCAGAGAGAGATGTGAAGGCAGCAAAGGGGCAGGTTTGAGGGCAATCAAGAGGGGAGTTGAGAACGACCCTCTGGTGAGTTTTGATTATTGTTTGCAACGCCTTGGGCTTCCTCTACATCCATAGAAGACACGCAAATAGCCTGGAAAGAAGAGGGATGGCCGGATTCCACTTCCAAGGGCAGAGACAGCCATGAAGGCAGATGTGTGTGGAAATGCAGTTTCATGGGAAACAAAGGGGGAAGTGATGAACGACTTTTGGATGGGTTTTGATCATGGATGATCATTCCCTGGGCTTCCTCTATAGCCTGGGAACACACGCAGATGGTTAAGAGAAAAGGGAAAAGGCCAGACTCCAGTCTGTAAGGCATGAACAGCCTTGAAGGTGGATCAGTGCAGAAACTGTTTTCATGGAAGTTCCATGGAAGGGATGATGGGTACAACCCATGATTGGATCTTATCAATACTGTAAGTATGTGATAAGGGCTTGATGGAGGCGTGCTCTGGAGGACTATGGCCGGACTTGATAAGGGAACACATGATCTAATAAGATCAAGTATAAGGAAACTCTCCATGGCCTTGGTTGGACTGGTATATTCAAAACTCATAGTTCCTGAAGGAATTGTGGAGATCTGATTATGGATTCCTCTTAGTGGGGAATTATCATGAATTATCATGGTTTTTAATTAGTTTTATCTAATTGATTTGATGATGGTCAGTTATGGCGGTTTAGCGGATTTGGCCAAATTCTGTGTGAATTAGGCGGTTCTGATCAATCTGATTGTGGATTCCTCTTAGTGGGGAATTATCAGTATTTGTCATGAATTTTAATTAATTTTAGAGCATGTTTGCTTGAGGTCGTTTTTGCAGCTGAAGACTTCCCGTAGGTACTTAGTCTGTGGGGATGGTTGGCTGAATGACTAAGTACCCAAGGGAAGAGTTTATGCAGGTATAAGGGAGTTGGACGAGTGGACAGGGAGCTGGGCAAGCTACCTCACAGCTCGATCAGCTGGAAGAGAGTGGTGAACCTCAAGTGAAGTGGTTCAGCTCAGCTAGCTGGATGAGCTAGCTAAACAGCTAAGTCAGCTGGGACAATAAGCTAACAAGCTCCGTGGATGTGGCAAAGGTATGATCTATCAATGTTGCATAGATCTAGATAGAATGGTTAGGTGAATGGAACCTCGGATTTGGTATGACTTGGTCTAGGTTTAGGATCGATCTTGGAGCTAGCTGGCAGATGTGTTTACTGATCAGTAGCTGAGGTGATCTGACCAGACAAGTGTTAGATTGGTTTTAGACCAATGGTTGTAGATATTATTCCGCTGTGCATAAGTTGAAATGATCTAAGCTAGGGAATGACTAAGGTAGTCTTGAGATAGGATCTGAGTTAGCCCTCGCCTATGGGCGATGTTTGAAATAAAGGGCGAAATTTTTAGAGGTTCGGTCAGGGTATGGACCGAGCGACGTGAGGCATCGACCGCTGGCCTGAGAGGCCAGGATCGGGTCTTACAAGTTGGTATCAGAGCATGCTTGATCCTGTTAAGGACAGTGTTCAAAGATGTTGAGTTCCAAACCGAAATTATTTCTGAAAACTGAGATGACTTGGAACCTTAGCTGTGGTGAGCCAAGTGAGAGTTGAGGTTAGCTTGGGTTTCATGCTTGTGAACGGGGAAGTTCCAAGATGAGCTGGCTTAGCCAAGATGCACTCTCCAAGGGCAAGACCCTAGAAACAGAAAGGTTAGTTATCTAGTTATTTGGAAGTAATAGACGGATTGGATGATGGACACAATGCAAGATCTTTGTATGGACGACCTGGACCAGGGAAGTAACATGGACCAGAGAGTGGCTTAGGTTGAAAGAAACGTGCAGCACTCTCTTGGGGGTTAGTGTTTTTCCTTGGTGGCCGTTCAAAACAAGTGAGCATATGCGGTGTTCATGTTGGTCTAAGGGAGACGCTACTTGTCTAGTACATGAGTGGGCTTGTGATCAGATGGATCAGCTTGGATTCGGTATAAGTCAAGGTAGGATTCCTTAGATCGAGTTGAATGGAATGGATCAATTCCAAGAGGAATTGGAAACACGATGTTAAGTATCTTATTATGATGAGGATTGAGGTATACTATAAACACTTTTGTGAATGGTATGAGACGTTCACAGAAGTGTGATGCTTTGGAGAATGGTATGGGACATTTTCCAAATGTGTAACCAACCCGAGATCTTACTCATATAAGTACTTAATGATCGGTGGTGTCGAAACACACGAACTTTTTGATGCTGGAGCTACACATGGTTTTGTGAGTCCAGATATGATCGAAAAGGGTATGTTCCGGGTTGGAACCCGGAATGGTTCTGACAAAGTGAGTGTGGCCGGAGGGCAGATTATGAACTCACTAGGTCTGGTTAAGGATATTCCAGTGATGATCTTGGACAGGCCGATGCCTGTAGATCTGATTTTGATCTTGGACAGGCCGATGCCTGTAGATCTGATTTTGATCTTGGACAGGCCGATGCCTGTAGATCTGATTGTGATCTTGGACAGGCCGATGCCTGTAGATCTGATTGTGATCTTGGACAGGCCGATGCCTGTAGATCTGATTGTGATCTTGGACAGGCTGATGCCTGTAGATCTGATTGTGATCTTGGACAGGCCGATGCCTGTAGATCTGATTGTGATCTTGGACAGGACGATGCCTGTAGATCTGATTGTGATCTTGGAAAGGCGATGCCTGTAGATCAGATTGTGATCTTGGACAGGCCGATGCCTGTAGATCTGATTGTGATCTTGGACAGGCCGATGCCTGTAGATCTGATTGTGATCTTGGACAGGCCGATGCCTGTAGATCTGACTGTGATCTTGGACAGGCCGATGCCTGTAGATCTTATTATTGTCCCCCTAAAGAATCATGAGATGATCTTAGGCATGGACTGATTTGGAAAGAATCGGGCAACTCTTGATTGTCACCGTGGAATGGTGCAGCTTGAGAATGAGTTTGGACCCCCGATCAGGTTCCAAGGTATTAAGCCGACCTCTTGTTGTTTAGTGGTTTCAGCAACTCCGGTGGAAAGGATGCTTGGAAATGGTTGTGAGGCATTATTTGCTACCATTTACACTAATGAGGTCGTAGGGGGTGGTGGCCCGGATGGGATACCGTTGGTTCATGAGTTCAAGGATGTGTTTGGCTGTAGGGTGTGCACCCTGGCAGGGCTGACCCGTTCATGATCGAACCAAAACCTGGAACGGCCCCAATGTCCAAAAGCCCGTATCGTATGGCACCAGCCGAAATGGCTGAGTAAAGTAGCAACTTGAGGAGTTGCTTGATAAGGGTTTCATACGCCATAGTGTATTTCCTTGGGAAGCACCAGTTCTTTTTGTGAAACAGAAAGATGGTAGCTTCAGGCTGTGTATTGATTGATATGGTTGAGTCCTGGAGTGGACCAGAACCGTATTATGATCAAGTCCGGTAAGGGATGAGGATCAAGACACGACCTACTCGGAGATGGACCTATGGTCGGAATTCACGGTCGAGTCCCTAAGTGGACCAGGACCAGAATTTGATCACGTCCAAAATGGACCAGGATCGAAATATAACAAAGTCCAGTGATGGACAGAAGTCAAGTTGGCGGTTTGGTCATGTAGAGACTAAGATGCAATATGGCCAAGTTAAGAAAGGCTGTGGCTGGACAAGGAATGATCCAGTAATTTGTGGCTGGAATCATAAACCTTAGTGTCTGGGATGGACTTAAGTAAACAGAACAATCTGTTAGGACTCGTGGTAGAGCGAAGCCTAAAGGTGGAACAAGTTCTTTGAGACTTGACTGGTACATCGAGTGGCTTGGAGATTGGAAAGATCTACTAATACTGCAGTATGTTCTTAAGGACTGAATATGATCTAGTCTTGGACTAGGGTCAGAGAGTAATAGACTTGGTGTTTACTAGAACCGCAACCTGGAGTTGGGCCAGTGACACAAGTCATATCCTTGTATGGGTGCTTGATGGACCAAAGTTAGGACCACTTGATAAGATTTTGGGTTAAATCTCTATCAAGTGGGAAGACTGTATTTATGATGATCAAAATGTGGTCAATGAGAAGGAACAAGGAGGGAGATGAAACAAATTGGTTAGGAGAACCAATCGAATATGCTCCATGTTCGAATGCAAAGAGTTCGGTTGGAACCTTTGTCATGAGACAAGACGTCAGCACCATGGATTCGAGGGCGAATCCATCCTAAGTGGGGAGACTTGTCATGTCCCCGATCCTAGATAGGATTGTCGGACGGACCATGGTGTGAGGAGACGCACCAGTCAGGTCGTAAGACCTTGAGACAAGCGTATCATGGTCCAATAAGGAAGGTTAAGGGCATCAGGAAGCTGAGACTTAACCATGATGTGAAAGAAACAAGTGTAAAGGAGCTAGGCGGTGATCCGAGAACTGGGCGAGTGATCCGAGAGCTGGATCAAGTTCGATCAGCTAGGTGCACCTGGAAGTTAGGTCACCTAAGTGTGATCATCTCACAGGAGCTGGAGGACTAGCTCACTCAGCTGGGAACAGTTGGTAGTCAGCTCAACTCAGTTGGAAGAAGTGTTCTGGTCCGGACCAGTGTGGTCGGGTCAGGCGGTTACTGGGCGAGCCGATGGTCCGGGTCCAAGGTGGTTCGACCAAGTTTGTCTTAGGCATGGACCAGGGGGTTGGCAAGCTTCCAGAAGTGTGAGCTAAGGCTCAGTGGACGAATTTGTGGAAAGGAAGAAAGGGAGAAACTGCCAAAGGCTGTTATGGGGCAGTTATGGGAAGAAAGGGGTGTGACTTGGTAACTGCTCTCCCAGGCGGTTGGGGACAGTTTAAATCGTCCTCTCCCTCTCATTTTGTCTCCTCTCTCTGTGGAAACACAAGTAAAAACCAGAGAAAACAGAGAAAAGTTGGATTAAACAATCGAAACCAAAGAGAGATGTGAAGGCAGCAAAGGGGCAGGTTTGAGGGCAATCAAGAGGGGAGTTGAGAACGACCCTCTGGTGAGTTTTGATTATTGTTTGCAACGCCTTGGGCTTCCTCTACATCCATAGAAGACACGCAAATAGCCTGGAAAGAAGAGGGATGGCCGGATTCCACTTCCAAGGGCAGAGACAGCCATGAAGGCAGATGTGTGTGGAAATGCAGTTTCATGGGAAACAAAGGGGGAAGTGATGAACGACTTTTGGATGGGTTTTGATCATGGATGATCATTCCCTGGGCTTCCTCTATAGCCTGGGAACACACGCAGATGGTTAAGAGAAAAGGGAAAAGGCCAGACTCCAGTCTGTAAGGCATGAACAGCCTTGAAGGTGGATCAGTGCAGAAACTGTTTTCATGGAAGTTCCATGGAAGGGATGATGGGTACAACCCATGATTGGATCTTATCAATACTGTAAGTATGTGATAAGGGCTTGATGGAGGCGTGCTCTGGAGGACTATGGCCGGACTTGATAAGGGGAACACATGATCTAATAAGATCAAGTATAAGGAAACTCTCCATGGCCTTGGTTGGACTGGTATATTCAAAACTCATAGTTCCTGAAGGAATTGTGGAGATCTGATTATGGATTCCTCTTAGTGGGGAATTATCATGAATTATCATGGTTTTTAATTAGTTTTATCTAATTGATTTGATGATGGTCAGTTATGGCGGTTTAGCGGATTTGGCCAAATTCTGTGTGAATTAGGCGGTTCTGATCAATCTGATTGTGGATTCCTCTTAGTGGGGAATTATCAGTATTTTTCATGAATTTTAATTAGATTTTAGAGCATGTTTGCTTGAGGTCGTTTTTGCAGTTGAAGACTTCCCGTAGGTACTTAGTCTGTGGGGATGGTTGGCTGAATGACTAAGTACCCAAGGGAAGAGTTTATGCAGGTATAAGGGAGTTGGACGAGTGGACAGGGAGCTGGGCAAAGCTACCTCACAGCTCGATCAGCTGGAAGAGAGTGGTGAACCTCAAGTGAAGTGGTTCAGCTCAGCTAGCTGGATGAGCTAGCTAAACAGCTAAGTCAGCTGGGACAATGAGCTAACAAGCCCGTGGATGTGGCAAAGGTATGATCTATCAATGTTGCATAGATCTAGATAGAATGGTTAGGTGAATGGAACCTTGGATTTTGTATGACTTGGTCTAGGTTTAGGATCGATCTTGGAGCTAGCTGGCAGATGTGTTTACTGATCAGTAGCTGAGGTGATCTGACCAGACAAGTGTTAGATTGGTTTTAGACCAATGGTTGTAGATATTATTCCGCTGTGCATAAGTTGAAATGATCTAAGCTAGGGAATGACTAAGGTAGTCTTGAGATAGGATCTGAGTTAGCCCTCGCCTATGGGCGATGTTTGAAATAAAGGGCGAAATTTTTAGAGGTTCGGTCAGGGTATGGACCGAGCGACGTGAGGCATCGACCGCTGGCCTGAGAGGCCAGGATCGGGTCTTACAGAAATTATCTTTATCGAAGAAACCGTAATAAACGTCCTGAATCAAAAGACGGTCCAAAGAGTCCTAAAACTTGATTCGAGGCCCACTTACGATCTCTTAAAACCCATGAACGCTATGACGGTTATGCTTGGTAAGATAAACATCAAATTCCGCGGATAAATGAAAAGTTTCCGCAGATAATCATGAAGAACGGAAAAATGGAATATCTCCATTTTTTGGACTATGACGGCTTAAGGGAAAAAGAAGAAGGCGTAAACCGACCTAGAATGGAGTATATAAGGAGTTCAAGATGAGAGGCATAAAGAGAGAACTTTTTCACAGCAAACTTAGCATTTAGAGCGATTTAGGCATTTTTCCATTTTTAATCGAGCTGCGACTCAATTAGAATTTTAGTCCAAGGTTTTAGAACTAGGAATCTCGCCGACAGCTCTCGAGCCAAGGCTATTACCTTGTTGTAACGCTCATACGCAGATTCAGAATAAGATCTACTTCGCTCTCCTTTTTCGATTTCTTTTTTTTTTTATCGTTATTATTCTCGTGTTCTGATTGTTTGGCGTGTGGTTTCTCAGATATCCGGGACCTCAGGGAAATTAAGGTTTTCCTACTTTCCTTATTTATACGAAACATTGATGGTGCGAATTTCGGTTCCCACACTGGGGTTGAGCTCGCCGGTCGAGTGGCTTTTGTACGGGGTTCGCTCGTTCGTCCACTTCCGATCTTTCTTTCAGTGAATGTTTTGCGGAGAATCCGTGAATTTGAAATTATCTTAGCCTCCGATTTGCGGGCGAATGATGTAAATTAAAAATCGAAATCTTTGGTTAAGAATATTTATTGCGGAAATCCACATCACCTCCCACATCTTTATAAGTAGCAACTTACCATTCCTCATTCTTCACACATCTCTCTCTCTCTCACATTCTTTTCTCTTCAAACTACTTATCAAGAATGCCTTCCTCCCCAAGCGAAAAGAAGAACTCCGACGTTGAGATGGGTGAGGCCAACTCAGCACTTCCGACTCCGGCCATGCATGAAGCCACCCCAACCTTCGTCGCCGGGTTTCTTTCTTTCAAAGAGAGACTGTCCAGACGCAGTGCCGAGAAGGAAGCGACTCGGAACCATGCCGAGTCGCCGGCTTTCCCTTCTTCTTCCGCAATGTCGTCGTCGGCTGAAGGAAAGAAATCTCCCGACCATACCGCGCCCTTTTTTGGGGCAGACACGACTCTTGCGATGGTGCCAGAGGTCCTAGCTCAACCTTCCGGTTCTTCTACCACTCCGGCCCCGGTTCCGAAAGAAGAAAAGGCGACGGAGCTGATGCCTCCACCTTTGGACAGGAAGGAGACTATTCTAGGAATTCCCGCGGCTGGTGCCCCACCCCTGCTCCAAAGTCGCAAGAGGGGCAGTACCGCGACTGAGGCTGCCAAGAAGAGGAGGTGCACCAAAGGCGCGGAAGGGGAACCTTCGGGGTTTTTCACACACCATAGAACCAAAGTTTTTCTTGAACATTCGGCATAGAATACTTAGTCTCTCGTCTTTTCTGATGATTTTTATTTTTTCTTTTTGTATGCAGTTTGTGTCGCTGATTGACGGGATGCTCGGCGACTGCATCTCAGAGATAGAACGCTTGACTAAGGACCTAGCCGAGTTACAGGAAGCAAAGAAGAGGTCGGAGGATGCGTTGAAATCCATCGAAGAAGCTCATACTGGTGAGGTCTCTCGATTGGAAGCTCAAGTCAGCGATCTGGAGCGGGATCTTGGGAAGTCGGCGAGTGATTTGTTCAAGTTTAAGAATGAGAAAAAGAAGAAAGTCTCCGAAGTTCATCGTCTCCTGCACGAAATTCAAAAACGAGAAGAGTCCGAGGTCATCGTCTCGAGTGATGACTTCCGCGCTCGTCTAGCGAGGATGGCTGCTCTGTTTGGTTCTTTCTTTTCGGTTCACGAGAGTGACTTGGCCCTGGCGAACGTTGAGGGAAGCCTGAGCGAGATCCGATTTCTTAAAGGCGAAAGGGCTCCGACTTTAGACTCCGAAGAGGCTCAGCTACTATCTCGCAAGGGGGAGCTCGAAATTTTCGAGGGAGACTTCGACTCGGTCATCTCTCAGCTCCAGTCCGAGTGCACCCTTACGCCATGTTTGGGAGAATCCGAGGGACGAGATCCGGTGGTCGGAGAGGGCGAGGATGATGGGACCGAGAGGGGGTGAAGTTGGAGCGAAGGATGATGACATGGTTCCAGGTTCTGTTGAGGTTGAGGATGAAGGTGGTGCTCTGAAGAGTACCTAGGTTTATGATCCTTTCGAGGATTTTCATTTTATTTTGGCCTGTTTAAAAGGCCGCAAATTGTATGTTTCGGGACTGGCAGTTGGTGGTTTTGAATCCCTGCCCTTCTTATGGCTTTTTGTAAGATGGCAGGCTCAATCTATAAAACTCTTTTTCGGTTATTACAAATTAAGAGAACTTTGGGTTTCTCGAAGTTAGAGGGCGAGGATATGAGTTGTCGTCTCACTCCTTGCCCCCTGATGATCACCGTATCCATCGTTTGTTGAGTGCGTGTGGTTTTTGCTTTATGGGAAGGTTCGTTAAAACGATCAGACTTAAGAGAAGAGACAAGTTTTGGGATCTCATATCAGGGTGCTGATATTATGCCTTTGAGATGTCAAGATCCAGTAAGACTGGGTTTAGGGCAAGACCTAGGTTTACTCTCGGACTAAGGTTTTGCGATGACAAGTCGGCTTTCGTTTTGCCTGTTTGCGATTTTAACCTGATTTGTACCGATTTAAAGTCCGCGAATTGTTATCGGCTTATATGACTTGTCTTGGCACGAATCGAGCTACTTCCAAAGACCGTTTGGAGATGCTAACCAAAATTTCAGATTTCTTGTATAGCGCGCTATGTTATCCTTGTCGGATGTAAGAGAGCCTATCCTTTCGAGGGCGGCTAATGTCTGTTTAGGACGTTAGATTTTGTTTGTTGTGATCAGCAACAACGAAATGATACCATTTTAGATGCATGTTTGAACCTGTTCCAAGAACGAGAACATCGTTTCTGTGGATGGGAAAATCGTAACTTCGAGCATTCTGCGACATCTCGCGATGCCAGAAGTAGATTTTTTCATGCCATATTTTGCTGGCTTTTGTTAGGTGAATACAAGATTACCAGATTTAATGGTGAAAAGTTTCGAAAATGTCGTTTTCATTCAAATTTTATGGGAGTATAGGAGTATACGTACCCACTCCCCCCCCTTTTTAAGGTGGGGGATAGCTGAACTCGCTTGACAAGCTGCCTACGTACCCTTTTTTCCGGGGATCAAGCCATCTCGTAGTTCTTTAGAGTCCACGTTGCGATTAGTGGTAGTATTTCTTAAGATGCATCGCGTTCCAGGTTCTTGGGATCTTGACGTCTTGCATGTTCGCGATTTGATACGATCCGGGTCGGACTACCTTTATTACTTTGTATGGTCCTTCCCAGTTTGCTCCCAGTTTTCCGACGTTGCGTTCGGCTGTGTTTTGGATAACTTTCCGTAGAACCAGATCGCCTTCTTTGAACCTGCGGTGACGGACGTTCGAGTTATAGTACTTAGCGGCAGCGTGCTGGTAATTCTGGATTCGTATGAGCGCTTGGTCTCGTCGTTCGTTGACGAGATCGAGCTCGTCCAGCAGCATTGCGCTGTTGACTCTTCTCGTTCGGGGAGGAATCTTCTCCATACTCCAGGAAATTCTACGTCCGCGGGGATCATACATTCCGTTCCGTAAACGAGGGCGAATGGGGTTTCACCCGTAGCCCGTCTCAGGGTCGTACGATGTGACCAAAGGACTCCTTTGAGCACTTCTGCCCATCGCCCCTTTTTGGCTTCTAAGCGCTTTTTAACCGTCGAGGATGGTCTTGTTGATGGTTTCTGCCTGGCCGTTACACTGCGGATATCTGGGAGTTGACTTGGTCAGTCGTATCTTCCACTTCTCGCATAATGCTTCGAATCGGGTAGAGATGAACTGAGATATGTTGTCTGTTACGATTTCGTAAGGGACCCCGTGTCTGGTGATGATGTTCTTCCATACGAAGTTCTCGACTTGTACGTCTTTGATACTTGCGTAGGAATCCGCCTCTACCCACTTTGAGAAGAAATCCGTGAGGACTAGTAGGAAGCGTTTCTGCTTCGAGTTATTCAATGGCCCGACGATATCCATGGACCATCGCATGAAGGGATACGTAGATGAGATGGATAAGAGGACTTCTGCGGGTTGATGGATTCTCGGCGCGTGCCTTTGGCATTTTTCGCACTTTCGTGCTAACTTCTCGCAGTCTTTGATCATAGTTGGCCAGTAATAACCATGGCGTTTTATTTTGACAATCTTCCGCCGGAATCGTTCCCGCATGATCTGGAATGGACCTCCTCCATAATTCTTCTCGCTTTCTCACCTTCGGCGCAGGTCATGACTGGGCCGGAGAATCTCCATTTGTACATTTCTCCTTCTACTGTTACGTATCGTGCGGCCTGGGTTTAATTTTGGGGGCCGCCCATTTCTCGGTGGGAAGCGCTCCGTCGATTATGTATGCTCGAATCAGCTCTAGCCATGGGCTGTCGCAGCCGTATTCCGACTGATCCACGTTTTCTTCTGGTGGGTCTTCGATTTCCTCCACATTTTCAATTTGTGCTCGAATCAAATTAGCGATCACTGGTGGCCCGATGCTTGGATGTTCGATGAACTCGACAGTGATTACCCATCTCAGTCCAGAATCCGAAGTTGACGCGAGTGTGGCCAAGGCATCTGCCTGAGTATTTTCCGAGCGAATGTGGGAACCGAAATTCACACTGTCGATTTTAGTTGAATAATAATGGAGGAAAGCAACGAAAACCCTACTTTCCTTGAGGTCTGGATTCTCTGCGAGAGCCAACGACAAATGACAAAATAAATGCGGAAAAGGTTTTGTTAAGATTTGGGACTGGAACTTAAGAAAGGCTGCCTATGTACCCCTTTCGAGGATCAAGTCGGACGTAGTTCAGTTAAAAAGAATTGAACAAGAGATCGAACCGTCTGGGTGGGTTCGTCTAGTATGAGCGTGGGTTATAGAAACAGGCATGTCGAGAATGATGCCTTGGGTTTTTAAGTGCCGAGCTCTAGAGTAAAAGAATTGTCCGATCTTTCCGAGAGGAGCGGAGATTTGCGAGCAGGAGGCGGCCAGACGTTCTAGGGCCTGCCTTGCTAGTCTAACCGCCTAAATTCAAAGTTATATCAGCTAACAGGGAGCTCTCTAGGTCTCCAATCTCGGATTTTTCGGATCCCATTTCTCTTCTGCTCCAGCCCTCCTTATATAGTCATTTTAGGTCGGTGGCCCATTTACCCTTTTCGCCTTTGGGCCCAAGTTTATCTCTTTTGGAAATATTCCATTTTCCGTCGATCTTCGTAGTTATCCTCGAGTCTTGACATTTATCCGCAGAAACTTAGCATTTATCCTATTTCCGCGAGTTAGGATAAATCGTCATAGCTCCTATTGGGCTTGGATCCCCAAAATCGTATGTGAGCCCGTGGACAAGCTTCAAGCCCTCGAACGTTCAGACGATTTCTGGAAAGATTATCCTTTCCGGAACAAATAGTATAGCCTAAAGAATCGATGTTCGAGTTGATCGCCTTGTTTTACATGATACGCTTTATGAAGAACTAACCTTCCTAGCTCTAGTTGTAAAACTTCGAGGATAACTCCAACCGAGCTGAACCGAGGAACGTTAGGTCCATAGCTAAGGTTCTACGACTTCATGGAAGCCACGAGGTGCGATCTAAATAGGACGAGATGGGAGCAGACTGGATGTACCGCCGGGCCAGCAGGCGAAGCTGGCGCCGCGTGCCGGGCCAGCACGGCAGGCTGGCGCGGGCCCGGGACAGCATCGGCGAGCTGGCGCCGCGCCGGCCAGCACGGCAGGCTGGCTTCAGCACCCGCCAGCACGCCGAGCTGGCGCTCGCGTCCGGATCAGCATCGGCAGGCTGGCGCGAGGCCAGCACGGCGAAGCCGGGCGCCAGCCAGCATCGGCGAGCCTGCGCCGGCCAGCAAGGGCGAGCCGGCGCCAGAGCTTGACGGCGAAGCCGCACCGGCGCCGGCCAGCACGGCGAAGCCGCTCCGCCCCGAGCCAGCACGGCGAAGCCGGCGCCCGGCGCCGGCCAGCACGAAGAGCCAGCGCCGGTGCCCGGTTCGGTTCCAGCATCGGCGAGCGGCGCCGGCCGGTGCCCGCGAGGCGACCGGCACTGGCGCCGGCCGCGCGAGCCGGCGCCCGGCGCCCGGTGCCAGCACGGGCGATGGTGCCCGGGCCTTGGTCGTGCCTGTTCTGAAGATCTCGGCGAGGGCTTCGATTTGATATCTTGATCGTTTTCTGGTTCCTCACGGTTTGAGAGAACGACTTTGAAGTTCGAGGCAGATTCTTTAGGGTCTTTGTGGTGATCGAATCTTGACCCCTTGGACGAGCGGACCTTGATTGGGCTGATCCGCCTTTTTCCGCCGATCTTCCTTGCGGCTCTCGTGCAGCGCGGCCGCCTTCCTATCTTACTTTCAAGAAGTGTTTCACGAAGAACCCATAAGTAAAACATAATCTTAGTCGTTGACTTCGAGATAGCCTTTTTCCACCCCAACAGAGAGTGGATATTCTAATTTGAGAAAGTCTCGTATGACTTCTTTTCAAATCATACGAAACTTCTTGTTTCGAGAAATACTTTCCAGAGACTTTCAGCCGTTGATTCCGTCGTGACCGATTTTGACCCCAGCAGTTAGCCCCCCAGCTCGTTAGAACCTTCGTGATGTTCTTGCGAGCGGTAAGACATGTCAGGTAAGATAGGCGGAATTAATTGTTGAAAGGCTCTGTTGAAAGGTGTAAGATTGGGGCTGCGCCTTTCGAAGGCTGCCTACGTACCCATGTCGAAGGGATCAAGCCTTCCATAGTTCGTTTTGGAGTTTAAGACCCTTGTGATCTGTTTTCCAGCGAGACTTATATGGTCTGGTTATTTTGTCGTGCAGAGACTTTCGAGCATGATGCTGTTGATGGTATTTCGTTTTGTTCTGGCCGTTGTGAGACCATGATGTATTTTTCGGGACTGGCCATTGGTGGCTCTGAATCCCTGCCCATTTTAGGGCCTGTTAAAATAATTTGCTCAAATTTATTAAATCGTGGTTTTTATAAAGTTGAAAGAACTTCTGTTTATCGAAGTTAGAGGGACAGGGTGTGAGTTTTCGTCTCATTCCTGCCTCTAAGATGATTGCCGTATCCTTCGATTGTACAAAGCGATATTTTTCGCGGTTTACTGATTTACGTGAAGGTTTGTGAAACGATTAGACTTAGGCAAAGAGACAAGTTTTGGGATCTTGTATCGGGTACTGATACTATGTCTACGAGATGTCAAGATTCAGAGTGGCTGGGTTTAGGGCAAGACCTAGGTTTACTCTCAGACTGAGGCTTTGCGATGACAAGTCGGCTTTCGTTTTGCCTGTTTGCGATTTTAACCTGACTCGTACCATTTTTAAATCCGCAAATTGTTATCGGCTTATATGATTTGTCTGGGTGCGAATCAAGCTACTTCCGTTTGGAAGAGCTAAACGAAATTTCGGTTTTCTTGTATAGCGCGCTATGTTATCCTTGTCGGATATAAGAGAGCCTACCTTTTTAAAGGCGGCTATTGTCTGTTTAGGACGTTAGAGTTCGTTTGTTGTGATCAGCAACAACGACATGATACCGTTTTGAAGGTGTGTTACAGTTTAGAGATCCTGAGACGAGAATTTTGTCTGGAACGTTTTGAGGAAAAAATATCCTTCGAGCGTTAGCGACGTCTCGCAGTGCCGAAGGTTGAGTTTTCCTTGTGCCGCATTTCGTGGTTGAAATGTTTGCGGGCTTGGAGATGTTTTGCGAATGTTCGCAGCCACAATCTGTTGTTTCAGTTTGCACGCAGGACCAAGAGGTCGCGTAAATTTGACCCAGGGAGAAACGTCTACATTCACTTTGCTTCGTGAAGTGTTGACCTTCCGGGATTTGTTTGTATATTTTAAGGATGACTCGTATAACTCTTGGAGCCTTGTCACGAGTGTTTCTTTTCATGACGTGTTTACGGGGCGTATAGAACTTAATCGATTGATGATAAGTTTAAATCTTCCGTTAACCATATGGTCGTTAGGACTGAGTTTTGGTATGAAGAGTTTATCGTATGATATCCCGATTCTGGGTTATACGACAAATTTCTTGCGTAATAGTCACTTGGTGTTCTATGAACAAATCGTGGATTGTTGTTTTGTTTAAAATGTTCTTGTTATACGAAAGTAATGGATGACCGGTTTCATGGAGATAGAAAATCGCATATTGTCAAAGTAGCGATGTTTCCGCGGATTACACGGGAGATGTTTCCGCTATGATTTCGACCTTTGGACGAAAGTTGCTTCGAATTACTCATGGAGCTTTACCGAAGGTTATTTCGTAATTTTCGTAGTTCGCCGTCGTGCTATTAGTCTGATGTTGGTACACGTTTCTAGTCGCGAGTTTGCGACGAGAGACGACGTAGAGTTTTCAAGACTATGTTTGTAACGGTTGGGCTATGCCGCTAGCGTTTTTTAGACGAATATTATTGCTGCGAGAGTTTGCTTTGTCGAAACCGTTGTCTTGATGCTGAAGCAAAAAGTTTTCAAGGATGGAAATATACGAGTAAGTATACGTACCTACTTCCCTTTTCTTTTTACGAAAGAAAACGGGTTAGCCGTTCTTTCGAAGGCTTGTGTACGTTTTTTTTTTCTTTTATGAAGCGGGATGAGTACGCTTTAGAATGCGTGGTGATCGTTTCTCGGTTTTTCGAGAGACTAGATCGGTTTGCATGTTCTGCCTGGACAATCAAGGAACAATGGAACAAGACTGGAGAATTTGCCTAAGGCTTAGCTTGCTAGACTATCCACCTAGGTTCTAAGTTCCCTAAATTCTACTGCAGTTTTCAAGACGTTTTCGTTCCTGTCCTACGAAAAATTAAAACCTTGACAAAATTTTATAAGTCGGACGTACCTTACTCTCATCGATTATTCGAGATCGCCTCTTGTCCGTTCCTCTTTGTTCCATGTCTTCTAATCCAAGTTTCAATTTTCGTAGCGTTAGTTTTTACAAGACCGGGTGTGTATTTCGTCGAAGGATTCTGGCGAGTATGAGTTAGTAATTTATCGAAAGTTTATTAGGCGTTTAGGAATGGCCATTTTCGATTCATTGTCAAAGGATTTCGAGAAGTCTGATACTGAACGAGAATTGATTTTCGACGAAAGTCTGACGAGAATATCGGAGCGAGAGAGAGATATCAATGCCCAAGTTCCTGTTCTTGTTTCTTCGTACTGCTGGTTAAATTGACCATGTGCTCGATGGAACATTACAGAATCATTGAAACAAAGATAGGGGGAGTAGGAGAAAACTCGAAGAGGGACGTTTTTAGACACTATGAGCAGGACGTCACTCGAGTGGGGTCCTTAGTTTGTCAAGCTACGATTTTACGAGAAAGTACTCCGTCATGGTATCGGTCTTCTGAATGAATCCCAATTCCTCGTATAGTTGAGATGATTGGTGTTTCAGAATAACCGTGATCGTTTTATACGATGAATTGCAATCCATTCGTTAACAGAATCTTCCGAGTTTTTTCGTAACTTTCCCGATCGTTCCGATTGAAGCGAAACAGAGGTTTTAGATTCACGGTTTTATGAATTTGTACTACGTTGCTTCGAGCGAGGATGCAAAGTACGTGATCGGACTAGTGTTGGGATGGTTTCACGAGGAATTAGCCACACTCGCCGAACAACCCGCAGCCCGGGCGACAGACCGCTGAATGGCGGCAACCGCCGCCAGCCATAGCTGGTCCAGCCACCGGTGCCGGGCCGCGACGCAGCAGCCGCACCGGGACGTGGCGCTGCTCCCGCTCCGGGCCGCTGAGGCGCAGCCGGCCCGGGCCGGCGCTGGTCCGGCCGAGTCGTATGGGTGCAGCCGCCCCTCCGGGGCGCTGGTGCACCCGCCGGTGCCGGGCCGTGGCTGGTCCACCACCGCCGTGAGTCGTGGCAGCCGCCGAGGCCCGGGCGCTTTGGCTGCTGCTGCCGGCACCCGGGGCCGTGTCCTGGCTGCTGCCGCTGGCACCCGGGGCCGTGTCCTGGCTGCTGCCGCCGGCAACCAGGGCCGTGTCCATCGGGTAACCCGTTTCGCTTATTCGTCTGCGAGTAATTTAGGGTTTCTCCATGGTTTCCGGGAAAACGAGTTTTCTTTTTCCGAGAAATTCTCAAAAAACGTTTCGGTCGAACCCCTACTCGTCGAGATTTCTAAAACTCGGTAGTTAGAAGAATTTCTTGGGGTTTGATAAATTTTATCGTTGCCCTTTCTGTTTTTATAGAGAAACTGTGAGCTCGTTTTCGTGCTCTTCCTGTGGCGAAAAGCCGCGACTAGGTTTTTCTATTTTCTGGACCGCTACGGCGTTTGCATAAGCGTTGGCCGTAGGAGAATTTACGCTAAAGTTGTTTACCAACGTTGATGTGAGCTGCAAGTTTTGTCTTTCATATTTCCAGACATCGCTTCGGTCAAGCGTTTTGTGGTCTTGAGAGTAAGAATAATCCGTCCCCCCCTCCTTTTAGCGCCAAATTGTGGGAACCGAAATTCACACTGTCGATTTTAGTTGAATAATAATGGAGGAAAGCAACGGAAACCCTACTTTCCTTGAGGTTCAGATTCTCTGCGAGAGCCAATGATAAGTGACCAAATAAATGCGGAAAAGGTTTTGTTAAGATTTGGGACTGGACCTTAAGAAAGGCTGTCGACGTACCCCTTTCAAGGATCAAGTCGGACGTAGTTTAGTAAAAAAGAATTGAACAAGAGATCGAACCGTCTGGGTGGGTTCGTCTAGTATGAGCGTGGGTTATAGAAACAGGCATGTCGAGAATGATGCCTAGGGTTTCTAAGTGCCGAGCTCTAGAGTAAAAGAATTGTCAGATCCTTCCGAGAGGAGCGTAGATTTGCGAGCAGGAGGCGGCCAGACATTCTAGGGCTAACCGCCTAAATTCAAAGTTATATCAGCTAACAGGAGCTATCTAGGTCTCCAATCTCGGATTTTTCGGATCCCCTTTCTCTTCTGCTCCAGCCCTCCTTATATAGTCGTTTTAGGTCGGTGGCCCATTTACCCTTTCGCCTTTGGGCCCAAGTTTATCTCTTTTGGAAATATTCCATTTTCCGTCGATCTTCGTAGTTATCCTCGAGTCTTGACATTTATCCGCAGAAACTTAGCATTTATCCTACTTCCGCGAGTTAGGATAAATCGTCATAGCTCCTATTCGGCTTGGATCCCAAAAATCGTATGTGAGCCCGTGGATAAGCATCAAGCCCTCGAACGTTCGTACGATTTCTCGGAAAGATTATCCTTTCCGCAGAACAAATCGTATAGCCTAAAGAATCGATATTCGAGTTGATCGTCCTTGTTTTACACGATACGCTTTGCGGAAGAACCAACCTTCCTAGCTCTAGTTGTGAAACTTCAAGGATAACTCCAATCGAGCTGAACCGAGGAACGTTAGGTCCATAGCTAAAGTGCTACAACTTCACGGAAGCATCGAGGTGCGATCTAAATCGGACGAGCTGGGAGCAAACTGGATGCACTGGCATCTGGGGCCAGCACGGGCAGGCTGGCACCCGGCGGCCGGGGCCAGCACGGGCGAGCTGGCACCCGGTGCCCGGGGCCAGCATGGGCAGGCTGGCACCCAGAGCCCAGGGCCAGCACGGGCGAGCTGCGTGATGAAAAGACTCTTCTAGGGTCCTAATCAAATGTTGTAGAATACAAGATGTCAATCCAATTCTAAGAGATTCTAATGCAAAGGGAATGCAAGTTCATGCTTAATTTAAGTGCAATCAAGATGAGGGGATGATTATTAAACTAAGACAATATAAAAATGCAATAAAAGATTGAACTTTCTTTCTCAATGAGGCAAAGGGGGTTCTTGGGACAAGGGAATTGACTTTGGGTGATCAAGGTTCAATCCTAGATGCCAACTTTTCAATCAATCTAATTCCTTATGCCTAGACAACAAAACTAAGCAAGCTCTATCCCTAGATGAATGCTCTTTTGCAATGATCACCCAAGTACACCAAATCCCTTTGGCTGTAATGATCAAAGCAAACATGGAGAATGAGTCTAATAGCAATCCTAGCTTCTTTGACAACTAATCCCTTAGGCAAAGCAAGCTAAAAGCATAGATGAGCTGGTTCAGGCATTTCATAGAACACCTTCCGGGCATGAAATGCCTGTAGCTCTATGTTTGAGAGGCCAACTCAAATATAGCTTGAAGAACACCAAATCAATGCAAGGAAAGGATAGATCTAACACTAAGCACCTTGGATCTACACTTAATCACCCTTAGTCTCCCAAGCCCATGAACCCTAGATAGATCTACTCACTAATAGCCATGGAAAACCTCAAAATCAATGATGATTCAAGGCTAAACATGATTAGAGAAGAAGATAATCTATTAAACACAAAAGAAATGAGATAAAAAGGAACAAAGATCCAAACTTTCTTCAAGATCTTATTATGTTTTTCAGAGAAAAGAAGTTAAGTCTCTTAATGAGATTACAAGAGTATTTATAGTGGCTTGAAAGCCCTTAAAACATAAGAGAAAAGTCCAAAAGGTCCTTGGTGCCACATGATTTTCGACCAATCAGAAGCCAAGAAAAGGAAGAAACTGGCCGATACCGGGTAAGGTCGAGTCCCGACCAGATGCCAACCCGCGATCTCATGTTGATCCGCGGGTCCTTCAGGCCGCTTGCCAGGCCAGATGTGAGCCGTGCGGGTCCTTCAGGCCGCGTATGCCAGTCCGGGTGTGGAGCCGTGCGGGTTCTCATCCCGGTGTGTGAGGCCGGGTACACTCCTGGCTTCCATCATCTCGCCCAACCCGTGCGGGTAGGTTAGGTCGGGTGTCCAGGTCGGGTGTCTTGACATGCTTCCAGTGAATCGATCATAACTTCTCCAATATGGCTCCAAATGACTTGAAACCACTTCCATTGGAAAGCTAACTCAAAATGCTGTGTCTCCACCAAATATTAGAATTAGAAGATATCTCCAAGGCCTCCGTCCATGCTCATCTTTGTCTTGACCAGATCATGGATTCTCTTTTCATGGCCAAACTTGATTCTTCATCTCTTTTTGGGCCATAAGGCTTCCAAACACCTCAAATCACACCAAAACATACTCCAACAACTGATAAGGACAAATAAATGCAAAATGTACCTAAAGATGCCTAATGCCTAACTTATATGATCAAAATGCATGAGATATGGATGCTAAAACCATGTAAATATGCAAGATATCAACTCCCCCACACTAGACCTTTACTTGTCCTCAAGTAAACTTTTCAAAACACAAGGAGGAGAGATATAAAGATGGGAGCAAAGCCAAAAGAAACACTCATAGCACTCAACCTGACATCCTAAAGAAACATAGCAAATAGCATGAGCAAACTCTCTTATTATGTTCTAGCTTCACAAGGCCTATCAATTACTCTTATGTATCTACACAAGATGCAATGCCTATCAACCAACATGTTCTCTTAACTAGCCCTCACATTGATTCACACACACACACACACAAGGTGAAGTCTCACAAATGGGCACATGATCTCAATCATTTGGCTAGGTGATCAAATGGTCTAACATGGATGAAAAGGAAGGTTCAATGTATCATTTCAAGGTGGAAATCACTCAAAAATCAAGGAGCTTGATCATTATGCAAAATTTATCTAAGACTAGGAGCAATTCATGCATACATGGATCCATCCTCATCATTTTACCCAATTCCTAAGTGATTACAAGATCTACACCCTTTTTATTCATCCCATTACCCAAAATGAAAACATACTCACATCACTCACCCAATGAACATTTTCTTTCTTATGATTCAACCTCTAAGGACCTCTATTCACATTCTAAACTCTAACTCTTAAGTTTTTCCTTCCCCACTATCTTATTGAATCTTTCTTTTTCCTTTTCTTTTCCATTTTTTTATATATATATACATGAGGGGAAAGGTCAAAAACTTCAATCAAGAGCTTTTCATTTTTCATTTCTAGGTCCCTAGGGTTTTTCTTTCTCAAAACTTTCTTTGCTCATAAATCTCAACATTGTCATATCCCCAAACCCAAAATGTAAACCATTAGGTAACAAACACTTCACTCACCATCCTAGAAGCTAGCTCAAATGATGACCCTATGCTAGCAAGAGATGAGAACAAATCCATGTCGCTCCCAATACTCTCAAGATTTTTCACATGACAAGCTATCAAAAGAGGCCTCACTCAAGCAAATCAATGTAGGCTTCAAAGAATGGATAGGGTTCAAGGGTAGGGAGTGCCATTTGGGTTAACAAAGGGTGGTACAATGGAAAAAGATAACCCAAATGTGTATGAGATCCATGACTAAGTATGCAAATGCCCATATGCAAGAGAGAATAAGTTCATTCAAGTCTAAGTTCAGGATGGAGCTGGCCTTAAGAACAATGCCAATATCAAGCAAGCAAGCAAGTTTCAAGAAGAGCTTTCAAGGCTCAAAGCATGCAAGCTTTTACAAAAGATGCTCAAGCTACCTGATATGTTTAACTAGGGTGTCAAATTCAGTGCAAACGAGTGCTCTTTACAAGGCAATGTTCCATATGCAAATGAATGCAACCTATATGCTCTAGACTCAATCTTAAGGATGCAAGTGATGCAATCTACATGGTTCAAAAATTTAAATTTTTTTTTGGATTTTCTATGCACTTATGAATGAACAATGCAATGCATGAGACTCAAAATCACAAAGCAAACATGATCAAATATCCGGTACCTCCCCCACACTTAAATCACAAAGTCTCCTGTGTGAGTAAGAGAGTAAGAGATACCAGAACAAGGCAAAAGAAAATGTATATACAAGAAGGGTTGGAGTGATACCACACAAGGAGATTTGGGCATGGTGCTTGTGTCATGACTAGAAGCTGGCTTGGTTCATAGCAACTAGAGGAGGCTGCTACATGGCCATAAGGCTTAGGTGGTTTACCACCTTTCTTCTCTCCTCTAGTGCTTGGCTAAACCTGAAAATCTTGACCACTTTTATTACAAACTTAAAAGGAAATTTGAAATTGCAAAGCTATATACAAGGATAACCATGGGACTTCCTCCCAAGTGAGCTTGTTTTGAGTCACTTAGCTTGACTACCTTGTCTGTTGAACTAGTGAGAAGGAGGATCCTTCCCACCTTCAAGTGTGATGGTGAGGACCTGAGAGAGAAGCTCTTGAAGCTTGATTGGGTCATCTTGGAGCTGAGGAGTGATGATGGCTCTAGCACTTGAGAATGGTGTGGACCTGCCCTTATGCTTGATCTTGTACTCAAGGACACCATCTCTGAGCTTCTTTGGATGGAGAGTGAGGGTGTGTGGAAGCAAATCAAGAGGTGGAGGATGAGGCTCTTTCACCATCTTCTTCTTGCCATGAGTGGCCTTTGAGACTCCATTCATCCCCCCTGTTTTAGCACTTTCCAAGTGCTCAACACACAATTCCTTAGAACACTCTCCATCAAGACCTTCTTTCTTACCAACAACCTCTTCATCTTGTGGCTTCTCAACAGCTTGTGCATCACAAGTGATTGTCCCACAATAGTCTGATTCCATTGGAGGTTGGAGAGGGTAGGAGACAGCCTTGTTGACATGCATGAGGGTGACCTTCTTGTTGGGAAAGTCAATGCAAGCTCCAACTGTTGTGAGGAAAGGAGTGCCAAGGATCAAAGGGACTCGCTCTTCAGATTCCATCTTCAAAACAGTGAGGTCAATAGGTATGGTGCAGGATCCAATCTTCAAGGGGAAGTCCTTGATTATGCAAAGTGGGGTTGTAGAAGAGGAATCCCCAAAGGTGAGAGGAAGAGTATCTGGTTCCATGCTTTCAATCCCAATACTCTGCACCATATCCAAGGAGATGACATTCACACTAGCACCACTATCAACAAGAGCATAATCCATAGTAAGTTTACCAAGAGAGCAGGACAAGGTGAACTTCCCTTGAGACTCAAGCTTAGGGAGGGACTTTGGAGGGATTGGTGGATCAATCTTCAGAAGTGAGATGTCCAAAAGCTCAGCCACTTCAGCTTGGTGGGTGAGAATGTCCTGTATGAGCATCATTTGGACATGAGCAGCATGCATATTGGTGATCTCTGGAAGCTTGACTCCAATATCACTTAGGTCTTTTCAGAATTTGGAGACCACTTTTTTCTGAGCTTTGGTGAGGAACCTTTGAGGGAAAGGGAGCTTATCATAGGGTGATAGCTCAATCTCATTGTCCTCTTCCTTCACTTCTTTCAACTTGAGGTTAGCACTCTTCTCAACTTGTGTCTCAACTGTAGGCTCATCAAACTTCAGAATCTTTCCTTGAACCTTCTTATCAGCTCTCTTCACAACTCTAGCTTCAGCTGTGGCCACGACCAGTCGCTTATCATGTTCAATCTGATTTACAAGCACTAGTCTCTCAATCTCATCAACATCATTCTTATGATCACTCAACGCAATCCTTGAAGAAGTGGAGAGGATAACATTGCAAGTCTCCTTAGGGTTCTTCTCTGGTTTTCCTGGTAGAGATCCCATTGGATTCTTGGAAGATGAAGACATGGAGGCAACTTGGCTCTCCAAAGCCTTGAGGTGAGAGGCAAGTTGCATGTACTTGTTGTTGAGGTCAGAATAGGTGCCATCAATCTTAGAATGGATGTTCATGAACTCATCACCAATGTTCTTAGCATTTCTTTCTTGAGCTTCTAAGAGTTGTTTGAACATGGACTCCAAATTTGAACTTGGAGCCTGAGCTGGAGAAGAGCTTCCTTGGGGCTGAGTAGGCTGGTTTGCTTGGTAACCTCCTTGTTGATTGTTGTAGTAAGGTCTTTGCTGGTAGTTGTTTTGGTATTGGAAGTTGGGCTCTTTCCTATACCATGTGCCATTAGCATTGATGAAGCACAGCTCCTCTTGACCTTCTACACCATGAACTTCAGTAGTCCTAGCAGGCAGTTTCTGTTGCTGGTTCCCAATGGAGCTAAGCTGCTCTTGCTTAGCCTTCTACAAGAAGCTTGTCCAACTTTTCTTGGAGAGATTTCAGGGCCTTTCTTGTGTGCGGATCATCTTCATCAGTGCCTCTGTTGGCCCTATCATGCTCCTCACTGTAGACTGAGTCACTCCTGGCCATGTTCTCCACCAGCTCCTCAGCATCCTGCTCAGTTCTGCCCAAGAAGAACCCATTGCTGGCTGTGTCCAATCTGCTCCTGAACTCTGGTAGAGCACCTCTGTAGAAGGTACTAAGCAAACTCTCCTTGGTGAAGCCATGATGTGGGCATTGAGACCAATAGCCCTTGAACCTCTCCCATGCTTCACTAAAGCTCTCAAGGTTCTTCTGCTGAAAGCTAGAGATCTCATTTCTGATCTTGGCTGTTCTTGAGGTAGAGAAGAATTTCTCTAGGAATGCCCTCTTGCACTCATTCCAAGTTGTGATAGAGTCACTTGGAAGAGCCTTCTCCCATAGATGTGCCTTGTCTCCCAAAGAGAAGGGAAACAACCTCAGCTTGAAAGCATCTTCAGAGACTCCATTAATCTTGGACAAGCTACAGTAGCTATCAAATGTGTCCAAGTGATCAAGGGGATCCTCCACAGCAAGGCCATGAAACTTGTTGTTCTCAATCAAATGCAGCAGCCCTGATTTGATCTCAAAGTTTTTGTTCTCCACAGCTGGCGCTCTGATTCTCAACCTATGACCATGAATGTGAGGTTGGTCATAGGCTCCAATGGCTCTTGCTTGGCGTGGTTGGTGATGTGGCTGGCGTGGTGGTCTAGGATTGTCAGCTCTTGGACCATTGCCCTCTAGGACATCACCATCTTGAGGCAGATTCTCCATCTCAAACCCCAACCTTTGAAGATGAGCCTGGTGCTCTACTTCTCTTCTTTCTCTTGCTATCTCCCTTTCAAGTGCAGCAATCTCTTCAACAGTAGAAACCAAGTTAGATGCCCCTCTGCTTCTTGTGATCATACACCTGAAAGTAAGAGATAGAAGAAGCAAGACAATCAATAGCACAAGAAAAAAAAATGACTTAGTCTCAAGCAAGTGACTAAATCCCAATGTCAAAATCAACTTAGAACTTGGCAACGGCGCCAATTTGATGAAAAGACTTTTCTAGGGTCCTAATCAAATGTTGTAGAATACAAGATGTCAATCCAATTCTAAGAGATTCTAATGCAAAGGGAATGCAAGTTCATGCTTAATCTAAGTGCAATCAAGATGAGGGGATGATTATTAAACTAAGACAATATAAAAATGCAATAAAAGATTGAACTTTCTTTCTCAATGAGGCAAAGGGGGTTCTTGGGACAAGGGAATTGACTTTGGGTGATCAAGGTTCAATCCTAGATGCCAACTTTTCAATCAATCTAATTCCTTATGCCTAGACAACAAAACTAAGTAAGCTCTATCCCTAGATGAATGCTCTTTTGCAATGATCACCCAAGTACACCAAATCCCTTTGGCTGGAATGATCAAAGCAAACATGGAGAATGAGTCTAATAGCAATCCTAGCTTCTTTGACAACTAATCCCTTAGGCAAAGCAAGCTAAAAGCATAGATGAGCTGGTTCAGGCATTTCATAGAACACCTTCCGGCATGAAATGCCTGTAGCTCTATGTTTGAGAGGCCAACTCAAATATAGCTTGAAGAACACCAAATCAATGCAAGGAAAGGATAGATCTAACACTAAGCACCTTGGATCTACACTTAATCACCCTTAGTCTCCCAAGCCCATGAACCCTAGATAGATCTACTCACTAATAGCCATGGAAAACCTCAAAATCAATGATGATTCAAGGCTAAACATGATTAGAGAAGAAGATAATCTATTAAACACAAAAGAAATGAGATAAAAAGGATCAAAGATCCAAACTTTCTTCAAGATCTTATTATGTTTTTCAGAGAAAAGAAGTTAAGTCTCTTAATGAGATTACAAGAGTATTTATAGGTGGCTTGAAAGCCCTTAAAAACATAAGAGAAAAGTCCAAAAGGTCCTTGGTGCCACATGATTTTCGACCAATCAGAAGCCAAGAAAAGGAAGAAACAGGCCGATACCCAGGTAAGGTGTTTGAGTCCCGACCCGCGTATGCCAACCCGCGTATCTCATGTTGATCCGTGCGGGTCCTTCAGGCCGCGTATGCTAGGCCGCGTATGTGAGCCGTGCGGGTCCTTCAGGCCGCGTATGCCAGTCCGGGTGTGTGGAGTCGTGCGGGGTTCTCATCCCGGGTGTGTGAGGCCGGGTACACTCCCTGGCTTCCATCATCTCTCGCCCAACCCGTGCGGGTAGGTTAGGTCGGGTGTCCAGGTCGGGTGTCTTGACATGCTTCCAGTGAATCGATCATAACTTCTCCAATATGGCTCCAAATGACTTGAAACCACTTCCATTGGAAAGCTAACTCAAAATGCTGTGTCTCCACCAAATCTTAGCATTAGAAGATATCTCCAAGGCCTCCGTCCATGCTCATCTTTGTCTTGACCAGATCATGGATTGACTTCTCTTTTCATGGCCAAACTTGATTCTTCATCTCTTTTTGGGCCATAAGGCTTCCAAACACCTCAAATCACACCAAAGCATACTCCAACACCTGATAAGGACAAATGAATGTAAAATGTACCTAAAGATGCCTAATGCCTAACTTATATGATCAAAATGCATGAGATATGGATGCTAAAAACATGTAAATATGCAAGATATCACTGCCCGGCCGGGCCAGCATCGGCAGGCCGGCCCAAGGCCAGCATCGGCGAGCCGGCGCCGGTGCCCGGGCCAGCATCGGCGAGCCGGCCCCGCCAGGGCCAGCATCGGCGAGCCGCCCGCACCCGCGCCAGCACGGGCAAGCCGGGCGCCAGCCGAGCGGCGCCTGGTGCCAGCACGGGCGAACAGGCGCCCGGCGCCCGGGGCCTTGGTTGTGCCTGTTCTGAAGATCTCGGCGAGGGCTTCGATTTTATATCTTGATCGTTTTCTGGTTCCTCACGGTTTGAGAGAACGACCTCTTTGAAGTTCCGAGGCAGATCCTTTAGGGTCTTTGTGGTGATCGAATCTTTACCCCTCGCGGCGGACCTTGATTGGGTTGATCTGCCTTTTTCCGTACCGATCTTCCCGGGGGCTTTCGTTCGCGCACGCCCGTCGTCTTCCGATCTTTCTTTCAAGAAGTGTTTCACGAAGAACCCATAAGTAAAAAATAATCTTAGCCGTTGACTTCGAGATAGCCTTTTTCGACCCCAACAGAGAGTGGATATTCTAATTTGAGAAAGTCTCGTATGACTTCTTTTCAAATCATACGAAACTTCTTGTTTCGAGAAATACTTTCCAAAGACTTTCAGCCGTTGATTCCATCGTGATCGATTTTGACCCCAACAGCGAGGAATCCTAGTGAGGGCGAAGTGGTCGAAGTCTCGGGAGAGGTCTTGGATGAGTGTTAGATATGCATCCATTCTTTCGTCCCTCACTTCGTATTCTCCGCTGTACTGATTTGCGACCAACTGAGAGTCACAGTAAGCGTGGATATTGCGGATCTTGAGCCCGTGGGCTAGTCGTAACCCTGCGACGAGTGCTTCATATTCGGCCTCGTTGTTTGACGCATGGAACTCCAATCGAAACGATTGTTCCAAGACTTCGCCGGTCGGAGACGTGAGCCTGATTTTGATCCCGGATCCTTGTTTGGACGATGATCGGTCGACGTGAAGGATCCAAGTTGAATCTGGTTTAGTGTTCGTCATATCTCCCATGGGCAATTCTACCAAGAAGTCTGCTAGTACTTGAGATTTTGCACAGGTTCTTGGGCGGTACTCTACGTCGTACTCGCTTAGTTCGATTGCCCATTTCGCGAGTCGTCCTGACTGTCTCGGAATGTGAAAGATTGTTCGCACGGGAAAGGTGGTGAGGATTATTATAGTATGCGACTGGAAGTACGGCCGGAGTTTTCTTGCCGATGTTGTTGGGCTCGAATATGGCCCGCTAGCTAGATAGTAATAGACGGGAGCTAAAGATGGGCCACGATAGGCCCACCATGGAGCAAGAGCATGGAGGAAGCTAAAACAAAGCCGGAGGCTGAGCACAGGGAATATCCACAAAAGAGGCCACGAGAAAGAGGTAGCTCGCGGCACAAAGGAAGAAGCGAAAGACCCAGTCAAAAGAAAGCTGGTGCGAATCCCTTAATTCATGGAAGATATCTCGGAACCAGTTAGCCACGATCAAACGAAGCCTGAGGCTATTTAAAGAAGAGGACGATCAAAGAAGGGACATGAACAAGAAAACCCTACGACGCACAAGCTCTAGAACATACTTTTTATCTTTTGTAATCACAAGAATATCATCTCTTGTAATCATCTTTACGTCTGAATCATTAATACAATCACATTCATTCTATAAGTTCTAACGGGATTCATCCCGCGTTATCTTTCCCTTAATCTTGACTTGATCTAAAATCTTGTAGTGAGTTTAATCCCTCACAGATGTCACAACTGCAAATGCTTGTTTCTCCATCAGGGATACCGGGTCTCAGCGTCCAGTAACGTTTTGCTTATGTAGAAGATTGGTTTTTGCTCACCGCGTTTTTCTATAATCAAAACCCTGCTTACCGCTGTCGCGGAGACTGCGATGTACAGGAACAAGGGTTCTCCCTCTACTGCTTTTACGACGATGGGAGGAGTGGCCAGGTAACGCTTTAGCTGTTGGAAAGCTTTTTCACATTCCTCCGCCCATTCGAATTTCTTATTTCCTTTCACTGTGTCGTAAAAAAGGAAGGCACTTGTCCGTTGAGCGTGAGATAAAACGGTTTAAGGCCGCGACTCTTCCGGTTAGCCTCTTGACTTCCCGTTTTGTCTTTGGCTAGGCCATTTCTATTAACGCGTTTATCTGTTTGGGGTTAGCCTCGATTCCACGACACGTGACGAGGTAACCGAGAAACTTTCCCGATCCCACGACAAACCTACATTTAGCCGGGTTTAATTTCATGTTGTGTAAATTCTACCTTGCGAAGCACTCTTGCAAATCGGATACGTGATCGTGTTTGTCAAGGGATTTTACGAGCATGTCATCGATGTACACCTCCATAGTTTTTCCGAGTTGTTCGGAAAACATTCGATTGACGAGTCGCAGATAAGTAGCGACTGCGTTCTTGAGTCAAAAGGCATCACTTTGTAACAATACGTTCCGCGGTCAGTAATGAATGCTGTCTTCTCGCGATCATCCGGGTTCATCATGATTTGGTTGTACCTGGAGAAGGCGTCCATAAACGATAAAAGTTTGTTTCCTGCTGTCGCTTCGACCAATTGGTCGATGTGCGGAAGTGGAAAGCAATCTTTTGGGCAGGCCTTGTTGAGATCGGTGAAGTTGTCGCAGACTCGCCCACATGCCGTTTTTCCTTTTGACCACGACGGGGTTGGCGAGCCAGTCCGGGTACCTGACTTCCGTTATTGATCCCACTTTAAGGAGTTTTTTGACTTCCTCGTTTACCGCGGTGGCACGCTCTGGTCCTAGTTTCCGTCTTTTTTTCTTGACGGGTTTGTAGGTTGGGTCAATATTGAGCTCGTGGCAAGTTATGCCGATGTCAATCCCTGGCATATCCTCCGCGGTCCAAGCGAACGTACTGAGGTTCTTTTTAAGACAGGCTATGAGCCTTGTTCTCAAAGGCTCGCGAAGGTTGACGCCGATCTCGACGCACCGTTCCGGGAATGATTCATCTAGGTAGACCGAGATCAGCGGTTCACAAGTTGGTTCGCGCTTTCCATCTAGAGCTTCGACCCTCTGAGATCGCCAGAAGACGTCCGAGTCTTGTTCTTGGGTGCTCTTATCGGGAGTCAGCTTTATTTTCTTGTTGCGGGAAGCTTCTACTGCTGAGTTCTTTCTTTCCACCTCAGCAGTGAAACATACTTGCGCCATCCTGCGATCTCCTTGTATAGTTTCGACTCCACGAAGGGTTGGAAACTTAAGGCACATATGGAATGTTGAGGGGATTGCTCGCATGGAATTCAGCCATGGAGTTCCGATGATCGCATTGTACGATGTTGGGCGGTCGACGACTAAGAATTCTGTGAATTTGACGACTCTCCCGGCTCTAACCACGAGGTTGATCGAGCCGAGGGTCATAGTAGTATTGGGCTGGGTTCTTCTGTGACGGCGCACAGGTCGATCTCCATTCTCTCGAGGATGATTTTGTAGATAATATTGGCCGAGCATCCGGTGTCGACCAACACTCTTGCTACGTAAATGTCCTGGATTGTCAGCTCGACGACAAGGAGATCGTTATGGGGTTTGGCCTGGTCGGCCGTTGCCCGGTCCTTGAAGGAGATGACATCGCTAGCTGCTGAATCGGACATATGTATCCTTTATCGTTTAGTGATTTTCGAGTTAGAGAATTCGTCCCCCCCCTCCTTCTAACGCCAAACTGTGGGAACCGAAATTCACACCGTCGATTTTAAAAGATAAAAACGGAGGAAATCCGAGTAAACCTAATTTTCCCTGAAGATCCGAATTCTCTGCGTAATCACTTTATAACGATAAAAAGATAGACAGCAAGATGGAAATAAATGGTCGCTCAGAGGCGTTTTATTAATCGAATGGTATGAGAACAAGATTTCTCCGAGAGGAGTAGAGATATACTAACTATCGGAACAAAAGAACAAGAGGCGGCCCAAACGTCCTAAGCCTTGCCGTGCTAGTATAACCACCTAAGTCCTATGTTCTCTAAGCTAGCAGGAAATCTCTAAGTCTAAAATCTTGGATCCCTTTCTCTTCTACTCCAGCTCTCCTTATATAGTTGCTTTAGGTCGGTTGCCCGTTTATTCCTTTGCCTTCGGGCCCAAGTTTATCTATTTTTGGGAATATCCGATTTTCCGTCGATCTTCGTAATTTTCCTCGAGTCTTGACATTTATATTCGGAAACTTAACATTTATTCTACTTCCAAGAGTCAGGATAAACCATCATAATTCCTATGGGCTTGGATCCCCTCTGAGATCGTAAGTGGGCCTCTAGACAAGTTTGGATCCTTGCGGACCGTTTTTAGGCCTTTGGGCGTTTATACGATTTTCTCGGTTTTAGTCGTAAAACTTCGAGAATAACTTTAATCGAAACGAAGCGAGAAGTATGTGGTCCCGAAGGTCGGATGCCACAGCTATACCGAAGATACGGGAGTTGAAGTAAGTCGTACAGGCCGGGATCAGGTCAGCTCGTCGGTCAAGCTGACCCGCGTGCTGGTCGAGCTCGCCTGGTGAGTACCCCCATGCCATGGTTGAGCTCGCCGGCGAGCTGACCCGCGTGCTGGTCGAGCTCGCCAGGCGAGTACACCAGGTTGAGCTTCGCCGGCGAGCTGACCGCGTGCTGGTCGAGCTCGCCCGCGAGTACACCCATGCCGGGGTTGAGCTCGCCGGCGAGTACACCCATACCGGAGTTGAGCTTGCCGGCGAAATGACCCGCGTGCTGGTCGAGCTCGCCCGGCAAGTACACCCATGCCGAGGTTGAGCTCGCTGGCGAGCTGACCCGCGTGCTAGTCGAGCTCGCCGGGAGAGTACACCCACGCCGGGGTTGAGCTCGACCCACGTGCTGGTCGAGCTCGCCGGACGAGTACACCCACGCCGGGGATGAGCTCACCGGCGAGCTGACCAGCGTGCTGGTCAAGCTCGCTTGTCGAGTACACCCATGCCGGGGTTGAGCTCATCGGCGAGCTGACCCGCATGACGGTCATACTCGCCGGGCGAGTACACCCATGCCGGGGTTGAGCTCGCCGGCGAGCTGACCCACATGACGGTCATACTCGCCAGGCGAGTACGCCCATGCTGGGGCTGAGCTTGCCGCTGGTCGAGCTCGCCGAGTACACCCATGCCGGGGTTGAGCTCGCCGGCGAGCTGACCCGCATGACGGTCATTCTCGCCGGGCGAGTACGCCCATGCTGGGGCTGAGCTCGCCGGCGAGCTGACCCGCGTGCTGGTCGAGCTCCCCGGGCGAGTACACCCATGACCGGGTTGAGCTCGCCGGCGAGCTGACCCGCGTGCTGGTCGAGCTCGCCGGGCGAGTACACCCATGCCGGGTTTGAGCTCGCCGCCCGCGTGACGGTCATACTCGCCAGGTGAGTACGCCTGATGTCTTGCATATTTACATGTTTTTAGCATTCATATGTTGTGCATTTTGATCATATAAGTTAGGTATTAGGCATCATTAGGATCCATTTTGCATTCATTTGTCCTTATCAGGTGTTGGAGCATGTTTTGGTGTGATTTGAGGTGTTTGGGAGTCTTATGGCCCAAAAAGAGCTGAAGAATCAAGTTTGGCCATGAAAAGAGAAGTTAATCTATGATCTGGTCGAGACAAAGATGAGCATGGACGGAGGCCTTAGAAATGTTCTCTGTTGCTAAGATTTTGTGGAGACACAGAAAATTGAGTTACCTTTCCAATGGAAGTGGTTTCAAGTCATTTGGAACTGTATTGGAGGAGTTATGATCAATTTACTAGAAGCACATCAAGCTGGACGGGAAGACTGGTCCGGGTACAGCTACCCGGTCGGGAGAGAAGCGCTGGATTAGACCAGGCCGGGAAGACTAGGCCGGGTTGGGCGGTTTGGCTCAACCCCTGACCGTTTTTCACCTTTTTTTCCTATTGGTTGAAGCCTAATTGACCCTAGGGACCTTTTAATATTTTTCTATGATATTTTTAGGACTTCTAAGCCTTGTATAAATACTATTATATCTCCCAAAGTGGGAGTATCTCATTTTCTCTCAAGACTTTGCCTCATATTGTAAAAGCTTGAATCTTTTTATCAATCTAAGGAAGCTCTTCATCTTATATCTTGTTTCTCCTTCTCGCAAACATGATTAGCCTTGAATCTCACATAGATTTAAGGTTTTTTCATAGAGATTAGTGAGTAGACACACTTTGGATTCATGGGCTAGGGTGATTAAAGGTGATTAGTGAAGATCTAGGGTGTTTAGTGTTAGATCTACTTGTTTCCTTGCTTGTTGAGGGTTCTTAATGCTATTTTGGTCTTGATCATATCAAAATAGATCTATAGGCATTTCATGCCCGAAAGGTGTTCTCTGAAATGCCTGAACCAACTCTTCAATGCTTTTAACATTCTTTACCAAAGATATTTGTTGTTAAAGGTGTTAAGATAGCTAATGGACTTGTTCTTAATGATTGCTTTCATATTATTCATCCTAAGAGATTAGATGCTTGAGATATGTTAGTGAATGAGCATTCGTCTAGAGATAGAGCTTGCTTAGGATTGTGTCTAGGCTTAAGGTTGTTAGATTGATTGTTTGCTGCCACCTTTAGATTGGATCTACATCACCTAAAGTCAAATTCCTAGTCTCATGGATTCCACCTTAGCATTTGATTGAGTTCTTGCACTTGTTTCTTGATTAGATTTGAGATCACCTTGTTTATATTTTTAGGATCTTAGCTTGTCACCTTCATCCATCTTCTTGTTTGCTTAGATTAAGGAAGCTTGTGTATTCTTGGTGCTATAAGTCTCTAGTTCTCTGTGGGTTCGACAATCTTTTATACTACATTGATTTGATCTTGGATCCTTGAAAAGTCTTGTATCAAATTTGGCGCCGTTGCCGGGGAACTAATTGATTTATCATTAGGATTTCAATCTTTCTTGAGACTAAGCTTTATTTTCTTGCTTTATTTTGCTTTTTTACAGTTACTAACTTTCTATTCTAGAATTTCTATTTTGTAGTGATGGCTTCAAGCTACCTTGAAAAGCCACAAGAAGAGGAAGATCACATTGAAGATGAGCCATATGTCTATGTGGAACCACAGCCCTTTGATATACACATTATCACACCAGACCAAAGGGTGGAGTTGCATCGGCTTCAGAGAATGAAAGAGAATTGGGGCAAGCCAATGAGATCCCTGGCACGAATGATCCAAGTACACCTCATTAGGGATCGAGCTGAGTTTGAAGAAAGGGAGGTTACACAATATGAGTTTGATGTTGCTTATGACCTTAAAGAGGTAATGTATTGGGTTCCACCACTCCAGCTGAAAGGTACAAGCATTTCCACTTTAGAACTTCAACTTGAGGAAATTTGCTTGCCTTGTGGTGAGAATATTTCCCATGATTTTGATTCTCTTGAGCTCATCAATGAATGTATTGATATGATATGTGAAACTAGGAAACTAGATGAGTTGAGGATATAAAAGCTTGTTAGAGATCATATTGAAGTTTGTTTTGACAAGAGTTATCTATGTGCATCATATGATCTTGAATCTGAGTTTTTCATTCTTAATGAACCTAGACCTCTTCTTGCACTTGCTGATCTAGGGGATGAACTTGATGTGGATAAGCTCTTGCTTGAGATAGAAAACCCCCATGCTGAAAATTATCATGAGAATGTGAACATTGTGTTTTATTTGGTTGATGGAGATAGAGTTGACTACTTTGTTAAAACTTCATTTGCACCTGTAGTTGATTTTGTGTTTCCACCAAATGCTTTTGATTCTCATGACCATTTGAACCTCAAAGAGCATCTCATGATTCATAATACATCTTTAGTGAAGCTCTTTGATGAAAAATCTGTCTATTTTCTATGGACAGTAGTGTGCTCCTTTGCATACTTGGTTCCTTGTTCTCATAGGAGAAGGACCAAAGGTGCATTGGCTCAGCCTTTTGATACTTATGATTAGAAAGCACACAAAGTCAAGCTAGAGACTTAAAACAAGCGCGCTTGGGAGGCATTCTCATGTTTATCCATTTTATATATTTCTTTATCTTTCTTTCTTTTGAAGCTTTTTAATAAGGATAGTTAAGATTTTTCAGGTTGGGTCTAAGGCTAGACAAAAGGTGAAAGGCGGCCAAGCATTGCAACTCTAGACACCCGCCTTCACTTATCCGCTTCAGCCTATCTCTCCCGGTGGCACAAATCCGAGGCCAAGGGTCCTCTACCACCAAATTCAGCCAATAACTCCAAGTATGTGTCACTCCAAACCTTCTTGTATATACATTTTCTTTTGTCTTGTTGGGATATTCTCCTTCTCTCTTACTCACACAGAGACTGTGTGATTTAAGTGTGGGGGAGGTACCAGGTATTTGATCATGTTTGCTTTGTGATTGAGAGTCTCATGCATTGCATTGTACATTCATATTTGCATAAAAAAAATTTGAATCATGTAGATTGCATCACTTGCATCCTTAAGATTGAGTCTAGAGCATATAGGTTGCATTCATTTGCATACAGAGCATTGTCTTGTAAAGAACACTTGTTTGCACTGAATTTGACACCCTAGTTAAACATATCAAGTAGCTTAAGCATATTTTGAAAGGCTTGCGTGCTTTGAGCCTTGAAAACTCTTCTTGAAACTTGCTTGCTTGCTTGATATTGGCATTGTTCCTGAGACCAGCTCCATCCTGAATTTAGACTTGAATGAACTTAATTTATCTTGCATATGGGCATTTGCATACTTGATCATGGATCTCATACACATTTGGGTTATCTTTCCCCATTATACCACTCTTTGTTAACCCAAATGGCACTTCTATACCCTTGAACCCTAGCCATTCTTTGAAGCCTACATTGATTTGCATGAGTGAGGCCTTTTCCGATAGCTTGTCATGTGCAAAATCTTGAGAGTATTGGGAGCGACATGGATTTGTTCTCATCTCTTGCTAGCATAGGGTCCTCATTTGAGCTAGCTTCTAGGATGGTGAGTGGGGTTTTTTGTTCCTTAAAGGCTTATGTCTTGGGTTTGGGATGTAACAATGTTGAGATTGATGAACAAAAGAATGTATTTAGAAAGAAAAACCCTAGGGACCTAGAATAGAAAGATAAGAAGCTCTTGATTGATGTTTTGACCTTTCCCCTTCATATTAAAAAAAATGAGAAAAGAAAAGAAAAGAAAAGAAAAAGAACAAAAAAAAAAAGAAAGATTCAACAAGATAGTGGGAAGGGAAAACTAAAAGAGTTAGAGCTTAGAAAAGTGAATAGAGGTCCTTAGTGGTTGAATCATGAGAAAGAAAATGTTCATTGGGTGAGTGATGTGAGTATGTTTTTCATTATGGGTTATGGGATGAATAAAAGGGGTGTAGAACTTGTAATCACTTAGGATTGGGTAGAATGATGAGGATGGATCCATGTATGCATGAATTGCTCCAAGTCTTAGATAAATTTTGCATAATGATCAAGCTCCTTGATTCTTGAGTGATAGCCACCTTAAAAAGATGCATTGAACCCTCATTTTCATCCATATTAGACCATTTGATCACCTAGCCAAATGATTGAGATCATGTGCCCATTTGTGAGACTTCACCTTGTGTGTGTGTGTGTGAATCAATGTGAGGGCTGGTTAAGAGAACTTGTTGGTTGATAAGCATTGCATCTTGTGTAGAGGCATAAGAGTAATTGATAGGCCTTGTGAAGCTAGAGCATAATAAGAGAGTTTTGCTCATGGTATTTGCTATGTTTCTTTAGGATGTCAAGTTGAGTGCTATGAGTGTTTCTTTTGGCTTTGCTTCTATCCCTATGTCTCTCCTCCTTGTGTTTTGAAAAGATTACTTGAGGACAAGTAAAGGTCTAGTGTAGGGGAGTTGATGTCTTGCATATTTACATGTTTTTAGCATCCATATCTTGTGCATTTTGATCATATAAGTTAGGCCTTAGGCATCATTAGGATCCATTTTGCATTCATTTGTCCTTATCAGGTGTTGGAGCATGCTTTGGTGTGATTTGAGGTGTTTGAGAATCTTATGGCCCAAAAAGAGCTGAAGAATCAAGTTTGGCCATGAAAAGAAAGTCAATCCATAATCTGGTCGAGACAAAGATGAGCATGGACGGAAGCCTTAGAGATACTTTCTGTTGCTAAGATTTTGTGGAGACACAGCAAATTGAGTTAGTTTTCCAATGGAAGTGGTTTCAAGTCATTTGGAGCTGTATTGGAGGAGTTATGATCAGTTTACTAGAAGCACATCAAGCTGGCTGGGAAGACTGGTCCGGGTACAGCTACCCGGTCGGGAGAGAAGCGCTGGATGAGACCAGGCCGGGAAGACTAGACCGGGTTGGGCGGTTTGGCTCAACCCCTGACCGTTTTTCACCCTCTTTTCCTATTGGTTGAAGCCTAAATGATCCTAGGAATCTTTTAGTATTTTTCTACGATGTTTTTAGGGCTTCTAAGCCTTGTATAAATACAATTATATCTCCCAAAGTGAGAGTATCTCATTTTCTCTCAAGACTTTGCCTCATATTGTAAAAGCTTGAATCTTTTTATCAATCTAAGGAAGCTCTTCATCTTATATCTTGTTTCTCCTTGTCACAAACATGATTAGCCTTGAATCTCACATAGATTTAAGGTTTTTTCATGGAGATTAGTGAATAGACACACTTTGGATTCATGTGCTAGGGTGATTAGTGAAGATCTAGGGTGTTTAGTGTTAGATCTACTTGTTTCCTTGATTGTTGAGGGTTCTTAATGCTATTTTGGTCTTGATCATATCAAAATAGATCTATAGGCATTTCATGCCCGAAAGGTGTTCTATGAAATGCCTGAACCAACTCTTCAATGCTTTTATTATTTTTTACCAAAGAGATTTGTTGTTAAAGATGTTAAGATAGCTAATGGACTTGTTTTTAATGATTGCTTTCATATTATTCAACCTAAGAGATTAGATGCTTGAGATATGTTAGTGAATGAGCATTCATCTAGAGGTAGAGCTTCCTTAGGATTGTGTCTAGGCTTAAGGTTGTTAGATTGATTGAATGTTTGCAATCTTGGGTTAAAGCTTGATCACCCAAAGTCAATTCCCTTGTCCCCAGAATCCCCTTGCCTCATTGAGAAAGAAAGTTCACTCTTTTACTGCATTTTTAATATTGTCTTAGTTCATAATCATCTTCTTATCATGGTTGCACTTATATTAAGCATAGGTTTGCATTCTCTTTGCATTAGAATCACTTAGAATTGGATTAACATCTTGTATACTTCAACATTTTATTGGACCCTTGAAACGTCTATCATCATTCTTCTGTACTCCGTAGCATCTATCTCTTGTTCATCTTCAGCCTTTGAGATCTTCAATTTCGGTTCCATTGGAACTCGAGTCGCGTTACGCGTCTCCATCTTGGTGTCACGCATGATTCCTTGAGCATACCTCTCTTGCTTTATTCTGATTCCGTCTACTCCTTGAATCACCTCTATGCCAAGGTAATACGTTAGCTTACCCAGATCTGACATCTGGAACTTCTTTGACATTTCCTCCTTGAAAGGCTTAATCACCTTAAGAGAAGTGCCTGTCACAAATAGCGCGAGTCTTATCCTAGTAATTTTCTTAAAACATACCAATCCAGAATGCCCCTACATAATACAAATACTATAAAAACAAATTGTTCCACCATATGAGCTATTTCATTTAAATCATTATTTAAGGAAATCACATATTTACAATTTAATTTGTAAGTTTTGTAAAAATCTGTGATAAATTCATATCTTTGTTACTTAGAGTTTAAAACTATTCTATTAAATTTTTTTTATGGTTAGCAAGTGTGCATATAAAACGAGAACAAATATTATCTACAGGTAAGATTACTGGCCAAAAATGGTCAAATGTTTTTTTTTTTTTGAATAAATTGGTCAAATGTTGGAACATACGATACGATGTTAACAATGGTTAGACCAGTGTACCAATACATTTAATTATCTAGCCAATGTCAGCCTAATAGAGACAAGTATGTATTCCTAATACGAACAGGTATTTACTTACTATCATAATTTTATTTAATATATTTCTTTGACATATATACAAATACTTTATGATCAATTTTTCTGCACAAGTTTATTGATATACTAACTTATATGCTAATCCTTTAAAAAAACAGGGGAATACGGTAAGTCTTCCAACCCAAGTCTACTGACCCAAGAGATTTGATTAATATCCTTCCAAAATACAGAGGATGAATATCATTATTTACCTTGCATATAACATGTTGCCGATTTGAACTGTCTTGTATCTTTCGGTATACGCATTAACTACAAAGGGTAACCTATTAATATATATATATTGTGTGTGCATTAAGGGATGCTATATTTTCCTTATAATATAATACTAGATGATAATCCGTGCCCTGCGCAGAGTGAATATTTTTAAAATATATTATATTTAAATGTTAGAAAGAATATACATTTTGTTATCAATAACATTCTTTACATTTGATTAGAGGTCGACATTTGAGCACCATTTGATTTGGTTTGGTCTGGATCATTGTTTTGGTTCGGTTCAGATTTTCGTGGATTTGATTCGGTTTTGGGTTTAGATAACTTATTTAAAAAAGTTTCAAAAAGTAAAGTTCAGATATGTTTTAAAATTTTCAAAGTCTAAAAAACAAAATAATATATCATATAAATTTGAATAATATATGCCAAAATACTTAAACTTAACATAAAAATTGGTTTAGCTTAAATTTTTAGATAGGAAATCAAAAGATATTTTAAGTATTTTGGTATTTTAAGTATCAATTAGTTATTTTAAACATGTACTTATAACTATTTATATATATTCCCAAATATTTTAGAAAACTTAAAAACATCTTATATTTTATGTATATTCTTTTAGATATTAAATTTAAAAATAATTAATATATTTAAGTTTATAAATCGGGTTCAGATATATTCGAATACCCGGAATATTTCTGTACGGATCGGGTTCAGTTCCGGTTCTTTAGATACCAAAATTTTGAAACCATTCGGATATCTAACCAGTTTTGGTTAAAGTTCAGTAGTATTTTTTGGATCTAACTTGGTTCGTTTTTTAGATTTAGATTTTTTGTCCAACCCTATAATTTTATTGTAACAATTTTTTTTTTTTAAAAATGATGATGGTTCATATTGATTTTGGGTATGTAACAATTTTTGAAACTAAAACACATTTTACTATACACGTAACCCATTTAGTTCATCACTAAAAACTGTTTTATGTCAATTTGAGGAAAACAATGGACTGAACTTAAAAAAACATTGTCATTTCAGATTGTCAATCGACACTTCCAAATATTCCATTTTGTTATAGTGATGAATAGAAAGGGGGTTAGGGTTAGGAAAACAAATTTGATACGCACTCCATGTCTCGTTAGGTGATTTCAATAGCTTATAAATAAATCTTCGTTGTATCGATCTCTTGTAAGATTTTTGAAAATATTAATTAATAAAATCTTACACTTGCTAGAGTAATCAATTGTTTCTAAATTAATATATAGAAGATTAGAGTAATCACATAAACCAAAAAATACATCTTGCTTATTTACAATATTTTTATGGTAAATAGATCAAGATAATCATTTTGTTTATTTTATATGGTATATAATTAAATTTCAATGATGTTAACATAAATATATAGTATATTTGAATATAAACATTTATTATTGACACTTCCTACTCATATGGTTTTATTAACATTTGTATATTCTATGTAACAAAAAATTTAAACCATTGATCTCAGAATTTTTGATGTGATATTTTTTCGATGAAATTTCAAAATTAAATATTAAGGTCTCAATAATTTTTCAATGGTACATATAAGCGGTATTAAAATTGATATATATATATATATATATATTATTTAATGTAATTTCTATTACTTAAAATTCATATTAATACGATTTTATGATCATTTGTATCTTGTTATAATAAAAACAATTAAGACACTCATCACAAAATTTTCAAAGTAATTTATAGCTGTTTTAAAATTCAAAATATATCATGTAAGAAAAATCTGATTTTTAATTATATTGTTAATATGATTATTTAATTTCTTTAAATAATATAAAATTAAACAAAAATGAAAAATGATATACAAATTGTTATCAAATCTTTATTATCTATATTCATTAATTGTCATAAATATGTAATCATATGAGGTAATTCTGTAGCTTTTATGTAAGGAAATTATACTCGCTTTTAATATTTTGGGTTAATATAATGTTTCCTAGCACATTATATTATATAGTTAATGCTTTAATGTATCTAGCGAGATATATTAATTGAATTGGACCTCTTTTTTCTCAATTAACTACCTAATTGATTGACACATAAGCATTAGACCTTTTTTAATTATTACAAAACTAAGGTTACATCTTTTCAATTGTTCCTCTATTAATATATAGGGGATATTCTACAATTCTACAATTTGCTCATTAATTTATAGATTCTCAAATTTATTTTGTCTATCCTTATACAACTACTATACATACAAGAATTGACCATAATTATTTACCCTGCACAAAATGCGGATCCCACCTAATTGTTATTATAACATAATAACGTACAACCTCAATCTCCCTAAACGCTTTGTTACACGAAAGTAAAGTCAAAACTTGCTTTACAGTTGAGCGAAAGATTACAGTCTCTTCCGAGACACTCCAAGAAAAACTACTTTGTGACCTTTAAAGATGATTGTAAAAAATATTGTTATGTATATTTATTATTTAGCATAGATGAAACATTAGCAAGTTAAAGGAATTTAAATTCGAGGTAAGAAATCAGCTTAAAACATCTATTAAAATAGTTAGAAGTGATAGAGGAGGTGAATATGATGGTCAGTTCAACATATTTTGTATAGAACATGGAATTATCCATCAAATCAAATCTCCTTATTCACCTGGATCTAGTGGACTTGTTGAACACAAAAATGAAACTCTAAAAGAGATGATAAATACAATGTTGCAGAAATCTGGGTTACCTTAGAACATGTGGGGAGGGAGGAAAGCATTGCTTACCACTAATTATATCTTAAAAAAAATTCCACACAAAGTAATTGGCAAAACTCCATATGAATTATGAAAAGGCACCTTCGTATAAATACCTCAAAATTTGGGGGTGCTTTGCAAAAGTAGCGTACCGCCACGAAAAGGTCACTACTCGATCTAAAAAAGTGGATTACATCTTTATCGGATATGCACATAATAGTAGTGTCTAATTATATCTTAAAAAAAAATTCCACACAAAGTAATTGGCAAAACTCCATATGAATTATGAAAAGGCACCTTCGTATAAATACCTCAAAATTTGGGGGTGCTTTGCAAAAGTAGCGGTACCGCCACCGAAAAAGGTCACTACTCGATCTAAAAAAGTGGATTACATCTTTATCGGATATGCACATAATAGTAGTGTCTATCGATTTCTGGTGCATAAATCTAAAATATCAGACATTCATGAAAATACAGTCATGGAATCAAGAAATGCATCTTCATTCAAAACCAATTTTCCATGCAGACATGTAAGTAACTAAGACTAGGAGTTTTTCCTTTCACAGTTTATAAGGTGTCTTTGTTGTTCCTTTCTGACATAAACACAATTGATGATTTAGCATGATGTGCTGATTGCTTCTGCCCAAAAACGAGTTGGCACATTATTCCCATGCATCATTGCCCTTGCCATATCCTAAAGAGTCTGATTCTTTCTATTTACTACGCCGTGCTGCTGTGGAGTTGTATGTGCAAAGAACTGATGACTTATACTATGCTGCTCACAGAACGTGGTCATTGCTTCATTCTGGAATTTTCCCACATGATCACTCCGAATCTGCTTCAACTTCTTCTTGCTAATTGTGATTTGAAGAACCCATATCTTGAAGCTTTCTAGTTATCAGACTTCTCCCAAATGAATCTGACCCAAGTGAATCGTGAGTAGTCATCAACTAGTACTAAGACATATTTTTTCCTAGCTATTCTCTCGGGGCATTGATCCCGTTAAGTCCATGTGCATCAGTTCCAGCAAATCCTTAGACTGAATGTCTTGAATTGCTTTATGCTCTACCTTGACTTGTTTTCCTTTGTTGCATGGTCCACACACAATCTTTCTGGTTTCTTATAGTGGAGGGATACCCCTGACCATGCCTTTCCTTACTAGGTCTGTCATGTGCCTACTGTTCATATGTCCCAACCTTTGATGCCACAGATTCATCTCATTGTGTGCAATGAAGCACTGATGCTCTTTCTGCCATATGTAGCCGTTGTTTCCAGATCTGACCCCATGAAAGACTGCTTTGTTTTCATCATTCAGTGCCTTGCAATCCTTGCTCGTGGATTGAACCATTAGCCCCTCGTTACAAAGCTGACTGATGCTGATTAGATTTGCGTTCAGACCGTTTACTATGTACACTTTATTAAGTGGTGGTCTAGAATCAATAGTTTTCCATCTTCCCTTGATGCCACCTTGACTTCCATCTCCAAACTTGACTCTTCCTCCTTTTAAAGATTTGAAGTCCTCGAGATGCTCTCGCGTTCCGGAACATCCACTGTCAATGTACCATGGATTCTCGTCTTCAGAGACTAGTGCCATGTTGCATTGGAATTCATGAGCGACATACTTTGATCTACGTTCTGATGCAGATTTCTGTATGTCAGACTTCTTGATCCATACTTGTTTCCGATAACCGTTCCACCAATAGTTACCCTATCTCAGAAGTTGATTGACTCTTTCTCTATGGTGACGACATTTTCTTTTGATGTGAACTGGTTATCCCCAGTGATAGCAGCCTTTCATCTTCTCAAGTTCCTGCTGTTTATTCATTGGAAGATCTTTCACCATTTTGATTGTACTATTGAGCTAGCTTCTAGCTTCTGTGCACTTCCTTCAGTATTAGAGCTTGGTACAAACTTGATTGGTCCTGTATTTGACATTCCATGTCCATTAAACCCAAGTCCTCTGGAAGTTTGTCCCTGTCTTCCTAGACAGGAAATTTTATCCAACTCCTTGGATCCAGTAAGCATCCTGACAGCCTTGTAGTGATGCTCTAAGGAAGCATTCAGTTCTGATGACTTCCTTTTCCTCAGTTTGCACTTCCTTCTCAAGCAGGTCGAACCTTGCCGCGAGTTGTAGGTTCTCCATTTACAAATTCAGGTGGTTCAGATCCTTCTTCTTCTCATCATCAAGCTATTTCCTGAGACTCAAAACTGCTTCTTCCAACCAGATTTTCTCCTTCTTTAGACAGAGATTTTCTTTTCCTATCTGAACCAAGCTCTGACATAGCGCTTGGTAATCGTCTTCTACATCAGCACCCACCACTGACTGATCAGCTTCTAAATCAGTTCCGCCTTCCACAAATTCCATGATCCCGGTAAATGCCACGAAGTTGTTCAATTCTTATTCCTCACTATCTTCTTCAGAATCTTCTTCATCAATTCCGATCAGTGACTTCTCCCGATGCCTTTTTTGATCATTGATGCACTCAAGCTGAGTGTGACCAATACCTTTACAATCAAAGCACTTGATGTCCCTTCTTCTTGCTGTTGGACACTCGGTTTTGTAGTGCCCAAATCCTTTGCATTAATGACATTGCACGTTTGCTTTCCAATCACCTCTTTCTACTTCAGATGAACGTTTTTCTATCTCTGATACACGTCGTGATGTAGTCCCTTTCCTCTGAACCATCTCAGCTCTGCGTAATACCTTGTTGAATCTCTTGACAAGTAGACTTATAGGGTCATTTTCCTCTTCTTCTTTTTCACCAGACTCTTGTGATGTGAGAGAAATTCCATTTCCTTTCTTCCATCCATCCAGTTCCATCTCATGAGATCTAAGGATTCCCACCACTTCGTCAAATCCAATCTCATCAGTGTTGAGTGAAATCGACATTGCTGTGTTATAGGCGGTGTACTTGGAAGGAAGACAACTTAGGAATTTCTTCACCAGCTTACCCTTGAATTTCTCACAAGAGTAAGGGATTCCTGAGCTATACCACTGAGCTGTGATCTGAACTCTTCAATTGACTCATGTTCCCCCATCATCAGATTTTCAAACTTGGAGGCCAGATAATCCGTCTGTGAGCTTTTCACCTTCGTGGTTTTTCAAAGTGAGTTTGCAGAATCTCTCATGCCTCCTTGGCAGTCTTACACATCCTTGAATAAACTCGAAGTGCTTCTTAGTGACACTTGCGTGTATGGCTGACAGTGCTCTTGAGTTGAACTTTGCCTGCTTCAGTTCTGTTTCAGACCACTCTTCTTCTGGTTTATTGGATTCAACACCGTTTTCGTCCTTGAACTTTTGTTCAGTCCATCCTGTCATGAAAGACTTCCACGCCATGGCATCAATTCCTCGAATGATGGATCTTATTCTTGACTTCCGATCCACAGCCCATAGTTGGATACATCCAAGATCACCCTTGCACTTGACACCAATGCATGATAGTTCTCCATTTCTTCCGTAGGATCTCACCTGTTATATAATCGAACGAGTGACCACTCTGATACCAATTGTTAATGCAAGAACTATCGCACAAACGTAAAGCACAAACCAGACCAGAGGATATCTTTACAAAGATATATGTATATACTAGTATTCTTTAAAGTGAACTAACAAGTCTCTCTTTAAACAGAATTCCAACAAGATCAAGACACTCTTGACTTGTTGTCCTAGCCTCACACGTCCTAAGGTCGAATAAAAAACCTTTGGAACCTCTCCCCATCACTTAGTACTTTCACTCGCTTACAAACTTACGAAATCCACTCTTATACTAAGAATACAATTTCAGTGACAACCTTAATACATGGGTCATGTGTGACTATATATACCCTATAGCCAAGTTGGCTAACCTAGCCATCTACCTAATATTTACTAAATCCTCATAAATGGAAAGTTTCCAAAACCTCTTCCAAATCTTTATGAACTTCCCATTGTGAGATCTCTCTTATCCAAGATGAATCTCTTCATGCTTGCTCTCCAAGAATTCTTCGCATTAACTTTAACTTGATCACCAATCTGTTCTTCAAGTCTCGATCTTTATTTGTCTTATTCATCCGCATGTATACTCGTTGTTGCAGAGTCTGCTATATTCGTTGATGTACTTGTGTCTGAATCACAACGTCACCTGATATCTGCATCTTCATGTATAATTATATAACATAACAGTGATACGATTATAAAAAAAAATTGAATCTTAGTGATCACATTTCTTTTCAGCTAAATTTTTTACAATATTTTACACATCCTCTCGGCGGCGTAACGCTTCCCGCTGAAGCTCAATTATTGGTGTCAAGAATCGTGTGGAGTGATAGTGAAGATAGGAGAATATCGTAGTATTTTTATATCGTAGCCACTCCATAACCATTTCTTATATTTTCCTTTTGTAATCTTTCTTTATTAAGATATTTCATAAGTTCCTCACCGTAAAAACGAAAAAAAAAATAAGAAAAGCGACGGCTTCTTATTTTGAAACAGAAATGATTCATGCATCACTTGACTCTCCCCTAAACATGGGTAATCTTCCTTTTACGTCTACTTTCTTGATAAAAATCATCCATCCATCAGATTTTTGTTTTCCCGTCGTCCTTCTTGGTTTCTCTCAGACAAAATTGATTGGAAATTTTTGGGGGTTTTCTTGATAAATTGGTTGAAAGCTACGTACTTTACGTGTTGTTTGTTTGTGACAGATGAAGAACAATCTTTGCTGCTAAAGGAAGAAGATGAAACAAGTTGTGAAGAAGTCCTTTCTCAAATTATGATGCTAAAACGAAGTCAATGGTGGATCTTTGTCTTTATCAGCATCTTCTTCCTCGTCTCTGCTCAAGCCGTGGCTGTTCTTCTTGGTCGCTTTTATTACGACAAAGGCGGAAAGAGTAAATGGATCTTCACTCTTGTCCAAACCGTTGGCTTTCCGATTCTCTATCTCCCTCTTTGTCTCCTTCCTGCTTCTTCACACACATATTCCTCTTGTTCCTTCAAGACTCTGGTTTGGATCTATCTTTCTCTTGGTGTCGCCATTTGTTTGGACAATCTGTTATACTCTTATGGGCTTTTGTTACTCTCTACTTCGGCTTTCAAATCTCTAGAAACACAAAGAATTATAAGAACAACTTTTCTTATTAGCTTTAGAAACTACTCAAAACTAAAGCTCTCAATGTTTATCTCTTAGATCTTATGGAAGACCTCTCCATTAGACCTATATTTATATGAAAGACAATTCCTTTTAACATGTGGGATATAGAAAACACAAATCTAATCTAATAGAAAACTTCCTTTTCCTATTTCTAGATTTCCTTTTTGTGTTTATCCTTAACATATTAAACATCTAATAATATGTTAAGCTTCCACAAGCTTGGAATTATCCAATATTCACCCCCTTAATTCCAACTTGAATTAGGGAGATCAATCTCTTGAACTCCAATTAAGCTCCTCATTTGCTTGAATTTAATCCTTGCTAATGGCTTGGTAAGGATGTCGGCCTTCTGGTCAACACCCGGCACATGCTCCACTTCGATTTGCCCATTTTCCACACACTCAAGAATGAAGTGATACTTCTTGAGTACATGCTTACTCCTTCCATGGAAAACTGGATTCTTTGTTAGAGCAATGGCTTGATTTGTTGTTGATCCTAAGCGTGACCATCTTGTCTTCTTCACCTAGTATCTCACTCAACAATTCTTTGATCTGTATAGCTTGCTTCGCTGCTTATGTTGCCGCCATGAACTCTGCTTTGCATGATGACAATGCAACCGTCTGTTGCTTCTGCGATGTCCAAGTGATTAACGATGAACTATAATAGAATGCATGTCCGATGTGGTCCTCCCATCATCGAGATCAATGTTGTGACTGCTGCCACTATAACCAACGACACTCCTTGACCCATCTCTCTTGAAGAACAGAACGAAGTTTGTTGTTCCTTTGACATACCGTAGTATGTGGTTGATGGCATGTCCATGAGAGTCTCTCGGATTGTGCATGTATCTGCTAAGAACGCCCACTGCGTAACACAAGTCTGGTCGTGTGTGAAGCAGATACCTCAAACATCCTCTGATTCTTTGATATCTTGCATATTTACATGTTTTTAGCATCCATATCTCGTGCATTTTGATCATATAAGTTAGGCATTAGGCATCTTTAAGTCCATTTTGCATTCATTTGTCCTTATCAGGTGTTGGAGTATGCTTTGGTGTGATTTGAGGTGTTTGGAAGCCTTATGGCCCAAAAAGAGGTGAAGAATCAAGTTTGGCCATGAAAAGAGAAGTCAATCCATGATCTGGTCAAGAAAAAGATGAGCATGGACAGAGGCCTTAGAGATGTCTTCTGTTGCTAATATTTTGTGGAGACACAGAAAATTGAGTTAGCTTTCCAATGGAAGTGGTTTCAAGTCATTTGGAGCTGTATTGGAGGAGTTATGATCAGTTTACTAGAAGCACATCAAGCTGGCCGGAAAAACTGGTCCGGGTACTCTCACCCGGTCGGAAGAGACACTGCTGGACGACCAGGCTGGACATGGAAGGACCGGGAAGGCTGGAACGGGATGAGCTACCCGGTCGGGAGAAGGTCAAGATGGACAAGGCAGGACGTCCGGGTAGGGCAGTCCGGGATGAGCTACCCGGTCGGGACAAGGGACGGCCAGAACAAGGCTGGTCCGGGTTGGATCATTTCCTCAACCCCTGACCGAAATTCAAGCTGGTTTCCCATTGTCTGAAGCCTAATTTACTCCAAGGACTTTTTAGTAATTTTTAATGATGTTCCTAGGTTTTCTAAGCCTATGAGTAAATACTTATGTAATCTCCTTGAGAAGAAGAACTTCTTTCTCTAAAAACACTTTTAGATCTTGACGAAAGTTTGGATCTTTGATCCTTTTCATCTCATTTCTTTTGTGTTTATTAGATTATCTTCTCCTCTAATCATGTTAGCCTTGAATCATCATTGATTTTGAGGTTTTCCATGGCTATTTGTGAGTAGATCTATCTAGGGTTTATGGGCTTGGGAGACTAAGGGTGATTAGGTGTAGACCTAAGATGTTCTAGGGTAGATCCTTCTTGATCCTTGCTTGTAGAGTGTTCTTCTTGCTATTTTGGAGTTGGCCTCTTCAAAATAGAGCTATATGCATTTTATGCCCGAAAGGTGTTCTATGAAATCCCTGAACCAACTCTTCAATGCTTTTAACATTCTTTACCAACGAGATTTGTTGTTAAAGGTTTTAAGATAGCTAATGGACTAGTTCCTAATGACTGCTTTCATATTATTCAACCTAAGAGATTAGATGCTTGAGATATGTTTGTGAATGAGCATTCATCTAGAGATAGAGCTTGCTTAGGATTGTGTCTAGGCTTAAGGTGTTAGATTGATTGAATGTTTGACATCTTAGGTTAAAGCTTGATCACCCAAAGTCAATTCCCTTGTCCCAAGAATCCCCTTGTCTCATTGAGAAAGAAAGTTCACTCTTTTATTGCATTTTTAATATTGTGTTAGTTCATAATCATCTTCTTATCATGGTTGTACTTAGATTAAGCATAGGCTTGCATTCCCTTTGCATTAGAATCACTTAGAATTGGATTGACATCTTGTATACTACAACATTTGATTGGACCCTTGAAACGTCTATCATCAAATTAGCGCCGTTGCCAAATTCTAAGTTGATTTTGGCATTGGGATTTAGTCATTTGCTTGAGACTAAGTCAATTTTTTCTTTTATTGTGTTTTTGCTTCTCCTTGCTCTTTTCCCTTTGAATTTCAGGTGTACGATAACTAGAAGCAGAGGTGCATCAAACTTGACACCTACTGTTGAAGAAATTGCTACACTTGAGAGGGACATTGCAAGAAAGAGAAGAGAAGAAGAGAAACAGGCTCACTTGCAGAGATTGGGGTCTAATATGGAGAATCAGCCTCAAGATGGTGATGGCCTAGGGGGCAATGGTCCAAGAGCTGACAACATAAGACCACAGCGCCAGCCACAACAGACACAGCACCAAGCTAGAGCCATTGGAGCCTATGATCAACCTCACATTCATGGTCATAGGTATAAGAGCACCAGATGTGGAGAACAACAACTTTGAGATCAAATCAGGACTGCTGAATTTGATTGAGAACAACAATTTTCATGGCCTTGCTGTGGAGGATCCCCTTGATCACTTGGAAACATTTGATAGCTACTGTAGCTTGTCCAAGACTAATGGAGTCTCTGAAGATGCTTTCAAGCTGAGGTTATTTCCCTTCTCTTTGGGAGACAAGGCACATCTATGGGAGAAGGCTCTTCCAAGTGACTCTATCACAACTTGGAACGAGTGCAAGAGGGCATTCATAGAGAAATTCTTCTCTACCTCAAGAACAGCCAAGATCAGAAATGAGATCTCTAGCTTTCAGCAGAAGAACCTTGAGAGTTTTAGTGAAGCATGGGAGAGGTTCAAGGGCTATTGGTCTCAGTGCCCACATCATGGCTTCTTCAAGGAGAGTTTGCTTAGTATCTTCTACAGAGGTGCTCTTCCAGAGTTCAGGAGCAGATTAGACACAACCAGAAATGGTTTCTTCTTGGGCAGAACTGAGCAGGATGCAGAGAAGCTGGTGGAGAACATGGCCAAGAGCGACTCCATCTACAGTGAGGAGCATGATAGGGTCAACAGAGGCACTAATGAAGATGATCAACACACAAGAAAGGCGCTGCAATATCTCCAAGAGAAGTTGGACAAGATTATTGCAGAGAAGGCTAAGCAGGAGCAGATTAACTCCATTGGGAACCAGCAACAAAAGCAGCCTGCTAGGACTAATCACGTCAATGGTGTAGAAGGTCAAGAGGAACTGTGCTTCATCAATGCTAATGGCACATGGTACAGGAAATAGCCCAACTTCCAGTACCAAAACAACTATCAGCAAAGACCTTACTACAACAATCAGGAAGGAGGTTACCAAGCCAACCAGCCTACTCATCCCCAAGGAAGCTCTTCTCAAGCTCAGGCTCCAAGTTCAAATATGGAGTCCATGTTCAAGCAACTCTTAGAAGCTGCCAAAGTTCCAACATCCTATTCTGACCTCAAGTACTGCAATCTCAAGGGAAGTTCACCTTGTCTTGCTCCCTTTAAACTAACTATGGATGATGCTCTTGTTGATAGTGGTGCTGAGTGTGAATGTCATCTCCTTGGATATGGTGAAGAGTCTTGGGATTGAAAGCATGGAACCAGATACTCCTCCTCTCACCTTTGGGGATTCTTCTTCTACAACCCCACTTGGCATAATCAAGGACTTCCCCTTGAAGATATGATCCTGCACCATACCTATTGACCTCACTGTTTTGAAGATGGCATCTGAAGAGAGAGTCCCTTTGATCCTTGGCACTCCTTTCCTCACAACAGTTGGAGCTTGCATTGACTTTCCCAACAAGAAGGTCACCCTCATGCATGTCAACAAAGCTGTCTCCTATCCTCTCCAACCTCCAATGGAATCAGACTATTGTGGGACAATCACTTGTGATGCACAAGCTGTTGAGAAGCCCCAAGATGAAGTGGTTGTCTGTAAGAAAGAAGGTCTTAATGGAGAGTCTTCTAAAGAGAAGTGTGGTGAGCACTTGGAAAGTGCTAAAAAGGAGGGGATGAGTGGAGCTTCAAAGGCCACTCATCGCAAGAAGAAGATGGCGAAAGAACCTCATCCTCCACCTCTTGATCTGCTCCCACACACTCTTACTCTCCATCCTAAGAAGCTCAAGGCTGGTGTCATTGAGTACAAGATCAAGCATAAGGGCAGGTCCACACCATTCTCAAGTGCTTGAGCCATCATCACTCCTCAGCTCCAAGATGACCCAATCAAGCTTCAAGAGCTTCTCTCTCAGGTCCTCACCATCTCACTTGAAGGTGGGAAGGATCCTCCTTCTCACTAGTTCAAGAGACAAGGTAGTCAAGCTAAGTGACTCAAAACAAGGTCACTTGGGAGGAAGTCCCATGGTTATCCTTGTACATAGCTTTGCAATTTCAATTTTCCTAAGTTTTTTTTAAATAAAAGTGGTCAAGGTTTTCAGGTTGAGCCAAGCACTAGAGGAGAGAAGAAAGGTGATTAACCACCCGAGCCCTATGATTGCCATGTAGCAGCCTCCTCTAGTTGTTATGAACCAAGCCAGCTTCTAGCCCTGACACCAAACACCACGCCCAAACTTCCTTCTTAGGTATCACTCCGACCCTTCTTGTATATACATTTGCTTTTGTCTTGTTGGGGTATCTCCTTCTCTCTTACTCACACAGAGACTGTGTGATTTAAGTGTGGGGGAGGTACCAAGTATTTGATCATGTTTGCTTTGTCATTTTGAGTCTCATGCATTGCATTGTACATTCATATTTGCATAGAAAATCCAAAAAATTTTAAATTTTTGAATCATGTAGATTGCATCACTTGCATCCTTAAGATTGAGTCTAGAGCATATAGGTTGCATTCATTTGCATATGGAGCATTGCCTTGTAAAGAACACTTGTTTGCACCGAAATTTGTCACCCTAGTTAAACATATCAAGTAGCTTAAGCATCTTTTGAAAGGCTTGCATGCTTTGAGCCTTGAAAACTCTTCTTGAAACTTGCTTGCTTGCTTGATATTGACATTGTTCTTGAAACCAGCTCCAACCTGAACTTAGACTTGAATGAACTTAATTTCTCTTGCATATGGGCATTTGCATACTTGATCATGGATCTCATACACATTTGGGTTATCTTTCCCCATTATACCACTCTTTGTTAACCCAAATGGCACTTCCATACCCTTGAACCCTAGCCATTCTTTGAAGCCTACATTGATTTGCATGAGTGAGGCCTTTTCTGATAGCTTGTCATGTGCAAAATCTTGAGAGTATTGGGAGCGACATGGATTTGTTCTCATCTCTTGCTAGCATAGGGTCCTCATTTGAGCTAGCTTCTAGGATGGTGAGTGGGGTCTTTGTTACTTAATGGTTTATATCTTGGGTTTGGAATGTAACAATGTTGAGATTTATGAACAAAAGAGTATCATTGAGAAAGAGAAAAACCCTAGGGGCCTAGAAAAAAAAAAAAAAAAATAAGAAAGATCTTGTGTAATGTTTGAGACCTTCCCCCTATATATGAAAAAAAAGAAAAGAAAAAAAAAGAAGAAAGAAAAAAGAAAAAGGAAAAGAAAGATTCAACAAGATATTGGGAAAGGAAAAACTTAAAGAGTTAGAGCGTAGAAAAGTGAATAGAGGTCTTTAGTGGTTGAATTTCAAAGGAAAGAAAGTTGTTCATGGGGTGAGTGATGTGAGAATGTTTTCCATTTTTGGGTTATGGGATGAATAAAAGGGGTGTAGATCTTGTAATCACTTAGGAATTGGGTAGAATGATGAGGATGGATCCATGTATGCATGAATTGCTTCTAGTCTTAGATAAATTTTGCATAATGATCAAGCTCCTTGAATTTTGAGTGATTGCCACCTTGAAATGATGCATTGAAGCCTCATTATAATCCATATTAGACTATTAGATCACCTAGCCAAATGATTGAGATCATGTGCCCATTTGTGAGACTTCACCTTGTGTGTGTGTGTGTGTGTGAATCAATGTGAGGGCTGGTTAAGAGAACTTGTTGGTTGATAAGCATTGCATCTTGTGTAGAGGCATAAGAGTAATTGATAGGCCTTGTGAAGCTAGAGCATAATAAGAGAGTTTTGCTCATGCTATTTGCTATGTCTCTTTAGGATGTCAAGTTGAGTGCTATGAGTGTTTCTTTTGGCTTTGCTTCCATCTCTATGTCTCTCCTCCTTGTGTTTTGAAAAGATTACTTGAAGACAAGTAAAGGTCTAGTGTGAGGGGTTGATATCTTGCATATTTACATGTTTTTAGCATCCATATCTCGTGCATTTTGATCATATAAGTTAGGGATTAGGTATCTTTAGGTCCATTTTGCATTCATTTGTCCTTATCAGGTGTTGGAGTATGCTTTGGTGTGATTTGAGGTGTTTGGAAGCCTTATGGCCCAAAAAGACGTGAAGAATCAATTTTGGCCATGAAAAGAGAAGTCAACCCATGATCTGGTCAAGACAAAGATGAGCATGGACAGAGTCCTTAGAGATGTCTTCTGTTGGTGTCAAAATCGGTCACGACGGAATCAATGACTGAAAGTCTCTAGAAAGTATTTCTTGAAACAAAAAGTCTCGGATAATTTAAAAAGAAGTTATACGAGATTTTCTCAAATTAGAATATCCACTCTCTGTGAGATCGGAAGACTACGGGCGTGCGCGGACGAGAGTCCCCGGAAAGATCGGTCCGCTCGCCCAAGGACATCAAGATTCGATCACCACAAAAACCCTAAACACAAAAGAATCTGCCTCGAAACTTCGAAGAGGTCGTTCTCTCAAACCGTGAGGAACCAGAAAACGATCAAGATATCAAATCGAAGCCCTCGCCGAGATCTTCAGCCTGGCGCCGGCGGCACCGGCCTGGCGCCGGCGGCACCGTCACGCGGGCTGGACTGGCGCCGGCGGCACCGACCTGGCCGCGGCACCGTGGCGGGCCGCCTGGCGCGGCACCGCCTGGCGCCGCGGCACCGTGACACGGGCGGCCTGGCGCCGGGCGGCACCGCCCTGGCGGGCGGCACCGCCACGCTGGCTGGCCTGCCGCGGCACCGACCTGGCGCCCGGCGCACCCGTCGCATGGGCTGGCCTGCGGTCGACGGCCCTCGCCCTGGCCTCGGTCCCATCGTGTTCGGTCTGATCCCATCTTGGCTTGTTTGGATCAATCATCATGAGTTTGGGACGATCACGGCTACGGAATAAACATCCTACGACTCGATTGGAATCGTCCTCGATGTTTTACGACAAAACTAAGGATTGGATTTCGTAGAAGATATCGTATAAAACAAGGTCGATTAATTTGAACATCGATCCTTTAGGTTATACGGTTTATTTTACGAGAAAGATAGTCTTTCGAGAAATCGTATAAAACGTTTAACGACTTAAGACAAGTCCACGGACTAACTTACGAATTTAGGAATTCAGGCCCAATCAGGCTATGACGGTTTGTCCGATATCCCAAACATCTGATAAACATCAAGTCACCGAAAACTCGAGGATAATTACAAAGATCGAAAAATGGAATACTTCCTGAAGAGATAAGCTTGGGCCCAAAGGCGAGGTCCATCATCCTAAGGCAAACCGACCTTGGAGTGGATATATAAGGAGAGCAAGGGCAGAAGAGAAGGGGATCCGAAAATCCTAGATTGGAGACTTAGAGCATCCTGCTAGCTTAGAGAACTTAGAACTTAGGCGGTTAGGCCAGCGAGGCAGGACTCAGAACGTCTGGCCGCCTCTTGTTCTAGTTTTATCTTCTCCGCAGACCCACGCTCCTCGGAAGGATCTAACTATACTTTTACTCAGAGCTTCGCACATAAAACCCTAGGCATTATCTTCGACATGCCCGCTTCTATGACCAACGCCATATTAGGCGAACCAGGCCCTAGAACGCCTGGCGCCTCCTGCTCGAAATCTCCGCCCTCTCGAAGGATCGGACAATTCTTTACTTAAGAGCTCCGCGACATAGAAACCCTAGGCGTTATCTTCGACATGCCTGTTTCTATGACAAACGCCATACTAGGCGAACCCGCCCAGACGGTTCGATCTCTTGTTCAATTCTTTCTAACTGAACTACGTCCGACTTGATCCTCGAAAGGGTACGTAGGCAGCCTTTCTTAAGGTCCAGACTCAAATCTTAACAAATCTTTTTCCGCATTTATTCGTCACTTGTCGTTGGCTGTCGAGAATCCGGACCTTCAAGGAAAGTCGGGTTAACTTGGCTTTCCTCCGCAATCTTATTCATTAAAATTGACGGTGTGAATTTCGGTTCCCACAGTTTGGCTAGAAGGAGGGGACGGATTACTCTTACTCATACGGCCGCATCGAACCAATGTCCAGAAATATGAAAGAAAAGTTGCAGTTTGCGTCAACGATGGTAAAACAACTCCAGCAGCGACTGTTCCTATGGCCAACGCCACGCAAACGCCACGGTGCTCGAAAGCAAATCAAAACCTAGCCGCTTTCCGCCACAGGAAGAGCACAAAACGAGCTCGCATTTTCTATCTAAACAGAAAGGGCAACGATAAAATCTATCAAACCCCAAAAATTCGCCTTGTTACCAAGTTAGAGAAATCGCGAACGGCAAGGTTTCTACGAAAACGCTTCTTCGAGAACCTCTCGAAAAATAAAACTTATTCTCCTCAAACCTTGGGAAACCCTATATTACTCGTGGAACAGAAGCACGGCAAATCGGTTCACCGATTCCCACCGCCATACTTCTTACAAACAACTCTCGAGGAACAAACGGAAAACGAAAGGAGGTCGGAGCTTGATCTTACTAGGACGACTTGCCATAAGGTAAGATCAGTCTTCCCAGTTCGCCTTAGTAAGAGCCCACTTTGTTCTCCTTTGTGTCTAGGTCAAAATGGCTTTCGTTTCGTCTCAATCGGAGTTTCCGTTGAGATTTTACGAAGGGAACAAAATCACTCTCCGCCACCTGTGGACGAGAACAACCATCACCAAGGTCACCTCGTCTGTGGAAACCTCACTTTGCTCTTGTTGGGGTAAAAACGGTTATCTCGAAATCTACGGCTAAAGACCTTCCCAAAACTCAAAAGATTTACCGCAAAACAACCGACGAGGGAAAGATCGAACAACGAAAACCCACAGACGGCAAGACGCCTGGCGCCGGCGGCACGCTGGACGCTGGCTGGCCTGCCACCGGCACTCGCCTGGCGCCGGGCGGTACGCTGGACGCTGGCTGGCATGCCGGGCGCACGCTGGACGCGGCTGGCGCCACGCTGGCTGGCCTGGCCGCGACGCGGACGCTGGCTGGCCTGGCGCCGCGCACGCTGACGCTGGCTCGCCTGCCGCGGGCGGACGCTGGCTGGCCTGGCGCCGCGGCACTCGCCTGCCGGGCGGCACGCTGGACCCTGGCCTGGCGCCGGCGCACCAGCGCCGGGCGGCACGCTGGACGCTGGCTGGCCTGGCGCCGGGCGCCCTGGCGGCACTCGCCTGGCCGGGCGGCACGCTGGACGCTGGCTGGCCTGGCGGCGGGCACCTGGCGCACGCTGGACGCTGGCTGGCCTGCCGCGGCACTCGCCTGGCGCCGGCACGCTGGACGCTGGCTGGCCTGGCGCCGGCGCCACCGCCTGGCGCCGGCACGCTGGACGCTGGCTGGCCTGGCGCCGCACGCTGGACGCTGGCTGGCCTGGCACCGGCGGCACCCAGCCTGGCGCCGGGCGCACGCTGGACGCTGGCTGGCTGGCGCCGCGGCATACGGGCGCACCTCGCCTGGCGTCGGTCGACGTCCCTCGTCCTGGTCTCGGTCCCATCGTGCTCGGTCCCATCGTGCTCGGTCCGATCCCATCTTGGATCGTTTAGATCAATCTTTGTGAGTTTGGTACGATCACGGTTATTCTAAACACCAATCGTCTCGACTATACGAGGAAATGGGATTCCTTCGGAAATGCCAAACCTTCAAAAGACTATTTTCTCAAAAATTTTGTAAGGGTTTTAATTCTTTGTAGGACAGGAACAAAACGTCTTGAAAACTGCCGAGAATTTAGGGAACTTAGGATTTAGGTGGATAGTCTAGCAAGCTAAGTCTTAGGCAAAATTTCCAGTCTTGTTCCATCGTTCCTTGATTGTCCAGGCAGAACATGCAAACCGATCTAGTCTCTCGAAAAACCGAGAAACGATCGCCACGCGTTCTAAAAGCATACTAATCCCGCTTCCTAAAAGAAAGAAAAACGCATACAAGCCTTCGAAGAACGGCTAACCCGCTTTCTTGAAAAGAAAAGGGAAGTAGGTACGATACTATATCCGTGATAATCCCATCTTCGAAAACTTTTTGCTTCAGCATCAAGACAACGCTTTTGACAAAGAAAACTCTCGCAGCAATAAGATTCATCTTAAAAACGCTAGCGCATAGCCCAACCGCTACAAACATAGTCCTGAAAACTCTATGTCACCTCTCGCCGCAAACTCGCAACTAAAAGCGTGTACCGACGCCAACTAATAGCACGACGGTGAACTACGAAAATAACGAAATAACCTTCGTAAAACTCCACGAGTAGTTCAAGCAGCTTTCGCCAAAGGTCGAAATCATAGCGGAAACATTTCCGTGTAATCCGCGGAAACATCGCTACTTTAACAATCTGCATTTTCTATCTCCATGAAACCGGTCATCCATTACTTTAGATAACAAGAACGCTTTTAAAATAAAACAGCCTAGGGAAAAACATGATCGGTCTCATGCAAAACGATTTCGCGACGCAAAAGTGAATGAGGAAAACATAATCCGTGGTCGCTAATATCGCAAGTAATTTGTGAGAAACGCCTCCGTTACCTTTAAAACCCTTACATTACTTTTACAAAAAATCCTCTGTATGGTCGAGTCAATTCATACAAAGCAACTTTCGTAAAATAAACATAATGGGTCCAACGGGTAACTGACATAGACAGTTTTCGCTCCACAAGGTTTCTGGCTCCTGCTTTCACTCCCCGCGTTACGCCCGAAAGCAGGAAATAATCACGCAGACGAACCCGCACGTGTCCTGCGTCGATCCTTTAAACTTTTTCCCTCGGATAAAATGAAACGATTTTCATGCAACAAAAAAAATTTTATACGAACCATTCATCGTATAACTGAGACCTAAAGTGGAAGATCGTTTCTAAAAGCCATCAGCAATAATTCAGAAAACTCCGCTATGCTTGGCATGTCTATCTCGGCAAACGCTATTTGGCCCTCGGCCAACTACGCCCTTCCGAAGCCCGACCTGAATTCGCATCCGCATTAAGGACAATCGTAAACTAACATGACCTTAATAAGGGTCATGGTCTGATCGTTTACCAAACAACTTCCTTGGCGATACGGCTGAATCTAGCCTCCATGCCAATCCAAAGCTACTGAGCGACCACCGCTCCAATCACTTAACGGCTAAAAACAACAATCCACGATTTGTTCATAGAACGCCAAGTGACTATTACGCAAGCAATTTGTCGCATAACCCAGAATCGAAATCATACGATAAACTCTCCATACCAAAACTCAGTCCTAACAACCATATGGTTAACGGAAGATTCAAACTCATCGTCAATCGATTAAGTTCTATACCGTAAACACTGCATGAAAAGAAACACTCGTGACAAGGCTCCAAGAGTTATATGAATCATCCTTAATATATACAAACAAATCCCGAAGGCCAACACTTCACGGCACTGTGAATGTAGACGCCTCCTCGGTCGAACTTACGACCTCTTGGTCCTGCGCCTAAACCAAACAACAGTTTCTGGCTGCGAACATTCGCAAAACATCTCCAAAGCCCGCGAACATTTCAACCACGAAATGCGCACAAGGGAAACTCGACCTTCAGCATCGAGACGCCGCTAACGCCAAGGACATTCTTTTCTCAAAACGCTCCGCGAAATCCTCGCCTCTAGAACTCAAAACATACAAACACACCTCTAAACGGTAACATGCCTCTAAACTGGCATCATTTCGTTGTTGCTGATCACAACAAACTAACTCTAACGCCCTAAACAGACAAATAGCCTCTTCAAGGGTAGGCTCTCTTGCATCCGACAAGGATAAACATAGCGCTATACAAGAAATCCAAAATTTTGGTCTAGCTCTTCAGAAGGAAGTAGCTCGACTCACGAACAAATCATATAAGCCGACAACAATTCGGATTTTAAACGGTACGAGTCAGGTTAAAATCGCAAACAGGCAAAACGAAGCCGATTTGTCATCGCAAAGCCTCAGTCCGAGAGTAAACCTAGGTCTTGCCCTAAACCCAGCCACGCTGGATCTTGACATCTCACGACATAGTATGGTATACGAGATCCAAAAATTTGTCTCTTCACTTAAGCCTATTCGTTTCACGAACTTTCCGCGTAAATCGGTAAACCGCGGAAAATCTCGCTTTATGCAAACAATAGGTACGGTGATCATCAGGGAACTAGGAATGAGACGACAACTCACACCCTCTTTCTCATACTTCGAAAAAACTGAAGTTCATAAATAATCGAAAAACAAATACATCAACAGCATCATGCTCGAAAGTCTCTCATGACACATAACCAGACCATATAAGTCTCGCCGAAAACAGATCACAAGGGTCTTAAACTCCAAAACGAACTACGGAAGGCTTGATCCCTACACCAAGGGTACGTAGGCAGCCTTCGAAAGGCGCAGCCCCAATCTTACCACTTTCAACGGAGCCTTTCAACCATTAATTCCGCCTATCTTACCTGACATGTCTTATCGCTCGCAAGAACATCACAAAGGTTCTAACGAGCTGGGGGGCTAACTGTTGGTGTCAAAATCGGTCACGACGGAATCAATGACTGAAAGTCTCTAGAAAGTATTTCTTGAAACAAAAAGTCTCGGATAATTTGAAAAGAAGTTATACGAGATTTTCTCAAATTAGAATATCCACTCTCTGTGAGATCGGAAGACTACGGGCGTGCGCGGACGAGAGTCCCCGGAAAGATCGGTCCGCTCGCCCAAGGACATCAAGATTCGATCACCACAAAAACCCTAAACACAAAAGAATCTGCCTCGAAACTTCGAAGAGGTCGTTCTCTCAAACCGTGAGGAACCAGAAAACGATCAAGATATCAAATCGAAGCCCTCGCCGAGATCTTCAGCCTGGCGCCGGCGGCACCCCGGCCTGGCGCCGGCGGCACGCGTCACGCGGGCTGGCCTGGCGCCGGCGGCACCGACCTGCGCGCGCGGACGCTGGCCGCCTGCCGGCGGCACCGCCTGGCCGGGCGGCACCGCGACACGGCCGCCTGGCGCCGGCGGCAGCCTGGCGCGGCCGCCTGGCGCCGGGCGGCGCCTGGCCGGGCGGCACTCGCCACGCTGGCTGGCTGCACCGCGCACCGACCTGGCCGGGCGGCACCGGACGCTGGCCGGCCTATGCCGCGCACTGCCGCATGGGCTGGCCTGCCGGGCGCACCGGACTGCCGGCGGCACTCGCCCCGCGGCACCCGCTGCGGGCTGGCCTGGCGCCGGTCGACGGCCTCGCCCTGGTCTCGGTCCCATCGTGTTCGGTCTGATCCCATCTTGGCTTGTTTGGATCAATCATCATGAGTTTGGGACGATCACGCTACGAATAAACATCCTACGACTCGATTGGAATCGCCCTCGATGTTTTACGACAAAACTAGAAGGATTGGATTTCTCGTAGAAGATATCGTATAAAACAAGGTCGATTAATTTGAACATCGATCCTTTAGGTTATACGGTTTATTTTACGAGAAAGATAGTCTTTCCGAAATCGTGATAAAACGCTTAACGACTTAAGACAAGTCCACGGACTAACTTACGAATTTAGGAATTCAGGCCCAATCAGGCTATGACGGTTTGTCCGATATCCCAAACATCGGATAAACATCAAGTCACCGAAAACTCGAGGATAATTACAAAGATCGATTTAAAATGGAATACTTCCTGAAGAGATAAGCTTGGGCCCAAAGGCAGGTCCATCATCCTAAGGCAAACCGACCTTGGAGTGGATATATAAGGAGAGCAAGGGCAGAAGAGAAGGGATCCGAAAATCCTAGATTGAGACTTAGAGCATCCTGCTAGCTTAGAGAACTTAGAACTTAGGCGGTTAGGCCAGCGAGGCAGGACTCGAACGCCTGGCGCCTCTTGTTCTAGTTTTATCTTCTCCCAGACCCACGCTCCTCTCGGAAGGATCTAACTATACTTTTACTCAGAGCTTCGCACATAGAAACCCTAGGCATTATCTTCGACATGCCCGCTTCTATGACCAACGCCATATTAGACGAACCAGGCCCTAGACGCCTGGCAGCCTCCTCTCGCAAATCTCCGCCCTCTCGAAGGATCGGACAATTCTTTACTTAAGAGCTCCGCATAGAAACCCTAGGCGTATCTTCGACATGCCTGTTTCTATGACAAACGCCATACTAGATTTAACCCGCCAGACGGTTCGATCTCTTGTTCAATTCTTTCTAACTGAACTACGTCCGACTTGATCCTCGAAAGGGGTACGTAGGCAGCCTTTCTTAAGGTCCAGTCTCAAATCTTAACAAATCTTTTTCCGCATTTATTCGGTCACTTGTCGTTGGCTGTCGCAGAGAATCCGGACCTTCAAGGAAAGTCGGGTTAACTTGGCTTTCCTCTGCAATCTTATTCATTAAAATTGACGGTGTGAATTTCGGTTCCCACATCTTCTGTTGCTAAGTTTTTGTGGAGACACAAAAAATTGAGTTAGCTTTCCAATGGATGTGGTTTCAAGTCATTTGGAGCTGTATTGGAGGAGTTATGATCAGTTTACTAGAAGCACATCAAGCTGGCCGGGAAGACTGGTCCGGCTACTCTCACCCGGTCGGAAGAGACACTGCTGGACGACCAGACTGGACAAGGCAGGACCGGAATGGCTGGACCGGGATGAGCTATCCGGTCGGGAGAAGGTCAAGATGGACAAGGCAGGACGTCCAGGTAGGGCAGTCCGGGATGAGCTACCCGGTCGGGACAAGGGACGGCCAGAACAAGGCTGGTCCGGGTTGGTTGGACCGGGTTGGGTCATTTCCTCAACCCCTGACCGAAATCCAAGCTGGTTTCCCATTGGCTGAAGCCTAATTGACTCCAAGGACTTTTTAGTAATTTTTAATGATGTTCCTAGGTTTTATAAGCCTATAAATAAATACTTATGTAATCTCCTTGAGAGGAAAAACTTCTATCTCTAAAAACACTTTAGATCTCCATTCAAGAATGCGGTCTTCACATCCATGTGATGTATCTCCCAACCATTGGTTGCAGAAAGGGCTATTAAGAGCCTGATAGTTTCGAGACGTGCCACGGGTGAAAACACTTCGTCGAAATATATTCCTTGTCTTTGAACATAGCCTTTTGCCACAAGTCTCGCCTTATACTTGCTCACTGTACCATCTGCCTTTCTCTTTATCTTGTAGATCCACTTCAACCCTATAAGTTTCACACCAGCTGGTCTATCCACAAGCTCCCACGTCTTATTTCTTGTGATAGATTCTAACTAAGCCACCATAGCTTCAACCCATTCTCTTACGTGTTCAGCCTCAAAGTAGTTCTCTGGCTCGCCATCTACTGTGAGCAACAGCATTGCACTTTCTTGATCTGCAAGTAACACATAATCATCGAGATACCTTGGTTTTGTTATGGTGCGGCCGTGTCTAGTCACCAACGGTTGTACTCCACCGTCTTGGTTATCATTGTGACCAGTATCTTCTTCTTCTTCCTCATCTTGATTTATAGTTTCCTGTTCATGATCATCACCTTGATAATTACCTTCTTCTATCACACTCTCATGTGGAAGTTTAAGCATACTTGGTTCACAATCCGCTTGGTTTGTTGTAGACAACAAATCCCAAGCTTTATCCTCTTCAAAAATCACGTCTCTACTCACCATCACAATCCCTGTGACTGGATCATAGAGTCTATATGCTTTGGAACCCGGCTCAGTTCCAAGATTGACCGCACACTTCGATCTCCCATTAAACTTCTTCAGATGAGTGACGCATATCTTCGCATGTGCTACACAACCGAATATCCTCAAGTGCTCGATATTTGGTTTCCTGCGGTGAGGCACTCATATGGCGTCTGATTCTTCTAGGCTTTTGTAGGAACTCTGTTGATGAGGTAAGTTGAATGTCGTACAGCTTCCCCCCACAAGTAGTTTGGCATCTTCATTGCCTTCAGCATACTTTTTGTAATTCCCATCAAAGTTCGATTTCTCCTCTACACAACACCGTTTTGCTGAGATGTGTAAGGCGCGGTGAGATGTCTTTTCACTCCATTCTCTTCACAGAACAGATTGAATTCAGCTGAGGTAAACTCTCCTCCTCTATCGGTGCGAAAGGTTTTAATGGACGACCCTGTCTGCTTCTCTACACTCTCCTTAAACCTTTTGAATCGATCGAAAGCCTAACTCTTCTCCTTCATAAGTATAATCCACATATACCTGGAGAAATCATCAATCAAGACAAAGACATACTTATTATTTCCTGGCGTTGGTGGTGTGATTGGTCCACACAAATCTCCATGCAATAACTCCAATGGCTTTGTCGCACGAATCATGGCTTTGGTTGGGAATGAATGTCTAATCTGCTTCCCTGCTAGACATGCGTCACTGCTAGACATGCGTCACACACGCTTCTCTTTGTGTGTTACACTCGGCATTCCTGTGACCATCTCCTTTCTTACCATGTTGTTCATCACTCCATAACTTATATGTTCCAGTCGAGCATGCCACTTCCATGTAGCATCTTCATCTCTGACATGTAAGCATTCCGGGTAGCTAATCTCCATAGGGGTCTTGTAGAGATGGTTTGGAGATCTTGTGACACGTACAAGCAACCTTCCATGCGAATCCGTGAGCGTCAAATAGTCATCCTTCATGTTAACCTCACATATGTTTTCTGTTGCTTGACCAAGACTCAATATGTTGTGCTTTAGGTCGGGTATGTAGTAGATGTCTTTGAGTGCCTTCTTCTCTCCTGTCTTGCACACAAAGGTAATCACACCCTTTCCAACGATATCAACACACGATCCATCACCAAACTTCACCTTCCCTTTGGTGTTCTGACTCAAACTCGAAAAGAACTCCCTGTTTCCCGTCATGTGATTGCTCGCTCCATTATCCAAATACCAAACACTTGCACCGCCTTTGTTTATAACGAGATTCTTTGGAATCACCTTGTCTTCATTCAAGAACACCACCTCGTGTACATAGAGTGCATCAGCTTCGTGCGTCTCGTTGAGGTTGGTTTCTTGATTCTTCACTGACTTCTCGGGACAGGCAGTTGCATAGTGACCCGGCTTGTCACATCTCCAACATATCACCTTTGATCGATCCTTCTTCGAGCTTTTTTCGTCGGTGTGTGACACATCGTTTTGACTGTGTACCACGACCTCTGCCTCTACCACTCCGTCCTCTACCTCTACCACGGAAGTTCTCATAGCCCCTATGACTATGCTGGTCGTTGTTGGCAAACATAAGCTTCCCTTGGTCCTCATTCTGAGTTCTTGTTCCCACGCGCTCCTCGGATGCCTTGAGCCTTCCAACTATATCCTCAAAACCCGTAGAATTGAGGTCTAGGAGTTGTTCAAGTGATGCCACGATATGGATATACTTGTCCTCTGGAAGACCCTTCAAGAACTTCTTAACCATCATGGAGTCTTCTATGTTTCCACCCAACGAGGCTGCTTTGGACGATAGGCCAGATATCCTTCCCGCGAAGTCATCGACCGTATCCTTATCATCCATTCTCAACCTATCAAACTCCGTCATCAACGTCTGAAGTCTCGCCTCCCTTACACGATCAGCCCCAATGTGTCGTGACTTGATGGCGTCCAAGATCTCTTTTATGTGGTATGATCTCCCACCTGGAGAATCAACGCCTCGGGAACAGATTGAAACAAAAGAGCTATCGCAACATCGTTCTTCTTTTGATCATCTGAACCAGGTTCGATCGTGTCCCACACTTCATGAACGCGAAGTAGAACCTTCATCCTTGGTATCACTCAAATTACCCTAAGGAGTGACTTTACTCTCTCAAATAAGAGGTTCAGTTGTAGTACTTAGGGATCGAATCCACAGAGACTCTAGGATTACACAATAGATTGTTTAGTCTTTGAAATAAAGCTAGACAAACAAGTTTAAAGCAGTAAATAAAGGGGTAAGCAAGTAATTGCTTGATTGAGTGGATTAGGTTTTAAGCAAGAGGAAAGAAAGCTAGATTTAGGCTATTTCTCAGGTGTAACTAGCATGCAGGGTATCTAGGGTTTTTAGTATTCATAGTTCTGAACTCAAACCTTAAGGTTAAATCAATGATTGATTATCTTCAACTAGATCTTAAGTCACCAACTATCGTTCGATGAGTATAAGAAAGTGTCGATTGACTATTCTATTTGAATATCGATCGATACACCTTTCGCGGTATCGCTCGACAGGCGGATTTCTCTATCGATCGATATCGTTTCTAGTGAGCTTTAAGATCGGGTTTGAATTGGTTCTCCAATCTTACAAAGAGACTGCTCTCGTGTACTCAAAGTAGGTAAGAACATACCAGCTTTAGGTTTCAGGGATTTATTTGCTCAGTTTTCACTTATCCAAATTAATCCTAAGATCTAAGATAAGGGTGATCAATCCTATACTTAGCATTAAGAACAACTAGAATGAAGAATTATATTTTAAACACCCTAGCATTAAATCAATTGCAATGCATGTTTAGCCTTAATGAGAAGCCTAAATCTAACAAGAGAAACTACTCAAACATATTCATGGAAGACAAAATCATGATGGCTTGAATAATACTTTTAAATAGAATAATAAGAGAAATAGTAAAAGAGTAGAGAAAAATAAGGGAGTTCAAGATCTTCTCTGTATGCAGTTTGGATCTATCTCTCCACTCCTAAGCTCTCTCTCCAAGGTAGCAAGAAGCTTCTCTCAAAATTAGGTCTAAAATGTTCTCTAGGCAAGTCTTGCCTCTAAAATATTACAAAACCCTATTAATATAGCCTAACAGGCGGCCAGGGACTCATTTGGTAGAAGTGAAACCCTAATGAGATGTCTAGCTCATTAAACTCGTCATTAATCCTGGGAGGCCTTTCATATCGATCGATGTCACAAGCTCCTGTCGATCGATGGATGTAGTATCTCGTCGGTCGATGCATCATGGTGAGCATCGATCGATTTAACTCAAGTTATTGTTCCATTACAAACCTCCTTAAAGTATCCAATATTCTGTCGATCGATTTCACAATATTCTGTCGATCGATTAGTATAGTGTCTCGTCGGTCGATGCATCAAGGTGAGCATCGGTCGATTTAGCTCCAATACAACCCTCCTCAAAGTATCCATTTTTGCTCCAAAATGGTTATATTTCACCAAAGAGTACCTGAACCTGTAAAAGCTGATAAAAGACACCAAAGTGTCCTTTTGTTTTCAAAAACATATAAAAATCATGGTTGAAAGTGGGTAAAATCCACGACTTATCAATCCTCATCGACCAAACTGTATAGTTTGTCGATGACAACATAGGACATTGGATGGATGTCGATCCAAAGTCCTTCGTGCATGGAGCCCTAGTCACGTCCGCCATCTTGCTCGCACGATCTCTTGTTCACAAGCACCAGGATCGAAGCTTCAACTTAAGCTTAGATCGAGTCTCCAACCTGAGAGCTCTGATACCAATTCAAATCTCTAGAAACACAAAGAATTATAAGAACAACTTTTCTTATTAGCTTTAGAAACCACTCAAAACTATAGCTCTCAATGTTTCTCTCTTAGATCTTATGGAACACCTCTCCATTAGACCTATATTTATATGAATGACAATTCCCTTTAAGATGTGGGATATGGAAAACACAAACCTAATCTAATAGAAAACTTCCTTTTCTTATTTCTAGATTTCCTTTTTGTGTTTATCCTTAACATATTAAACATCTAATAATATGTTAAGTTTTCACAAGCTTGGAATTATCCAACACGCTTATTCGCTTATTTGCGGCACACAGTTGATTTTCAATGCTATCTTCTCTTATTTAATCAATTCAGAGAAGATCAATTTTTGGACTGTCATGTCAGTATTTTTCCTTACTATTTCTGCTCTAGTGATTGCTCTTGATGATGATTCAGACAGTCCATCGGGAGGTTCTAAGTAAATTTCCGTAATTGGGTGCTTGCTTACACTTCTTGCTTATCTCATCTAATCTCTTCAGCTTTCTCTTATGCAGTTTTCATTCGAGAAGATCATCAACAAAGCGACGTTTGTTATGGTTCTTCAAATGCAAATCTACACATCTCTGGTGGCATCTTGTGTTTCTGTTATCGGGTTGTTTGCCAGTGGGGAATGGAGGATGTTGGGAACAGAGAATAGAGTTTCAAATGGGTCACATGTCTTATTTTTTAACTCTTGTTGGGACAGAAGTTTCATGGCAACTGGGTTCTGTATCAGCTGTGGCACTTATATTTCTGGTTTCTTTGCTGTTTTCAAAACTTATCGGTACCCTTTCTCTCATCGTTACACCTCTCGCAGCCCTTGTAGTGTTCGACGACAAGTTGACTGTGGCTAAGATTGTCGCAATCCTCTTTGCCATCCAGGGCGCAGCTTTTTATATGTATAAGAGTTATCTCGATGGCATGAAAGTACAAAGAGCAAGAGAATCTCAGGCTGATTGATTCTACAAGGTGTTCTATTTTTTGATTATTCAGAACAAGCTTATGGTATTTATGTATAAATAGTTTATGATGCTTGTCTTTGTGTATAATAGCGTTCTTAATCCAGTTATAAGATGAAAATCCAACAATTTTCTTAGTTATTGTTGAATCTGAGTTCGGTCGATCGGGACGCGGTACGAACAGACTGAACTTGCGCGACGTTTGGTTAGTTCAAAGGCATTTGTATTGACCGGGAAAGAGTAATTGTTTACAATGAGAAAACAGATGGGAAAGTCAACTGGTGCTCGTCCGAGCTAGCCGAGAAAGTACAAGTCAGTAAGAAATACAACGAGAAAAACTTTAATTTATAGTCGTCAAATGTGTGTGTAAGTCTGGGTTCCTCTCTTCATCGATCCATTCTCTTTTATAGGTTAACCCTTTTTCCCTATTGACTCGAGCCGTCCTGACCTAATGAGCCTAATCCCGACTCTCGGGCCTAGCAACTAGGCCGAGTGCCAGGCTGCTGAGCCGAGCTAGAGCAGTGTGCGCCAGCGCTGAGTAAAGGTGTTTCAGCAGAGCGCAAGCGTTTAGCCAGTGATTGTCGAGCTAAGTCGGGTTTGAGCAGATTTGGGGGGCCTTGTGGAGGGATGTAATCCATCTCCTATAATAAGTCCCCTAGTTCACTTGTGAGAGGCGCACCCGATCTCAGTGAATTTGTGGAGATGGATCAGGAAAATAGAAGATTCGATGGTGAGCAAGGCAATTGCTCGGTAGATAGAGAGTTGTTTGATGGAAGGATGGTTTGCTAGATCTAGAGTTTCTATTCAGGTAATCAGGATTATAAGGATATAGAGATAATTGTTGCTTGCAAGATATTATAGAACTCAACTGAGAGTACAAATCTAACAACTTCCGTTGTGTAGACAGTCTAATATCTAGATTTTGGATCTCAACATTCGTTTATTGATCACAAAAAAGAGTTGATCCATTATTCTATAGGAATTCCGTCGATACACCTTTCACGCCGTCGATCGATTAATTTATTGGATTATCGATCGATATCACTTCTAGCAAGCTTTACGATCGGGTTGAATATGTTTTCACTAGGGTTCCTAAATCAACTTTTGTATGTTTCTAGCAATCCTAACTCAATAGAATTCAGTTCAGAGAAAAGACCAAGCGTTAGCAATTGTACCTAATGATTCTAAGATCAGGGTTCTAGTTCATGACTCTAGAACACAAGCAGTAAGAATAATCCTATGACAAATATCACAACTTAGCAGTTCCATATTTGGGGCTAATCCCTCATAACCTATTTAAACCCTAAACCTAACAGGTAGATATATTCAGACATGAAGTTTGTCACAGAAGTCATAGAAAGAATAGATATAAAACTGAAATAGATATAAAAACCAAAACCAGTGGAGTTCTGAGAGGAATCTGAAGGAGTTCCTCTCTTCTCTCCAACCCTAAAACTAAGAAAGAACAATAGAATAAAGCTTAGCCATCAATAATGGCTTAGAAAATACATAAATAGGGTTTTAGGTCGTGCAAGGGTATCTTGGTAATTTGTGATAACTTCTCGACCTCAGTCGGTCATAAAATATACTCATCCCGAATTCTGGCATCACCGTTGTCGCTGTATCGTCGATCGACGTTTCTTCATCTTCTCGACAGCTTCCTCTCGTGAGGCAGACTTACACTCTTCAGTAAAACGGGCATAACTTCTGATCTAACCGTTGGATTGACCTAAAACCGGTGTCATTAGAAAGCTAACTCAAAGATTTATCTTGTGTCAATTGGTCAGCTAAATCTCCTCATGGGAAGGTCTCCATACATATCTAAACATCAGATGCATCTGCGCAGTTCTGAACTCAAAGGCTCCAAAAGGCACCAAAATCACCACTTTCCTCCGAAACGTACCTGAACCTGTAAATACTCTAAAAATACTCCAAAACATAATAACATATCTTAAAACACCTATATACTATGGGTAAAAGTGGGTCAAATCTATGGTATATCAACTCCCCCAGACTTTCCCTTTTACTTGTCCTTAAGCAAAACAAACAAGCAGTCTCTCTGAAAGAGGTTTGAAAACAGCAGGGACTCACACAATCTTTAAACTTAGAATCATCACCTCAATAATGTTGCAAGCCACATTAAATATCTCCTAACTTTAGAAGTACTTTATATACCATATCCTAGCTTAGGAACCAAATTCATCTAGCCATCAACTTAGCAAATCCTGTCTGACCAACCCCTCTACTAACCTCATTTCTTGCATAAAATAAATGTGTAGGCTTTACCTTGGGAGTATCGACCAAGGGACACATGGGTTCTTACTCAAGAAAGTTTCTAAACACAGGGGTAGTCTTCTCTGATCCATTTCTTCTCCCTTTTTCTCTCCTCTACGAATCCTTATGTATCCGACGACCTTTCATATTGATGTGAATCATTCTAGTTCATCTTATTGGATAATTTCTACAAATTTCCCCTCTTGACAAAGTGTAGCGAATAATGGGTACCTACCACTCGTTTCCACAATGTGTGATCATTCCTTTCTGAATTAGAATACTGGAGTCAAAGGTAATTTACCTATCCCTCTGCATCTTCCTGGAAATCATCTCAATATTTTATATCTAGGATGCTTGGAGAGAGAGAGAGAGAGAGAGAGAGAGAGAGAGAGAGAGAGAGAGAGAGAGAGAGAGAGAGAGAGAGAGAGAGAGAGAGAGAGAGAGAGAGAGAGAGAGAGAGAGAGAGAGAGAGAGAGAGAGAGAGAGAGAGAGAGAGAGAGAGAGAGAGGTGGTCATAGTTGACAGGTGATCCACTTTAGGTTGGAGGTCAGCTTTGGTTCCTTCAAACATTCTCAGCAAGTGTGGTCATAGTTGACAGGTGATCCACTTTAGTATCTCTAGTACATTCTGCAGTCAACCAATCTAAGAATGGGGCTAGAAAGTGGTTAGATACCAAATAAAAATTGAAAAAGTTCATCATCCCCTTCTTGACTCAATAAAAACTTTTTTTTTGAAAACATTTTATAAGACTCAAAATAAACTAGATATCAGTAGACATGCCCCCAGACTTAAATTACACTGTCCCTAGTGTAAATCCGGTCGGAGTTATGGTCAAACATAAATCATAAGTACTCAATAAAACAAGTAAGGATGATAACATGCTCGTTGATGCTAGTGTTGATCGACACAATGAAGTGAAAATCGATCGTTGTTGCTGAAGTAATGTCGAATGATATCAACATGGTCTCATCAGTCGATGCCCAGAACAATCGTGTGACACAATGAAACGACAATCGATTGTTATTGATGAAGTGTTGTCGATCGATATCGAGCTGGCCTCATCGGTCGATGTGCTGAGCAATCGTCTACTCAGATCTATTTTTATTTTTTATTTTTATTTATTTTATAGCTGACTAAAACACAATATTGGTATAACCTCCCCCAGACTTAAACAACACTTTCACCAGTGTTATACAGTCTAAGATTGGTGGGAAAATAAATCATAAGGGCAATATTTAAGAAGGAAAACGGTATACCTGCTATTGATATGAGTGTCGATCAACACAGTTAAGTGGCGATCGATACTCCTAATGCTCTGTCAATCGATGCTGATCTCGATTCCTATGGAAACTCGTCTTCCTCGGATCTCTTTTTTTTTTTTTTAAATCTGACAAAAATAAAACATGAAAAGTCAGTACTAAATAAAAATAAAACCAATTATCTAAAAAAAATTTCGATGAACAGTGACTCTGCTACAGTAGCCCTGCTACAGTAACTCCCAATTTTCTGCTACAGTGTCGGTCAATGTTCTTGCTACATTGTGGATTGATTTTCTTGCTACAGGGTCGATCGATTTTCTTGCTACAATTCGCTCGGCGCTTCTACATTTTTTTCGTTACTGTTCATCTTTTTTTTTTACCTGCAATAAATAAAAACGAGAATCAGTAATAAATGAAACTAAAACCAAATTTAAAACAAACCGAACAGTGGGTTGCCTCCCACAAAGCCTTATTTTCAGTCATTAGCTTGATTTCTGGAGATCTGATTCAGATTGGATTAGAATGAGAACTTGCTCCAAACCAAGTCTCAATGTCTACTCTGAAACTTTATCATTCTTTTGTGAAAGCCTCCTCCATAGACTCTTCTCCTTTGTCTATCATTTCAGCAATAAGGAATGCTCAAAGCTTTGCAAATAATTATGAGAAACATTTGCTGCACACTCTAGATTTCCTGACACCATCTGAGAAGTGAGGAATCAATGATAACTGAGGACCTTCCTTGATCCTTTTTCTCTTCTTCCAATTCTTCCTCTTCTTTCCCCCAGACTTGTCTGATCGCATGGTGGTGCCTCCATCAAAAAGATTTTGATACACTTTAAACTCATTCTGCTCTGATACGCGATGGTTGTCGATCGATGATGAAGAGGTAGTGTTGATCGATGCCGGTTTGTTGATGTCTTTCGATATTGCTTCTGTGGGGTAGACATCACTTTTAACTCTGAACCCTCTTTGAGAAGCGACTGTATACATATGATCATAAAATACTCCATTGTAGGAACATAGATGCCAACTTCTATCTGGTGGGATAGGAGATTAAGCTTCAAATACAGCGCATGGAACCATAATCTTTAGAGGTTCATCTATCGTCTTCACCATTTTTTGAAACCCATCAGCTTCTTCTGCGCAGATTGGTGGTCTTAGATGTTTTGTGATAGCAAGGTGTGAGGACTCAAACTTGTACTCTCTTTCCTCAATTGGTTCCAACTTAATTATGTATCCTTGCAGCTCGTCCAACGATGGGTGTCGATCAATATCATCTGGTGGGTGTCGATTGATGTAGTCGAGTAGGTGTAGATTGATGATGTCTATTGCATGTCGATCGATGATGTAGGGTGGGTGTAGATCGATGATGTAGGGTGGGTATCGATCAGTTATGAAGGGTGGGTGTCGATCAATCTCATCATGTTGGTGTAGAACGATGCTAACCTTTTGTGAAGTCTCCGGATCCTTTTCCGAAGTGTGCTGATCAAGCTTCATCTGTGTGCTGATCAAGCTTCATCTCCAAGTCATGTCCCAAAATTTCAGGCTGTTCTTCATCCTCTAGCTCTAAGAAGTATTCTGTAGGAACTTTTCTACTCGAATCCAAATATCCAAGCTGTTTTCTATCCTCTGGCTCTAAGAGATCTTCCATGGTAATCTCTCTGTCTACATCTATGGCAGGATATCAACTTGGTACATCAGTGCTCTTTTGTGTCGAGTCTACAATGACCTGAAGACAACTCGATCTTTCAGGAATTTTGAGTGGTGTCGATGGACAACAAGAGTTTATGTCGATTGATACTTAGGTGCTATTGTCGATCGCTGCTGAGGTGCTAATGTCGATCGATGCTGAGGTGCTAAGGTCGATCGATGTTGAGGCCGGATCACTGATACCAGCTTTTTCTACTATGTTCGGCTCTCTAGATCCATGTTGTTCATCACTTTTTGCCATAATATCATCGAGCAGATGTATTAGAATCATATACTCATTATCTATTGATGCTAAGAACCTGTCCCATTTATCATTTTTTTCCTTTTCTCGAGTTTATTCAACATCATCAAGAAATTTGTAAAGAAATGCTCTTTCAAAGTCATCCCAGCTGGTTAGAGATCCTGACTGCAGTTGACTGAACCATCTAAATGCATCCTCGGAAATAGAATATGGGAAGATCTTGCAGAGCATATGGAAGTGAGAAATTTCATTCTGCTCGCTTCTAGAGACTAGATCCTCAAGCTCTTCTATGTGGTTTCTGGGATCTTGGTGAGGAAGACCTTGGAAGAGGTTCTGATTTACCCAATCATACCATTCACAGCCCATCTCAAAGTCATTCATCTCAGCAACAGCAATCACATCAGGGATTACATAACTCTGACATTAATCAATTTTCCTCCGCTGTTGCGAGGGCGACCTTCTTTGTCTCTAAACATTCCATTCTCATCGACCTTAAGTATGAACACTTCAACCTTCTTCGTCTCCACGCAAGTGGTGTCGGTTGAGACTTGATAAACAGTGTCTAGAAACTGTGAGAGAGAGAGAGAGAGAGAGAGAGAGAGAGAGAGAGAGAGAGAGAGAGAGAGAGAGAGAGAGAGAGAGAGAGAGAGAGAGAGAGAGAGAGAGAGAGAGAGAGAGAGAGAGAGAGAGAGAGAGAGAGAGAGAGAGAGAGAGAGAGAGAGAGAGAGAGAGAGAGAGAGAGAGAGAGAGAGAGAGAGAGAGGTGGTCATAGTTGACAGGTGATCCACTTTAGGTTGGAGGTCAGCTTTGGTTCCTTCAAACATTCTCAGCAAGTGTGGTCATAGTTGTGTGATCCACTTTAGTATCTCTAGTATATTCTGCAGTCAACCAATCTAAGAATGGGGCTAGAAAGTGGTTAGATACCAAATAAAAATTGAAAAAGTTCATCATCCCCTTCTTGACTCAATAAAACTTTTTTTTGAAAACATTTTATAAGACTCACAATAAACTAGATATCAAGAGATGCCCCAGACTTAAATTACACTGTCCCCAGTGTAAATCCAGTCGGAGTTATGGTCAAACATAAATCATAAGTACTCAATAAAACAAGTAAGGATGATAACCTGCTCGTTGATGCTAGTGTTGATCGACACAATGAAGTGAAAATCGATCGTTGTTGCTGAAGTGCTGTCGAATGATATCAACATGGTCTCATCAGTCGATGCCCAGAACAATCGTGTGACACAATGAAACGACAATCGATTGTTATTGATGAAGTGTTGTCGATCGATATCGAGCTGGCCTCATCGGTCGATGTGCTGAGCAATCGTCTACTCAGATCTATTTTTATTTTTTATTTTTATTTATTTTATAGCTGACTAAAACACAAAATTGGTATAACCTCCCCCAGACTTACACAACACTTTCACCAGTGTTATACAGTCTAAGATTGGTGGGAAAATAAATCATAAGGGCAATATTTAAGAAGGAAAAACGGTATACCTGCTATTGATATGAGTGTCGATCAACACAGTTAAGTGGCGATCGATACTCCTAATGCTCTGTCAATCGATGCTGATCTCGATTCCTATGGAAACTCGTCTTCCTCGGATCTCTCTTTTTTTCTTATTTTTTTTAAACCTGACAAAAATAAAACATGAAAAGTCAGTACTAAATAAAAATAAAACCAATTATTTAAAAAAAGATTCGATGAACAGTGACTCTGCTACAGTAGCCCTGCTACAGTAACTCCCAATTTTCTGCTACAGTGTCGGTCAATGTTCTTGCTACATTGTGGATTGATTTTCTTGCTACAGGGTCGATCGATTTTCTTGCTACAATTCGCTCGGCGCTTCTACAGTTTTGTCGTTACTGTTCATCTTTTTTTTACCTGCAATAAATAAAAACGAGAATCAGTAATAAATGAAACTAAAACCAAATTTAAAACAAACCGAACAGTGGGTTGCCTCCCACAAAGCCTTATTTTCAGTCATTAGCTTGACTTCTGGAGATCTGATTCAGATTGGATTAGAATGAGAACTTGCTCCAAACCAAGTCTCAAAGTCTACTCTCTGAAACTTTATCATTCTTTTGTGAAAGCCTCCTCCATAGACTCTTCTCCTTTGTCTATCATTTCAGCAATAAGGAGTGCTCAAAGCTTTGAAAATAATTATGAGAAACATTTGCTGCACACTCTAGATTTCCTGACACCATCTGAGAAGTGAGGAATCAATGATAACTGAGGACCTTCCTTGATCCTTTTTCTCTTCTTCCAATTCTTCCTCTTCTTTCCCCCAGACTTGTCTGATCGCATGGTGGTGCCTCCATCAAAAAGATTTTGATACACTTTAAACTCATTCTGCTCTGATACGCGATGGTTGTCGATCGATGATGAAGAGGTAGTGTTGATCGATGCCGGTTTGTTGATGTCTTTCGATATTGCTTCTGTGGGGTAGACATCACTTTTAACTCTGAACCCTCTTTGAGAAGCGACTGTATACATATGATCATAAAATACTCCATTGTAGGAACATAGCTGCCAACTTCTATCTGGTGGGATAGGAGATTAAGCTTCAAATACAGCGCATGGAACCATAATCTTTAGAGGTTCATGTATCGTCTTCACCATTTTGTGAAACCCATCAGCTTCTTCTGCGCAGATTGGTGGTCTTAGATGTTTTGTGATAGCAAGGTGTGAGGCCTCAGACTTGTACTCTCTTTCCTCAATTGGTTCCAACTTAATTATGTATCCTTGCAGCTCGTCCAACGATGGGTGTCGATCAATATCATCTGGTGGGTGTCGATTGATGTAGTCGAGTAGGTGTAGATTGATGATGTCTATTGCATGTCGATCGATGATGTAGGGTGGGTGTAGATCGATGATGTAGGGTGGGTATCGATCAGTTATGAAGGGTGGGTGTCGATCAATCTCATCATGTTGGTGTAGAACGATGCTAACCTTTTGTGAAGTCTCCGGATCCTTTTCCGAAGTGTGCTGATCAAGCTTCATCTGTGTGCTGATCAAGCTTCATCTCCAAGTCATGTCCCAAATTTTCAGGCTGTTCTTCATCCTCTAGCTCTAAGAAGTATTCTGTAGGAACTTTTCTACTCGAATCCAAATATCCAAGCTGTTTTCTATCCTCTGGCTCTAAGAGATCTTACATGGTAATCTCTCTGTCTACATCTATGGCAGGATATCAACTTGGTACATCAGTGCTCTTTTGTGTCGAGTCTACAATGACCTGAGGACAACTCGATCTTTCAGGAATTTTGAGTGGTGTCGATGGACAACAAGATTTTATGTCGATTGATACTGAGGTGCTATTGTCGATCGCTGCTGAGGTGCTAATGTCGATCGATGCTGAGGTGCTAAGGTCGATCGATGTTGAGGCCGGATCACTGATATCAGCTTTTTTCTACTATGTTCGGCTCTCTAGATCCATGTTGTTCATCACTTTTTGCCATAATATCATCGAGCAGATGTATTAGAATCATATACTCATTATCTATTGATGCTAAGAACCTGTCCCATTTATCATTTTTTTCCTTTTCTCGAGTTTATTCAACATCATCAAGAAATTTGTAAAGAAATGCTCTTTCAAAGTCATCCCAGCTGGTTAGAGATCCTGACTGCAGTTGACTGAACCATCTAAATGCATCCTCGGGAAATAGAATATGGGAAGATCTTGCAGAGCATATGGAAGTGAGAAATTTCATTCTGCTCGCTTCTAGAGACTAGATCCTCAAGCTCTTCTATGTGGTTTCTGGGATCTTGGTGAGGAAGACCTTGGAAGAGGTTCTGATTTACCCAATCATACCATTCACAGCCCATCTCAAAGTCATTCATCTCAGCAACAGCAATCACATCAGGGATTACATAACTCTGACATTAATCAATTTTCCTCCGCTGTTGCGAGGGCGACCTTCTTTGTCTCTAAACATTCCATTCTCATCGACCTTAAGTATGAACACTTCAACCTTCTTCGTTTCCACGCAAGTGGTGTCGGTTGAGACTTGATAAACAGTGTCTAGATGAACACTGTCGAGATGAACAGTGCCACGATGATGAGTGTTCGGATGAACAGTGTTGGGATGAACGGTGTCGGGATGAACAGTGGTGCGATGAATAGTACCATGGTGAACAGTGTCGATCGACGCGAGATGAACAGTCTTTATCGACGCGGGTGAACAGTGTCGAGTGGCGTTGGATGAACAGTGCCGATCAATGATAGATGAACAGTGTCGATTGACATCAGGTGAACGATGTCGATCGATGTCTGGTGAACAGTGTCGATAGACGTCAGGTGAACAGTGTCGATCGACGGGGGATGAACAGTAATCGGGTGAACAGTACCAGGATGAACATTGAGGATGAATAATGTTGTTCGATGCTTGGTTCACGCTATCGATCGCTGCTCTTTGGAGAATGTCAATCGCTGCTGCATGGTGAATATCGATTGACACTAGATGATTAGTGTCGTTCGATACTTTGATTTCAATGCTGTTGATGGATGCTTGGAGGGTGTCGACTACCCTCTTAGACTTATGGATCACGCATTCTAAATATTGTGGCTCTGCTAGTAAGAGCCCTATCCCCTTGTTGCTTTTGGTACTCATTTGCATGTACCCGAAAAAACAAGAAATTTTTTTCGTAACTAACTTAAAACAGTAAATAAAACCTAGACCAAACCAATTAATCAAGTCTATTGGCAAATCATTGCTCCACGACAACGGTGCCAAATTTGATATCACTCAAATTATCCTGAGGAGTGACTTTACTCTCTCAAATAAGAGGTTCAGTTGTAGTACTTGGGGATCAAATCTACAGAGAGCTAAGGCACACAATAGATCTAATAGTTATATGATTAAGCTAGGAAAGTAATTGTAAAGTAAATTGCAATGGTGAGCAAGGCAGTTGCTTGGTAGATAGAGAGTTGTTTGATGGAAGGATGATTTTCTTGATCTAGGGTTTCTATTCAGGTAATCAGGATTATAATGATATAGAGGCTAATTGTTGCTTGCAAGATATTATAAAACTCAACTCGGAGTACAAATCTAACAACTTCCGTTGTATAAACAGTCTAATATCTAGATCTTGGATCTCAACATTTGTTAATTGATCAGAAGAAAGTGTCAATCAATTATTCTATAGGAATATCGATCGATACACCCTTCACGCCGTCGACCGATTAATCTATTGGATTATCGATCGATATCACTTCTAGCAAGCTTTACGAACGGGTTGAATATGTGTTCACTAGGGTTCCTAAATCAACTTTCATATGTTTCTAGCAATCCTAGTTCAATAGAATTTAGTTCAGAGAAAAGACCAAGCGTTAGCAATTGTACCTAATGATTCTAAGATCAGGCACTACAAGAAAACACAAGATTAACTACGGCTGAATTCCTCGTGAATTCGTTGTTGATGAGGCATTACGAGGAAATAGCGAGGAAAAACGTTTGGTCGTTAAACGTTCGCCGTAATGCGTATTTCCTCGCCAATTCCACGTCAATTAGCGAGGAAAGGTTTTCGTCGTAAAGACCAAGTACAATAATTTGTCGTTAAGATCACGTAAACTTTCCACGTAAGGTACTCGATAAGTTTCCTCGTAGAGACCACGTAAAGTTTCCTCGTCAATATCACGTAAATATTTTATCGTTAATTACACGTAAAAATCACGAAAACATTTCCTCGTAAATTCCACGTTAATTTTCCTCGTCATTTCCACGTAAACTTTCCACGTGAAAGACACGTAAGGTACTCGAAAGATAATCCTCGTAAAGACCACGTTAGGCTTACCAAGTTATATCCACGTAATTTAACGAGAAATTTACTTCGATTTTTATATACAGAATTAAAAAAAAAATATAATTAGAAAATATTTATAATTTTAATTATAATTATAAAATTTGAATTAAAAATACACAACCAATAAAAGAAAAATATATTTATCCATAAATAATTAGAATTTATATTTACAACGAATAAAAGGAAATAAAAACTACGGCTCGTTCGCTTGGTAGAACTCATCACTCCTCCTCTCTACATCTGCCTCGTTAAGGGCCTCGCTTGTCGACTCGCCTGGAATAGGATTTTGTCGTCGCAAGTTCCTCAACAAGGACTCCCATTCGGATTTGTGTCGCTATGACGTCCAAGAAGCCCTCGACTACACCCTCGAGCTGTGAACGCTGTTTTGTCGAGGCCAACTCGTTCGCAGCTGAGTGACCTCGTCTTCCGTCTCTGACCATAAGACGATGTTGCTCTCGAACATCGCTGACGGAACCAATCCTCAACGTATGTCCCTTTTCTTAGGGACAACCTTAAAACCAAAAAAAATTATTGTTAGTAAAAATTTAAAGTTAAATTAAATGAATAATTTAAAATTATAATTTTTTAGATTTACCTCCTCAGAAATCCTATCCACTTCAACTGTGGATAAGGTGACGGGTAGTCCGTCGGTAGACTGCTGTGTCAGCTGGGTCTGGCGCTCTTCAACCCGGTCAGCAACTTCATTGAAGATTTGCTCGACTAGGATCTACTAATCGACCCGACTTGTTCTTGTGGGTCTTCTCAAAGTTGCATAAGAGTCGGAGCTGTCCCGCTCTTTGGCCTACAAAACATTTTAGAGAGTTAGTATATATAAATATATTATATATAAGAAATTAATTAAATTCAATATTTAATTACATACCATCTTCAAACGGATAGCGCGGGGTTTTGGCCCATAGAGTGAAGCATCGCCCGTGACCGTGCTCATCTACCGTGTTACGGGAGGCAGAGCAAGACTGGGTGATTCTTATGGCGTCAGGAGTTTCCCAATAACGGATGAGGCCATACCACACCTCAGTGGTGAGCTAAGCGGGTTTACCACGCTCATATCCCTTCACGATCCAGTCGCCCTTCCAGTTGTAGACCGTGTCCAACAGCGAAGCTTTCACCTTAGCGTTGAATGCTTTCTCACCTTCTCATTGACCCCAAGGACCAATGATACTTTGCTGTAACAGAAAAAAAAGTTAATAATTAGTATTAAAAAAATTTGAAATATAAATTAAAATAATATATATATATATATATATATATATATAAATTAAAAGTAACTTACAGCGAAAATCTTGAACCACGTCTTTCGATGTAGACGGTCTTCTTCCAGTTCGGATGTGGCATGGAGAAGTAACCCTTCATCGTGTCGGTTACGTCTGATGCGAGACAAGGGTCAACCCCAAACCTAAAAAAAATAAATTTAAAGTATAAATTAGATACTAATGTTATTAAAAAATTTTAAAAGAATGTAAAAAAATGTAACATACCACAAAGTTCCGTCCGGTCGGTCGGGGTCTATGACTGGTAAACCTTCTCTGCCTGGCTGAGAGAGAATGTCCTCGACAGTGTACTGAGAGTAAGGAGCACTCGGCGGCACCATCAGATCGGGATGAATGGGAGCCGGCATCTCCGCAGCCATCGGTGGAGGCACATGAGGTGGCACAGGAGGTGGCACCTCTGGGACATGATGATCATGAGGAGCTGGTGGTGCAACCCATTGTACGCCAGAAGGAGAGACTCTCTGAGAAGACTGAGTCTCTGGGACGCTATCCGGACCCGAAGAACTAGGTGCTGTAGAAGAAGATCCGGGGTGTAACCGACTACCCGGCGCACCGAACATCTGTCTGTAGTGGACAGTAAGTTTGTTCTTTCGTACCTATTAAAAAAACATTCAAAATTAGCATTCAAACTTCAAATTTTAATATAATAAATTCCTAATTAATCACCTAATCAACACTAATTAACCTAAAATCCATAAACCTATCTAAATTCCCTACACTAACCACCTAAACTACCCTAAACTAATCAAAGGAAAGAGGGAGGACTTACCATGGTTTTAGAGAGGAAGTGGAGAGGAAATGAGAAAGTGAGAGAGTTCGTGGGTATATATATTGGATATATTACCACGTAAAAACCACGTAATCTAACGAGGAAATCACGAGGCCCGTGTTTTCCTTTACGAGGAAATCGCGAGGCCCGTGTTTTCCTTTACGAGGAAATCACGAGGCCCGTGTTTTACATTACGAGGGAATAGCGAGGCCTGTGTTTTCCTGTACGAGGAAATCGCGAGTCCCGTGTTTCTCAGTAACGAGGAACTAACGAGGATCTTTCTTAAATCCCTAAAATCCAAAACCCTAAACCCTAAATTATAATTCTTCTATTTTTAAAGAATTCTTCAAAGAAAGAGAAGAAAGATACTTGAATCACAAGTGGGAAGAGACCGTGTCTTCGCACTCGTGATTCCAGACCTTTCTTCTCTTTTGTTTAAGATTCTTTCTTCTTTTTAATATTTATGAATTCTGAATTGTGACAAAATGGTCTTGGTATATATAGATGTAGTTTTCCTCGTTAATTCCTCGTGAGTTAACGAGGAAATCACTAGGCAAGTCTCTTCGTTTCCCGTATTCCTCTTCAGTTCCACGTGAACTCACGTGGAAATTGTGAGGCCCGTGCTTATTTCCACGAGGAAATAACGAGGATTTGTTCTAAATCCTTACAAACCAAAACCCCAAACCCCTTCTTCTTATAACTTTATAACTTCAACCTCTACTTCTTATACAACCCATCAATCTCTAAGGAAGATAGGGTTTAGGGTTTAGGATTAGAATTTGGGGTTTGGAATATATGAAGTAGAAGCTAAGGAAGATAGGGTTTAGGGTTTAGGATTTTGGTTTAGAATTTGGGGTTTGGAATATATGAAGTAGAAGATAAGGAAGATAGGGTTTAGGGTTTAGGATTTTGGTTTAGAATTTGGGGTTTGGAATATATGAAGAAGAAGATAAGGAAGATAGGGTTTAGGGTTTAGGGTTTTGGATTTTAGGTATTTAAACATAAACCTCGTTATTTCCACGTAATCTAACGTGGTCTTTACGACGATTTGTGCTTACGTGGAATTAACGTGTTTCATTTTTTTTTTAATAATTAAATGTTTCTCCTTATTTCCATGTAGGCTTACGAGGTCTTTACAAGAATTTGTGCTTACGTGGAAATCGCGAGGCCCGTGTTTTTAATTCTCACTTTCGTCGTAAAGACCACATTATTTTACGTGGAAATAACGAGGTTTATGTTTAAATCCCTAAAATCCAAAACCTAAACCCCAAACCCCATATTCCTTATCTTCTACTTCATATATTCCGAACCCCAACCATCTTCCCTTTAACCTCAATCTTTTTATTCCATTCCACAATTCGAAAACCACAATTTCTTAAGTCTGAAAATCAATCATACATCAATACAAATACGTACATCAGTCGGATACATCGACATTCTCGTCATCACTAGAAACATCATCATTTTCATTAAACTCGTCTTCAACAGCTTCGTCCGTCGCATCGTCGGTAAGATCTTCGTACTCATGATTATGCGGATCAGAAGTATCTCGTCCGTGGCAGCTTCAGGTTCCTCGACTATATTTATTTGTTCTTCTTGCAATGGTGGTTCTTCTCCACTTATGATTCGTCCACGAGGTGTAACTTTGATCACGGATAACCAATTTATTCCTGATTCTCTCATCCGAGGGTATGGAAGGAATCTAACTTGGTCTGCTTGTGAAGCTAAGATGAAAGACTCAAATTTGTTGTACCTTCGTCCACCATTGACATCAACTACACCAAATTTGTTAAACCGAACACCTCTGTTGACGACAGGGTCGAACCATTCACATTTAAAGAGGACGCATTTCAGCTTCAATATCCCTGGAATTCGACTTCAATAATCTCCGTCAAGATCCCGTAGAAATCTGTTTCCCCTTTCATACATATTCCATAGTTACTGGTCGCCCGCTGTCTACCATACTCATATGTGTGAAAAGTATAGTCTCGTGTGAAAGACATCTGTGATGTGGTGACCTTTACATGTGGAGATTGAATTACTTCGTGTAACCATTTAGGATAATCTGCATCGTCGTCATAATCAACCTTAAAAAAAATGAGAACGTTGAAATATTAGTACATATAATGAATGAAAAAATAATTTGATCGAGCTGTAAAAATTAATACCTGATTCTTCAACCACTTAATAAAGTGTTGATCTTTCCTTTTGTCTACGTCACTTGTGGATATACCTGGGAATGTTTCTTCGACTTGAGAAACAAATAAGCTGTAAAATCACATTTTATATCAATTAATCTTAATTTCACAAAAATATAATTTATATTTATTATGTGTGTTTAATTAGAAGTGTCCATATGTACCTTTCAAAATAACGCATCAATGGATCTTCGCAATTGAGTAGAATATAGGTGTGTGCACTATGGGTCTTCTTCACTTCGACCACCAAACCTCTTTTGATTTCCCACCGAGTCGCCCAATCTGGCTAAAGATGTCTGGAACACCAGCAACTGCATATGTTGGCGCGACACCACCATCATCATATCTTCTAGGAGCTCTTTTCCGGGTGCGTACTTTTGACCCAAAGTAGTACGATGTGAAGTGAGAAGTTTCTTCCGACAAACTTCCAGCAATTATAGAACCTTCAATTTTTGCGATGTTTTTGGCTTTTCCCTTCAAATATTTCATGGCTCGCTCATACTGATACATCCATCCGTAATGTACAGGTCCACGAAGAAATGCCTCATATGGGAGGTGGATAGCTAGATGCTCCATGATATCAAAAAATCCCGAGGAAATATTTTCTCCAAGTTGCACAATAAGATGGGAATGTTCTCTGAAGCTGTTCCACAACTTCTTCTTTAAGAGTGCGTGTGCTCAGATTCCTGAAAAATGCTCTGATGCCTAATTCCAAAAAAATAAACACATTAGTCATATATTATTGCAAACTAAACCATTATAAAATTACTGGGTTATAATTTATTACCCAAGTGCTTCATGTACGTTTGTTGGAAGTAGCTCCGCAAATGCAAAGGGAAGTAGTCGTTGCATAAATACATGACAATCATGACTCTTCATCCCAGAGAACTTTTGACCCTTTTCAACACATCTAGAGAGATTTGAAACATACCCATCGGGGAACTTCACTTCTGATGCCACCTAGTTGAACAACACCGACTTTTTTTCTGAAGACAATCTGAATATCGAACGAAACTTGTCCATTGCTTTTGATATGTAACTCACTTCTTGAGAAAATATCCGCAAGTCCATCCTCGATTTTATGTTGTCTTTTGTCTTCCCTAGGACATTCAATATTGTATTCATGATGTTCTCAAATAAATTCTTCTCTGTATGCATCACATCGAGGTTGTGGCGCAATAGAAGATCCTTCCAATATTGCAACTCCCAAAATATACTCTTCTTATGCCAATTGTGCTGAACACCGTAAAAATCAGGCATATTACGGGACATGCCAATTACCACCACGAGGAACTGTTTCGAGCTCCATAGTAATCGAGTTACGCTTCAATTTGTTGTCCAGTTAAATATGGAGGATGAGTGTCTCTCACAACTCTTTTGTGCCTAAACAATTTCTTGTTTCTTCGGTACGGATGGCCAATGGGAAGAAATCGACGGTGACAATCGAACCAACTTGTCTTCCTACCATTCTTCAGTTGAAACGCATCTGTCGTTCCATTACAATATGGACAAGCTAATCTCCCATGTGTAGTCCATCCAGATAACATCCCATAGGCAGGAAAGTCACTTATGGTCCACAAGCATCGCCGCGATCGTAAAATTCGCCTTCGTTGAGCAGTCATCGTCCTCTTCCTGTTGACCACAAATCCTTCAACTCTTTATCGTGGTTGTAGGAAAACATCCAGAGACCTTTTGGATGGTTCGGACCAGGTATTAATATGGTCAAGAATAGCAACTCCCATTGCATGCACATTTCCGGTGGCAGGTTGTATGGCGTAAGAAAGACTGGCCACAATGAATATTGTCTCCCTGACATTCGAATGGACTAAATCCATCTGTGCATAATCCGAGATACACATTCCGGCTATTGCTAGCGAATTCTGGATGTACTTTGTTGAAATGTTTCCAGGCTCTTGCATCTGATGGATGAGTCATCTCACCGTCCGTCTGAGTGTGCTCGGCATGCCATCTCATCTTCCCAGCAGTCTGCTCTGATTGGTACAATCTTTTCAATCAGTCTGTAATTGGTAGGTACCACATCCTTTGGTACGGTACCCTGTTACGTCCCCGTCCTTGCGGCTTGAATCGTGGCTTCTTGCAGAATCGACATTCTTATAACTTCTCATCATCTCACCAGTAGATCATGAAGTTGTCAATGCAAACATCTATTATCTCCGAAGGCAAGCCAAGACTATAAACCAGTTTCTGAATCTCATAATAAGAATCAGCAAACACATTGTCTTCCGGCAAATACTCTTTAAACAAGTCTGCCCATTCATTCATGCAACTTTCAGGTAGATTGTGATCAGTTTTAATATTCATCATTCTAGATGCCAACGACAATTTAGAGAGACCTTCTCTACAACCACTGTAAAGTGGCTGATTCGCAGCATCTAACATTTCATAAAAAAATTTTGCATCTATATTAGGTTCTTCATCTTCATCATGAGCTACGAATGCATCAGCTACCATATCATGAACCCTATCAAAATCTACCATCTGCAAATGATGATGATCAACCAGTTGTTCTTCCTGAAAATTGCTATTACTACTACTAGCTTCATGATTCTCATCATAATTATAACCTTCTCCATGTTGAAACCAGATATAGTAATTTGGCGTGAAACCTCTATTTATTAAATGCTTCCAAACATTTTCACGATTTGCCAATTTCGAATTGTTGCATTTCCCGACAAGGACAGAACATCTTACCGCTTTCTTGGGCCAGCGGTGTGGAATCTGCCTGATGCATAAATGTCTCCAGCCCCGCAAGGTATTCTTTCGTCACTCTCCCGTTAGCATCTCTATGCATATACATCCACCTCTGCAACTCGAAAGTATTCCCGGAGCCCGACATTTTTTTTTCTTTCAAGTTTTTTTTTTCTTCTTGGTGTGTTTAAAATAATCTTCAAAGGTTCATATTTCTAGGAAATTTTCGAATCTGGTAGTTGATATTTTACTACGAATTAACCACGAAATTTTGTTAGGTAGCCGAAAAAAAAACGTGCTACACCTACAAAGTTGGTAGACTCGAAATTTCGTCGTTATTTACACGCAAAGGTTTTCCTCGTAAAAGACACGCTATATTTACGTCGACGTTACGAAGAAGATAATTTTCCTCGTAAGAACCACGTTATATTACGTCTTTTTTACGTGGAAATGTTTTCCTCGTTAATTTACGATGAACTAACGTTGCTTTTTAGTTTCCTCGTAAGTAACTCTTAAAGGCGACGTTATTTTACGAGGTTTTATTTTCCTCGCTAAACTTCGTCGCTAAAGTTGTGTTTTTTTAGTGAGGGTTGTAGTTCATGACTCTAGAACACAAGAAGTAAGAACAATCCTATGATGAATATCACAACTTAGCAGTTCTATATTTGGGGATAATCCCTCATAACCTATTAAAACCATAAACCTAACAGGTGGATCTATTCAGACATGAAGTTTGTCACAGAAATCATAGAAAGAATAGATATAAACTGCAATAGATACAAAAAACAAAACCAATGGATTTCCGAGAGGACTCTTAAGGAGTTCCTCTCTCCAACCCTAAAACTAAGAAAGAACAATAGAATAAAGATTAGCTGTCAACAATGGCTTAGAAAATACATAAATAGGATTTTAGGTCGTGCAGAGGCATCTTGGTAATTTGTGATAACTTCTAGGCTTCAGTCGGTCGTAAAATATACTTGGCCTGCATTCTGACATCACCGTCGATCGACACCAAGGCTGTGTCGTCGATCGACGTTCCTTCATCTTCTCGACATCTTCCTCTCATGAGGCAGACTGACCAGTCTTCAGTAAAACAGGAATAACTTCTGATCTAACCGTTGGATTGACCTAAAACCGGAGAAATTAGAAAGCTAACTCAAAGATCTATCTTGTGTCCAAATATCAGCTCAATCATCTTATGGAAAGATCTCCATCTGTATGTAAACATCTGACGCGTCTGCGCATTTCTGTACTCAAAGGCTCCAAAAGGCACCAAAATCACCACTTTCACCAAAAACGTACCTAAACCCGTAAAACTCTAAAAAGAATCCTAAAGATAATAAACATATCTTAAAACACCTATATACCATGGGTAAAAGTGGGTCAAATCTTTTGTATATCAACCGTCAGTTTCTCAGTGAAGGCAACTCTCGTGAGTGATTGTGATGAAGGTTATCGCCAGTTTCCCGTCGGCAAAATACTCGATGAACATGATTCTCCAATCAGGTGTAGGTTGCTCGGGGTCTGTCTTCTCGGGATTGTCCAGAGAAGTATCCAATTCCATGTCAGTAGCTTCGGAGACAGGCGCTAAGATCGAGTTTTTTCGGAAGTTAAGACGATGCTAGGTTGCTGGATTCAGTGGATATGGATAGTTCGTTTAACTTGATCTCGAAGCTTGCTGCCGAGAGCCGCAAGCGCGTAAGCACTTATGTTCTCTCTTCGGGGGACTGAAGAATTTGAAGAATTTGAAGTCCTTGAGGAGGTCTTGGACAATTTTAAGATATGTGTCCATCCTTTGGTTTCTGGTGTCGTAGTCTCCATTGTACTTGCTTGCGACGAGCTGCGAGTCGCTGTAGGCGCTGTCGTTTGGCTTTGACAGCTTTTGCCAAGCTGAGTCCTGCGGTGAGGGACTAATACTCGGCTTCATTGTTAGACACTACAAACCCAAAGCTGAAATATTCTCAGATTAGTTCTCCGCTCGGTCACTGCAGTTTGACTCCTACCCCCGAACCTTTTTTTGTTGAAGAACCATCAACATGCAAAATTCAGTTTTTTTTTCTCAGCAAGATATGATCTTTCTCGAGTTTGGGCGCTAGCTCGATTAGGAAATCGGCAAGGACTTGCGACTTTGCTAATGTTTGGTTCTTGTAGGTGATATCATGCTCGTTGAGCTCGATCGCCACTTCGGCAAACGACCTGATTGGTTGGTGTTATGCAGTACCGTTACGAGGGATTGATATCAGGATTTCAATTTAGTGAGATTGGAAATACAGTCGGTGCTTCCTCGCTGGAGTAACGACAGCCAAAGACATCTTCTCCAGATTCGGGTAATGTGTTTCTAGATCGGTCATGAGTTTGCTTATGTAAAAGATAGCTTATGCTCTTCTCGGTCCTCTTTGACAAGGATGCTGATTACCGCCGTAGAATAGACTGCGATATACAGGGAGAGAATGTCGCTTTGGTTGGGTTTAGACAACACTGACGTCCTCGTCAAGTGCTGCTTCAGCTGGCTGCATTACGCAGGTGACCTTCTTGATCACGTAGGTCCCCATTCTCGTCCTGTCTGTGAATCAGTGCAACCATGTCTCGTGGCTGAGTATCGATCGATGTATGTACTGATGTATCGATTGATGTCGGATGAAAGATGTCGGTCGAAGGAAGAGTAGTGTCGGTCGACGGTGATGAGCGAGTATCGGTCGACGAAGAGAGTGTATCAGTCGATGTTGGTATGCGAGTGTCGGTCGATGAACTTGTGGTGATCTCGATCGATGCGGAGCGTTTGTCTTTGCAGATCGAACGATCCAAATTTGCAGGATCTTCTGAGAATAGCAGCTGATTTTCCTTGTTGTTTATTGTACTGCAGGGCATGCACCTGAAAAGACAAGAATTTTATTTTTGTTAGAAAATGGTTTAAAAGAAATAACCTGGACCTAATAAGATTAAATCTAATGGCGATCAAAGCTCCCTGGCAACGGCGCTTTGATCTCACTCAAATTACCCTAAGGAGTGAATTACTCTCTCAAATAAGAGGTTCAGTGGTAGTACTTAGGGATCGAATTCACAGGGAGCTAGGGAACACAAAAGATCTAATCTTTAGTGACTAAACTAGGTTGATTATAATTAACTTTAAATTGCAGGTTTGAGCAAGGCAGTTGCTTAGTTGATTTGATTGAGGGTTTTAACAATTAAAGAAAGTAGCTAGACTTAAGGTTTCTATTCAGGTGATCAAGATTATAATCTTATAGCTGCCTAACAAGTTGCATGCATGATATTAAAGAGCTCAACAGCTTATGAACAAATCGATCAGCGTTCGCTTTCTACATTTGTCTGATTACTAGATCTAATGATCTCACCAATCGGTTTGATCAATTAGAAAGTGTTGATCGATGACTCTATAGGAGTATCGCTCGATACACCTTTCGCTCCGTCGATCGATTATTCTATAGGAATATCGATCGACGCGAGCAAGCTTTATGCGCGGGTTGAATGAATGCTCACTAAGACTCTTTGATCAGCTTCCGCCTTTCTCGAGTAATCTTAGCTTGAATAGGATGGATTCAGGATGAAGCCAAGTTAATAAGCAATCCTAGGTCAAGATTCTAGTTAGCTATTCTAGAACACAAGCATTAAAACATCCTAACAATTAATATCACGACTTAGCTATCTATAGATTGGGCTAATCCCTCACAACCTATTTGAACCCTAAATCTAACAATGGAACTACTCAGACATGGCTGTGGGAACCGAAATTCACACCGTCGATTTTAATGAATAAAAACGGAGGAAAGCCAAGTTAACCCGACTTTCCCTGAAGGTCCGGATTCTCTCGACAATAGCGACAAGTGACCGAATAAATGCGGAAAATGTTTTGTTAAGATTTGGGACTGGACCTTAAGAAAGGCTGCCTACGTACCCCTTTCGAGGATCAAGTCGGACGTAGTACAGTTTAGAAAGAATTGAGCAAGAGATCGAACTGTCTGGGCGGGTTCGTCTAGTATGAGCGTTTGTCATAGAAACAGGCATGTCGAAGATAACGCCTAGGGTTTCTATGTGCGGAGTTCTGAAGTAAAAGAATTATGCGATCCTTCCGAGGCGGAGATTCTGGCGGGTGACCAGGCGTTCTAGGGCCTGCCTTGCTAGTCTAACCGCCTAATTTCTAAGTTCTATCAGCTAACAGGAGCTCTCTAGGTCTCCAATCTAGGATTTTTGGATCTTCTTCTCCTCTGCTCTTGGTGTCCTTATATACTCACTTCTAGGTCGGTTTGCCTTAGGATGATGGACTTCGCCTTTGGGCCCAAGTTTATCTCTTGGAAATATTCCATTTTAAATCGATCTTCGTAATTATCCTCGAGTTTTCCCTATTTTTCGGTGACTTGATGTTTATCCGATGTTCGGGAAGTTGGATGTTCGAGTTAATCGATCTTGTTTTACACGATATCCTCTACGAGAAATCCAACCTTTCTAATTTTGTCGTAAAACATCGAGGATGATTCAATCGAGTCGAATCGAGAGATGTTAATTCGTAGCCGTGATCGATTATCAAACCCACGAGGATTGATCCAAGCAAGCCAGGCGGGATCAGACCGAGCATGATGGGACCGAGACCGGGCGAGGACCGAGACCAGGCGAGACCGTCGACCCGGCGCCAGGGACCTGCCGGTGCCAGGCAGCTGTCAGCGCTGCGGCGGCGGCAGGAGCTTACCGGCGTAAAGGGACTTGCCGCGCCAGAAGACTGACGGCCAGGCGGCCAGCGTCAGCGCTTTCGCGGCCAGGCGGCAGCATCGCTGCCGCCCGCCAGGCCGCCAGCGTCGCTGCTTAGCGCCGGCGCCAGGGCTGCATACGCCAGGCGGCTATGTCGCGCTTCGCCCCAGGGAACCGCCCGGCGTAGGCCGGCCGCTGGCAGCCGCGGCATGGCGCCCGTCCCTCCGCCGCCGGGGATTCTCTGGCCCGGAGGTTCTGTCGCCCGATCCTTCCTTCGTTGACCGTTGTGCGGGAAATCTTTGAGTTTGGAAGGATCTTTAGCCGTTGATTCGAGATAACCATTTTGACCCCAACAGTTAGCCCGAGCTCGTAAGATCGGAGACAATTTTGGGTGAATGATTGAGTTTTGAAAATCGAAATTTTTGGCTAAGGATTCTTTTCGCGGAAATCTACATCATCATCCCCTTTTTATATATAGCCAGCCATCCCTTCTCATTCTTCACATCTTTTCAAATGCTCTCTTCTTCTCTCTCAAAAGAAAGAAAATGTCTTCCTCCCAAGTTGAAAAGAATGATTCGATGTTGAGATGGGCGAGGCCAGCCAGTTCCGTCGGTTCCGGCCATTCAGGATGCTACTCCGTCCCTCATTGATGGGTTCGACTCTTTCAAGGCTAAGCTATCCCGGCGCAGTGCTGCAAAAGGCTCAAAGCGGCGAGGACTGAGGCGCTGATGTTCCTTTCGGCTCCGACTCCTTTGCTGTTTCTCCGATCTCTTTGCCTGCTCCTTTGGCCTCTTCGCCTGTTCTTCCGGTTTCCAACCCGAAGTCCCATCCGATGCCCTCCTGCCTGCGGAAGGGTTGTTGTTCCTGAACAGATTCCTGAACAGGTTCCTGATGTTCAGGTCCATCCATTGGGTTCTTTGACTGCTCGATCGTGATCTCCAGGAGAGGATGCAATAGAATCTACACCTCCTCCCCGGCGAAGGGGAACTTCGTCTTGGGACTGCCAGCGGCTGGTGCAGCCGTTGCCCAAAGGAAGGGCAAGGGCTGGTGCGGCATCCGAGCGAAAGGAAGCGGAGTGCTAAGAGCGAGGAGGGCGAACTTTCAGAGCGTTACGCATCATCGTTCCAAGGTTCGATTTGATTTATCTGCAATTCTTACATCGCTTTTCTTTTTTTTTTGTATGATGATACTTACCCCTTCTTTGCGGACAGTTTGTTTACGTTGATTAAAGGAATGCTTGGCGAGTGTGGGTCAGAAGTCATTCGTCTATCGAAGGAGCTGGAGTCGTCGCAGGAAGCGCTAGGCGTCTTGAGGCTGCACTGCGAACCGTCGAGAACACCATGCTGCCCGACGTCCCAGCTTGAGGTTCATATCAGTGACCTTGAGCGTGATCTTGGGAAGATTGCGAGTTCACTACTCAAGGTGAAGAAGGAGACGAAGAGCAAATCCTCGGAAGTCCGCTGCCTTCAGCAGAAGATCCAGACTCATGAGGAGATGGACGCCCATAGATCCTCGGAGGTTGTCGATGCTCGTGGCGACTTCTTTGGTCATCTGAGAGATGGCCATCCTGTTTGAGTGCTTGATAGCTGTCCGCAAGAGGGACTTGGCTTTAGCGGGATCGAGGGAGTCTGAACAAGCTCGAGTTGCTTCGGGGTAACGAGGCCCCGTCTTTGGACTCGGAGGAAGCCAGACTATCGTCATGTAAAGGAGAGTGGGCGATATCCGAGGGAGACTTTGATTCGATCCTTTCCAGCCTGCAGGCGTATGCACCCTGCGCCGACCTCCGAGGACTCAGAAGATCAGGAGCGGCGGGAGAGGATTGCGAGGCTGGCACGGGATGAGGCGGGTAGTGGCGGTGCGACCGAGGGAGGCGACGGCGAGGCTGTCTCTGTAGCGGGTGAGTTTGAGGATGAAGGTGACGCTCCTGGGAGCGTCTAGGTTTATCAATCCCTTCGGGGATTTTATTTTATATGTGTTTCGGCCGTTAGGAGGCCATGATGTATTTACCGACTGGCCGTTGGTGGCTTTGAATCCCTGCCCCTTTTGGGGCTTTGTTTGAACTTTGCGGTCTCAATCTATGAAGCGTTTTCGATTATTTATGAACTTCAGTATTTTCGAAGTATGAGAAAGAGGGTGTGAGTTGTCGTCTCATTCCTAGTTCCATGATGATCACCGTACCTATTGTTTGCATAAAGCGAGATTTTCCGCGGTTTACCGATTCTGTGAAAAGTTCGTGAAACAAATAGGCTTAAGTGAAGAGACAAATTTTGGATCTTGTATACCATACTATGTCTGTGAGATGTCAAGATCTAAGCGTGGCTAGGTTTAGGGCAAGACCTAGGTTTACTCTCGGACTGAGGCTTTGCGATGACAAATCGGCTTTCATTTTGCCTTTTACGATTTTAACTGACTCGCACCGCTTAAAATCCATGAATTATTGTCGGCTTATATGATTTGTCTGGCGTGAGTCGAGCTTCTTCCTTCTGAAGAGCTAAACCAAAATTTGGATTTCTTGTATGGCTATATGTTTATCCTTGTCGATGCAAGAGAGCCTACCCTTGAAGGGCTATTTGTCTGTTTAGGACGTTAGAGTTCGTTTGTTGTGATCAGCAACAAAGAAATGATGCCAGTCAAGAGGCATGTTACCGTTTAGAGGTGTGTTTGTGTGTTTTGAGTTCTAAAGACGAGGATTTCGTCTGGAATGTTTCGAGGAAAAGAATGTCCTTCGAGCGTTAGTGACGTCTCGCAGTGCTGAAGGTCGAGTTTTCCTTGTGCCGCATTTTGTGGTTGAAATGTTTGCGGGCTTGGAGATGTTTTGCCGACGTTCGCAGCCAGAAACTGTTGTTTCGGTTTGGACGCAGGACCAAGGGGTCGCGTAAGTTTGACCTAGGGAGGAGCGTCTACATTCAAAGTGCTTCGTGAAGTGTTGGCTTTCCGGGATTTGTTAGTATATATTAAGGATGACTCGTATAACTCTTGGAGCCTTGTCACGAGTGTTTCTTTTCATGTCGTGTTTACGGGGCGTATAGAACTTAATCGATTGACGATAAGTTTAAATCTTCCGTTAACCATATGGTTGTTAGGACTGAGTTTTGGTATGAAGAGTTTATCGTATGATTTTCCGATTCTGGGTTATACGACGAATTGCTTGCGTGATAGTCACTTGGCGTTCTATGAACAAATCGTGGATTGTTGTTTTAGCCGTTAAGCGATTGGAGCAGTGGTCGCTCAGTAGTTTTGGATTGGCATGGAGGCTAGATTCAGCCGTATAGCCCAGGAAGTTGTTGGTAAACGATCAGACCATGACCCTTATTAAGGTCATGTTGGTTTACGATTGTCCTTAATGGGGATGCCGAATTCAGGTCCGGGCTTTACGGAAAGGCGTAGTTGGCCGAGATAGACATGCCAAGTGTAGCGGAGTTTTCTGAGTTATGGCTGATGGCTTTTAGAAACGATCTTCCAGTTATATGATGAATGGTTCGTATAAATTTTTTTTTGGTTGTTTCATGAAAATAGTTGCACTTTATCCGAGGGGGACAAAGTTTAAGGGATCAACGCAGGACACGTGTGGGTTCGCCTGCGTGATTATTTCCTGGTCGGACGTAACCGCGGGGAGTGAAAGCAGGAGCCAGAAACCTTGTGGAGCAAAAACTGTCTATGATAGTTACCCGTTGGAACCATTATGTTTATTTTACGAAAGTTGCTTTGTATGAATTGACTCGACCATACAGAGGATTTTTCGTAAAAGTGATGTAAGAGGGGGTTTTCGCAAAGGTAACCGGAGAGTGTTTCTCACAAATTACTTGCGATATTTGCGACCACGGATTATGTTTTCCTCATTCACTTTTGCGTGCTGTGAAGTCGTTTTGCATGAGGCTGATCATGTTTTTTCCATAGGCTGTTTTGTTTTAAAATGTTCTTGTTATACGAAAGTAATGGCTGACCGGTTTCATGGAGATAGAAAATCGCAGATTGTTAAAGTAGCGATGTTTCTGCGGATTACACGGAGATGTTTCCGCCATGATTTCACCTTTGATCTAAAGCTGCTTGAACTACTCATGGAGTTTTACGAAGGTCGCTATTTTCGTAGTTCACCGCCGTGCTATTAGTCTGACGTTGGTACACGTTTCTAGTCGCGAGTTTGTGACGAGGCGCGAGAGTTTTCAGGACTATGTTTGTAACGGTTGGGCTATGCCGCTAGCGTTTTAGATCGAATCTTATTGCTGCGAGAGTTTGCTTTGTCAAAAGCGTTGTCTTGATGCTGAAGCAAAAGTTTTCAAGATGGGATTATACGGTATAGTATCGTACCTACTTCCCTTTTCTTTTACTTAAAGAAAATGGGTTAGCCGCTCTTTCGAAGGCTTGTGTACGTTTTCTTTCTTTTAGGAGCGGGATGAGTATGCTTTTGAACGGCGTGGCATCGTTTCGGTTTTAGAGACTAGATCGGTTTGCATGTTCTGCCTGGACAATCAAGGAACAATAGAAAAAGACTGGAAATTTTGCCTAAGACTTAGCTTGCTAGACTATCCACCTAGGTTCTGAGTTCCTAAATTCTACAGCAGTTTTCAAGACGTTTTTGTTCCTGTCCTACGAAGAATTAAAACCTTTACAAAATTTTATAAGTCGGACATACCTTAGTCTCATCGATGATTCGAGATTGCCCCTTCTTCCTCCTTCTTCTTCTTTTGTCTTCTGAACTGTGTTTCACCTTCCGTAGTGATAGTTTTTACGAGAAGGAATGTGTATTCCATCGAAGGTTTTCTTAGGCGTTTCGGAATGGCCACTTTTGATTCTACGTCAAAGGACTTCGAAAAGTCTGATACTGAATTTCGTATGAATTGATTTTCGATGAAATTCTGATGAGAATATCGGAGCGAACGAGAGATATCAACGTCTAAGCTCATGTCTCCGTTTCTTCGTACTTCCCGAAGGGATTTTACGAAATCGTTGAAACAAAATAAGGAGAAGCAGGCTAAGAGGGAGCAATGGACATGATGTCATTCGGGTGAGGTTCTTAGTTCGTCAAGCCATGAGCGAACTGGTCAAGTCTTAGACCTTGTTGTTTGATATGATTTTGTTTGACTTTACGAATGATGTTTCGTAAAATATTAACGAGTTTGATCTTACGGAAGTTGTTTCCGTAAGATTTTACCGAATTTTAATATCCGACACTCTCGCTGTGGAGAGCTGTAATTTTGTTCATAAACTTAATCAGAAATTCTCTCGTTTCCGTAGGATTGATCCAAAGGAGTTTTGAATAGTTTTCCAAAAGTAAGCTTAGCGGATAAAAGTCGAGAGTTCGCAATGGCGCGAAAATTTTTAGATTTCAGAAAATGTCTTAGTTAACCGGTTTAGGTTTTGAGTAGGTTTATAGAAATCAACTCTATTCTTCTCAAACTGGTCAAGAAGGACCAATCTGGCCATATTGCAAATTGGTCGAGACACACCGAGCTTGTCGTACGGCGAGCTGGTCGAGACAGACCGAACTTGTAGTATGGCTAACCGGTCGGGACAGTCGGAGTTTTGGCCTCCCTTGGGTGGTTCGGACGGTTGGGAAGCATTGGTAAGCTCTTTTCCCGTTTCGTCGTTTGCTTCCCGAGAGTTGTTCGGAAGAAGTACGGCAGTGGGAATTGGTGACCCGATTTGCCGTGCTTTTATTCCGCGAGTAATATAGGGCTTCCCCAAGGTTTCGAGGAGAATAAGTTTTATTTTTCCGAGAGGTTCTCGCGTAAGCGTTGGCCGTAGGAACAGTCGCTGCTGGAGTTGTTATACCATCGTTGAAGCAAACTGCAAGTTTTTGTTGGAGTTGATATAACATCGGTTCGATCAAGCGCTTTGCGGCCGTATGAGTAAGAGTAATCCGTCCCCCTCCTTCTTGCGCCAAATTGTGGGAACTGAAATTCACACCGTCGATTTTAATGAATAAAAACGGAGGAAAGCCAAGTTAACCCGACTTTCCCTGAAGGTCCGGATTCTCTGCGACAGCCAACGACAAGTGACCGAATAAATGCGGAAAAGGTTTTGTTAAGATTTGGGACTGGACCTTAAGAAAGGCTGCCTACGTACCCCTTTCGAGGATCAAGTCGGACGTAGTTCAGTTTAGAAAGAATTGAGCAAGAGATCAAACGGTCTGGGCGGGTTCGTAAAGTATGAGCGTTTGTCATAGAAACAGGCATGTCGAAGATAACGCCTAGGGTTTCTATGTGCGGAGCTCTGAAGTAAAAATTGTCCGATCCTTCCGAGGAGGGCGGAGATTTATGAGCAGGAGGCGCCAGACGTTCTAGGGCCTGCCTTGCTAGTCTAACCCCTAAATTCTAAGTTCTATCAGCTACAGAGCTCTCTAGGTCTCCAATCTAGGATTTTCGGATCTTCTTCACCTCTGCTCTTGCTCTCCTTATATACTCACTTCTAGGTCGGTTTGCCTTAGGATGATGGACTTACTTTGGGCCCAAGTTTATCTCTTCAGGAAATATTCCATTTTCGTCGATCTTAGTAATTATCCTCGAGTTTTCCCTATTTTTCGGTGACTTGATGTTTATCCGATGTTCGAAGTTGGATAAACCGTCATAGTCAGATTGGGCCTGAATTCTTAAAATCGCAAGTAAGTCCGTGGACTTTTCTTAAGTCGTTGAACGTTTTATACAATTTCTCGAAAGACTATCTTTCTCGTAAAATAAACCGTATAGCCTAAAGGATCGATGTTCGAGTTAATCGATCTTGTTTTACACGATATCCTCTAGAAATCCAACCTTTCTAATTTTTGTCGTAAAACATCGAGGATGATTCCAATCGAGTCAATCGAGATGTTAATTCGTAGCCATGATCGTATCAAACCCACGAGGATTGATCCAAGCAAGCCAAGACGGGATCATACCGAGCACGATGGGACCGAGACCAGGACGAGGACCGTCGACCGGCGCCAGGACCTGCCGCCAGCGCCAGGCCGGCAGCGCTTGCCTCTGGCGCCAGGGACTGCCGCCGGCCGCACGCTTACGCCCGGCGCCGGGGGCTTGCCGCGGGGCCGGCTTGCGGCGTCTGCCGCCCGGCAGGGATTGCCGCCGCACCAGGCTGGCTGCGCGCGCTTGCCGCCGGTGCCAGGGCTTGCCGCCGCACCAAGCCGAAGTATCGCTGCCGCCCGGCGCAAGGGTTTGCCGCCGTGCCAGGCCGCCGTCGCCGCTGGCGCCAGGCGCCGCCGCACTGCCCGGCATCAGGCGGCTGCATCGCTTGCGCCGGCGCCAGGCCGGCCGCGTCGCACTTGCCGCCGGCGCCAGGCTGGCCCTGTCTCGCCTGCCGCCGGCGCCAGGGATTCTCTGCCGCCCGTGGGTTCTCCGTCGCCAGATCCTTCCTCCGTTGACCGTTCGTGCGGGAAATCTTTGAGTTTGGAAGGATCTTTAGCCGTTGATTTCGAGATAACCGTTTTTGACCCCAACAATGACCAAGCAATTCATAACAACAAGGTGAAAGAAGAACTTCATAAATAGCTAAATAGAGAAAACAAACAATGGAGCTCCAATCACAAATCTCTTTGGATCTTCTCTCCAACTCTAAGAATCTCTAAAACCTTAAAACAATAGAATAGAATAGAACTAAGAAAGCATGCTTTGCATTAATCACGTAGGAAAGCTATACATATTGAGTTCATTAGGTTAAAACTCGTCAGGGGCAATCTTTTAATTTGGTGAAGACTTGTGTTTAAAGTCGGCTGGAACCATTATGTCTTGTGCGCTACTCGGTATCGATCGATTTCACATGTGCATCGATCGATTATAATCTTGATACGTCGACCTCTCTTAATATCGATCGATGGCACATAGTGTGCATCAATCGATTGTTGTCTCTGAATATCGATCTCTGGTCTGGTTTGATGGTCAGCTCGGATGAATGTGTAACAACCCGAATTTTGGTTTTAAAAATTGTTAGCCTGCTAAGGCCGTTACATTTATGAGGTTCAAGATGTTTGCCTATAAATACCCCTTCCACATTGTTTTCTCTACCTGCATCAAATAAACAAAATTAGAAGTTAGAAGCAAAGAGTTAGAGAGAGAGTGTTAAGGGGAAGAGAAGACTAATCCTTTGCATGGACTGAGCCACTACCGGAGCTCTCCACGCCCACAGCATGACAACATGTCTCCAGCCTCTCCACCAAGAGAAGGCTGCTACATGGCAATCATAAGGCTTAGGTGGCTTACCACCCTTCTTTTCTCCTCTAGTACTTGGCTCAACCTGAAAATCTTGACCACTTTTATTAAAAACTTAAAAGGAAATTTGAAATTGCAAAGCTATATAAAAGGATAACCATGGGACTTCCTCTCAAGTGAGCTTGTTTTGAGTCACTAGCTTGACTACCTTTTCTCTTGGAATAGTGCGAAGGAGGATCCTTCCCACCTTCAAGAGTGATGGTGAGGACCTGAGAGAGAAGCTCTTGAAGCTTGATTGGGTCATCATGGAGCTGAGGGGTGATGATGGCTCTAGCACTTGAGAATGGTGTGGATCTGCCCTTGTGCTTGATCTTGTACTCAATGATACCATCCTTGAGCTTCTTTGGATGGAGAGTGAGAGTGTGTGGGAACAAATCAAGAGGTGGAGGATGAGGCTCTTTCACTATCTTCTTCTTGCCATGAGTGGCCTTTGAGGCTCCACCCATCCCCTCTCTTTTAGCACTTTCCAAGTGCTCAACACACAACTCCTTAGAAGACTCTCCATCAAGACCTTCTTTCTTACAAACAACCACCTCCTCTTGTTGCTTCTCATCAGCTTTTTCACCACAAGTGATTGTCCCACAATAGCTAACATCCAATGGAGATTGGAGAGGATAAGAGACAGCTTTGTTTACATGCATGAGTGTGACCTTCTTGTTGGGAAAGTCAATGCAAGCTCCAACTGTTGTAAGGAAAGGAGTGCCAAGGATCAAAGGAACTCTCTTTGCTGTCGCCATGTTTAGAACAGTGAGGTCAATGGGTATGGTGCATGAACCAATCTTCAAGGGGAAATCCTTGATGATACCAATTGGGGTTGTCGAAGAAGAATCCCCAAAGGTGAGAGAAGAAGTGTCTGGTTCCATTCTTTCAATCCCAAGACTCTTCACCATATCCATGGAAATCACATTCACACTTGCACCACTATCAACAAGAGCATCATCCATGGTTATCTTACCATGGGAGCAAGACAGTGTGAACTTCCCTTCAGACTCAAGCTTAGGGAGGGATTTGGGAGGTATTGGTGGATCAATCTTCAGAAGTGAGATGTCTAAAAGCTCAGCCACTTCAGCTTGGTGGGTGAGAATGTCCTTGATGAGCATCATTTGGACATGAGCTTCTTGCATACCCGAGATCTCTGGAAGCTTGACTCCAACATCACTAAGATCTTTCCTGAATTTTGAGATCAACTTCTTTTGAGCTTTGGTGAGAAATCTTTGAGGAAAAGGGAGCTTATCATAGGGTGATAGCTCAACCTTATTGTCTTCTTCCTTCACTTCTTTCAGCTTGAGGTCAGCACTCTTCTCAACTGGTGTCTCAACCTTAGGCTCATCAATTTTCAGAATCCTTCCTTGAACCTTCTTGGCAGCTTCCTTCACAACTCTAGCCTCAGCTGTGGCTACAACCAATCGCTGAACATGCTCAATTCCAAGCACTAGCCTCTCAATCTCATCAACCTCATTCTCATGATCATTCATCTCAATCCCTGAAAAAGTAGAGAGGATAACATTGCAAGACTCCTTAGGATTCTTCTCTGGTTTTCCTGGTAGAGATCCCATTGGGTTCTTTGAAGATGAAGACATGGAGGCAACCTGGCTCTCCAGAGCTTTGAGGTGAGAGGCAAGTTGCATGTACTTGTTGTTGAGGTCAGAATAAGTCCCATCAATCTTGGCATGGACATTCTTGAACTCATCTCCAATGTTCTTGGCATTCCTCTCTTGAGCTTCTAAGATTTGCTTGAACATGGACTCCATATTTGAGCTTGGAGCTTGAGAGGCACTTCCTTAAGGCTGAGAAGAATGATTTGCTTGGTAACCTCCTTGTTGATTGTTGTAGTAAGGCCTTGGCTGATAGTTGTTTTGGTATTGGAAATTTGGCTCCTTCCTGTACCATGTGCCATTAGCATTGATAAAGCACAACTCCTCTTGGCCTTCTAAACCATCAACCTCATTAACTGTAGGAGGAACCTCTTGACTAGGAGTACCCACAAAGTTCAGCTGCTCTTGTTTAGCTTGGTTGGAGAGAAGCAAATCCATCTTTTCTTGCAGGGATTTGATCTCTTTCCTTGTCTGCTGGTCATCACTTCTGTTGACCCATCATGCTCCTCACTATAGACGGAGTCACTCTTGGCCATGTTCTCCACCAGCTCTTCAGCATCCTCTTCAGTTCTTCCCAAGAAGAAACCATTGCTAGCAGTATCAAGCCTGTTTCTACATTGTGGTAGAGCTCCTCTATAGAAAGTGCTAAGCAAGCTCTCCTTTGTAAAGCCATGATGTGGGCATTGATACCAATAGCTTTTGAACCTCTCCCATGCTTCACTGAAGCACTCAAGATTCTTCTGTTGAAATCCAGAGATTTCATTTCTGATCTTAGCTGTCCTTGAGGAAGAGAAGAACTTCTCTAGGAAGCCCTCTTGCAATCATTCCAAGTTGTGATAGAGTCACTTGGAAGAGCCTTCTCCCACTGATGTGCTTTGTCTCCCAAAGAGAAAGGGAACAGCTTCAGCTTGAAAGCATCTTCAGAAACACCATTGGTCTTGGACAAGCCACAAATACTTATCAAACTTGTACAAGTGATCAAAAGGGTCTTCAGCAGCAAGACCATGATACTTGTTGTTCTCTATGGTGTTGAGAATCCCTGACTTGATCTGAAAGTTGTTGTTCTCCACAGCTGGTGCTCTGATTCCCAACCTATGACCATGAAAGTGAGGTTGATCATAGGCTCCAATGGCTCTAGCTTGGCGCTGTGGATGTTGTCGTTGGCGCTGTGGTCTAAGGTTGTCAGCTCTTGGACCATTGCCCCCTAAGGCATCACCATCTTGAGGCTGATTCTCCATATCAAATCCAAACCTTTGTAGATGAGCCTGTTGCTCTTCCTCCCTTCTCTTTCTTGCTATATCCCTCTCAAGTGCAGCAATCTCTTCAACAGTGGGGACCAAGTTTGATGCACCTCTGCTTCTTGTGATCATACACCTGAGATGCAAAGGGAGAAGAAGAAGGAGAATTAGTAACAAAAGAAAATAAAAATGACTTAGTCTCAAGCAAGTGACTAAATCCCAATGTCAAAACCAACTTAGAACTTGGCAACGACGCCAATTTGATGATGGACTTTTCAAGTGTCCAATCAAATGTTATAGTATATAAGATGTCAATCCAATTCTAAGTGATTCTAATGCAAAGGGAATGCAAGTTCATGCTTAATCTAAGTGCAATCAAGATGAGAGGATGATTATAACTAAAGCAATACTAGAAATGCAATAAAAGAGTGAACTTTCTTTCTCAATGAGGCAAAGGGATTCTTGGGACAAGGGAATTGACTTTAGGTGACTAAGCTTTAATCTAAGATGGCAGCATCACAATCAATCTAACACCTTATGCTTAGACACTATCTTAAGCAAGCTCTATGGTCAAGAAGAATGCTCATTCACTAACATATCTCAAGCATCAAATGGTCATTGGTTGACTAATATGCAAGCAATCATTAAGAGAAAGTCAACTAGCAATCCTAGCTCCTTTAACAACTAATCCCTTAGGTAAAGCAAGCTAAAAGCAATGAAGAGTTGGTTCAGGCATTTTATCATACACCTTGTGGGCAGGAAATGCCTATAGACCTATTTTGATATGGTGTAGACCAAAATGGCATTAAGAACCCTCAACAAGCACGGATCAAGAAGGATCTACACTAGAACATCTTAGATCTACACCTAATCACCCTTAGTCTCCCAAGCCCATGAATTCTAGATAGAGCTACTCACTAATAGCCATGGAAAACCTCAAAATAATTGATGATTCAAGGCTAATCATGATTAAAGAAGAAGATAATCTAATAAACAAAAAAGAAATGAGATGAAAAGGATCAAAGATCCAAGCTTTCTTCAAGATCTATTATGTTTTTGGGAGAAAAGAAGTTTTTTCTCCAAAAGAGATTACAAGAGTATTTATACAAGTCTTGAAAGCCCTTAAGAACATAAAAGCAAAATGACTAAAAAGCCCTTAAAAGAGTAATGGTCTAAGCCAATCAAAAGGCTCCAAAAGGAAGAAGCTCGGATACCCTGGTCGGATGAGACACAACCAGGCCGGGTATGGCTACCCGGGGTATGAGGGTTCGTCCAGCATCCATCAGGCCATCAGGCCGTGCGGGTCGTCTAGTCCGGGTGCTTAAGGCCGCGTCCTGAGCTCGTCTCTTCAGTCCAACCCGTGTGAGTACTGGTGGTCGGGTGGTCTTGTCCGGGTGTGTGAGGCCGTGCGGAGTTGTCATCCCGGGTGTGTGAGGCCGGGTGTGTTCCCTGGCGTCCAGCTTCAGTCCAACCCATACGGGTCCTTGTCCCCGGGTAGTCCAGGTCAGGTGTCTTGCTTGCCAGTTGGTCCAAAAAGCCGTGCGGGTCCTTGTCCCCGGGTATGTCCGGTCGCGTCCTGTTCTGTGTGCTCGCACGCGGGTGGCGTCCAGTCGGGTGTGATCGGTGGGTTGATGTTCGTACACGGGTAACTTCACCCGGGTGTCCAGGCCGCGTACGTGTTGTCTGTTCCTGCGGTCAGGCCGTGCGGGTTGTCGAGGCCGCGTACGTCCGTCCGGGTGCTTCATCGTCCAGCATCTCTCCCTCGTCCCGTGCGGGTTGGTCAGGTCGAGTGTGCTGACCCGGGTGCCTTGACATGCCTCCACTCAAATGATCATAACTCCTCCAATATGGCTTCAAATGGCTTGGAACCACTACCATTGGAAAGCTAACTCAAAATGCTATGTCTCCACCAAATCTTAGCATAAAAAGACTTCTCTATGGCCATCGTACATGTTCATCTTTCACCCCCTTTTTGATCACAATACTCCCAAACGCCTCCAATAACTCTCAAGTACACTCCCAAGTACACTCCAACACCTAATAAGGACTTATGAGTGCAATAATGAGCCTAAAGATGCCTAACGCCTAATTTATATGATCAAAATACTACATACCACTGTATGCTGCAAATACTACTCACATTGAGGAGTATACTGATGATTACGAGGAGGAGAGAGCTATAGAGTGTCACAACCTTCCAGAAGATGAAGATCGACTTCTCCACCACAACCTCAGAATCACGAGATCGATCGACAGGGCCACATCCCCATCGATCGATACTACTTGCCTCGCATCATTTGACAACACAATCAACAACAAGCGAGACGGAGACTACTCAATCGGGAGCTGGGCAAGCGACTACCAGTACGAGAGCTTCGCAGTCAAGACCGCCACACCAACATACATCACCCAACCCGAAGAAGTCTCATCGATCGACACGGCACCAGAAAAATCGACCGATAGGCCTGAACAACCACCAACCGATTCAGAACCTGTGCCATCGACCGATACATTCACCCAACCATCCCAGGTAACAAATTCAAATGTACTTAACTTTGGTAATCTAATCCCGGATGAGTTTGGTATTTTCAGGGATTCACAAGGCTTTGCACGCTCAATGGATGGACGAACACTCCACATATCCAGAGAAGACATTGCAGACGTCCTACAGTTAGCCAATGGATCCCACAACCTATTCCAGCAACAACGCTACGGACCAGACCACCATTATCAGCACCAGGAGGCAAACACAACAACCGAGCCAAAGGAAGCTGAGGTTAACCATCTCAACAATTAGGATCCATATTTTCAACGGAAATCGATCGATACAGAGTGTGTTTCATCGATCGATAAGTGTCCCGAATTCGGAAAGAGAGCCTTTCGATATGGAGTTCGAAAATTCTTTTGGGAGCAGAGAGATGAGTATGGGGTCTACAGAGACGAGAAAGGCTTTGCTAGAGGAATAGATGGTGACGTCGTCAGAATTTCTAAAGACGACATCAAGAAACTGCTTCAAAGAACTTCAATGGACGAGCACTCCTACATCTGTCTACCAGAGCACGCTAGTTCATTTACAAGAAGAAAATTGGTGCAAGAAACCTACACCAAAGACGAGATCAAGGAGATGTTCACTGGTTTACTTGGAGAACGCAAATGGGAAAAGCTCTCCATGGAAAAGAGTTTAGAAGAGGCCACCGACAAGCTTCGCAGTGAGATGAACTGGATGTTCAGTGCAGACCAGGGATTACTCAAGAAGGTTCAACGTCTTGAGCTGGAACTTGAAGATCTTCGCAACGCACAGAACCATAGCCAGAAAAGATCAATATCGATCGACGGAGTAACATCCACATCGATCGATATGGAGCCAACACCATCGACCGCTTACTCAAAACATGAGGTTGATGAGTCTCTTGGAGATATCTGGAAAGAATTGAAGAAAGCAGAAACTCGTCTCAGCAGCAATCTCACCAAAACCTGTGAACCTATCTTCCACAACCTAGGGGATCTAAGCATCTGCACAGAAGAGATGAAGAGATCTATCCGCCTTATCAATGAAGCACATGCAGATATGAACCCCGCTGCACCTTGCAATCCTTTTGGAGGATTTACTCGTCTGAAAGCAGTTGAGAGGAAAATTGCTGATATACACTTCTTAGTAGACAAAGAAGTGGAGGAACTCGCACTACGAATAGATACTATGCAGCAAGAGGCTGAGAAGTTCCAACGTCAACTTGATTATCAGGCTGCATCGATTGCATCGATCGACGAGATCAACCTCACATCGATCGACAGGTGTTTGACTGAAATCGACGGCCAGATGAAGCTCTTTGCCGAGAAGCTTCACGAGAATCTGCAGAAGCAAAAATCTACCGATGAACAACCTGTTGCATCGATCAATATACAGACTTCAGAGATCTGTACCAGAGCTGATTTGGATAAATTAGCTGATGAAGTCTACACGGCAATAACAAGCGTGGATGATTCACAAGATAGACGTCTAGACCAAACGTATTTCCCGCTTGTTAACGAGGTTGGAAGCATGAAATCTAGCATAGAAGGTATGTAGAAAGAAATCAAAGCCATTCAGAGGCAGCTTGCGAGCAGACCTGCACCCTTAAAATCGATTGACAGAAAGTCCAGCGCATCGATCGATGGACTTCAAAATCCATCGACCAACATTTCAACAAAGGAATCGATCGATACCAGCTCCATCCACGACAAAATGATCCAACGCCTTGATTCAATGCAAGCGGAGCTCAGTGATCTTTCAGAACATGCCTACAGGAAATTAGGATGGCACGAGTTCAGAACTGAAGGTCATGAAGAAGAGATTCAAAGGATCACTAATGAGTTGATTGAGATAAAGAAGAAACGAACCAGAGAATATGAAGCCACAAGAAGCTTATTTGACGCATGGTTCGGCGAGAAGAAAGATACAGAGGATACTTGCTTCTCAACAAGTACCTGGACTTCATCTCAGTAGCTCATTCCATCCAAAGTCAAGCTAGATGACTATAAACAAAGCGCTGAGTGGGAGGCAACCCACTGTTAGGTAGTTTTTCATTTTATTTTATCTTTAGGATTTTATTTTTCTTATTTGTTTTTCTTTGCAGTTACAACTAGACGATTGCCACTGAAATCGACCGACATGACACTATCGATATCGATCGACATGAACCACACAGAAGCGATCGACAAAGGCGACTCAACATCGATCGATACGCATCGCGGTCAGGTATATCGTTCTCAACTTTTTGATATCAGTGTACTTTATTATTGCCTATGCCTTCACTGACTGGTTATACACTGGGGACAGTGTATGATTTAAGTCTGGGGGGATGATTACTGATGCTGTTTACCTTTTGATTTCATCTAAAAATGTTTTCAAAATGGTTTTTATTGAGTCAAGAAAGGGATAATGATAATTTAAATTCACTTTTTATCTAACCAATCTTTTAGGCACCATTCTTAGATTTGTTGATGCAGAATATACTATAGATGCTAAAGTCGATCACCCTGTCAGCTATGACAACACTTTCATTGATTGTCTGGAGGAACCAAAGCGGATTTCCAACCTAACCTGACATTCTTTGCTTGTCTTGGGGTTTGGTATACATGGGTTCGGATGCTTCAAACAAGTCTGGAAGGTAAAGCCTTGTGTAGATAATTTTATTACCCTCTCTCTCTCTCATTTTCGAAATTAGATTTAATTTTATTCTTCTAAAAAAAAATCGAAAATTATCCTAAATTAATGTTCTAGGATTAGTTAGTTATTAACTAGGAAGGAATTCGAACAGGGCTTGGCGGTTACCCCCCTCAAGACTTGATTCATAAGAATTCTATAGGTAAAGGGTTCGAACAGGGCTTGGTGGTTACCCCCTTCAAGACTTGCTTCGCAATGAATCCTAGGATATAGGTCATAAAGAAGTGAACAGGACTTGGTGGCTGCAACCATTAAGGCTTGATTCATGGAAGCCTGTCCAATCTTGGTCAATGTCTTGCAAATGAAAGCAGACTTGACTAGGAGAGAAATAGTAGAGAGAGAGAGGATAGGAACTAATTTTTACCTGCAGGTCCAGATACTTGTTTGAGCAACCTTGCATCCTGTGATCGATACTCCCAAGGTAAAGCCTGTTTTATTTTTATATACAGAAATGAAATCAGTAGAGGGGTTAGTCAGACATGATTCCTAAGTTGTTGGCTAGATGATCAAGGTTGTTTAATTAGGATATTGCATAATGTGCTTTTGTGATTGACAGACTCTTAGATGTTGCAACAAAGTAGAGGTTATGATTCTAAGTTTGAATTTGATTTAGTCCCTGCTTTTCAAAACCTCTTTCATAAAGACTGCATGTGTGTTTGCTTGAGGACAAGCAAAAGGTTAAGTCTGAGGGAGTTGATATACCATGGATTTTACCCGTTTTTATCCATGATATATGAGTGTTTTTACTACTATTATCTATGTTTTGGAGTCTACTAGGTATGTTTTCAGGTTCAGAAGCATTTTGGAGAAAAGTGATGTTTTAGGTGCCTTTTTGGAGCTTAAAGAAGAGTTCACCCGTGATCGAGACCAGAGGTCGACACCAGAGTTACACATCGATCGATGCACACTCTGTGCAATCGATCGACAAACATTAGCCGAAGGACGATTCATCAAGACAATAATCGATCAATGTACACCCTGTACTATCGATCGATACTGAGGCGGCAGAAAGACAAGTTGGACCTGGCCGAACTTGAAGCCCAAGATATCACATTTTACAAGAATGCCCCTGATGAGTTTTTTAACCTAATGAACTCGATATTTATATATGCCTAAGTGTTTTGGCAGAGAGATACAAGCAAATAATTAGATACAAGTTTTCATAAGTTTTTCTAAGAGTTTCTTCTTCTTCTACTTATTTCTTTTCATTTCTTTATTTGTTAACAAAGGTTATACAATTCTAGACCTAGAGGAGAGATCCAAAGATATTTGTGATTGGAACGTACGTGTTCACCCTCTAATAGGTCTATGAATTTCTATTATTACCTTGTTGCTATGAACTACTTAGCCAAGTCTGAGTAGATTCATTTGTTAGATTTAGGGTTTAAATAGGATATGAGGGATTAGCCCCAACCTTTAATTGCTATAGTTGTGATATTTATTATTAGGTTTGTTCACTTATGCTTTTTCTAGCCTAGCTACCTAGAACATGAACTTGGATTGCATTGTTTATTACATGCAATACCTGACAACATCCTAAACATGCTATGACCCTCTTGAGATATGCGAAAGCTGATCTAAGATCATGGTGAGCATTGTATCAAATCGCGCATAAAGCTTGCTTAGAGCCGTATTGATCGATACTCCTATAGAGTAATCGATCGACGTGGCTAGAGGTGTATCGGTCGATATTCCTATCGAAACATCGATCGATACCATCGGCAGAGTAGCCGACCGCAACACCATTTAGCATCTAAGTAATAGATGGTCTAAATAATGCGAGAGCTGATGGATTCATTTAATAAGTGTTGAGCTCTGACATATCATGCAAGCAACTTGTTAGCCTTTATAGTATTTATAATCCTGAATTCCTGAATACTTACTCTGAATCTAAATACTTTTCTTTATTGTTTTAAAACCAAATCCTTTCAACTGAGTTATCTTATCCTTGTTCAGCAAATCTGCAATTTACTTTAAACTATTTTCAACCTAGCATAGTCATTAAGATTGCATCTTATTTGTACACTAGCTCTCTGTGGATTCGATCTCTAAGTACTACAACTGAACCTCTTATTTGAGAGAGTAAAGTCACTACTTAGGGTAATTTGAGTGATATCAGGTTATCTCCATGTTTCAAACCTTCTTTTGTTGGTCCGCTGCGTCACATCTGGCTACGATCGAAGTCTCGTAGTATCATTGGGCCTTCCGCAACACTTTGTGTAACCGTTCATCCCATCAGTTCTCTTTCCTTACGGCTCGATTTCATATCATTTCAATCCGGTTGAGTGTTCGTTCCTTAGGGTTCATCATCTAGACAGCTAGTGAAAGAAACTTCAACACCAGGAATCCAGAGGAAGCTGTGACACTTATAGAGAACATGGCATCCAGTAACAGTACCAAGAACACTAATTTCGAAAGAGGAAAATCTGCAGCATTCCTTGGGAAGGAGCAGATGGATGAGGCGAAAGCAAAGCTGGACAGTGTTCATAGGCTGCTAAGGAATCAAGTTTGCTAAGTAGAGGATGCATAAGCTGTAGACGCAGAGGATAATAACATAGAAGAGGATGTGAACTTCATAAGTGGAGCTGGATTTCAGAGGTCTAGAAACAAGGGAGGAAACATAAACTTCTTTGGACAAAGAAGTAACTTCAACCAGAGTTCACAGAAACCCTTCAACAACAACTACAACTACAACAGCAACTTCAACAACAATAGGAGTTATGGAAACTTATCTTACCAAAATCCACCACCACCAACTCAGGAGAGCAAGATAGAAGCCATGCTTGACCAGGTTCTTGAAAGTCAGCAGAAGCTAACTGTGACACCCGTCACCTCCTATCTGGAGAGCAGCGTGACACTAATAACACCTCATAATAACATAGCCCATATACACAACTCAACTCACCATAAGCCCAAATAAAAATCCTTATAAAAAGCCCAGTAGCACCAATCCGTCCAAGAATATGTTAATTCTGGCAGAACTGAACCCTCAAGAAGACAAATCAATATCTCAAGAACTTACCGTTAACTTTTCAATCCCTCCAGTCAGAATATAGCCCAATATGTCCTCTGTCCATATCCACCGAGTTTTCTCCGATCGGACACCATTTGATTAACCAAAATAGCTTTATCTCCAGGCTGGTCGCTAACGTAGACTGCACTGATACCTCTCACGGAAACAAGCATAATTCTCAGAAAATAACTCGGAATGACGATCCGCTTCTTAGAGATGATAGATAAAAGAGTTAACTACTTACTAACAAATTTCCATACTGAAATCTTCTTTTCTGGTCGATCGTTTCGCCTTTACGCTGAGACTGGTCGGAACCATCTCTGCATCGCAACAGCTTAAGTTGATTCTTAGCCAAGAAGCAACGTCCATAACCTTTGCTGTACAACTCCGATCTCTATTCCGTTTTCTGCTACAGATTCCTGGAAATGAGATCTATCCAGAAGGCCATGTTTACAGCCTAATCTCCCTTGAGTCGAACTAGAAACCTCTAGCAAAACCTTAACTCGGCCATGGATCCAATGATGCAAGTGAAGATGGTGAAGAGATGCATCGGCTCAACTTAGCTTCGATCAATCAGATACCAGTTGGCGACAACTCAGACAGTGATGGTATATCTCCGGTGGACTATGACTCCGGACATCCAGCCATGGTGGTGATGAAGACGGTGGTTTCGTCGTTGCTTAACCTCTCCTCCACATCTCCGATCTACTATGATCCAATGAACGCACTAACGGTGGCTCCAATGAGAAAGGCTGCCTCTCTGACGATAGACGGTGGCTCCAACAGTGGACTACAACGTTGGCTACGATGTGATGCAAGACGGCACGAGCGAAGATGGCTGCAACGGTGATTACGGCTAGGTAAAATAAGAGGAAGGGAGATGCGTACGATTATATATATATTGCTCGGTTTGACCGCAAAAATTAAGGGAGTGTTTTAGTTATAATTATAATTGTAATTAAACCAAACTAAACCGGTTTTGAAAAACCGGGTCGTTACAATTCTTCCCAACTTACAAGGAATCCGTCCTCGAATTCAAATCATGAGCTGACTGTCCAATAGCATCCTGAAAAGCTCTGGACAGCCAATCCTCTTATAAGTCTCTATCTCCCAAGTCTTCTTTTGGACCCTGTCTCTATCTTAACAAACTTCGACCAACAATATCATCATTCCCTGAACCGCTTTCACTTACGGTCCATAATCTCCACAAGCTATCAAGGTGAATATAAACATTTTTTTTTAACCAAGATCACTTGGTGGCTGCTGCAAAATGACAACTGGGCCTCTCACGATTTTCTTCAAAACTGATACATGGAGCATCGTGAAAGTCTGATAGCTCAGATGATAACTGCAATCTATAAGCCGCTGCTCCAATCCGCTCCAAAGGGTACGGTCCCATATATCTCAGCTTAAGCTTTTCTAGCTTTCGAGTCTTAGGTCCTTCCTAAAATATCCTCATTTTCAGGTATTACTAAATCCCCCATCAGAAACTCCAAGTCCTTACTGCGCTTATATGCATAGCTCCTTTGAAAGTCATGGGCTTTCTTAAGACGGACCTTGAACATCTCAACTTGCTCTATTATCTCCTGAACCATTGATGGTTCTACGTCTTGTCTCTCCACCATTTCTGTCCAACAAAGTGGTGTATGACAAGGCTTACCATAAAGTGCCTCATGTGGTGTCATCTCATAATTGAATGATAGCTCTTGTGGCAAACTCTACTAGTGGTAGATACTTTTCCCAGCTCCCTTCTCAATATAAAACGCAAGTTCTAAGCATTTCCTCCGAAGTCTGAATAGTCCACTCTAACTGACCATATTTCTGCGGTGAACCTTTATCCCAAGTGCCTTCTAAAATTCTCTCCAAAATGTGGATGTGAACTTTTGCATCTTGATCTATACAATGCTGATGAGAACTCCATGTAACCTCACAATTCCTCTGATGTGAATCTGCGCCAACTGATCGGCTCCATTTATTTTCTTAATCACTAGGAAATGAATGGACTTGGCGAATATATCCATAATAACCCAAATAGCATTTCTCTCACCGTATGTGGTCAGCAAACCAGTCCCAAAATCCGTAGTCACCATGTCCCATTTCCACTCACTAGCACTGGATGCTCAGTCTTAACTATCTGACATGTCTGACACTCTGATACAAATGTAGCAACATCTTTATTCATACCAAGTCAATGATAATAACTCTTCAGATTTCCGTACATCTTAGTTGTCAGCCACTCTAAAATTGTAGTAATTTTTTTTTTTTTTGAATCTTCAGCAATTCCTGATTCTGAAACCATTTGACCTAAAATTCATTTTTTTTGTCAAACTACTCATATAGAGCTAGCAAAATGCTCCCCAAGCTCACATAACAACTGTAACTGCTCAGCATGCTCCTCTATGCTCCAAGAATAAACAAAAATATCATCGTTGAAGACAATAGCGCACTTATCCAAGTGCTCACGGAAGACTTTATTCATAAAGTTCATGAATGCTACCGGTTCATTTGTCGACCCAAATGGTATCACCACAAACTCATAATATCCACAACGTCAATACTCTTCAGCTATAGCAATCTAATGATACCCTGATGCCAAGTCAACCTTCGAGAACTATGAACCTCCATGCAGTTAATCCAAAAATCTCATCAATGCGATGGTTACCATGTCCAAGTCTCTGTAGTCACTACAAAGTCTGAAACTCCCACCTTTCTTCGCTGCAGCAGAACTGGTGCTCATGGTGAAGTACTCGTCCTGATAAAATCATTATATGGTAAATCTACTATATACTTTTTCAGCTCGGCCATCTCTGCTGGCCCTAATTGGTATGGGACTAGTGAAACCTGTGATGTTCTTGGTTCCAAATCAATCGCAAAACCATCACTTCTTTCTGGTGGTGATTCTAAAAGCCTCAAATACATCCTCATACTTTGTAATAACAGGATTATCATGCAGTTCATGCTGTCCATCATTCTTAACCATTGAAATTGTTGCCAAAATTCCATTTGCTCTTCTATCCAAAAGCGCATCAGTATGTAGCTTGGCGACAATAAAAACTCTCATCGGCTCCAGGAATAAGAACTCTTGCCCTCTAGCAAATCAACACTACTTGATGTCATGAAAATGAATCCATCCCACATTAGACATCATAAAAACTCCTCTCCATCTCTGACGCCTCTCTGAATAACTCGACCTCTCCAAGCACAACTGGTACAACTCAATGCATATAAATAGCTCCCGACGTCCTACGTCAGTTGTCTGAACTAACACATATCTGAAACGATCAACACAACCCATGACTGGCAAACATGCCAAGTGCAACTCCAATATCACCACAACGCCAACAGGCGCACCCACACTCTAACATCGGTCTCTACAAAGTTTCAAACCAAGCATACATCCACAATAGCCAATACACTCGAACACAAAACCACAAATTCCAACCAATGGCTCATACCTCGTATAACATAAGCTCATGCATCGGAAACTTGTGGACTGATGACATGAAGTTGGGTGGTGGTAGTAACATCACATATCCACTCGTGAACAACCTCGGAATAATGACTGAAGAATCGGATAAATCTCTGAGCAATCTGACAAACTGACATCACCCATCTGCTGAATGTGGGAACCGAAATTCACACCGTCGATTTTAATGAATAAAATATGGAGGAAAGCAAGGAAAACCCTACTTTCCTTGAGGTCCGAATTCTCTGCGACAGCCAACGACAAGTGACCAAATAAATGCGGAAAAGGGGTTGTTAGGAGTTGGGACTGGACCTTAAAAAGGCTGCCTACGTACCCCTTTCGAGGATCAAGTCGGACGTAGTTCAGTTAGAAAGAATTGAACAAGAGATCAAACTGCCTGGGCGAGTTCGTCCAGTACGAGCGTTGGTCATAGAAACAGGCATGTCCAAGATTATGCCGAGGGTTTTTATGTGCGGAGATCTGAAGTTAAAGAATTGTTAGATCCTTCCGAGAGGAACAGAGGTCTGCAGATAAGATAAAACTAGAAGAAGAGGCGGCCAGACATTCTAAGTCCTGCCTTGCTAGTCTAACCACCAAAGTTCTAAGTTCTCTAAGCTAGCATGAGTTTTCTAAGTCTAAAGTCTCGGATCCTTTTTCTTCTGCTCCAGCTCTCCTTATATAGTTGCTTTAGGTCGGTGGCCCGTTTATTCCTTTGCCTTCGGGCCCAAGTTTATCTCTTTTTGGGAATATTCCATTTTCCGTCGATCTTCGTAATAATCCTCGGATCTTGACATTTATTTTCGGAAACTTAACATTTATCCTACTTCTGAGAGTTAGGATAAACCGTCATAATCCCTATGGGCTTGGATCCCCTATGAGATTGTAGGTGGGCCTCTAGACAAGTTTGGATCCTTGCGGACCGTTTTTAGGCCTTTGGGGGTGTATACGATTTTCTCGGTTTTAATCGTAAAACTTCGAGAATAACTTTAATCAAAACGAAGCGAGAAGTATGTGGTCCCGAAGGACGGACGTCACAGCTATCAGAAGATACGGGAGTTGAAGTAAGTCGGACAGGTCGGGATCAGGTTAGCTCGTCGGTCGAGCCAACCCGCGTGCTGGTCGAGCTCGCCTGGCTAGTATACCAACGCTGTGGCTGAGGTCGCCAGCGAGCTGACCTGCGTGCTGGTCGAGCTCGCCGGGCGAGCACACCCACGCCGGGGTTGAGCTCGCCGGCGAGCTGACCGACATGCTGGTCGAGCTGGCCGGGCGAATACACCCATGCTAGGGCTGAGCTCGCCGGCGAGCTGACCCGCGTGCTGGTCGAGCTCGCCGGGCGAGCACACCCACGCCGAGGTTGAGCTCGCCGGCGAGGTTACCCGCATGCTGGTCGAGCTCGCGGGCCAGTACACCCACGCCAGGGTTGAGCTCGCCGGCGAGCTGACCCGCGTGCTGGTCGAGCTCGCCGGACGAGTACACCCATGCTGGGGCTGAGCTCGCCGGCGAGCTGACCCGTGTGCTGGTCGAGCTCGCTGGGCGAGCACACTCACGTCAGGGTTGAGCTCACCGGCGAGCTGACCCGCGTGATGGTCGAGCTCGCCAGGCGAGTACACCCATGCCGGGGTTGAGCTCGCCGGCGAGCTGACCCGCGTGCTGATTGAGCTTGCCCGGCGAGTACGCCCATGCTGGGGCTGAGCTCGCCGGGTGAGTACAACAATGCTGGGGCTGAGCTCGCCGGCGAGCCGACCCGCGTGCTGGTCGAGCTCGTCCGGCGAGTACACCCATGCAGGAGTTGAGCTCACCGGCGAGCAGACCCGCGTGTTGGTCGAGCTTGCCGGGCGAGTACAAACACGCCGGGGTTGAGCTAGTCGGCGAGCTGACCCGCGTGCTGGTCGAGCTCGCCGGGCGAGTACACCCACGCCGGGGTTGAGCTCGCCGGCGAGCTGACCTACCTGCTGGTCGAGCTCGCCTGGCGAGTACACCCATGCCGGGGTTGAGCTCGCCGGCAAGCTGACCCGCATGACGGTCATACTCGCCAGGCGAGTACGCCCATGCTGGGGATGAGCTCACCGGCGAGCTGACCCGCGTGCTGGTCGAGCTCGCCGGGCGAGTACACCCACGCCGGGGTTGAGCTCGCCGGGCGAGCTGACCCGGGTAATGGATCAACTCGCCGGACGAGTACACCCAAGAGGTGGTCGGGACAGTGACTTTGTTCTCTTCGTAAAATCTCAACGGAAACTCTGATTGAGACGAAACGAAAGCCATTTTGATCTAGACTCAAAGGAGAACAAAGGTGAGCTTTTCCTAGGGCTAGGTGCCCATTACAGAGGGCGAGGTGACCCGCGTGATGGTCGAGCTCGGCCGGCGAGAACCCCCATGCCGGGGTTGAGCTCGCTGGCGAGCTGACCCGCGTGCTGGTCGAGCTCGCCGGGCGAGTACACACACGCCGGGATTGAGCTCGGCGGCGAGCTGACCCGCGTGCTGGTCGAGCTCGCCGGGCGAGTACACCCATGCCGGGGTTGAGCTCGCCGGCGAGCTGACCCGCATGATGGTCATACTCGCCAGGCGAGCTGACCCGGGTGATGGTTCAACTCGCCGGACGAGTACACCCAAGAGGTGGCCGGGACAGTGACTTATTTCTCTTCGTAAAATCTCAACGGAAACTCTGATTGAGACGAAACGAAAGCCATTTTGATCTAGACTCAAAGGAGAACAAAGGTGAGCTTTCTCTAGGGCGAGGTGGCCATTACAGGGGGCGAGGTAACTCGCGTGATGGTTGTACTCGCCGGGCGAGTACAACCACGAGGTGGCCGGGACAGTGACTTTGTTCTCTACGTAAAATCTCAACGGAAACTCCGATTGAGACAAAACGAAACCCATTTTGATCTAGACTCAAAGGAGAACAAAGGTGAGCTTTTCCTAGGGCAAGGTGGCCACTACATAGGGCGAGGTGACCCGCGTGGTGGTTGCACTCGCTGGGCGAGTACACCCACGAGGTGACCCGCGTGATGGTTGTACTCGCTGGGCGAGTACACCCATGAGGTGGCCAGTACAGTGAATTTGTTCTCTTCGTAAAATCTCAACGGAAACTCTGATTGAGACGAAACGAAAGCCATTTTGATCTACACTCAATGGAGAGCAAAGGTGATCTTGCCGTAGGGCGAGGTGGCCATTACAGAGGGCAAGGTGACCCGCGTGATGGCTTTACTCGCCGGGCGAGTACACCAACGAGGTGGCCGGGACAGTGACTTTGTTCTCTTCGTAAAATCTCAACAAAAACTCCGATTGAGACGAAACGAAAGCCATTTTGATCTAGAATCAAAGGAGAACAAAGGTGAGCTTTTCCTAGGGTTAGGTGTCCTGGTAAGACCAAGCTCTGACCTCCTTTCGTTTTGCCGTTTGTTTCCTGAGAGTTGTTTGTCGGAGAGATTGGATATTCTATTTCGAGATCTTGTCGTATAACCTCTTTTCGATTTATACGAGACTTTTTGTTCCGAGAAATACTTTCCGGGGACTTTCAGGCATTGATTCCGTCGTGACTGATTTTGACCCCAACACTGAACAAGTGGCTAGAACTCTGATAACCGAAAGATGAATGACGGTGATTTTACTCATCGTCCCAAAAGAGACAATTGGTTTAGTAACTACTGGACATAATGGTTCTAAAAGAATTTCTAGAGACTGTTTTTTTATATAATTATAATTTATTTTATATTATTTGAAAACCGAATCCTCTGACCGCCTTCCCGGGACGGAACCGGGACGGAACCCCGCTCTGATACCAAATTGTGACACCCGTCACCTCTTATCTGGAGAACAGCGTGCCACTAATAATACCTCATAATAACATAGCCCATATACACAATTCAACCCACCATAAGCCCAAATAAAAATCCGAATAAAAAGCCCCGTAGCACCAATCCGTCCAAATATCATATACTCGTCTGTCTCACCTGAACTGAGAAGAAAAGAGGGGTGAGCAACAGGGGAGTCGCTCAGCAAGGTATGGGATGCTAAACCGCAAACAACAGACATGAGTAAATATAACTCCCACTATGGAAGTTTAGCTCTAACATGAAACAAACATGATGCCTAATGCATCACACAGACACAAACAATGCGGTGATAGCACATGGCTAGTCCATACACCCCGCATTTCCTCATAAGAATATAATACATACGCTGCGTCGCTAGTACAGTCTGTCTCTGTACCCCCGCCCTCCAAAGCTTCATCGAATGCAAAAGTCTCTGCACCACGCACCACACAAAGCTGCGTCGCTAGCCCAGACATCTCTGAGCCCCCGTCCTCCATAGTGGAGTCGCTAGTTCAGGCATCCCTGAACCCCCGCCCTCGCACATAGTCTCTACTCATAACTATGTACATATATATATATCTCATAACTTAACATCATACAATCCAATCAATAGTTGAATCCTCTAGACCCCTAATTCTAGTTTACAAGAAATAAACTAACTACCAATCACGACTCAAACATACTTTATTCATGTTTCGATATCTAAACCTATCATAGGAAGAATTCTACACTGGTACAGGATTTACGGAGTAGACCCTCACCTTTGCCACATGTCTCTGGAGAAAACCTGAGAAGCACCAAATGACATTGACGGCTCTAAAACAGCAACTCTGAAACTCTCTAAAAAATAAAAGAATATGATGATTCTGGCAGAACAGAACCCTCAAGAAGACAAATGAATATCTCAAGAACTTACCGTTAACTTTTCAATCCCTCCGGTCAGAATCTGTCCATTGCCACCGAGTTTTCTCCGATCGGCCACCATTTGATTAACCAAAATAGCTTCATCTCCAGGCCGGTCGCTAACGTAGACTGCACGGATACCTCTAACGGAAACAAGCATAATTCTCAGAAAATAACTCGGAATGACGATCCGCTTCTTGGAGATGATAGATAAAAGAGTTAACTACTTACTAAAAAATTTCCATACTGAAATCTTCTTTTTTGGTCAATCGTTTTGCCTTTATGCTGAGACTGGTCGGAACCGTCTCTGCATCGCAACAGCTTAAGTTGATTCTTGGCCAAGAAGCAACGTCTATAACCTTTGCTGTACAACTCCGATCTCGTTTCAGTTTCCTGCTACAAATTCCTAGAAATGAGATCTATCCAGAAGGCCATGTTTTACAGCCTAATCTCCCTTGAGTCGAACTAGAAACCTCTAGCAAAACCTCAACTCGGCCATGGATCCAATGATGCAAGTGAACATGATGAAGAGATGCAGCGGCTCAACTTAGCTTCGATCAATCAGATACCAGTTGGCGACAACTCAGACAGTGACGGTATATCTCCGGTGTACTATGATAACTCCGGTCATCCAGCCATGGTGGTGATGAAGATGGTGGTTTCGTCGTTGCTTAACCTCTCCTCCACATCTCCGATCTACTATGATCTAATGAACGCACTAACGGCGGCTCGGATGAGAAAGGCTGCCTCTCTGACGATAGACGGTGGCTCCAACAATGGACTGCAACGTTGGCTGCGATGTGATGCAAGACGGCACGAGGGAAGATGGCTGCAATGGTGATTACGGCTAGGTAAAATAAGAGGAAGGGAGATGCGTACAATCATATATATATATATAAACTGGGTCGTTACATTAACAGTGGATTTCAATAGAAAGATTGATGTTGTCTACACCAACCTGAATACAAAGTTTTAAGCTTTGAACACTCATGTGAAGAAGTTATACACTCAGGTGGTTAAGACAGGAGTACCTGTAAAGAAGCACGAAGCCTTAACAAGGGGGATGAGTGAAGAAGCAACAAAGCACCACATGAATGCCGTCACGGATGATGATTTCTGGCAAGTGGTGAAGCATGAGAAGCTGCAAGAAGGAGATTTCAAGGTTGAAAGCTCGATGAGTTTCGGCGAGTCAAATTGGTGTCGACCGACGTCAACATGTGACCATCGATCGATAGACTCTACACCGAGTCGATCGACGAGCTTTGACGAGCATCGATCAATGCCATCAGCTGAGTCGAGGGCTTCGTGTAATGCTGCGAGGATAATGACTCACGAGGAGTTCGCAGCAAGACACCTACATTCACCCAGCCCTTTTTACGTCAACATCGATCGGCATCAAGAACCAGCCATCGATCGACAGAGCGTGAACGGCATCGATCGACAACCTCCAGCACCCATCGATCGATGCGCACCTCTCACATACCGAGTGCAGTTACCAAAGGTTGATGTAGCAGCACTCAATTAACTTAGAAAACAATCCAAACCTTTAGATACCCCACCAGACACCGCCAGCACTCAACCTAAAGATGCACCAGATCCTATGGAATTAGATAAGGTTACTGAAGGCAGAACCTTGAGGAGAAGGAATGAACGGATTACCAAGCATCTGAAGAGGTGATACGATGCTCAAATTACCCTAGAGCAACCTTACTCTCATCAAAAGAGGTCAAGTTGTAGTACTTAGGGATCGAATCCACAGGGAGCGTTGGAACACAATAGATCTTATTATATTTAAGCTAGGTCAAAGATTTCAAAGCAGTAAATTGCAAGTAACTTGAAACTGGTGAGCAAGACAATTACTCAAGTGATTGTTTTGGGTGTTAACTAAGATGGTGAAGGTGTTAGATCTAGGATTACTATTCAGGTTATTAGGATTATAATAGTATGAATGCTTATATTAGATGCTTGCATGATATTAAAGAACCCAACGAAGCAATAGCCCGACTGTCGTCGCCGACTATCTTACACTAGAATTGATGAATCTCAATTGATTATTCACCAAAAGGCGTCGATCGACCTGCCAATGCACGTATCGATCAATGATGCCTCTCGTATATCGATCGATGACTCTATAGGAGTATTGATCGATACGATACTAGCGAGCTTTAAGCGTGTGGTTGAATACGGTTCACTAGCGAATTTGCCAAGTCAGCTGTCGCTTGTTCCCAGCAGAATTCTTAGCTCAGAGAAGATAGATCCAAGGACTTTATCTCTGTATTCATGTATAGGTTAGCTACTCCTACACAAGCATTAAGAATGATCTTCTAAGATGAATATCACATGCTCAAGTATTCATATTTGGGGCTAATCCCTCAACCTATTTGAATCCTAAATCCAACAAAGGTGTTTACTCAGACATGGCTGAGTAGAACATCATAACAATAATAATAAAATGCATAGATAGAATAGAATAGAAATAAAGGTGTTCAAGAAAACTCTCAATATATGTAACTCTCTCTCTCACAGAAAAAAGAACTAAGAAAGGTAGAAGAGACTAAGAAAAGCTGTAAGAAAGACTCTGTAAAAAAAAATTATATCTTTGCCAAAACACTTAGGCAATACTTACATACTTAGGAATAATTAGTTTAAAACTCGTCAAGGGCATTTTGGTAAATAGGTGATTGCTTGGGCTTCAAGTCGGCTGTAATCAAAATGGGCTTCTGCGGCTTGAATATCGATTGATTACACTGGATGTGTATCGATCGATGCATCTCTCTCCTTGTCGACCCTGAGGGGGTCGATATGGCCTCCTTAGGTGATATCTCTAAAATGCTCCAAAATGCTCCTAAAACATCATATTTCTTCCAAATGCTCCTGAACCTGAAAATATACAAAATAGACTCCAAAACATACTAGATAAATCCTAAAACTCTCAGATATCAGGGGTAAAATCGGGTCAAATATAAGGTCTATCAACTCTCCCAGACTTAACCTTTTGCTTGTCCTCAAGCAAAGACAATGGTAGTCTCTCTGATAAGCTTTTAGGAAAAACAGGGACTCAAAAGAATTCAAAGATCTTAGTCATTTCTTTCTAGTAATGCAAACCAAATCAAAGTCATCCTAACTACAAAAGTACATTATACCATAGCCTAGTATAGCAACCAAATTCATCTAGCCAGCAACTTAGCAAATCCTGAATGACTCACCCCGCTACTAACCTCATTTCTTTCAATAAATAAAAATGTAGGCTTTACCTTGGGAATATCGATCAGAGGACACATGGATTCTTACTCAAACAAGTTTCTGAACACACAGGTAGTCTTCCCTGATTCCTTTCTTCCCTTTCTCTCTTCTCCGATTCCAAATGGTTTCAATCCCAATGAACAATGATAGATGTTGGGGTCGAAATCTGATATGACAAAGTTGACATCCAAATGTCCGTAAAAATTAACATAAGATTTTTACGTTCTCAAGAAAGGTAACTTATACGAAGAACATGCGGTAAAATCCTGTTTTAAAGAATTCAAACAACGATTTCTTAAAACAACGACTCAATGCTATCGTTGGTCCAAACGTCTGTAAACAACATCTCAAGCATCATATCATTGCGACAGTCTCGGACGCTTGGACGATGGGTTCTCACAACAAATTTTTCAGTCCACGGCGCAAACTCGGTTGCGATGGCGACCGAGTCACAAAAAATAGCTCGGTTGCTATAGCGATCGAATCGCGAAAAGAAGCTCGGTCGCTATAGCGACCAAACATGAATGCATCCCGGTCCTTCCGTAGCGTCCGAAGTCTTCCAAAATGACGATACAACGTAAAACTATGCAGTCTCGACTATCCTCATTACAACCTTCCGCAAACCATGGCTTAACCATTTCTTGATTTCCAATCAAATGGAATCCTTGGTCTGGTTTTACGATAAAAACCACGGAAATTATCTTTATCAAATAAACCGTAATAAACGTCCCGAATCAAAAGACGGTCCAAGGAGTCCTAAAACTTGATTCGAGGCCAACTTACGATTTCTTAAAACCAATAAACGCTATGCCGGTTATACTTGGTGAGATAAACATCAAATTCCGCGGATAAATGGAAAGTTTCCGCAAATAACCATGAAGATCGGAAAAATGGAATATCTCCACTTTTTGGACAATGACGGTTTAAGGACAAAAGAGGAAGGCGTAAACCGACCTAGAAGGGAGTATATAAGAAGTTCAAGACGAGAGGCATAAAGGAGAACTTTTTCACAGCAAACTTAGCACTTAGAGCAATTTAGGCATTTTTCCGTTTTTGTTATTCGAGCTGCGACTCAATTAGGTTTAGCCGCCTTCGGGTATTAGACTAGGAATCTCGCCGACAGCTCTCGTAGCCAAAGCATCTTGCCTTGTTTTTACGCTCAAACGCGAATTCGGAAATAAGATCTTTATTTGCTCTTTTTACGATTCTTTATTATTATTATTCTCGTTTTATTTCGTGTTCTGATTGCTTAGCGTGTGGTTTCTCAGAAATCCGGGACCTCGGGGAAATTAGGGTTTTCCTAATTTCCTTATTTATACGATATATTGACGGTGCGAATTTCGGTTCCCACAGTTAGGCGCTAGAAGGAGGGGGGGGGGTACGGATCAATCTTACTCATAGCCAGCAAACGCTCAAACAGACATGACAATTGACGACGCGACGTACTTGCAGACTCCTCTCAACGGAGTAAACAAGGACGCCTGAACACTCCAGCAGCGGATGTATCCGCTGCCTACGCACTGCTAACGCCGCACGCCGACGAAGTTCAAAAGATGCTCTCTGCCTACGAAAAGAGGTCAGAAGAGCAGGATAAACTCGTGGGAACCTTGACCAAACAGGTTCAAACCCTAACGGCAAGGACTCAGAGTCCTCCCTCGTGGAGCTCGAAGCTCAGCGGAAGGAGGCTCGAAGTTCGCAACCCCACGGATAGGCCTGGAACTGAGGAACGCCCCTCCGGACAAAACCCTAGCAAAACATCCCCTGTCGAGAAAAGCAACTCGAAAAATCCTCTGCCGTCAAAAAAGGACACTGAGGTGGATGAAGTCGAGCACATCGACTTGGAGCCCAGCGAAGACTCCGAGGAAGACGCCGACGTCCATCCAAGATGAACCAGGATCCGATCGGCTCGGGAAGATTCCCCATTCGACAAGCCCATGATGGAAGAAGCGGAAAACCTCTACTGGGTCGAACAGGAGGTGCTGGCTGAAAAGCAAACCGAGATTACTCGCAGCAAACGCCGAAAAGCTCGGAAAGCCGCTGAGGAGAATCCGTATATTCGCAATCTCCGCGATTACATCACCAAAACCGCTGCGGAAGTAAGGGCTGTGAAATCGCAGATCCATCACGCCACGAGTGCTGCCCCAGAAATCGACAGATTACTCGAGGGAGCTCGTAAATCGCCTTTCACCGCACGCATCTCCGACATCAAGGTGTCTAATCCAGGGAAGCTCAAAGTACCGATTTACAACGGTACGACCGATCCTAAAGCACATCTCCAGGCAATCCATATCACTATGGGAAGGGCTAGATATAAAGAAGACGAAAGAGACGCAGGCTATTGCCATCTGTTCGTCGAGAATCTGGAGGGAGCAGCGCTCGAGTGGTTCGCTCGCTTAAAGCGAAACTCCATCAGAAGTTTCCGCCAGCTTGCATCGGAATTTCTCAAACAGTATTCTATGTTCATAGATAGAGAAACTTCCGATGTCGACCTCTGGAGTCTGTCCCAGAGAGAGGACGAGCCCCTCCGAGAGTTCATGGGTCGGTTCAAACTGATCATGTCAAGCGTCAGCGGAATCAGCGACAAAGTTGCCGTAGACGCGCTCAGGAAGACGCTCTGGTACAATATGAAGTTCAGAAAGTGGATAACACTCGAAAAACCTCTCACAATCCAAGGCTCTCCACAAAGCCTCGGACTACATAATGATCGAAGAAGAAACGAAAGTCCTGTCGCAGAAACATAAGCCGACGAGGAATTCTTCGAAAGATGCAGACCCGAAATCGAAAAAGAAGACTCTCATAACGACAAGTACGTCCACCACGAGGGAGAAGAGCTCCAAGGCGCACACAACTACGCGATCAATTCGAAGCAGGCAAAGCTTCGGGGAACACGTGGAATCGCAACCAAAATTACGACGAAAACGTCTACTGCGAGTTCCATCAGACCAGGGGCCACTCCACGACCAACTGTAAAGTCCTGGGGGTGAGACTGGCCGCGAAGCTGCTTTCTGGAGAACTCTCTGGAGTAACCAGCATCAAGGATCTCATCCTCGACACCGAACGTCCACCGAGACCCGATAAAAACCCTCCCGCGGAAAACTCCTCTCCAAGAAATCAGGCAGGAGTTAAACGCGGAAGGAGATCGGACGACAAGGGGAATGATAACAACCGCAGTAGGTTCAACATGATCATCGGGTGATCGCAGTACTGCAAGGACTCAGTCTCGGCCATCAAAGCCTACCAACGGAAAGCCGAGTCAAGTGCGAACTATCCCACATGGTCTCCTCCCCGAGATGGTCAGGACAATTCGGTGACATTCACGGAAGAAGAAGCCAGCGTAATCGATCAGCCTCACTGCAACCCCCTCGTCATAGATCTCGTGATAAGGGATCTTGAGGTCGCGAGACTACTCATCGATACCGGAAGCACAGTCAACGTGATCTTCCGCGACACCCTCAAAATAATGAACATCGATCTCAGAGAAATCACCCCTGTGCCTAAGCCATTGACGGGTTTCTCCGGACAAATGTCCATGACTCTAGGATCCGTCCAGCTACCCGTCATGGCAAAAGATGTCACGAAAATAGTTGACATCGCAGTGGTAGACAGCCCGGCTGTCTACAACGTGATCATGGGAACTCCGTGGCTAAACGCCATGTAGGCCGTTCCCTCAACGTATCACCTGGGCGTCAAATTCCCAACAAGAACTGGAATTGCAGCCTTTTGGGGTTGTCAAAAACAGTCGCGACTTTGCTTCTTTGCGGAACATAAGTTAAGACAGATCACGGCAACCTCCATGGTAAAACGCAAGCGCACTCAGCCTCCTGCCCAAGATTCTCCGACAAAAGACGCGGCGACATCTTCCGTAGAAGCAAAATCGGAAATCGGAACCCAAATCGGTTTCGACGACGACATCGCAACTCAACGGGAAGAGAAAAATCCCGACAAGGACGTCGACCCTGCGACTAAGGCGGTCGACGCGCCACTAACCGCCGAGTAAGACACATTTGCGGCACAATCAGAACTACGAGATGGCTTGATCTTCGAAAGAGGTACGTAGGCAGCTCATCGAAAGACGAGTTCAGCTATCCCACTCTCTAAAAAGGGGGGGAGTGGGTACGTATACTCGTATACTCCCACCTTTTAAAATTTCCGATGCACCTTTGTAATTGTGTTATTTTAACCATAATAAAAACAAAATTTTTTTACAATACGCATCTTTTTACTCTTCAAGATAAAAATCGCAAGACATTCTCATCTTATCGTTTGATAAAAGTCGAGAAAATTACGCAAGTATTCCAGAAAATCGAAACACGAAAGTATAATCTCTGAAAATAACGACGAGACGTCGCAAAGTTAGATTCAGGATTATATGAACGACCATCCAAACCCGATAACAAAACATCAAAACTTATACCCCGCTTGTCGATTGGCCCCGACGAGCACATCAGCCGTCTTAAACAAACGCAACTCAATCGTTCCTTAAAGAATGATTCTCTAACATCAGACACAAGGATAAAAGCGCACAATAAAAATTCCAAAATTTTGGTCTAGCACTTCCATTTGTCTTAAAAATAGTCTCTGGAGAGATGCTCGTATCACACAAGTCAAATAAGCCGCGAACCTAACGCGGACTTTAAATCGATACGAATCAGGTTGAAATCACGAAAGGAAAACTCATAGCCGGCTTGTCACCGCATAAAACTTTAAATATCGAGAGTAAACCTAGGTCTTGCCCTAAACCCAGCACACAGGTCTCTAACATCTCAAAGACATGATATCTAAAAATGATACAAGATCGTAAAACATGTCACTCCGTTCAATATCTCAGCGTTCCAATCACCACAAGTCTTGCGACGGACCTTAAAAGGAAACAATAGATCGAACGTCTCATTGGTGATAAGTACGAGACGACAACTCAGATTTGTGGGAACCGAAAATTCCCACCGTCAAGTTTTGTTGATTTGGAGGAAAGCCAAGTAAACCTAGCCTTCCCTGAAGGTCCCGGTTATCTGCTGGGCCACACACGACACAATCAATATAACGGAGAAATAGTAAATCAGAAAAAATCGTAAGAACAAAAGATAGAGCAAAAGGTCTTATTTCCGAATTCGCGTTTAAGCATGAACAACAGGAAAGAGATCGGCTACAAGAGCTGTCGTTGAGTTCCCTAATCCAGCCACCTATATCTAACCTAGTTGAGTCGCAGCTCGCTAGTAAAAACAGAAAAAAGTGCCTAAGTTGCTCTAAGTGCTATGTTGCTCTCAAAAGTTCTCTCTCTTGCTCCTCTCCCCAAGCTCTCCTTATATACTCCTCTTAGGACGGTCTATTTCTCCTTTGGGCCGATTCTATTGCGAATCGGGCTTCTTCCATTTTCGTCGGTCTTCATGTTTATCGGCAAACTTGACATTTATCTTCAAGAAACCTGACATTTATCTTCGCGAAACTTGACATTTATCTCTTTATGTAAAGATAAACATGGGCCGTCATGTCCAGCTCGACTTGATCTCATGGAAAGTCGTAAGTGGGCCGTTTGGTCGCGTTCGGGCCTTCTGGGGCTGTTGTTCCGACGGTGGACATTTTATGATTTCACGAGAAACTAGCCTGCCATGGTACTTGTTTTGGCGAAGGAACCCCAACTCCTCGTATAGTCTAGATGACTGGTGTTTCTAGAATAATCGCGATCGTTTTATACGATTAATCAAAATCCATTCGTCAACCGAACCTTTGGTGGTCTTCCGAAGCCTTCCCGAATTATTTAGACCAAGACAAAATGAGGTTCTTAGGTTTCTTGTCTTCAAGGAGTTGAACGGTGAGTCTTCGAGCAAAGATACAAAATGCAGAATTGGACTAGTTGTCGAGATGGTTTTGCGGGGAGAAGGTCGCACATGTTGAGTAGTCCGTACGCGGGCGCCCGTGACTTGGACATGGACGCTGGCGCCGGCGCCCATGACCAGTACGGGCGAGCTGGCACCCGGCGGACAAGCATCGGCGAGCGGCGCGCCCGGACAAGCACGGCGAAGCCGGCGCCTGACCAGCATCGGCGAGCCGGCCGACCAGCATCGGTGAGCCGTCGCCCGCCGACCAGCATCGGCGAGCCGGCGCCTGGCCAGCACGGCGACGGTGCGCGGGCCAGCACGAAGAACTTGCGGTAAAATCTTGTTTTAAAGAATTCAAACAACGATTTCTTAAAACAATGTCACAATGCTATCATTGGTCCAAACGTCCGTAAACAACATCTCAAGCATCATATCATTGCGACAGTCTCGGACGCTTGGACGATGGGTTCTCACAACAAAGTTTTCAGTCCACGGCGCAAACTCGGTCGCGATGGAGATCGAGTCACAAACAATAGCTCGGTTGCTATAGCGATCGAATCGCGAAACAAAGCTCGGTCGCTATAGCGACCAAACATGCATGCATCCCGGTCCTTCCGTAGCGTCCGAAGTCTTCCGAAATGACGGTACAACGTAAAACTATGCAGTCTCGACTATCCTCATTACAACCTTCCGCAAACCACTTCTTAACCATTTCTTGATTTCCAATCAAATGGAATCCTTGGTTTGGTTTTACGATAAAAACCGCGGAAATTATCTTTAGCAAAGAAACCGTAATAAATGTCCCCAATCAAATGACAGTCCAAGGAGTCCTAAAACATGATTCGAGGCCCACTTACGATTTCATAAAACCCATAAACGCTATGACGGTTATGCTTGGTGAGATAAACATCAAATTCCGCGGATAAATGGAAAGTTTCTGCAGATAACCATGAAGATCGAAAAAATGGAATATCTCCATTTTTTGGACTATGAAGGTTTAAGGGCAAAAGAGGAAGGCGTAAACCGACCTAGAAGGGAGTATATAAGGAGTTCAAGACGAGAGGCATAAAGGAGAACTTTTTCACAGCAAACTTAGCACTTAGAGCAATTTAGGCATTTTTCCGTTTTTGTTATACGAGCTGCGACTCAATTAGGTTTAGCCGCCTTCGGGTATTAGACTAGAAATCTCGCCGACAGCTCTCATAGCCGAAGCATCTTACCTTGTTTTTACGCTCAAACGCGAATTCGGAAATAAGATCTTTCTTTGCTCTTTTTATGATTCCTTATTATTATTCTCGTTTTGTTTCGTGTTCTGATAGCTTGGCGTGTGGTTTCTCAGATATCCAGGACCTCAGAGAAATTAGGGTTTTCCTACTTTCCTTATTTATACGATATATTGACGGTGCGAATTTTGGTTCCCACAATGGAGTACATCTTGTTCATCTTATTGACCTCTATATCTTTTTCTTTTATTGACAAAGTGTAGGCAAATAATGGGGTCTTTGGTAATTTACCTATCCCTTGCTTCCACAATGTGTGATCATTCCTTTGAATCAGATTAATGGGGTCCTTGGTAATTTACCTATCCCTCTTCATCTCAGGAAATCATTTCAATCTTTTCATCTTTGGTGGATGCTGAAGAGAGAAGAGAAGGGAATTAGAAACACACAGACCTTTTATTACCTTCCAGGCTTTGCATGAGGAATCCGATCCAATGTATACCAAGCCCCAAGACAAGCAGGTAATGTCAGTATTAGGTTGGAGGTTAGCTTTGGTTCCTTCAAACATTCTTAGCAAGTGCTAACAGAGTAGACTGGTTGATCCACTTTAGTATCTCTAGTACTTATGCAATCAAATTAATCTAAGACTGGTCTAGAAAGTGATTAGATGACAAGTATTGAACTAAATAGATCATTGCCCCTTTCTAAACTTAATAAAAAATTCAAATAGGACTCAAAATAGTAGATGAACAATAGATAATCATTAATAATCCCCTCAGACTTAAATTACACTGTCACCAGTGTAAAACAGTCGGAGTTTTAAGAAATCAAAACATAAATGCGAAATTGAACAAGTTAGAACTTTATACCTGACCGATACCATATCGATCGATGTGGATGAACTCGTGTCGATTGTGGCGGATGTAGCGTCGTCGATCGATGTCGACTTGGTCGTGTCGGTCGATAGTGAAGGTAAACGTCTACACGATTTTTTTTTGTGCATAGATTGTAATGAAATAAAATAAAGTACCTAATAGTAGTGGGTTGCCTCCCACTCAGCGCTTTGTTATAGTCATTTAGCTTGACTTTGGAGGTTGAATGGCTAGTTGGTGTGAAAGGAGTTGTTTGCTTATGTGCAAACATCCTCTGGTTCTGTGGACTTAGTGGCTTTGAAGCTTCTTGTGGCATCATCTGACTTGGTCCATCTCTTCTTCATGTCTTCTAACTCATCTTTCAATAAGTGTAGCCTCTCCTGTAGATCATCAATGTTGAACTACTGCTCTTCAAGCTGATCATATGTCTTCAATGATGTTTCTGGCAGTTCTTCATGTAGCACATCCATTCTGTCCGTAAGGTACTCTTCTCGGACTGATGGTGTATCAGTATCGATCGATGCAGTTGCTTTGACGTCGATCGATGTCTTGATGCCCTCGTCGATCGATGCACGTGGTGCCATATTGGTCGATGTGAAGTGTGATGGGCGAGTTGCAAGTTGTCTCTGGATAGCTGTGATCTTCTCTTCTATTTCTTCTGTTCTTGTCTGCAGATGTGCAATACTGTTGTCAAAAGGATAGTAGATGTCATCATACCTATTGTAGGATTGTGTCTCTGAATGATATAAAGCTTCATAGATCTCAGGTATCATCTCGTTGACTTCTATCTTGGTGTAGGTAGCTTCTCTTCTGTGAAAGGTTGGCTCTTCTCTTGTGTCTGACCAACGTCTCTTCTTGTTCTGGTAAGTATCATAGGCTCTAGCTCCATACTTTGGTTTGTAATGGAATTCCTTGTTCCATCCATCGTCCATATCGATCGATCGGTAGTGTGTGGTGTCGATCAATTTTGACCACTTCTGCCTGTTGCGAAGTACATGCAATTCCTTTTGCAGCAATGTAATGCCATCGGTTGTCCATCTGAGGTTGGAACTAAGGGTTGTGTAGAATTGATCAAGAGCATGTTCCAATGCGAATTCTTCCCATTTGTTGTCTGTCTTGGCAGTATCTAGAATCTTCGTCCTCGTGGTGTTGAATTCTTCTTTGAGATAGGTATCGAGCGATGTGTTGTCCTTGCTGTCGATCGATTCTTTCTGATGCTCGGCTTGTTCCTGGTCAGGATCGATCAATGTGCTGGTAGGCATGTCGGTCGATGGCGATATCTTTAGGTGAAAATCAAGCTGGTTCTGAATCGTGCCCATCTCCTGCTGGAAAGCATCCATATGTGATTCTAGTGCAATCACATCATCAATCATTGGGTAGTAGGAACTACCAAACTTCTCCTCATAGGAATCTAACTTCTCTTCCAATCTGGTAAAGCGTATGTCGATTGATTGCCTGTAGTGACTATCAATCGATGTAGGATGAGCGTCGGTCGATGAATCCATCTCTCATCGGTCGGTGTGTGATGTGGAAACTCATGGGAGGTGGAGAGTTTCCATTGCTTCCATGCTGCAGCTCCTTGTGGTCTTCTTCTTCTCAAAGTGTTGACATCTTCTGGAAGATTTTCCATTGTCTGAGTGAGGTATTTGATCTTGTCATTGAGTGGATGGTAGACACTATCAAGCTTCCACTTGAAATCATTCATGGAATCACACTGAATGGTGTAGATATCATTGAGCTTATCATCCATCTCTGCTCTGCTGTAAGGATCTGGATCTGCCTGTGTAGCTGGTGTGAATCTTTCGCATGCTCTGCTGTAAGCTGGTTGATATCTTGCATATTTACATGTTTTTAGCATCCATATCTCATGCATTTTTATCATATAAGTTAGGCATTAGGCATCTTTAGGTCCATTTTGCATCCCTTTGTCCTCATCAGGTGTTGGAGTATGCTTTGGTGTGATTTGAGGTGTTTGGAAGCCTTATGGCCCAAAGAGAGGTGAAGAATCAAGTTTGGCCATGAAAAGAGAAGTCAATCCATGATCTGGTCAGGACAAATATGAGCATGGACAGAGGCCTTAGTGATGTCTTCTTTTGCTAAAATTTTGTGGAGACACAGAAAATTGAGTTAGCTTTCCAATGGAAGTGGTTTCAAGTCATTTGGAGCTATATTGGAGGAGTTATGATCAGTTTACTAGAAGCACATCAAGCTGACCAGGGAGAGTGGTCCGGGATGAGCAACCCGGTCGGGAAAAGAGCAGCTGGATGAGAGTGGTCCGGGATGACTAGGCCTAGGAGAGGTACCCGGTCGGGAGAGAAGTGTAGGACGAGACCAGGCCGGGGAGAGCAGGCAGGGAAGGGACACCCGGTCGGGGAAGTGAAGACGCGTCCAAGGCATGGGACGACCGGGTAGGACAAGCCGGAATGCTGAACCCGGTCGAGACGAGGGGCATGACCGGAACGGACGGACCGGCTTCATTCACCCGGTCGAGAAGGATGATCAAGACATGGACGAGGCAGGACCGGGATGGGCCGTCCGAGATGCCGAACCCGGTCGGGAGGAGAGACGACCAGGACGATGGCTGGACCGGGTGAGCAGGAGCGGGTTGGACAACTTGGTCGACCCCAGACCAAAAATTTAGCTTCTCTCCTATTGGCTGAAGCCTAATTGACTCCAAGGACTTTTTAGTAATTTTAATGATGTTTCTAGGTTTTCTAAACCATGTATAAATACTCTTGTATCCCAAAGTTGGGACTTAACTTCCTTTCTCTCAAAAACACATTTAGATCATAAAGAAAGTTTGGATCTTTGATCCTTTTCATCTCATTTCTTTTGTGTTTATTAGATTATCTTCTTCTCTAATCATGTTTAGCCTTGAATCATCATTGATTTTGAGGTTTTCCATGGCTATTAGTGAGTAGATCTATGTAGGGTTCATGGGCTTGGGAGACTAAGGGTGATTAGGTGTAGATCTAAGATGTTTTAGTGTAGATATATCTTTTCCTTGCTTGATTGAGTGTTCTTCTTGCTATTTTGGAGTTGGCCTCTTCAAAATAGAGCTATAGGCATTTCATGCCCGGAAGGTGTTCTATGAAATGCCTGAACCAACTCATCAATGCTTTTAACATCCTTTACCTAAGGGATTAGTTTTTAAAGGTGTTGAGATAGCTAATAGACTTGTTCTTAATGATTGCTTTCATATTATTCAACCTAAGGGAATAGATGCTTGAGATATGTTAGTGAATGAGCATTCATCTAGGGATAGAGCTTGCTTAGGATTGTGTCTAGGCTTAAGGTGTTAGATTGATTGAAAGCTTGCCATCTTAGATTGAAACTTGATCACCCAAAGTCAATTCCCTTGTCCCAAGAACCCCCTTGTCTCATTGAGAAAAAAAGCTTACTCATTTATTGCATTTTTAATATTGTCTTAGTTCATAATCATCTTCTTATCATGGTTGCACTTAGATTAAACATAGGCTTGCATTTGCATTAGAATCACTTAGAATTGGATTGACATCTTGTATACTACAACATTTGATTGGACCCTTCAAAAGTCTATCATCAAATTGGCGCCGTTGCCAAGTTGTAAGTTGATTTTGACATTGGGATTTAGTCATTTGCTTGAGACTAAGTCATTTTTTTTCTTTTATTATGTTATTGCTTCTCCTTGCTCTTTTACCTTTGCATTTCAGGTGTATGATAACTAGAAGCAGAGGTGCATCAAACTTGACACCCACTGTTGATGAAATTGCTACACTTGAGAGGGAGATTGCAAGAAAGAGAAGAGAAGAAGAGCAACAGGCTCACTTGCAGAGATTGGGGTTTGATATGGAGAATCAGCCTCAAGATGGTGATGCCCTAGGGGGCAATGGTCCAAGAGCTGACAACATAAGAGCACAGCGCCCACCACAACAGCCACAGCGCCAAGCTAGAGCCATTGGAGCCTATGATCAACCTCCCATCCATGGTCATAGGTTGGGGATCAGAGCACCAGCTGTGGAGAACAACAACTTTGAGATCAAATCAGGGCTGCTGCATTTGATTGAGAACAACAAGTTTCATGGTCTTGCTGTGGAGGATCCCCTTGATCACTTGGACACATTTGATAGCTACTGTAGCTTGTCCAAGACTAAAGGAGTCTCTGAAGATGCTTTAAAGCTGAGGTTGTTTCCCTTCTCTTTGGGAGACAAGGCACATCTATGGGAGAAGGCTCTTCCAAGTGACTCTATCACAACTTGGAATGACTGCAAGAGGGCATTCCTAGAGAAATTCTTCTCTACCTCAAGAACAGCCAAGATCAGAAATGAGATCTCTAGCTTTCAGCAGAAGAACCTTGAGAGCTTTAGTGAAGCATGGGAGAGGTTAAAGGCCTATTGGTCTCAATGCCCACATCATGGCTTCACCAAGGAGAGTTTGCTTAGTACCTTCTACAGAGGTGCTCTTCCAGAGTTCAGGAGCAGATTGGACACAGCCAGCAATGGTTTCTTCTTGGGCAGAACTGAGCAGGATGCTGAGGAGCTGGTGGAGAACATGGCCAAGAGTGACTCAGTCTACAGTGAGGAGCATGATAGGGTCAACAGAGGCAGTGATGAAGATGATCAGCACACAAGGAAGACGCTGAAATCGCTCCAAGAGAAGTTGGACAAGATTATTGCAGAGAAGGCTAAGCAGGAGCAGATTAACTCCATTGGGAACCAGCAACAACAGCAGCCTGTTGGGCCTAATCAGGTCAATGGTGTAGAAGGTCAAGAGGAGCTGTGCTTCATCAATGCTAATGGCACATGGTACAGGAAAGAGCGCAACTTGCAGTACCAAAACAACTATCAGCAAAGACCTTACTACAACAATCAGCAAGGAGGTTACCAAGCCAACCAGTCTACTCAGCCCCAAGGAAGCTCTTCTCAAGCTCAAGCTCCAAGTTCAAAAATGGAGTCCATGTTCTAGCAACTCTTAGAAGCTCAAGAAAGAAATGCTAAGAACATTGGTGGTGAGTTCAAGAACATCCATGCCAAAATTGATAAAACCTATTCTGACCTCAACAACAAGTACATGCAACTTGCCTCTCATCTCAAAGCTTTGGAGAGCCAGGTTGCTTCTATGTCTTCATCCTCCAAGAGCCCAATGGGATCTCAACCAGGAAAACCAGAGAAAAATCCCAAGGAATCATGCAATGTCATCCTCTCTACTACTTCTTCAAAGATTGAGATGTGCACTCATGAGAAAGAGAAGGATGAGATTGAAATGTTTGGCACTGAGTTTGGGGATGTTGAGAGATTTGTTGTGGCCACAGCTGAAGCACATATTCTGAGGGATGCTTCCAAGAAGGCTGAGGTAAATGTGGGAACCGAAATTCGCACTGTCGATTTTAATGAATAAAATTGCGGAGGAAAACCAAGTTAACCCGACTTTCCTTGAAGGTCCGGATTCTCTGCGACAGCCAACGACAAGTGACCGAATAAATGCGGAAAAGGTTTTGTTAAGATTTGCGACTTGACCTTCAAAAAGGCTGCCTACGTACCCCTTTCGAGGATCAAGTCGGACGTAGTTCAGTTAGAAAGAATTAAACAAGAGATCGAACCGTCTGGGCGGGTTCGTCTAGTATGAGCGTTTGTCATAGAAACAGGCATGTCGAAGATAACGCCTAGGGTTTCTATGTGCGGAGCTCTTAAGTAAAAGAATTGTTCGATCCTTCCGAGAGGAGCGGAGATTTGCGAGCAGGAGGCGGCCAGACGTTCTAGGGCCTGGTTCGTCTAGTATGAGCGTTGGTCATAGAAACGGGCATGTCGAAGATAATGCCTAGGGTTTCTATGTGCGGACGTTTGAGTAAAAGAATGGTTAGATCCTTCCGAGAGGAACAGGGGTCTGCGGAGAAGATAAAACAAGAACAAGAGGCGGCTAGAAGTTCTAAGTCCTGCCTCGCTGGCCTAACCGCCTAAGTTCTAAGTTCTCTAAGCTAGCAGGAGTTCTCTAAGTCTAGATTCTAGGATTTTTGTGGGAACCGAAATTCACACCGTCAATTTTAATGAATAAGATTGCGGAGGAAAGCCAAGTTAACCCGACTTTCCTGAAGGTCCGGACTCTGGGACAGCCAACGACAAGTGACCGAATAAATGCGGAAAAGGTTTTGTTAAGATTTGGGACTGGACCTTAAGAACGGCTGCATACGTACCCCTTTCGAGGATCAAGTCGGACGTAGTTCAGTTTCGAAATAATTGAACAAGAGATCGAACCGTCTGGGCGGGTTCGTCTAGTATGAGCGTTTGTCATAGAAACAGGCATGTCGAAGATAACGCCTAGGGTTTCTATGTGCGGAGCTCTTAAGTAAAAGAATCGTCTGATCCTTCCGAGAGGAGCGGAGATTTGCGAGTAGGAGGCGGCCAGACGTTCTAGGGCCTGGTTCGTCTAGTACGAGCGTTGGTCATAGAAACGGGCATGTCGAAGATCATGCCTAGGGTTTTTATGTGCGGAGCTCTGAGTAAAAGTATTGTTAGATCCTTCCGAGAGGAAAAGGGGTTTTGCGGAGAAGATAAAACTAGAACAAGAGGCGGCCAGACGTTCTAAGTTCTGCCTCGCTGGCCTAACCGCCTAAGTTCTAAGTTCTCTAAGCTAGCAGGAGTTCTCTAAGTCTAGATTCTAGGATTTCGGATCTCCTCCTCTTCTACTCTTGCTCTCCTTATATATCCACTCAGAGGTCGCCTTTGGGCCCAAGCTTATCTCTTCAGGAAATATTCCATTTTCGTCGGTCTTCGTAATTATCCTCGAGTTTTCCGCTATTTTTCGGTGACTTGATGTTTATCCGACGTTCGGGAAATCGGATAAATCGTCATAGCCTGATTGGGCCTGAATCCTTAAAATCGTAAGTAAGTCCGTGGACTTGTCTTAAGTCGTTGAACGTTTTATACGATTTCTCGGAAAGACTATCTTTCTCGTAAAATAAACCGTATAGCTTAAAGGATCGATGTTCAAGTTAATCGATCTTTGTTTTATACGATATCTTTTACGAGAAATCCAATCCTTCTAATTTTTGTCGTAAAACATCGAGGACGATTCCAACCGAATCGAAAGATGTTCATGCCATAGCCGTGATCGTACCAAACTAACGAGGATCGATCAAACAACCAAGATGGGATCAGACCGAGCATGATGGGACCGAGACCAGGACGAGGGCCGTCGACCGGCGCCAGGCTGGCTTGCGGAACGCGTGCCGGGCGCCAGGCCGGTGCCGCGGCGCCAGGCCGGCCGCCTGACGCTGTCGCCGGCGCCAGGCCTGCCTGCGTGGCGCTGCGCCGAGCCAGGCGGGTGTGCGCCGGCCAGGCGGCCCGCTGCGGACGCCCGGGCGCCAGGCGGTGTGCCGCTCCAGGCCGGCTCGAGTGACGCGTGCCGCCTGCGCCAGGCCGGTGCCGCCGGCGCCAGTCCGGTGCCAGCACAGGAGTTTTGAAGATCTCGGCGAGGGCTTCGATTTGATATCTTGATCATTTTCTGGTTCCTCACGGTTTGAGAGAACGACCTCTTCGAAGTTTGAGGCAGATTCTTATGTGTTTAGGGTTTTGTGGTGATTAAATCTTGATGTCCTTAGCGAGCGGACCGATCTTTCCTGGACTCTCGGCACGCCCGTAGTCTTCGATCTTACTTTCAAGAAGTGTTTCACGAAGAACTCATAAGTAAAAATAATCCTAGCCGCTGATTTCGAGATAACCGTTTCGACCCACCGAGAGTGGATATTCTAATTTGAGAAAATCTCGTATAACTTCTTTTCAAATTATATGAGACTTTTGTTTCAAGAAATACTTTCCAAAGACTTTCAGTCATTGATTCCGTCGTGACCGATTTTGACACCAACAGTTAGCCCCCCAGCTCGTTAGAACCTTCGTGATGTTCTTGCGAGCGATAAGACATGTCAGGTAAGATAGGCGGAATTAATGGTTGAAAGGCTCCGCTGAAAGTGGTAAGATTGGGGCTGCCTTTCGAAGGCTGCCTACGCACCTTTGTTGTAGGGATCAAGCCTTCCGAGTTCGTTTTGGAGTTTAAGACCCTTGTGACCTGTTTTCCAGCGAGACTTATATGGTCTGGTTATGTGTCATGAGAGACTTTCGAGCATGATGCAGTTGATGTATTTGTTTTTCGATTATTTATGAACTTCAGTTTTTCAAGTATGAGAAAGAGGGTGTGAGTTGTCGCCTCATTCCTAGTTCCCTGATGATCACCGCATCTATTGTTTGCATAAAGCGAGATTTTCCGCGGTTTACCGATTTACGAAAATTTCGTGAAACGAATAGGCTTAAGTGAAGAGACAAATTTTGGATCTCGTATACCATACTATGTCTGTGAGATGTCAAGATCCAGCGTGGCTGGGTTCAGGCAAGACCTAGGTTTACTCGGACTGAGGCTTTGCGATGACAAATCGGCTTTCGTTTTGCCTGTTTGCGATTTTAACCTGACTCGCACCGCTTAAAATCCGCTAATTGTTGTCGGCTTATATGATTTGTCTGGGCGAGTCGAGCTACTTCCTTTACGAAGAGCTAAACCAAAATTTGATTTCTTGTATAGCGCTATGTTTATCCTTATCGATGCAAGAGAGCCTACCCTTGGGCGCTATTTGTCCGTTTAGACGTTAGAGTTTGTTTGTTGTGATCAGCAACAACGAAATGATGCCAGTTTAGAGACATGTTACCGTTTAGAGGTGTGTTTGTATGTTTTGAGTTCTAGAGACGAGGATTTCGTCTGGAACGTTTTGAGGAAAAGAATGTCCTTCGAAGCGCTGACGCCTGAAGGTCGAGTTTCCCTTGTGCCGCATTTCGTGGTTGAAATGTTCGCGGCTTTGGAGATGTTTTGAATGTTCGCAGCCGGAAACTGTTGTTTGGTTTGATGCAGGACCAAGAGGTCGCGTAAGTTCGACCAGGGAGAAGCGCCTACATTCACAGTGCTTCGTGAAGTGTTGGCCTTTGGGATTTGTTTGTATATATTAAGGATGACTCGATAACTCTTGGAGCCTTGTCACGAAGTTTTTCTTTTCATGCCGTGTTTACGGGCGATAGAACTTAATCGATTGATGATAAGTTTAAATCTTCCGCTAACGATATGGTTGTTAGGACTGAGTTTTGGTATGAAGAGTTTATCGTATGATTTCGATTCTGGGTTATACGACAAATTGCTTGCGTAATAGTCACTTGGCGCTCTATGAACAAATCGTGGATTGTTGTTTTAGCCGTTATGATTGGAGCGTGGTCGCCAGTAGCTTTGAATTGGCATGGAGTCTAGATTCAGCTGTATCGCCAAGGAAGTTGTTGGTAACGATCAGACCATGACCCTTATTAAGGTCATGTTAGTTTACGATTTTCCTTAATGGGGATGCCAATTCAGGTCCGGCTTTACGGAAGGAGTTGGCGAGGGCCAAATAGCGTTTGCCGAGATAGACATGCCAAGCATAGCGGAGTTTTCTGAGTTATGGCTGATGGCTTTTAGAAACGATCTTCCACTTTAGGTCTTAGTTATACGATGAATGGCTCAGATAAATTCTTTTTGTTGCATGAAAATCGCTTCATTTTATCCGGGGAAAGTTTAAGGATCGACGCAGGACATGTGCGGTTCGCCTATTATTTCCTGCTCGGACGTAACCGCGGGGAGTGAAAGCAGGAGCCAGAAACCTTGTGGAGCAAAACTGTCTATGACAGTTACTCGTTGGACCCATTATGTTTATTTTACGAAAGTTGCTTTGTATGAATTGACTCGACCATACAGAGGATTTTTCGTAAAAGTGATGTAAGAGGGGGTTTTTGTAAAGGTAACTGGAGAGTTTTTCTCACAAATTACTTGCGATATTTGCGACCACGGATTATGTTTTTCTCATTGACTTTTGCATCGCGAAGTCGCTTTTGCATGAGACCGATCTTGGTTTTCCATAGGCTGTTTTGTTTAAAATATTCTTGTTATAGGAAAGTAATGGAAGACCGGTTTCATGGAGATAGAAAATCGCAGATTGTCAAAGTAGCAATGTTTCCGCGGATTGCACGGGAGATGTTTCCGCTATGATTTCGACCTTTGGATGAAAGCTGCTTCGAATTACTCATCGAGTTTTACCGAAGGTTATTTAGTTATTTTCGTAGTTCACCATCGCTATTAGTCTGACGTTGGTACACGCTTCTAGTCGCGAAGTTTGCGAGAGACGACGTAGAGTTTTCAAGACTATGTTTGTAACGGTTGGGCTATGCCGTTAGCGTTTTTAAACGAATCTTATTGCTGCGAGGGTTTCCTTTGTCAAAAGCGTTGTCTTGATGCTGAAGCAAAAGTTTTCAAGATGGGACTATACTGGTATAGTATACGCATCTACTTCCCTTTCTTTTACTTAAAGAAAACGGGTTAGCCGCTCTTCCAAAGACTTGTGTACGCTTTTCTTTCTTTTAGGAAGCGGGATGAGTATGCTTTTAGAACGCGGGGTATCGTTTCTCGTTTTCGAGAGACTAGATCGGTTTGCATGTTCTGTCTGGACAATCAAGGAACGATGGAACAAGACTGGAAATTTTGCCTAAGACTTAGCTTGCTAGACTATCCACCTAGGTCCTAAGTTCCCTAAATTCTACGGCAGTTTTCAAGACGCTTTTGTTCCTGTCCTACTAAGAATTAAAACCTTTACAAAAATTTCGAGAAAATAGTCTTTTGAACGTTTCTGCATTCGAAGAATCCCATTTCCTCGTATAGTCGAGACGATTGGTGTTTAGAATAACCGTGATCGTTTAATACGATGAATCGAAATCCATTCATCATTCGAACCTTTTATGGTCTTCCGAGATTTCTCGAGTGTCGGGATCGAGATGGACTTGATTCGTGACTTCCGCCTTCGAGGGTTTGAATAATGAGGCTTCGAACTTAGATTTTAAAATACGAATTTTAAAAATCGAGAAGGTTTTGCGGAAGAATCGTCGTGTTTCTCGAACAATCCGAACATGGGTTTAAGGGACCAAGATGTTGCTGTTGCTTGCCTTCGTCGATCCCCGGGGCTCACGGACTCAAAGACCAAGTTACGAAAAACTCAGGAAAAGATGCATGGTACTGAGACAGGACCGGTCTCGCCCTATGACGGACAGAGAGATCCTTCTCATGGGCGAGGTGGTCGAGACAGCGACATTCTTTTCTTCGTAAAATCTCAACGGAAGCTCCGATTGAGACGAAACGAAAACCATCTTGACCTAGATTCAAAGGAGAGCAAAGTGAGGTTTCCACAGGTGAGGTGGCCATGGGCGAGGTGACCTTGGTGATGGTTGTTCTCGTCCACGGGCGAGGTGGCCGGGAGAGTGATTTTGTTCCCTTCGTAAAATCTCAACGGAAACTCCGATTGAGACGAAACGAAAGCCACTTTGATCTAGACTCAAAGGATAACGAAGGTGAGTTCGCCCTGTGGTGAGGTAGCCATGTCGGAGGGTGAGGTGACCTCGGTAATGTTTGTCCTTGCCCACGGCGAGGTGGCCGGGACAGTGATTTTGTTCCCTTCGTAAAATCTCAACGGAAACTCCGATTGAGATGAAACAAAGCTATTTGACCTAGACACAAAGGAGAACAAAGTGGGTTCTTACTAAGGCGGACTGGGAAGACTGATCTTACCCTATGGCAAGTCGTCCTAGGAAGATCAAGCTCCGACCTCCTTTTGTTTTCCCGTTTGTTCCTCGAGAGTTGTTTGTAAGAAGTATGGCAGTGGGAATCGGTGAACCGATTTGCCGTGCTTCTGTTCCACGAGTAATTTAGGGTTTCCCCAAGGTTTTGAGGAGAATAAGTTTTATTTTTCCGAGAGATTCTCGAAAGAAACGTTTTTCGTATAAACCTTGCTCGTAACAAGGAGAATTTTTGGGGTTTGATAGATTTTATCGTTGCCCTTTCTGTTTAGATAGAGAAATTGTGAGATCGTTTTCGTGCTCTTCTTGTGGCGGAAAGCCGCAGCTAGGTTTTTGATTTGCCCGAGCACCGTGGCGTTTGCGTAAGCGTTGGCCGTAGGAACAGTCGCTGCTGGAGTTGTTTTACCATCGTTGACGCAAACTGCACATTTTTCTTTCATATTTCCGACATCGGTTCGACTGCTTTGGCGGCGTATGAGTAAGAGTAATCCGTCCCCCCCCCTCCTTCTAGCGCCAAACTGTGAGAACCAAAATTCACACTGTCAATTTTAATGAATAAGATTGCGGAGGAAAGCCAAGTTAACCCGACTTTCCCTGAAGGTCTGGACTCTCTGCGACAGCCAACGACAAGTGACCGAATAAATGCGGAAAAGGTTTTGTTAAGATTTGGGACTGGACCTTAAGAAAGGCTGCCTACGTACCCCTTTCGAGGATCAAGTCGGACGTAGTTCAGTTTAGAAATAATTGAACAAGAGATCGAACCGTTCTGGCGGATTCGTCTAGTATGAGCGTTTGTCATAGAAACAGGCATGTCGAAGATAACGCCTAGGGTTTTTATGTGCAGAGCTCTTAAGTAAAAGAATCGTCCGATCCTTCCGAGAGGAGCGGAGATTTGCGAGTAGGAGGCGGGCAGACGTTCTAGGGCCTGGTTTGTCTAGTACGAGCGTTGGTCATAGAAACGGGCATGTCGAAGATCATGCCTAGGGTTTTTATGTGCGGAGCTCTGAGTAAAAGTATAGTTAGATCCTTCCGAGAGGAACAGGGTCTTATGGAGAAGATAAAACTAGAACAAGAGGCGCCAGACGTTCTAAGTCCTGCCTCGCGGGCCTAACCGCCTAAGTTCTAAGTTCTCTAAGCTAGCAGGAGTTCTCTAAGTCTAGATTCTAGGATTTCGGATCTCCTCCTCTTCTACTCTTGCTCTCCTTATATATCCACTCCAAGGTCGGTTTGCCTTAGGATGATGGACCTCGCCTTTGGGCCCAAGCTTATCTCTTCAGGAAATATTCCATTTTCGTCGGTCTTCGTAATTATCCTCGAAGTTTTCCGCTATTTTTCGGTGACTTGATGTTTATCCGACGTTCGGGAAATCGGATAAATCGTCATAGCCTGATTGGGCCTGAATCCTTAAAATCGTAAGTAAGTCCGTGGACTTGTCTTAAGTCGTTGAACGTTTTATACGATTTCTCGGAAAGACTATCTTTCTCGTAAAATAAACCGTGATAGCTTAAAGGATCGATGTTCAAGTTAATCGATCTTTGTTTTATACGATATCTTCTACGAAATCCAATCATTCTAATTTTTGTCGTAAACCTCGAGGACGATTCCAACCGAATCGAAAGATGTTCATTCCATAGCCGGATCGTACCAAACTCACGAGGATCGATCAAACAAGCCAAGATGGGATCAGACCGAGCATGATGGGACCGAGACCAGGACGAGGGCCGCGACCGCCAGGCGGGTGCCGCTGGCGCCAGGCGCCCGCGTGACGCTGCGCCACCGTGCCAGACTGGTGTGCCGCCAGGCCGGCCGCGGACGCGCGCGCCTGCTCAGGCCGGTGTGCCGGGCGCCAGGTCGCCCGCTGCGCGTGCGCCGGTGCCAGGCCGCTGACGCTGGCCGCCGGCGCCAGGCCGCCCGTGACCTGTGCCGCCGGGCGCCAGGCCGCTCGCAGGCGTGCCGCCGGCGCCAGGCCGCTCGCGCCGCCGCCAGGCCAGGTGCCGCTGGTGCCAGGCCGGCTCGCGGACGCTGCGCCGCCGGCGCCAGGCGGGTGCGCGGCGCCAGGAGTCCGTGCCAGCACGGCGTTTTGAAGATCTCGGCGAGGGCTTCGATTTGATATTTTGATCGCTTTCTGGTTCCTCACGGTTTGAGGGAACGACCTCTTCAAGTTTCGAGGCAGACTTTTGTGTTTAGGGTTTTGTGGTGATCGAATCTCTATGTCCTTGGGCGAAGCGGACCGATCTTTCCTGGGACTCTCGTGACGCGCGCGTAGTCTTCCGATCTTACTTTCAAGAAGTGTTTCACGAAGAACCCATAAGTAAAAAATAATCCTAGCCGCTGATTTCGAGATAACCGCTGACCCCACCAGAGTGGATATTCTAATTTGAGAAAATCTCAGATAATATCTTTTCAAATTATATGAGACTTTTTGTTTCAAGAAATACTTTCCAGAGACTTTCAGTCACTGATTCCGTCGTGACCGATTTTGACCCCAACAATTTTCGGATCCCTTCTCCTCTTCTCTTGCTCTCCTTATATACTCACTTCTAGGTCGGTTTGCCTTAGGATGATGGACTTCGCCTTTGGGCCCAAGTTTATCTCTTCAGGAAATATTCCATTTTCGTCGATCTTCGTAAGTATCCTCGAGTTTTCCCATATTTTTCGGTGACTTGATGTTTATCCGATGTTCGGGAAATCAGATAAACCGTCATAGCCTGACTGGGCCTGAATTCTTAAAATCGTAAATAAGTCCGTGGACTTGTCTTAAGTCGTTGAACGTTTTATACGATTTCTCGGAAAGACTATCTTTCTCGTAAAATAAACCGTCTAGCCTAAAGGATCGATGTTCGAGTTAATCGATCTTGTTTTATACGATCTCTTCTACGAGAAATCCAATCCTTCTAATTTTTGTATAGCGCGCTATGTTTATCCTTGTCGGATGCAAGAGAGCCTACCCCTTGAAGGGCGGCTATTTGTCTGTTTAGGACGTTAGAGTTCGTTTGTTGTGATCAGCAACAACGAAATGATGCCAGTTTAGAGGCATGTTACCGTTTAGAGGTATGTTTGTATGTTTTGAGTTCTAGAGACGAGGATTTCATCTGGAACGTTTTGAGGAAAAGAATGCCCTTCGAGCGTTAGCGACGTCTCGCAGTTCTGAAGGTCGAGTTTTCCTTGTGCCGCATTTCGTGGTTGAAATGTTTGCGGGCTTTGGAGATGTTTTGCGAATTTTCGCAGCCAGAAACTGTTGTTTCGGTTTGGACGCAGGACCAAGGGGTCGCGTAAGTTTGACCCAGGGAGAAGCGTCTACATTCACAGTGCTTCGTGAAGTGTTGGCCTTCCGGGATTTGTTTGTATATATTAAGGATGACTCGTATAACTCTTGGAGCCTTGTCACGAGTGTTTCTTTTCATGCCGTGTTTACGGACCGCATAGAACTTAATCGATTGACGATAAGTTTAAATCTTCCGTTAACCATATCGTTGTTAGGACTGAGTTTTGGTATGAAGTGTTTATCGTATGATTTTCCGATTCTGGGTTATACGACAAATTTCTTGCATAATAATCGCTACGCTCTATGACAAATCGTGGATTGTTGTTTTAGCCTTTGCCGCATTGGAGCAGTGGTCACTCAATTAATTGGGCGTGGCATAAAGGTTGTGCTCAGCCGTATAGCCAAGGAAGTTTTTTTGGTAAAGGATTAGACCACGACCCTTTCGTGTTAACATTAAGGTCATGTTAGTTCACGATTGCCTTTTAAGGGGATGCCGAAATCCAATCCTTCTAAATTTGTCGTAAAACATCGAGGATGATTCCAATCGAGTCGAATCGAAGATGTTTATTCCGTGAGCGCGGATCGTGATCAAACTCACGAGGATTCATCCAAGCAAGCCAAGATGGGATCAGACCGAGCATGATGGGACCGAGACCAGGACGAGGACCGCCGACCGGGCGCCAGGGCTTGCCGCCAGGTTAGTTTATGGACGCTGCCGCCGGGCGCCAGGCTGGTTTGTCGCCGGCGCCAGGCCGGAGGGACTTCTGCCGGGCGCCAGCCTGGCTTGCCGCCGTGGTGGCTGGTTGCCACCGGCGCCAGGCCGGCTTATGGACGCTTGCCGCCGGCGCCAGGTTGGGCCGGCGCCAGGTTGGTTTGCCGCCAGCGCCAGGCCGGTTATGGACGCCGCCGGGCGGCAAGCCAGGATGCTTCGCTGGCCAGGCCGCTTATGGACGCTTTGCCGGGTGCCAGGCCGGCTTTATGGACGGTTGCCGCCGCCAGGCCAGCTTATGGATGCTTGTCGGCGGCGCCAGGCTGGCTTGCCGCAGGCGCCAGGCCGGCTTATGGACGCTGCCGGGCGCAGGGTTCTCTCCGTGTGGGTTTTCCGCTTCCTGATCTCCCCGCTGGCCGCTTGTGCGGGAAATCTTTGAGTTTGGAAGGATCTTTAGTCAGATTTTGAGATAACCGCTTTTGACCCCAACAGTAAGCCCCCAGCTCGTAAGATCGAGACGATTTTGGGCTTAATGATTCGAGTTTTCTGAAAATCGAAATTTTCGGCTAAGGATTCTTTTCCGCAGGAAATCTACGTCATCATCCCCTTTTTTTTATGATGATACTTACCCCTTCTTTTGCGGACAGTTTGTGTCGCTGATTGACTGAATGCTTGGCGAAAGTGTGGGTCGGAAGTCATTCGTCTATCGAAGGAGCTGGAGTCGTCGCAGGAAGCGCTGAAGCGTACTGAGGCTGCACTGCAGACCATCAAGGACACCCGTGCTGCCCAGACGTCCAAGCTTGAGGTTCGTATCAGCGACCTTGAGCGTGACCTTGGGAAGACCACGAGTTCACTACTCAAGGTGAAGAAGGAGAAGAAGAGCAAATACTGATTCCGCGCCTTCAGAAGATCCACTCATGAGGAGATGGACGCCCATAGATCCTCGGAGGTTGTCGATGCTCGTGAGGACTTCTTTGGTCGTCTGACGAGAATGGCCATCCTGTTTGAGTCCTTGATAGCTGTCCGCAAGAGGGACTTGGCTTTAGCGGGGATCGAGGGGAGTCTGAGCGAGCTCGAGTTGCTTCGGGGTAACAAGGCCCCGCTTTTGACTCGAGGAAGCCAGACTATCGCCCCGAAGGAGAGTGGGCGACCTCCGAGGGAGACTTCGATTCGATCCTTGCCGGCCTGCAGGCCGAATGCACCCTTGCGCCGACCTCTGAGGACTCAGAAGATCAGGAGCGCGCGGGAGAGGATTGCGAGGCTGGCGCGGACGAGGCGGTTAGTGGCGACCGAGGGAAGCGACGGCGAGGCTGTCCCTATCGCGGGTGAGTTTGAGGATGAAGGTGGCGCTCCTGGGAGCGTCTAGGTTTATCAATCCCTTCTGGGATTTCTTTATATGTGTTTCGCCGCTAAGAGGCCATGATGTATTTACGGACTGGCCGCTGGTGGCTTCAATCCCTGCCCTTTTGGGGTTTTGTTTGAACTTCGCGGTCTTAATCTATGAAACGCTTTTCGATTATTTATGAACTTCAGTTTTTCAAAGTATGAGAAAGAGGGTGTGAGTTGTCGTCTCATTCCTAGTTCCCTGATGATCACCGTACCTATTGTTTGCATAAAGCGAGATTTTCCGCGGTTTACCGATTTACGCGAAAAGTTCGTGAAACAAAATAGGCTTAAGTGAAGAGATAAATTTTGATCTCGATACCATACTATGTCTGTGAGATGTCAAGATCCAGCGTGGCTGGGTTTAGGCAAGACCTAGGTTTACTCGGACTGAGGCTTTGCGATGACAAATCGGCTTTCGTTTTGCCTGTTTGCGATTTTAACCTGACTCGTACCGTTTAAAATCCGCGAATTGTTGTCGGCTTATATGATTTGTCTGGGCGTGAGTCGAGCTACTTCCTTTACGAAGAGCTAAACCAAAATTTGGATTTCTTGTATAGCGCTATGTTTATCCTTCTCGATGCAAGAGAGCCTACCCCTGAAGGGCTGCTATTTGTCCGCTTAGGACGTTAGAGTTCGCTTTGTTGTGATCAGCAACAACGAAATGATACCAGTTTAGAGGCATGTTACCGTTTAGAGGTATGTTTGTATGTTTTGAGTTCTAGAGACGAGGATTTCGTCTGGAACATTTTGAGGAAAAGAATGCCCTTCGAGCGCTACGCCTCGCAGTGCTGAAGGTCGAGTTTTCCTTGTGCCGCATTTCGTGGTTGAAATGTTTGCGGGCTTCGGAGATGTTTTGCAAATGTTCGCAGCCAGAAACTGTTGTTTCGGTTTGGACGCAGGACCAAGGGGTCGCGTAAGTTTGACCTGTGGAGAAGCGCCTACATTCACGGCTTCGCGGAAGTGTTGGCCTTCCGGATTTGTTTGTATATATTAAGGATGACTCGTATAACTCTTGGAGCCTTGTCACAAGTGTTTCTTTTCATGCCGTGTTTACGGAGCGCATAGAACTTAATCGTTGTTAGGACTGAGTTTTGGTATGAAGAGTTTATCGTATGATTTTCCGATTCTGGGTTATACGACAAATTTCTTGCATAATAATCACTTGGCGTTCTATGACAAATTGTGGATTGTTGTTTTAGCCGTTAAGCGATTGGAGCAGTGGTCACTCAATTAATTGGGCGTGGCATGAAGGTTGTGCTCAGCCGTATAGCCAAGGAAGTTTTTTTGGTAAAGGATTAGACCACGACCCTTTCGTGTTAAGGGGATGCCGAATTCAGGTCCGGGTCCTTTTGAAGGCTTCTGTACGTTTTTTCTTTCTCGTAAAATAAACCGTATAGCCTAAAGGATCGATGTTCGAGTTAATCGATCTTGTTTTATACGATATCTTCTACGAGAAATCCAATCCTTCTAATTTTTGTCGTAAAACATCGAGGATGATTCCAATCGAGTCGAATCGAAAGATGTTTATTCCGTAGCCATGATCGTATCAAACTCACGAGGATTGATCCAAGCAAGCCAAGATGGGATCAGACCGAGCATGATGGGACCGAGACCAGGACGAGGACCGCCGACCGCCCCTAGCTTATGGACGCCGCCGGGCGCCAGGCTAGTTTATGGACGCTGCCGCCGGCGCCAGGTGGGCCGCCGGCGCCAGGCCGGCTTGCGGGATGCTTGCCGCCGGCGCCAGGCTGGTTTATGGACGCTTGCCGCTGGCACCAGGCTTGCTTGCCGCCGCGCCAGGTTGGCTTGCCGCCAGCCGCTTGGACGCCGCCGGGCGGCAAGCCAGGATGCTTGCCGCCGCGCCAGGACGGCTTGCCGCCGGTGCCAGGCCGGCTTGCGGGACTCTTGCCGCCGGCGCCAGGCTGGCTTGCCGCCGGTGCCAGGCCGGCTTGCCGCCGGCGCCAGGCCGGCTTATGGATGCTTGCCGGCGCCAGGGTTCTCTCCGCCTGGGTTTCCGTTGCCCGATCTTTCCCCGCTGGCGCTTGTCGGAAATCTTTGAGTTTGGAAGGATCTTCAGCCGTAGATTTTGAGATAACCGTTTTTGACCCCAACAGTAAAGAGTCTGCAGCAAGCTGAGCCTAGAGCTGAGACACCAACTGAGGAAAGAGCAGACAACAAGCTGAAAGAAGTGGAGCAGGAAGACACTGAGTTTGAGCTATCAACATATGATAAGCTCCCTTTCCCAAAGAGTTCTCACCAAAGCTCAAAAGAAAGTGATCTCAAAGTTCAGGAAAGATCTTAGTGATGTTGGAGTCAAGCTTCCAGAGATATCAGGTATTCGTGAAGCTCATGTCCAGATGATGCTCATCAAGGACATTCTAGACCACCAGGCTGAAGTGACTGAGCTTTTGGACATCTCCATTCTGAAGATTGATCCACCAACCCCTCCAAAGTCCCTCCCTAAGCTAGAGTCTCAAGGGAAGTTCACCTTGTCTTGCTCTCTTGGTAAACTAACTATGGATGATGCTCTTGTTGATAGTGGTGCTAGTGTGAATGTCATCTCCTTGGATATGGTGAAGAGTCTTGGGATTGAAAGCATGGAACCAGATACTCCTCCTCTCAACTTTGGGGATTCTTCTTCTACAACCCCACTTGGCATAATCAAGGACTTCCCCTTGAAGATTGGCTCCTGCACCATACCTATTGACCTCACTGTTTTGAGATGGCATCTGAAGACACTAGGCACTCCTTTCCTCACAACAGTTGGAGCTTGCATTGACTTTCCCAACAAGAAGGTCACCCTCATGCATGTCAACAAAGCTGTCTCCTATCCTCTCCAACCTCCAATGGAATCAGACTATTGTGGGACAATCACTTGTGATGGACAAGCTGTTGAGAAGCCCCAAGATGAAGAGGTTGTTGGTAACAAAGAAGGTCTTAATGAAGAGGTTGTTCCTTGTTCCATCCGTCGTCCATATCGATCGATCGGTAGTGTGTGGTGTCGATCGATTTTGACAACTTCTGCCTGTAGCGAAGTACATGCAATTCCTTTTGCAGCAATGTAATTCCATCGGTTTTCCATCTGAGGTTGGAACTAAGTGTTGCGTAGAATAGATCAAGAGCATGTTCCAATGCGAATTCTTCCCATTTGTTGTCTGTCTTGGCAGTATCAAGAATCTTCGTCCTCATGGTGTTGAATCTTCTTTGAGATAGGTATCGAGCGATGTGTTGTCCTTGCTGTCGATCGATTCTTTCTGATGCTCGGCTGGTTCCTGGTCAGGATCAATCGATGTGCTAGTAGGCATGTCGGTCGATGGCGATATCTTTAGGTGAAAATCAAGCTGGCTCTGAATCGTGCCCATCTCCTGCTGGAAAGCATCCATACGTGATTCTAGTACAATCACATCCTCAATCATTGGATAGTAGGAAGTACCAAACTTCTCCTCATAGGAATCTAACTTCTCTTCCAATCTGGTAAAGCGTATGTCGATTGATTGCCTTTAGTGACTATCGATCGATGTAGGATGAGCGTCGGTCGATGAGTCCATCTCTCATTGGCCGATGTGTGATGTGGAAACTCATGGGAGGTGGAGAGTTTCCATTGCTTCCATGCTGCAGCTACTTGTGGTATTCTTCTTCTCAAAGTGTTGACATCTTCTTGAAGATTCTCCATTGTCTGAGTGAGGTATTTGATCTTGTCATTGAGTGGATGGTAGACACTATCAAGCTTCCACTTGAAATCATTCATGGAATCATAATGAATGGTGTAGATATCATTGAGCTTATCATCCATCTCTGCTCTGCTGTAAGGATCTGGATCTTCCTGTGTAGCTGGTGTGAATCTTTCGCGATGCTCTGCTGTAAGCTGGTTGATATCTTGCATATTTACATGTTTTTAGCATCCATATCTCATGCATTTTGATCATATAAGTTAGGCATTAGGCATCTTTAGGTCCATTTTGCATCCCTTTATCCTTATCAGGTGTTGGAGTATGTTTTGGTGTGATTTGAGGTGTTTGGAAGCCTTATGGCCCAAAGAGAGGTGAAGAATCAAGTTTGGCCATGAAAAGAGAAGACAATCCATGATCTGGCCAGGACAAAGATGAGCATGGACAGAGGCCTTAGTGATGTCTTCTCTTGCTAAGATTTTGGGGACACACAGAAAATTGGGTTAGCTTTCCAATGGAAGTGGTTTCAAGTCATTTGGAGCTATATTGGAGGAGTTATGATGAGTTTACTAGAAGCACATCAAGCTGACCGGGGAGAGTGGTCTGGGATGAGCAACCCGGTCGGGAAAAGAGTAGCTGGATGAGAGTGGTCCGGGATGACTAGGGCTGGGAGAGGTACCCGGTCGGGAGAGAAGTGCTGGACGAGACCAGGCCGGGGAGAGCAGGCCGGGAAGGGACACCCGGTCGGGAATTGAAGACGCGTCCAAGGCATGGGACGACCGGGTAGGACAAGCCAGAATGCCGAACCCGGTCGGGACGAGGGGCATGACCGGGACGGATGGACCGGCCTCATTCACCCGGTCGGGAAGGATGATCAAGACATGGACGAGGCAGGACCGGGATGGGCCGTCCGGGATGCCGAATCCGGTCGGGAGGAGAGACGACCAGGACGATGGCTGGACCGGGTGAGCAGGACCGGGTTGGACAACATGGTCGACCCCAGACCAAAAATTTAGATTCTCTCCTATTGGCTGAAGCCTAATTGACTCCAAGGACTTTTTAGTAATTTTTAATGATGTTTCTAGGTTTTCTAAACCATGTATAAATTCTCTTGTATCCCAAAGTTCGGACTTAACTTCTTTTCTCTCAAAAACACATTTAGATCTTGAAGAAAGTTTGGATCTTTGATCCTTTTCATCTCATTTCTTTTGTGTTTATTAGATTATCTTCTCCTCTAATCATGTTTAGCCTTGAATAATCATTGATTTTGAGGTTTTCCATGGCTATTAGTGAGTAGATCTATCTAGGGTTCATGGGCTTGGGAGACTAAGGGTGATTAGGTGTAGATCTAAGATGTTTTAGTGTAGATATATCTTTTCCTTGCTTGATCGAGTGTTCTTCTTGCTATTTTGGAGTTGGCCTCTTCAAAATAGAGCTACAGACATTTCATGCCCGGAAGGTGTTCTATGAAATGCCTGAACCAACTCATCACTGCTTTTAACATCCTTTACCTAAGGGATTAGTTTTTAAAGGTGTTGAGATAGCTAATAGACTTGTTCTTAATGATTGCTTTCATATTATTCAACCTAAGGGATTAGATGCTTGAGATATGTTAGTGAATGAGCATTCATCTAGGGATAGAGCTTGCTTAGGGTTGTGTCTAGGCTTAAGGTGTTAGATTGATTGAAAGCTTGCCATCTTAGATTGAAACTTGATCACCCAAAGTCAATTCCCTTGTCCCAAGAACCCACTTGCCTCATTGAGAAAGAAAGTTCACTCTTTTATTGCATTTTTAATATTGTCTTAGTTCATAATCATCTTCTTATCATGGTTGCACTTAGATTAAGCATAGGCTTGCATTCCCTTTGCATTAGAATCACTTAGAATTAGATTGACATCTTGTATACTACAACATTTGATTGGACCCTTGAAAAGTCTATCATCAAATTGTCGCCGTTGCCAAGTTCTAAGTTGATTTTGACATTGGGATTTAGTCATTTGCTTGAGACTAAGTCATTTTTTTTTCTTTTATTGTGTTATTGCTTCTCCTTGCTCTTTTTCCTTTGCATTTCAGGTGTATGATAACTAGAAGCAGAGGTGTGATAAGTCATGGAGTTTACCCACTTTCAACCATGATTTTTATATGTTTTTGGAAACAAAAGGACACTTTTGGTGTCTTTTATGAGCTTTTACAGGTTCAGGGACTCTTTGTTGAAATATGACCATTTTGGAGCAGAAATGGATACTTTAAGGAGGTTGTAATGGAACGATAACTTAAACTAATCGACCAATTCTCACCATGATGCATCGACCGACGAGACACTATATTCATCGATCGATAGAAGATTGTGACATCGATCGATAGAAGATTGTGACATCGATCGATATGAAAGGCCTCCAAGAATTAATGACTAGTTTAATGAGCTAGACATCTCATTAGGGTTTCACTTCTACCAAATGAGTCCCTGGCCGCCTGTTAGGCTATATTAATAGGGTTTTGTATTATTTTAGAGGCAAGCCTTGCCTAGAGAACTTTTAGACCTAATTTTGAGAGAAGCATCTTGCTACCTTGGAGAGAGTGCTTAGGAATGGAGAGATAGATCCAAACTGCATACAGAGAAGATCTTGAACTCCCTTATTTTCTCTACTCTTTTATTATTTCTCTTACTATTCTATTTAAAAGTATTATTCAAACCATCATGATTTTGTCTTCCATGAATATGTTTGAGTAGTTTCTCTTGTTAGATTTAGGTTTCTCATTTAGGGTAAACATGCATTGCAATTGATTTAATGCTAGGGTGTTTAAAATATAGTTCTTCATTCTAGTTGCTCTTAATGCTAAGTATAGGATTGATCACCCTTATCTTAGATCTTAGGATTAATTTGGATAAGTGAAAACTTAGCAAATCCCTGAAACCCAAAGCTGGTATGTTCCAACTTTACCTAGAGTGCACGAAAGTAGCCTCTTTGTAAGATTAGAGAACCAATTCAAATCCGATCTTAAAGCTCACTAGAAACGATATCGATCGATAGAGCAATCCGCTTGTCGAGCGATACCGCGAAAGGTGTATAGATCGATATTCATATAGAATAATCGATCGACACTTTCTTATACTCATCGAACGATAGTTGATGAATTAAGATCTAGTTGAAGATAATCAATCATTGATTTAACCTTAAGGTTTGAGTTCAGAGCTATGAATACTAAAAACCCTAGATATCCTGCATGCTAGTTACACCTGAGAAATAGCCTAAATCAAGCTTTCTTTCCTCTTGTTTAAAACCTAAACCATTCAATCAAGCAATTACTTGCTTACCCCTTTATTTACTGCTTTAAACTTGTTTGTCTAGCTTTATTTCAAAGACTAAACAATCTATTGTGTAATCCTAGAGTCTCTGTGGATTCGATCCCTAAGTACTACAACTGAACCTCTTATTTGAGAGAGTAAAGTCACTCCTTAGGGTAATTTGAGTGATATCAAATTTGGCGCCGTTGCCGGGGACTCTTTCTTATTACCATTAGATTTAGTTCAGAATATAGTCTAGACCTTATTTTCGTATTTACTAAAATCTTTTCCTCTTATTGTGCTCTTACAGGTACCTAAGAATGGAGAAGAAAAATTTCGGCAGCCCATCGATCGACACGAACACAACAACATCGAGCGATACGTCGAGCGAGGAATCGACCGACATACCGACCCGAACATCGATCGATGCCAACCAGCCGGAAGCAGGTAAGTGTTCACTTACCGATCTTGCTAATGAGGAAGTAGTCCTAGGCAAACCAACTACCAACACAAATTCTGAATTTGCTGATGAACAGGGAAATGAAATCCCTGTTCAATCTTATTCATCTTCCTCTGAAGATTAGGAACCAGAATTGATTTTGCAAGACTACTTAGACCCCATGAAGACCTATTCCAATAGGTTTGCCATCAAAGTACCAGAAGCTGATACCAGAAAATCAAAACTCTACCTTGATTTTATTCTTCTGGTACGAAATAAACCCTTCCGTGGATCTGCTTTGGAGCACCCCCACGAGCACATCGAGTATTTAGAAGATCTAGTCTCTGATGACTACAATCGCTGTAAACTTTTTTCTTTTTCCCTTAAGGGAAAAGCCAGAAAGTGGTTGAATCAAATTCCAGCAGGCTCTCTAACTTGCTGGGAGGAAATCAGAAACGCTTTCATAAATCAATTTTTCGATGACGCTCGCTATTGGGATATACGAGAAATGTTATCTTACTTTTCTCAAGGCCCACATGAATCATTTAAAAATGCCTGGATCAGATTTGAAGGCTATCAACGTGATTGCATTCACCATGGTTACTCAGAACCGCAGCTCCTAAATTTCTTTTACGGAGGCGTCAGCCTTCGTTACCAAATCACGCTGGATACCGCAAGTGAAGGAAACTTTAGCACTAGGAATCCTAGTAAAGGAAAGCGTTTGATCAGAAATATAGCTTTGGGAAAATCCTATGAGATCAGTGATAGAGAAAGTAGAGCCACGTCCAGGGACACACTCCCATTAGCTGAAATCAGGCAGTCATTAGACTCTCTGCACTCAATCATGAGGGAAAAGAAACTTAGACAAACTCTTCCAAGTGATAATAGTTGTTCTGAAAGACAACTATTTTATGTCGAAAAGAGTACGTCTCAAGTTTACGACCCGGACGAAGATAAATTCACCCAAAAATATGATGCCCTAATCAAATCCCACCAAAGAAAAACTGACTCTAGGTTAAATCGAGCTTTCACGGGAAATCAGAAAATAGAAAGCGACATGGACACCAAACTAAACGTTATTCATCGTGAGCTATTTAAGAAATTAGATGCTTTAAGTGAACAAGTCAAGCGATTAGAAGGTAATGTCGCCAAAAACGCAATCGCTATCGAGAGGGAAGCAGGACGCCTTCCTGGGCGAACTGATATGAACCCAAGACGTCAAGTTAGTGCTGTACTCTTGAGAAGTGGAAAGAATCTTGTTCCGAAAGTTAAGGAAAAATGTTCTTCAGAAAATTTTTCTAAAGAAGAGATCAAACCCACCCCTAACCCTGTGCTATTCCATGCCAGTAGAGGGGAACCTTCACCAAACAAAAGCAAAGAAAAAAATAGTCAAAGCACCGAAGAGGTTGTGATTGACATTCCGGACGATTAGGAAGATTCGGAGGATGAAGTTAATATCGACCGATATGACGAAACCAATATCGATCGACACCAACCCCCTGAGCCGAAAAATGGTTCAGCACCAGCTGGACCGACTATCGAAAGGGTTTATAACCCGATTCCCCCTTTTTCTCCACGAAAGTCCGACCCTAAGCGTGAATTGGACAGAGAAGTCTGTAAGAAAGCAATCGAAAGGATCAGAGTTGAGATGCCATTAAGTGATGCTGTCAAAATTTCGCCAACGCTAAAGAAATACGTTAAAGACATGGTAACTAAAGGTTTTCACGTCGGAGAACGTAGTATCATGATGATTTCTGAGGAAGTCAGTGCTATAATTCAAGGCGAAATTCCGTTCAAGCAACCCGACCCTGGTAGTTTCGTTCTTAGTTGCACCATCCAAGATAAACAATTTCCAAGAGCCCTCTGCGATCTCGGACTAGCGTGAATTTGATGCCGCACTCTGTTGCAACATCCCTCGGATATGCGGAGTTTACTCCAGAAAATATCCAACTAGTTCTCGCTGATCGATCTGTCTGAGTCCCGGAAGGAGCACTTAAGGATGCACCCGTAATCATCATTGGCTGCACAGTACCAACGGACTTCGTTGTACTTCACTACAAGAACGAACCCAGAGACCCCATTATCTTGGGAAGACCATTTCTTGCAACCGCAAATGCGATAATTAAAGTCAAAGAAGGACGCATCTGCCTGAACATTGGAAACATTCCAATGAGATTCGACATGGAAAAAGTAATGACGCGCCCTTTGATAGATAGATCATCCTCCTGTGTCGATGATATCGGCGAGCTTACCCAAAAATCCTTTGAAGATTCATTCCTTGAAAGCCAGATCGAGGACATGCTCATGGTTGCTCAGGGAGAATTTTTCAGCATAGATAACCATGTTGGGGTCAAAATCGGTCAATGACGAAATCGTCACCCGAAAGTCCTCGAAAAGAAAAGCCAAGCGACGGTCAAATCCAAGAAACGGGTCGTCGCTCGATAAAACTCACGGAAGGCTCGTCCACTCCCATCTGGCGCCAACGGCGAGGGTCCTGGCGCCCATCCATGCGATCATCTCATGATCTCGGGCAATGACAGCATCTTGGTCCCTTGAAATCCATGTCTGGATTGTCCGAGATCTACAATGAGTCTTCCGTAAAACCTTCCCGATTGTTTAAAAGATTCATCTTTTAACATATCTAGAACTCGGAGCCACATTGCTCTCATCCTCGACGACGGAAAATCTGAAGATCTAAGTCCATCTCAAAATCCCGATACTCGCAGGAAACAATTATCTCGAGATCTACGACTAGAGACCCTCCCAAAACTCGAAGATTTCCGCAAAAACTGACGAGGGAAAGATCGAACAAACCCACGACGGCAAGACGGCTGGCACAAGCAGCACGCTGGACGCTGGCTGGCGCCGGGCGCACTGCCTGGCGCCGGCGGCACGCTGGACGCTGGCTGGCCTGCCGGGCGGCACGCTGGCTGGCCTGGCACCGGCGGCACCGCCTGGCACCGGCGGACGCTGGACGCTGACTGGCCTGGCGCCGTGCACTCGCCTGGCGCCGGGCGCACGCTGGACGCTGGCTGGCCTATGCCGGCGGCACTCTGGCCTGGCGCACGCTGACGCTGGACTGGCCTGGCGCCGGGCGGCACGCTGGACGCTGACTGGCCTGCCGGGCACTCGCCCTGCCGGCGCACGCTGGACGCTGGCTGGCCTGGCGCCGGCGCACTCGCCTGCCGGGCGCATGGACGCTGGCTGGCGCCGCGGCACTTCGCCTACCGGGCGGCACGCTGGACGCTGGCTAGCCTGGCGCCGGGCGCACTCGCCTGGCGCCGCGGCACGCTGGACGCTGGCCGCCGGGCGGCACCGCCACGGGCCGGCCTGCCGGGCGGCACCTGGCCTGGCGCCGCACTCGCTGGCGCCTGGCGCCGGCGGCACCCGCCGCTGGTCAGCCTGGCGCCGGTCCACGCCCTCGCCCCGTCTCGCTCCTATCTTGCTCGGTTCGATCCCATCTTAGCTTGTTCAGATCAATCTACGCAAGTTCGGTATGATCGCGTTACTCTAGAACGCCACTTCCTCGACTAAACAAGGAATCGAGGTTCCTTCGAAACACCAAGACCTTCAAAGACTGCCTTTCAAAACCGTAAAACGCTTAACGGCCTAACGCGCCAAAACGCCCACGACGATTTTCCGAAAAGAAGGATAACTATGACGGTTTATCTTTATCCTCACATAAGAGATAAATGTCAAGTTTCCATAAGAGATAAATATCAAGTTTCCAGAAGATAAATGTTAAGATTTCAAGATAAACGTCAAGTTTCCCGATAAACACAAAGATGGACGAAAATGGAAAAGCCCAACTCAGCCCGCGAAGATAGACCGTCATAGGAGGAGTATATAAGGAGAGCTTGGAGCAAGAAGCAAACCAGATAAAAACGCCCGAGCACTTAGAGCAACTTAGCATTCTTTTCTGTTTTCACTAGCGAAGCCGCGACTCAACCAGGATAGACTTAGGCGATCAGACTAGCGAACTTGCCGACAGCTCGTAGCCAAGGCTCTTACCTGTTGTTCACGCCAAACGCGGATTCGAAATAAAATCTTTTGCTCTATTCTTTTTCTTACGATTTTTATTCCGCTTTCATATTTTCTTTGTCGAACTGATTGTGTCGCAGCGCCCAGCAGATATCCGGGACCTTCAGGAAGGCTTGGTTCACTTGGCTTTCCTCCAAATCAACTTAATTTGACGGTGCTAATTTCGGTTCCCACAGTTTGGCTAGAGGAGGGGGTTACGGATCTATCTATCTCGCGAACTGCACACGCCGATCATGTCAGCCGACGCCACCAAGGATCAGCCAGCTAGACGGAACACCCGCGATGCCAACGCTGAGAAGACTCCAGCTGGAGACGCCCCACAGTCACTGCTGATGCAAACACTGAGGCGCCAAGCAGATGAAGGAACTGTTTACCTCCACCCAGCGCTGGCGAACAACAGACAAGCTGATAACCTCGCCGCAAAACAGGTCGACACCTTAACTGCGAGGAGCAAGTTGCCGCTGATCCACCAAGGCACGCCAGGCAGGAGACTCGACTTCGATCTCCGGCACGAAAAGATGCCCGAAGAGCCCACTCGGGAAACGGCTCGAAAGGACAGCAAACGACCTCGCAGAACCTTCCACTCCCGGCCGCGGAAACAAGGAAAGCGACGCCGAAGATCGATCTAGATGTCAGCGACCGATCGGATCCTTCCGATGAAGACGCTGACATCCACCCCAGGAGAACCCGGCCAGTCCGCCGGCAGACGGTATCCTTCGATAGGCCCATGACGAAGAGGAAGAAGAACTCTACTGGATGGAGCAGGAAGAACTCGCGGAAGATCAAACTCGATCTATCGCGACCAGCCGACAGGTTCGAGGAACGCCGGCGCAATAGCGAGATCCATGATCTCCGTGAATCTCTCAAAAGACCGTGGCTGAAGTGAAAGCGTAAAATCGCAGATCCATCAGCGACCAGTTCCGCCTCGAGATCGATAGACTTCTCGAGGAAGCACGAAAACACCGCTCACCACTGGATCACGGAAACACGATCTCAGACCCAGGGAAGATCAAAATCCCGAACTATGACGGTACGACGGATCCTAAGTCGCACCTGCAGTCCTTCCAGATCGCAATGGGTAGGTGCAAACTCCCGAGCGAACGGACGCAGGTCATTGTCTTCTTCGCCGAGCACCTCAAAGGTGCTGCGCCGAGTGGTTCTCCGGCTCAAAAGGAACTCCATCGGAAGCTTCCGCCAACTGGCCTCGGCGCTTCAAACAGTACTCCATGTTCATGGATAGAGAAACGTCCGACGTGGATCTATGGAGTCTAGCTCAGAAGGAAGACGAAGTCACTCCGCCACTTCAAGGTTCAAACTGGTGATGGCCAGAGTAACGGCATCAGCGACAATGTCGCAATCGACGCCGAGAAAACTCTGGTACAAGTCGGTTCAAAGTGGATACTACTGGAAAAGCCGCTGACAATCCAGGATACTCTCCACAAGGCAACAGACTTCATCATCATGGAAGAAGAGATGAAGCTTCTATCGCAGAAGCACGGACCGCAGAAAACCGGCCCAAGAAGAAACCCTCTCGAACGACAAATACGCCCATCACGGGAAGACGCCCAAGGCGAGCATAACTACGCCATCAACTCGAGCAGGGCAAAACCTCCGAAACACCTGGACCAGGAACCAGTACAAGGATAACTCCTACTGCGAGTTCCACGAGACCAGAGGTCACTCCACTGCGAACTGCAAGGTTCTCGGCGCCCGGCTCGCCGCAAAACTCCTCACCGGCGAGCTATCAAAGGTCAAGAGTATAAAGGACTTGCTCCTGGACTCACCAAAGACTAACAAAACTACCTCAAGACCGCGACCGAAAACCAATCAGGGAAAAGCGAAGAAGACAGACGACCAAGGGAACAACAGCAGTCGCCAGAGGGTAAACATGATCATCGGAGGATCACAGTTCTACCAGGACTCTGTCTCATCGATAAAAGCCTACGGGCGAAAAGCCGAGACCAGTTCCAACTGGTTCCCGGACAGCGATGTTCCTAACCACACAATCGCTGAGGAACACGAGACCGCCGGAATCGACAAACCTCACTGCGACCCTTTGGTAATCGACCTGGTCATCCAGGATCTCAAGTCGGCCGCATTCTCGCCGATACTGGAAGCACGGTCAACGCCATCTTCCGCGACACCCTCTACAGGATGAAGATCCCACTTGGGGAAGTCGTCCCTGAGCCAAAACCTTTGACGGGGTTCTCGGGCGTCACTACCATGACCTCGGAAAATTAAACTCCCAGTCATGGCGAAGGAAGTTACAAAGATCGCCGAGTTTGCAGTAGTCGACAACCCGCCATCTACAACGCCATCATGGGAACCCTTGATCAACTCCATGAAGGCAGTACCGCCCACATATCACCTCGGTATCAAGTTCCCGACTCCGACCGAACCGCAGCCATCCGGGTAGCCAGAAACAGTCGAGACTCGTTACCTAGCCGAAGTTCAAACTGCGAAAAGATCGAACGCCTCTGCGGTCAACCCAAAGCGAGCAAAGGAATCACACAACATTCCCGAAGACTCAAGAAAATGATCCAAAATCATCTGAACAGGCAACGATTCAAGACGACGACAAAGCCTCTCAATCCACCGTAAGAACGGACAGCTCGACTTCGACAAACCACCGATCCGATCAGCACGATCGAACGGCAACGACGGGAGTAAAACGTCCACGGCAATTATCAGAACTACGAGATGGCTTGATCCTCGAAAGAGGTACGTAGGCAGCTCGTCGAAACCCGACGAGTTCAGCTATCCCCTCACCAAAAGGGGACTGCGCGATAATTCTATACTCCCACAAAACGCCAAAAACCGAGATATGTACTTTAACTTCTCAAATTTTTAATAAAATTCTTTCTATCTTTCATGCTCACTTAAACGCATCAACGCCGAAAACGAAAATCATATCTTCAAAAGAAACGCGACGTCGCGAACTTCTTAAAAAGATAACAAAACTCGATATCCGCAAAAGACAGTCCACCAGCGACTTAAAACTCACGCCGACGATTGGCCGACGGACGCCATAAGAAACGCTTCACTCAATACAAAATCGTAGTCAGACCTACAAGGTCCTCTTACATCCGACAAGGATATCATAGCGCTATACAAGAAACCCAAAATTTTGGTTTAGCCTCGGATAAACTCGAAGATAGCTCGATTCTTTTAACACAAGTCATATAAGCCGACTAGTCGCGGACTTTAAACGAAAAGAATCAGGAAGAAATCACTAACAGGCAAAACGAAAGCCGATCAGTCATCGCACAGCCTCAAAGCTGAGAGTAAACCTAGGTCTTGCCCTAAACCCAGTCTTGCTGGATCTTGACATCTCACAGACATAGTATCGTGATAATGATCCCAAAACATGTCTCTTATCGCTACACCTAAAACGCCACTAAAAGTAGCATACGGACCAGCGAAAAAGAGTTAGGATAATGGCGACTACTCGATCCTTCCCTCTACACTTGACGAAAGTATAAATCAAAACAAAAGACTAAATCTCGCAAATTTTCATATTCATAAAAGCCGCAAAAGACGGCAGGATTCAAAGCCACCAACGCCAGTCCCAAAACATAAGAATGCAACCTCCAACGGTCGCAGGATAAAATTACTAAAACGCCATACATGGCCAAAAAATTCAATTCACAAAAGGAAGTCAACGCTGAGAACCGGATGCAGAAATCCCAAATGAACTAGCAGGCTGGTCCACTTCCTCATTCACGCCTCGAGCATTCCCACCATTCTCGGCGTTCATCGGCTCCAACCTCCATCAGATCCTCGAAACCTCGATAGGTTCCCATAGTCTCCGGACTCTTTCTACCGAGGAACCAAGGACTCAGCATGAGCACACTCGCCATGAAATCCTTCATTTCAGCAATCTCGAATCGAAGAAAAATCCGGTTCTGAGACTTGTAAAGGTTTACGACCGAACCTCGCACTCGCGGAAATCACCAACAAACTCCTGAGCTTCTTTAAAGCATTGAAACTCAGCAGCAAACGATTCCGCCCGCCTTGCCACCTCCGCTGCACCATCCTTCTTCCTCTCCTTTCCGCCCGACGAGCCCGAGCGAAGCTCAGCTTGCTTCGCTCTGTGCCTTCACCTCTTGTCGGAACCGAAAGCTCTCGCCCACTTCTGTGGTCTTGAAGTTAGCAATCCTGGATTTGCGGAAACTCGAGTCGCTAAACACTCTTAGTCCCTGCATAAAACTCAAGATCAGCAAGCATGCTTATATACGGATTCAACGCAGGTTAAAGAAGGGCCAAACCTCGCTGACACGCTGGGAGCCCTCGCAAAACCCGTTGTTTCTCCTCATCCTCCAGCGACTCATCAGTAGTAAACTCCGGAGGAAGGCCATCAAAGAAGTTGTTAGGTGGAAAACCGCTGGTTCGCTTTTTCCGCTGGAACAAAACTAGGTTTTTCTCCCAACGGTGAAGGATTTTCCGAGCCTTCCCCATCGCCGATTTCCTTCCCTTACGAGACCTCTGTCTGCGCCTCGGTAGGAGCCACGGTAACAGGTTCGGCCATACGACGGAACAGGACCTCGACCGATAAAGCTTAACCGCATCTCGGATCCGCTCGAGGGTGAAGGATTTCCAGAAAACGCCTTTGACGAAGAAGATCTCTTGACGAAAACGCTACCAGGCAAATGCGGTAGGGTTGTTCCCTACAAAACGGAAATTTTGTCAAGACTCGCACTTCAAAAGTGAGATAGACAACAGAGTTTTCATCAGATTACCTCGGTTAAAGTTCCATGCTCGAAATAGATGGAGGCAGCTCTCCTCGACAGACTCACCATCTATTTGAACAAAGAAGAAACGCCCTGCCACGATTTGGGATTCGGTAGTCCCCTGAATCACGCCATATCCTTCTTAGGCAGCATGGAATAGTAACCGCACCCCCGTCGGCCGAGTACCCCAAAGACCTTCAAATCATCGACCAAGATCAATCCCGAGTTCAGCTAGCAATTAGTACGCCAAGCCAACTCTCCAAGGCAGGAACGCTGAGTTGATTGATCGAAAGTTCAAGCGTGAAGCGCACGAACAATGGCACCAGGAATTGGGAACCACATACGGCAGCGTAAAGAAAGCTTCAGTAACATGTAAAGAAATCTTGTGGAGGATTCCTTGCACTCGCTACCAACGGAACTGAATTTGACTCTTCAGAACCTGGTAAAATCTCAAGAACCTTGAGATATTTGAGAAACCGAAGCTCGGCGCAAAGGAGCACCGGCTGCCTCGCAGGCCTCTTCGAACAGGGATCTCTGGCAGTGTCGGGGCGAACCTACAAGGGCTCGGTAATACGATTCTTTTCCTCCTCGACCGACTCCTCCCGCTTTACTACATGGGCAGGAGAGTCATCCGAGGATGAATGGGAAGAAGAGTTTCTCTTTGAGGATCTTGAAGACATTGTTCTTAAAGAGAGAGAAAGGATTCTTGAGAGAGAGAAAACCCTTGTGATGAAGTAAGAATGAGATTTCTTACTCCATATAAAGGAGGTAAAATCACTATTTACCCCGATTTTCGCAGACGATTACATCTCAACACCTTCCCACATCGGTTATACCGCAAGCTAGGATCCGACAGGCTCTACGGTTCCTAGCTAGCTGGGGCTAACTGTTGGGGTCAAAATCGGTCAATGACGAAATCGTCACCCGAAAGTCCTCGAAAGAAAAGCCAAGCGACGGTCAAATCCAAGAAACGGGTCGCCGCCGATAAAACTCACGGAAGGCTCGTCCACTCCCATCTGGCGCCAACGGCGAGGGTCCTGGCGCCCATCCATGCGATCATCTCATGATCTCGGCAATGACAGCATCTTGGTCCCTTGAAATCCATGTCTGGATTGTCCGAGATCTACAATGAGTCTTCCGTAAAACCTTCCCGATTGTTTAAAAGATTCATCTTTTAACATATCTAAAACTCGGAGCCACATTGCTCTCATCCTCGACGACGGAAAATCTGAAGATCTAAGTCCATCTCAAAATCCCGATACTCGCAGGAAACAATTATCTCGAGATCTACGACTAGAGACCCTCCCAAAACTCGAAGATTTCCGCAAACAACCGACGAGGGAAAGATCGAACAAACCCACAGACGGCAAGACGCCTGGCACCAGCAGCACGCTGGATGCGGCTGGCGCCGCGGCTCCTCGCCTGGCGCCGGCGGCATGCGGACGCTGGCTGGCCTGGCGCCGCCGCCTGGCGCCGCGGCACGCTGGACGCTGGCTGGCCCGCCGGCGGCACTCGCCTGGCGCCGGGCGGCACGCTGGACGCTGGCTGGCCTGGCGCCGCGGCACTCGCCTGGCCGCGCACGCTGGACGCTGGCTGGCCTGGCCGGCGGCACTCGCCTGCCGCGCACGCTGACTGGCTCTGCCGCCGCACTCGCCTGGCTCGGCGGCACTGGACGCTGGCTGGCCTGGCGCCGGGGCACTCGCCTGGCGCCGGGCGCACGCTGGACGCTGGCTGGCCTGGCCGCCACCGGCCACGCTGGCCGCCTGGCGCCGGTTTACGGCCCTCGCCCCGGTCTCGTTCCTATCTTGCCCGGTTCGATCCCATCTTAGCTTGTTCGATCAATCTACGCAGGTTCGTATGATCGCGTTACTCTAACGCCACTTGCTCGACTAAACAAGGAATCGAGGTTCCTTCGAAACACCAAGACCTTCAAAGACTGTCCTTTCAAAACCGTGAAAACGCCTAAACGGCCCAACGCCAAAACGCCCACGACGATTTTCCAAAAGAAGGATAACTATGACGGTTTATCTTTATCCTCACATAAGAGATAAATGTCAAGTTTCCATAAGAGATAAATATCAAGTTTCCAGAAGATAAATGTTAAGATTTCAAGATAAACGTCAAGTTTCCGATAAACACAAAGATGGACGAAAATGGAAAAGCCCAACTCAGCCCGCGAAGATAGACCGCCATAGGAGGAGTATATAAGGAGAGCTTGGAGCAAGAAGCAAACCAGATAAAAACGTCCAGAGCACTTAGAGCAACTTAGCATTCTTTCTGTTTTCACTAGCGAGCTGCGACTCAACTAGGATAGACTTAGGCGATCAGACTAGCGAACTTGCCGACAGCTCTCGTAGCCAAGGCTCTTACCTGTTGTTCACGCTCAAACGCGGATTCGGAAATAAAATCTTTTGCTCTATTCTTTTTTCTTACGATTTTTATTCCGTTTTCATATTTTCTTTGTCGAACTGATTGTGTCGTGTGCGGCCCAGCAGATATCCGGGACCTTCAGGGAAGGCTTGGTTCACTTGGCTTTCCTCCAAATCAACTTAATTTGACGGTGCGAATTTCGGTTCCCACAAACCATACGGAGGATTATGAACATTTAATTGACACAAGAAATGATGATGCAACAAATGATGAAGATGATTCCGAGATAAATATCGATCGATATTTGCAAAACGCTGTTGATCGATAACCATTCTTGATAGACGATCTAAGCAAGGAAAATGCAACAAAGGTGGAATTGAAACCACTTCCTGCTGGACTCGAATATGCCTACCTTTTTGACAACACCTATCCCGTTATCGTAAATGCAAATCTTACGAACAGTGAGCTCGCTTTATTTCTGAATAAATTGCGAAAACACAGGAAAGTAATCGGATACTCTCTTGAAGATATCCCATGAATTTTCCCCGACCTGTGTATGCATCGGATTCATCTTGAAGATGAATCAAAATTATCAATAGAACATCAGAGGGGACTCAACCCCAATCTGAAAGAAGTTGTTAAAAAGGAGATTATCAAACTTCTCAATGCCGGTGTAATCTATCCAATCTCAGATAGCAATTGGGTGAGCCCAGTTCAGGTGGTGCCTAAGAAAAGAGGCATCACTGTAGTCAAGAACGACAAGGACGAACTTATTCCAAAAAGAACTGTAACTGGACACCGTATGTGCATCGACTACAGGAAACTAAACTCCACAACGCGGAAAGACCATTTTCCTTTACCTTTCATCAATCAAATGTTGGAAAGACTAGCCAATCATCAATACTATTGTTTTCTCGACGGATATTCCAAATTTTTCCAAATTCCAATTCATCCGGATGACCAAGAAAAGACAACCTTCACATGCCCTTACGGAACATTTGCTTACCGTCGGATGCCATTTGGCCTGTGTAACGCCCCCGCTACTTTCCAACGCTGCATGATGTCTATCTTCACTGATATGATAGAAGATTTTATGGAAGTTTTTATGGATGATTTTTCAGTCTATGGATCTGATTTCAAAAGTTGTCTCGATAACCTCTGTAAAGTTCTAGCCAGATGCAAGGAAAAGAACCTTGTTCTAAATTGGGAAAAATGCCATTTTATGGTTAATGATGGAATTGTTCTTGGACACAAGGTATCTGCTGCTGGAATTGAAGTAGATCGAGCAAAGATAGAAGTAATGACTGGTTTACCTCAACCAACTAACGTAAAAGACATAAGGAGTTTTCTTGGGCATGCTGGATTTTATCGAAGGTTTATAGAAGATTTCGGAATGTCAGCAGGCCTTTGATAAAATCAAAAAGGCTTTGATAACTTCCCCTGTCGTGCAAGCACCCGATTGGAGTCTTCCTTTCGAAATTATGTGCGATGCAAGTGATTTCGCAGTAGGAGCAGTGTTAGGGAAGCGTAAAGATAAAAAACTTCATGTTATTTACTACGCGAGCCGAACTCTGGACGATGCTCAGAGAAATTATGGCACAACGGAAAAAGAATTACTTTCTATCGTGTACGCTTTCGAGAAATTCCGAAACTACCTTGTTGGCTCAAAAGTCATTGTTCACACCGATCACGCAGCAATAAAATACCTTATGCAAAAGAAAGATTCCAAACCACGACTTATCCGATGGATCCTTCTACTCCAAGAATTTGACATTGAAATCAAGGACAAAAGAGGAGTAGATAACAGCGTAGCTGATCACCTTTTTCGGATAAAAGTCAATGACAACATTACTATTGATGATTTCTTGCCAGCGGAAGGTGTATACCTGGCAGAATCTACATTCGTTGGTCAGATAAATTTTGCATCTGAATCCATAGCGGTCGATGAACTAAGTAATGAGGTGATCGATATAACCGAACCAATGTCGATCGATGACACGAACGATAAATCGGTCGATGCTACAGATGGCATGTCGATCGATGAATCATCCGCTCAATCAATCGACAACAAGACAGACGCACTGACCAATTGTGAAAACGGCCTTGACCTGGATAAAGTTTCATTCAAGATATCGTTTAATGTGACTGTCACCGTACCGACAGTATCAACACTGATCCGCACACTCCTGATAGATGCCAAAACTCCGATCAGGAAGTGCACGCTGTTGAAAAGAAATTCAGAGACAGACCCTGGTATGCTGACATAGTGAACTATTTAGCTGCTGACGTCGAACCAGAAGGACTAAAAAATTATGACAGAAAGAATTTCTTCAGAGAAGTCAGGCGATACCACTGGGATGAACCGTATCTCTACAAGCAATGTGCTGATGGAATTTACAGAAGCTGTGTTGCACCCGCTGATGTGCCGGACATCATATTCCACTGCCATGGATCATCTTACGCCGGACATTTTGCAACTTTCAAAACAGTTTCTAAAATCCTTCAGGCCGGATTTCGGTGGCCTACTATTCTGCGATGTTCACGCCTATATCATAAAATGTGATAGGTGTCAACGAAGAGGAAAAATCAGCAAAAGACATGAAATGGAACAGAAGTTCATTCTCGAATCGAAGTCTTTGACTGTTGGGGGATAGATTTTATGGGCCCTTTCCCTTCCTCGTATGGGAACAGATATATTTTAGTTGCTGTTGATTATGTTTCAAAATGGGTTGAAGCTATAGCCACTCCTACAAATGATGCTTCTGTTGTTGTCAAACTCTTCAAAAGCATTATTTTCCCTAGATTTGGAGTTCCTCGAGTAGTAATAAGTGATGGGGTACCCATTTTATCAACAAAGTTTTCAAAATCTACTCAGGAAAATGGAGTTCACCACAGAGTTGCCACACCCTACCATCCACAGACGAGTGGGCAGGTAGAAGTTTCTAACAGACAAATCACAGAGATTCTTGAGAAAACCGTTGGGATCACCAGAAAAGATTGGTCACGGAAGCTGGACAATGCACTTTGGGCATACAGAACTGCATTTAAAACTCCACTAGAACAACTCCTTTCCATCTACTTTACGGAAAAGCTTGTCACTTACCCGTTGAAGTAGAGTATAAAGCAGCATGGGCAACAAAATTGCTAAATTTCGACATCAAGACTCCTGCCGAAAGGAGACTCATACAACTAAACGAACTAGATGAAATCAGACATCTAGCTTATGAAAGTTCAAAGTTGTATAAAGAGCGCACAAAAGCTTACCATGACAAGAAGATCGTCTCCCGGCACTTTGCCGCCAACGATCAAGTTCTATTATATAACTCTCGGCTAACTTTGTTTCCCGGAAAACTCCGTTCTCCCTGGTCAGGACCTATCACAGTTACGGTAGCTAGACCAAACGGAGCCATCACCCTTATGAACGATAAAGGAGAAGAATTTACGGTGAACGGGCAACGAGTGAAGCATTACTGGGCTAAACCGCCGAATGTCAAACCTTTACGGTTGGGAATCCCCGAATCTGATTAAAGAGATTTTTCAGTCAAGCTAATGACTAAAAATAAAGTGCTTAGAGGGAGGCAACCCACTTTTGCATTTAAGTCTCCATTTTTATTTTTCAAATTTTTACTTTCATTTTCAAAAAAAAAAAGATAAGGAACTGCTTTAAAATCGATCGATACGCACATAGGCATATCGATCGATTAGGGTCTATCGAGGCCGCGGCTCATTAACCCCGATTTCCGTATTTTCACCCGCTCATTTCGCATTCCTCTCCTGAAAACAAAAAACCGATTTTTCTCTCTAGAAACCAAGTCGATTTTCGCCGTTTCTTGCCTCAATCTCTTCGTTTTACACTTCTCTATCTTATTTGTTCATCTACCCACTGATTCTACAAGGTAAGAACCCGAAATTCTCTATTTTTCGGATTTTTTTGGCTAGGTTTTGACATGAACAAAATCATTCGATTAGGCTTGGATTTGGTCGATTTAGGTTGCTAGTATGATGAAATCGGTTCCTGGACTGTTCGTTTTGCATTTGTTGTTCATGGAATTACGATTTGGGATGAATTTCGTGTTGCACGTCCGCGATGTCGTGTTGATCGACATGGTTGTTGTCGAATCGATCGATATAAACGCTAAGGAATCGATGTCAGATACGACAATCGATCGATACAGTGACACCAAAATCGATCGACTCATCTTCTAGAGAGTCGATCGATATCAGAACCATCGATTGCATGTGCTAATGGATGATTATTTTTTGTTTGCAGATGAGTTCACGGAGAGACAGCCGACGCGAGAGGAGGACTAAGAGGAGGCTCGATATGCCGAGCACCTCCAGGGCACCACCCACACCACCATCTTCCTCGACGCCATCATCATCATCACACTCACCGCCCCGACAGCCCGACGAGCGCTCTCCATGGCCTAGGAACCCTTCCAAGGCCATACAGACGGTGGAGTCTTACCCCGACCCGAGGACAGTGGTCCGTTCCACCGCTTTCACCCACCGTCGGTGCACGGAGACCTGGGATGACTACGACAGCTGTTCTACAATGCATGGCTGTGCGTTGACATTGCTCCCACCCGTTTCATCGACGAGGCTACCGTCCGGCAGCTTGGTCTCTGGCATGACTTGAGGGACATGATCAGTCAGCTTGGGTTCAGCACCATGGCCACACGCCCCTACGACCTCTACCCGTCTCTGGTCCGATAGTTCCTCGCCACAGCCGACCTCACCTACACCACAACCACTGGCCACGTCGCGAGCGACGGAGTTCTCTCGTTCTTCACCAGAGGTGTCAGATACCGGATCACAGTTGCTGAGATCTGCGAGATCTACGGGTTCGGTCCTTCGAACGCCGCTATGGGTGTCCCTGAGTTTCCGATGATCGGTGACTTTTGGAGGATCATTGGCACAGGCCACTGGAGCACGGCTGTCACTCAGACTGATATCCGTCATCCCAGCTTGCGCTACTTCATCAGGGCCCTTGCCAGCACTCTGCTGTGCAAGATGGAGCCCAACAAGGTGCGGATTGACGAGCTCACACTGCTGTTCACTGCGATTGACGGAATTGTGATATCACTTAAATTACCCTATGGAGTGACTTTACTCTCTCAAATAAGAGGTTCAGTTTTAGTACTTAGGGATCGAATCCACAGAGAGCTAGTGTACAAATAAGATGCAATCTTTAATGACTATGCTAGGTTGAAAATAGTTTAAATTAAAGTGCAAATTTGCTGAGTAAGGATAAGATTACTCAGTTGAAAGGATTTTGTTTTGAAAACAGTAAAGAAACGTAGTTAGATTCAGGGTGAATATTCAGGAATTCAGGATTATAGATACTATAAAGGCTAACAAGTTGCTTGCATGATACGTCAGAGGTCAACACTTATTAAATGAATTCATCAGCTCTCGCATTATTTAGACCATTTATTACTTAGATGCTAAATGGTTTTGCGGTCGGCTACTCTGCTGCTGGTATCGCTCGATAGTTCGATAGGAATATCGACCGATACACCTCTAGCTACGTCGATCGATTACTCTATAGGAGTATCGATCGATACGGCTCTAAGCAAGCTATATGCGCGAGTTGATACAATACTCACCATGATCTTAGATCAGCTTTCACATATCTCAAGAGGGTCATAACATGTTTAGGATGTTATCAGGTATTGCATGTAATGAACAATGTAATCCAAGTTCATGTTCAAGGTAGCTAAGCTAGAAAAAGCATTAGTGAACAATCCTAACAATAAATATCACAACTATAGCAATTACAGGTTGGGGCTAATCCCTCATATCCTATTTTAACCCTAAATCTAAAAAATGAATCTACTTAGACATGGCTAAGTAGTTCATAGCAACAAGGTAATAATAGAAGTCCATAGACCTATTAGAGGGTGAACAATTAGGTTCCAATCACAAATATCTTTGGATCTCTCCTCTAGGTCTGGAATTCTATAACCTTTGTTAACAAATAAAGAACTAAAAGAAATAAGTAGAAATAGAAGAAACTTGAATAAAACTTGTATTGTAGAAAAGTCTTGTAAAATTAACTTGTAAAGCTTCTTCTTAATGCCAAAATACTTAGGCATATAAATATATGAGTTCATTAGGTTAAAAAACTCGTCAGGGGCATTCTTGTAAAATGTGATATCTTGGGCTTCAAGTTCGGCCAGGTCCAACTTGTCTTTCTGCCGCCTCAGTATCGATCGATAGTACAGGGTGTACATCGATCGATTATGGTCTCGATGTATCGTTCTTCGGCTAATGTGTGTCGATCGATTGCACAGAGTGTGCATCGATCGATGTGTAACTCTGATGTCGACCTCTGGTCTTGATCTCGGGTGAACTCATCTTTAAGCTCCAAAAGGCACCTAAAACATCACTTTTCTCCAAAATGCTTCTGAACATGAAAACATACCTAATAGACTCCAAAACATAGATAATAGTAGTAAAACACTCATATTCCATGGGTAAAAACGGGTAAAATCCATGGTATATCAACTCCCCTAGACTTAACCTTTTGCTTGTCCTCAAGCAAACACACAGGCAGTCTTTATGAAAGAGGTTTTGAAAAGAAGGGACTAAATCAAATTCAAACTTAGAATCATAACCTCTACTTTGTTGCAAACCACATATAAGAGTCTCACAATCACGAAGCACATTATGCAATATCCTGATTAAACAACCTTGATCATCTAGCCAAAAACTTAGCAATCATGTTTGACTAACCCCTCTAGTGATTTCACTTCTGTACATAAAAATAAAAGTGCAGGCTTTACCTTGGGAGTATCAATCACAGGATGCAAGGTTGCTCAAACAAGTATCCGACCTGCGGTAAAATTAGTTCCTATCCTCTCTCTCTACTATTTCTCTCCTAGTCAGGTCTGCTTCATTTGCAAGACATTGACCAAGATTGGACAGGCTTCCATGAATCAAGCCTTAATGTTTGCAGCCACCAAGTCCTGTTCACTTCTTTTTGACCTATATCCTACGATTCATTGCGAAGCAAGTCTTGAAGGGGGTAACCACCAAGCCCTGTTCGAACCCTTTACCTATAGAATTATTATGAATCAAGTCTTGAGGGGGGTAACCGCCAAGCCCTGTTCGAATTCCTTCCTAGTTAATATCTAACTAATCCTAGAACATAAATTTAAGATAATTTTCGATATTTTTTTTGAATAATAAAAATTAAATCTAATTTCAAAAATGAGAGAGAGAGAGAGTGATAAAACTATCTACACAAGGCTTTTACCTTCTAGACTTGTTTGAAGCATCCGATCCCATGTATACCAAGCCCCAAGAAAAGCAAAGAATTGTCAGGCTAGGTTGGAAATCAGCTTTGGTTCCACCAGACAATCAATGAAAGTGTTGTCATAGCTGATAGGTGATCAACTTTAGCATCTATAGTACATTCTGCATCAACAAATCTAAGAATGGTGCCTAAAAGATTGGTTAGATAAAAAGTGAAAATTTAAATTATCATTATCCCTTTCTTGACTCAATAAAAACCATTTTGAAAACATTTTTGGAAGAAATCAAAAGGTAAAGAGCATCAGTAACATCCCCCCAGACTTAAATCATACACTCTCCCCAGTGTATAACCAGTCCAGTGAAGGCATAGGTAATAATAAAGTACACTGATATGAAAAAGTTTAGAACGATATACCTGACCGCGATGTGTATCGATCGATGTTGAGTCGCATTCGTCGATCGCTTCTGTGTGGTTCATGTCGATCGATATCGACAGTGTCATGCCGGTCGATTTCAGTGGCAATCGTCTAATTGTAACTGCAAAGAAAAACAAATACGAAAAATAAAATCCTAAAGATAAAAATAAAATGAAAACTACCTAACAGTGGGTTGCCTACCACTCAGCGCTTTGATTATAGTCATCTAGCTTGACTTTGGATGGGATGAGCTACTGAGATGAAGTCCAGGTACTTGTTGAGAAACATGTATCCTCTGTATCTTTCTTCTCACCGAACCATGCGTCAAATAGTCTTCTTGTGGCTTCATATTCTCTGGTTCGTTTCTTCTTTAACTCAATCAACTCATCAGTGATCCTTTGAATCCTTTCTTCATGACCTTCAATGCTGAACTCGTGCCATCCTAACTTCCTGTAGGCATGTTCTGAAAGATCACTGAGCTCCGCTTTCATTGAATCAAGGCGTTGGATCATTTTGTCGTGGATGGAGCTGGTATCGATCGATTCCATTGTTGAAATGTTGGTCGATGGCTGGTGAAGTCCATCGATCGATGTGCTGGTTGCTCGGTCGATCGATTCTAAGGGTCTAGACGTCTATCTTGTGAATCATCCACGCTTGTTATTGCTGTGTAGACTTCATCAGCTAACTTATCCAAATCGGCTCTGGTACAGATCTCTGAAGTCTGTATATCGATCGATGCAATAGGTTGCTTGTGGGAACCGAAATTCGCACCGTCAAATTAAGTTGATTTGAAGGAAAGCCAAGTGAACCAAGCCTTCCCTGAAGGTCCCGGATATCTGCTGGGCCGCACACGACACAATCAGTTCGACAAAGAAAATATGAAAACGAAATAAAAATCGTAAGAAAAAAGGATAGAGCAAAAGATTTTATTTCCGAATCCGCGTTTGAGCGTGAACAACAGGTAAGAGCCTTGGCTACGAGAGCTGTCGGCAAGTTCGCTAGTCTAGCAACCTAAGTTCTAACCTAATTGAGTCGCAGCTCGCTAGTAAAAACGGAAAATAATGCCTAAGTTGCTCTAAGTGCTCTGGACGTTTGTGATCTTGTTTTCTTCTTGCTCAAAGCTCTCTTTATATACTCCTCCTATGACGGTCTATCTTCGCGGGCTGAGTCGGGCTTTTTCCATTTTCGTCCATCTTTGTGTTTATCGGGAAACTTGACATTTATCTTCGGAAATCTTGACATTTATCTTCTGGAAACTTGACATTTATCTCTTATGTGAGGATAAAGATAAATCGTCATAGTTATCCTTCCTTTCGAAAATCGTATGTGCGTTTTGGCCACGCTGGGCTTTAGGCGTTTTAACGGTTTTCGAAGGCGGTCTTTGAAGGTTTCGGTGTTTCGAAGGAACCTCAATTCCTTGTTTAGTCGAGAAGTGGCGTTCTAGAGTAACCGTGATCATACCAAACTTGCGTAGATTGATCCGAACAAGTCAAGATGGGATTGAACCGGCGATAGGAGCGAGACGGGGCGAGGCCGTGGACGGCCAGGCCGACCAGCGGGTGCCGCGCCGCCAGGCGAATGCCGCCGGCGCCAGGCAGTGCCGCCGCCAGGCGGCCAGCGTGGCGGTGCCGCCGGCGCCAGGCAGTGCCGCCCGGCGCCAGGCCAGCCGCGTCCAGCGTGCCGCCGTGGCCAGCCTCGTCCAGCGTGCGCGGCGCAGGCCAGCCAGCGTCCAGCGTGCCGCCCGGTGCCAGGCGAGTGCGCGGCGCCAGCCAGCGTCAGCGTGCCGCGGCGCCAGGCGAGTGCCGCCGGCATGCCAGCGTCCAGCGTGCGCGGCCCAGGCCAGCCAGCGTCCAGCGTGCCGCCCGGCAGGGCAGTGCCGCGGCGCCAGGCCAGCCAGCGTCCAGCGTGCCGCCCGGCGCCAGGCGAGGTGCCCGGCGTAGCCACCCGCGTCCAGCGTGCGCCGCGGCGAGGCGAAGTGCCGCGGCGCCAAACCAGCCAGCGTCCAGCGTGCCGCCCGGCGCCAGGCGAGTGCCGGCGTAGGCCAGCCAGCGTCAGCGTGCCGCAGGCGAGTGCCGCCCGTGCCAGGCCAGCCAGCGTCCAGCGTGCCGCGGCGCCAGGCGAGTGCCGCCGCGTAGCCAGCGTCAGCGTGCTGTCGGTGCCAGGCCGTCTTGCCGTCTGTGGGTTTGTTCGATCTTTCCCTCGTCAGTTGTTTGCGGGAAATCTTTCGAGTTTTGGGAGGGTCTCTAGTCGTAGACCTCGAGATAATTGTTTCCAACGAGATTCCGCGGTATCGGGATTTTGAGATGGACTTAGATCTGCAGATTTTCCGTCGTTAGGATGAGAGCAATGTGGCTCCGAGCTTTATATATGTTAAAAGATGAATCTTTTTAAACAATCGGGAAGGTTTTACGGAAGACTCATTGTAGATCTCGGACAATCCAGAGGACTTTCGGGTGACGATTTCGTCATTGACCGATTTTGACCCCAACAGTTAGCCCCCCAGCTAGCTAGGAACGTAAAGCCTGTCGGATCCTAGCTTGCGGTATAGCCGATGGGAAGGTGTTGAGGCGTAATCGTTTGCGAAAATCGGGGTAAATAGTGATTTTACCTCCTTTATATGGAGTAAGAAATCTCATTCTTACTTCATCACAAGGTTTTTACTCTCTCTCTCAAGAATCCATTCTCTCTCTTTAAGAACAATGTCTTCAAGATCCTCAAAGAAACTCTTCTTCCCATTCATCCTCGGATGACTCTCCTGCCCATGTGGCGGTGAAGCGGGGAGTCGGTCGAGGAGGAAAAGAATGCATATTACCGAGCCCTTGTAGGTTAGCCCCAACACTGCCAGAGATCCCTGTTCGAGGAGGCCTGCGAGGCAGCCGGTGCTCCTTTGCGCCGAGCTCGGTTTCGTAAATATCTCAAGGTTCTTGAGATTTTTACCAGGTTCTGAAGGAGTCAAATTTGATTCCGTTGGTAGCGAGTGCAAGGAATCCTCCGCAAGATTTCTTTACATGTTCTGAAGCTTTCTTTACGTCTTGCGGTATGTGGTTCCCAATCCCTGGTGCCATTGTTAGATGCGCTTCACGATGATTTGAAGGTCTTTGGGGTACTTTCGGCGGGAAGTGGCGGTTACTATTCCATGCTGCCTAAGAAGGATATGGCGTGATTCAGGGGACTACCGAATCCCAAATCGTGGCAGGGCGTTTCTTCTTTGTTCAAATAGATGGCGAGTCTGTCGAGGAGAGCTGCCTCCATCTTTTCGCGAGCATGGAACTTCAACCGAGGTAATCGGCGAAAACTCTGTTGTCTATCTCACCTTTTCGGAAGTGCGAGTTTTGAAAAATTTTCGTTTTGTAGGAACAACCCTACGGCGCATTTGCCTGGTGGCGTTTTCGTCAAGAGATCTTCTTCGTCAAAGGCGTTTTCTGGAAATCCTTCACCCTCGAGCGGATCGAGATGCGGTTAAGCTTTATCGGTCGAGGTCCTGTTCCGTCGTATGGCCTTGAACCTGTTACCGTGGCTCCTACCGGAGGCGCAGACAGAGGTCTCGTAAGGGGAAATCGGCGATGGGGAAGGCTCGGAAAATCCTTCACCGTTGGGAGAAAAACCTAGTTTTGTTCCAGCGGAAAAAGCGAGACCAGCGGTTTTCCACCTAACAACTTCTTTGATGGCCTTCCTCGGAGTTTACTACTGCGAGTGGAGGATGAGGAGAAACAACGGGTTTTGCGAGGGCTCCCAGCGTGTCAGCGAGGTTTGGCCCTTGAACTTCTTTAACCTTGCGTTGAATCCGTATATAAGCATGCTTGCTGATCTTGAGTTTTATGCAGGGACTAAGAGTGTTTAGCGAGCTTGACTCGAGTTTCCGCAAATCCAGGATTGCTAACTTCAAGACCACAGAAGTGGGCGAGCTTTTCGGTTCCGTCAAGAGGTGAAGGCACAGAGCGAAGCAAGCTGAGCTTCAGCTCGGGCTCGTCTGGCGGAAAGGAGAGGAAGAAGGATGGTGCGCGAGGTGGCAAGGCAGGCGGAATCGTTTGCTGCTGAGTTTCAATGCTTTAAAGAAGCTCAGGAGTTTGTTGGTGATTTCAGCGAGTGCGAGGTTGATCGTAAACCTTTACAAGTCTCGAACCAGTTTCTCTTCGATTCGAGATTGCTGAAATGAAGGATTTCATGGCGAGTGTGCTCATGCTGAGTCCTTGGTTCCTCCGGTAGAAGAGTCCGGAGACTATGGGAACCTATCGAGGTTTCGAGGATCTGATGGAGGTTGGAGCCGATGAAACGCCGAGAATGGTGGGAATGCTCGGCGTGAATGAGGAAGTGGACCAGCCTGCTAGTTCATTTGGGATTTCTGCATCCGGTTTCTCAACGTTGACTTCCTTTTGTGAATTGAATTTTTGGCGTGTGTGGCGTTTTAGTAATTTTATCCTGCGACCGTTGGAGGTTGCATTCTTATGTTTTGGGACTGGCGTTGGTGGCTTTGAATCCTGCCGTCTTTGCGGCTTTTATGAATATGAAAATTTGCGAGATTTCGTCTTTTGTTTTGATTTATACTTTCGTCAAGTGTAGAGGAAGGATCAGTAGTCGCCATTATCCTAACTCTTTTTTCGCTTGGTCCGTATGCTACTTTTAGCGGCGTTTTAGGTGTAGCGATAAGAGACATGTTTTGGGATCTCGTATACGATACTATGTCTGTGAGATGTCAAGATCCAGCAAGACTGGGTTTAGGGCAAGACCTAGGTTTACTCTCAGCTTTGAGGCTGTGCGATGACTGATCGGCTTCGTTTTGCCTGTTAGTGATTTCTTCCTGATTCTTTTCGTTTAAAGTCCGCGACTAGTGCGGCTTATATGACTTGTGTTAAAAGAATCGAGCTATCTTCGGAGTTTATCCGAGATGCTAAACCAAAATTTTGGGTTTCTTGTATAGCGCTATGATATCCTTGTCGGATGTAAGAGGACCTTGTAGGTCTGACTACGATTTTGTATTGAGTGAAGCGTTTCTTGTGGCGTCCGTCGGGGCCAATCGGGGCGTGAGTTATTTTAAGTCGCTGGTGGACTGTCTTTTGCGGATATCGAGTTTTGTTATCTTTTTAAGAAGTTCGCGGCGTCTGGCGTTTCTTTTGAAGATATGATTTTCGTTTTCGAGCGTTGATCGTTTAAGTGAGCATGAAAGATAGAAAGAATTTTATTAAAAATTTGAGAAGTTAGAGTACATATCGCGGATTTTTGGCGTTTTGTGGGAGTATAGGAGTATCGCACCCAGTCCCCTTTTGGTGAGGGGATAGCTGAACTCGCCGGGTTTCGACGAGCTGCCTCGATACCTCTTTCGAGGATCAAGCCATCTCGTAGTTCTGATAGTTGCAGCGGGCGTTTTACTCCCGTGCGTCGCCGTTCGATCGTGCTGGTCGGATCAGTGGTTGTGTGGGGTCGAGCTGTCGGTCTTACGGCGGTGGATTCAGAGGCTTTGTCGCCGTCTTGAATCGTTGCCTGTTCGGATGATTCTGGATCATCTTTCTTGAGTCTTCGGGAATGTTGTGTGATTCCTTTGCTCGTTTGGGTTGGCGCAGGGCGTTCCGATCTTTTCGCAGTTTAACTTCGGCTAGGTAGCAGTCTCGACTGTTTCTGACTACCCGGATGGCTGCGGTTCGGTCGGTCGGGAACTTGATACCTAGGTGATATGTGGACGGTACTGCCTTCATGGAGTTGATCAAGGGTTCCCATGATGGCGTTGTAGATGGCGGGTTGTCGACTACTGCAAACTCGGCGATCTTTGTAACTTCCTTTGCCATGGTAGGAGTTTATTTTTCGAGGTCATGGTAGTGGCGAAAACCCGTCAAAGGTTTTGGCTCGGGGCGACTTCCCAAGTGGGATCTTCATCCTGTAGAGGGTGTCGCGGAAGATGGCGTTGACCGTGCTTCCAGTATCGGCGAGAATCGGCCGACTTGAGATCCTGGATGACCAGGTCGATTACCAAAGTCGCGGTGAGGTTTGTCGATTCCGGCGGTCGTGTTCCTCAGCGATTGTGTGGTTAGGAACATCGCTGTCGGGAACCAGTTGGAACTGATCTCGGCTTTTAGCCCGTAGGCTTTTATCGATGAGACAGAGTCTTGGTAGAACTGTGATCCTCCGATGATCATGTTTACCCTCTGGCGACTGCTGTTGTTCCTTGGTCGTCTGTCTTCTTCGCGCTTTTCCCTGATTGGTTTTCGATCGCGCGGTCTTGAGACAGTTTTGTTAGTCTTTGGCGGTCAGTCAGGAGCAAGTCCTTTATACTCTTGACCTTTGATAGCTCGCCGGTGAGGAGTTTTCGCGGCGAGCGCGCGAGAACCTTGCAGTTCGCGGTGGAGTGACCTCTGGTCGTGGAACTTCGCAATAGGAGTTATCCTTGTACTGGTTCCTGGTCAGGTGTTTCGGAGGTTTTGCCTTGCTCGAGTTGATGGCGTAGTTATGCTGCGCCTTGGGCGTCTTCCCCGTGATGGGCGTATTTGTCGTTACGAGAGGGTTTCTTCTTGGGCCGCGGTTTTCTGCGGTCCGTGCTTCTGCGATAGAAGCTTCATCTCTTCTTCCATGATGATGAAGTCCGTTGCCTTGTGGAAGTATCCTGGATTGTCAGCGGCTTTTCCAGTAGTATCCACTTTGAACTTCGACTTGTACCAGAGAGTTTTCTCGAGCGTCGATTGCGACATTATCGCTGATGCCCGTTACTCTGGCCATCACCAGTTTGAACCTTATGAAGTCGCGGGCGACTTCGTCTTCCTTCTGAGCTAGACTCCATAGATCCCGCGTCGGACGTTTCTCTATCCATGAACATGGAGTACTGTTTGAAAGCGCCGAGGCCAGTTGGCGGAAGCTTCGATGGAGTTCCTTTTGAGCGGAGAACCACTCGGCGCAGCACCTTTGAGGTGCTTTCGGCGAAGAAGACAATGACCTGCGTCCGTTCGCGTTCGGGAGTTTGCACCTACCCATTGCGATCTGGAAGGACTGCAGGTGTGACTTAGGATCCGTCGTACCGTCATAGACCGGGATTTTGATCTTCCACGGGTCTGAGATCGTGTTTCCGTGATCCGAGTGGTGAAAGGCGTTTTCCGTGCTTCCTCGAGAAGTCTATCGATCTCGGGGCAGAACTGGTCGCTGATGGATCTGCGATTTTACGCTTTCACTTCAGCCACGGTCTTTTGAGAGATTCGCGGAGATCATGGATCTCGCTATTGCCGGCGTTCCTCGAACCTGTCGGCGCTGGTCGCGATAGATCGAGTTTGATCTTCCGAGTTCTTCCTGCTCCATCCAGTAGAGTTCTTCTTCCTCTTCGTCATGGGCCTATCGAAGGATACCGTCGCGGCGGACTGGCCGGGTTCTCACTGGGTGGATGTCAGCGTCTTCATCGGAAGGGTCGATCGGTTGCTGACATCTAGATCGATCTTCGGCGTCGCTTTCCTTGTTTCCGCGGCGGGAGTGGAAGGTTCTGCGAGGTCGTTTGCTGTCCTTCGGAGCCGTTTCCCGAGTGGGCTCTTCGGGCATCTTTTTCGTGCCGGAGATCCGAAGTCGAGTCTCCTGCCCTGGCGTGCCTTGGTGGATCAGCGGCAACTTGCTCCTCGCAGTTAAGGTATCGACCTGTTTTGCGGCGAGGTTATCAGCTTGTCTGTTGTTCCGCCAGCGCTGGGGATAAACAGTTCCTTCATCTGCCTGGCGCCTCGGTGTTTGCATCAGCAGTGACTGTGGGGCGTCTCCAGCTGGAGTCTTCTCAGCGTTGGCATCGGCGGTGTTCCGTCTAGCTGGCTGATCCTTGGCGTCGGCTGACATGATCGGCGTGTGCAGTTGCGAGATAGATAGATCCGTAACCCCCTCCTTCTAGCGCCAAGCTGTAGGAACCGAAATTAGCACCGTCAAATTAAGTTGATTTGAAGGAAAGCCAAGTGAACCAAGTCTTCCACGAAGGTCCGGATATCTGCTGGGCGCTGCGACACAATCAGTTCGACAAAGAAAATATGAAAGCGAAATAAAAATGCGTAAGTAAAAGGATAGAGCAAAGATTTTATTTCGAATCCGCGTTTGGCGTGAACAACAGGTAAGAGCCTTGGCTCGAGCTGTCGGCAAGTTAGCTAGTCTAGCAACCTAAGTTCTAACCTAATTGAGTCGCGGCTTCGCTAGTAAAAGCGGAAAATAATGCCTAAGTTGCTCTAAGTGCTCGGGCGTTTGTGATCTTGTTTTCTTCTTGCTCAAAGCTCTCTTTATATACACCTCCTATGGCGGTCTATCTTCGCTGGCTGAGTCGGGCTTTTCCATTTTAAGCCCATCTTTGTGTTTATCGGGAAACTTGACATTTATCTTGAAATCTTGACATTTATCTTGGAAACTTGACATTTATCTCTTATGTGAGGATAAAGATAAATCGTCATAGTTATCCTTCCTTTCGAAAATCGTCGTGGGCGTTTTGGCCACGTTGGGCCGTTAAGGCGTTTTACGGTTTTCGAAGGGCGGTCTTTGAAGGTTTGGTGTTTCGAAGGAACCTCAATTCCTTGTTTAGTCGAGTGGCGTTCTAGAGTAACGTGACCATACCAAACTTGCGTAGATTGATCCGAACAAGTCAAGATGGGATCGAACCGCGATAGGAGCGAGACGGGGCGAGGGCGTGGACCGCGCCAGGCCGACCAGCGGCGGGTGCCGAGCCAGGCGAGTGCCGCCCGGCATAGCCGGCCAGCGTGGCAGTGCCGCCCGGCACCAGGCGAGTGCCCGGCGCCAGGCAACCAGCGTCCAGCGTGCCGGCGCCAGGCGAGTGCCGGGCGTAGGCCAGCCATCCAGCGTGCGCCGGCGCCAGGCCAGCCAGCGTCCAGCGTGCGCCCGGCGCCAGGCGAGTGCCCGGCCAGGCCAGCCAGCGTCCAGCGTCAGCGGCCAGGCGAAGTGCCGCCATGAGCCAGCCAGCGTCCAGCGTGCGCCGCCGCCAGGCAGTGCCGCCGGCATGAGCCAGCCAGCGTCCAGCGTGCGCCCGGCCCAGGCGAAGTGCCGGCGCCAGGCCAGCCAGCGTCCAGCGTGCCGCGGCGCCAGGCGAAGTGCTGCGCCAGGCCAGCCAGCGTCCAGCGTGCGCCGCGCCAGGCGAAGTACGCCCGGCGTAAACCAGCCAGCGTCATGCCGCCGCAGGGCGAGAACGCCCGGCATGAGCCAGCGTCCAGCGTGCCGGCCAGGCGAGGTGCCGCGGCGCCAGGCAACCAGCGTCCAGCGTGCCGCCAGCGCCAGGCGTGCCGCCCGGCGTGGGCCAACCAGCGTCCAGCGTGCCGCCCGAGCGAGGTGCCCGGCGCCAGGCCAGCCAGCGTCCAGCGTGCCGGCCAGGCCGTCTTGCCGTCTGTGGGTTTGTTCGATCTTTCCCTCGTCGGTTGTTTGCGGAAATCTTCGAGTTTTGGGAGGGTCTCTGAGTCGTGACCTCGAGATAATTGTTTCCGAGATTCAGCGAGTATCGGGGATTTTGAGATGGACTTAGATCTGCAGATTTTCCGTCGTCGAGGATGAGAGCAATGTGGCTCGAGCTTTAGATATGTTAAAGATGAATCTTTTAAACAATGCGGGAAGGTTTCACGGAAGACTCATTGTAGATCTCGGACAATCCAGACATGGGTTTCAAGGGACCAAGATGCTGTCATTGCCGAGATCATGAGGCGATCGCATGGGCGGCGCCAGGACCCTCGCCGTTGGCGCCAGATGGGAGTGGACGAGCCTTCCGTGAGTTTTATCGGCGGCGACCCGTTTCTTGGATTTGATGCGTCGCGGCTTTTCTTTCGAGGACTTTCGGTGGCGATTTGCGTCATTGACCGATTTGACCCAACATTGCTTATTGGTCGATATTTGCTTCTGCGACTCTCGTGAAGCTTCTCTGCAAAGAGCTTCATCGGCCGTCGATTTCAGTTAATCGCTATCGATCGATGTAAGGTTGAGCTCGTCGATCGATGCAATCGATGCAGCCTGATAATCAAGTTGGCGTTGGAACTTCTCAGCCTCTGCTGCATAATATCTATTAAGTAGTCGCGAGTTCCTCCACTTCTTTGTCTACTAATAAGTGTATATCATCAATTTTCCTCTCAACTGCTTCAGACGAGTCAATCCTCCAAAAGGATTGCGAGGTGCAGCGGGGTTTATATCTGCATGTGCTTCATTGATGAGGCGGATAGATCTCTTTATCTCTTCTGTGCCGATGCTTAGATCCCTAGGTTGTGGAAGATAGGTTTACAGGTTTTGGTGAGTTTGCTGCTGAGACGAGCTTCTGCTTTCTTCAATTCTTTCCAGATATCTCCAAGAGACTCATCAACCTCATGTTTGGAGTAAGTGTTCGATGGTGCGGGCTCCGTATCGATCGATGTGGATGTTACTCCGTCGATATTGATCTTTTCTGGCTATGGTTCTGTGCGTTGCGAAGATCTTCAAGTTCCATCTCAAGACGTTGAACCTTCTTGAGTAATCCTTGGTCTGCTGAACATCCAGTTCATCTCCTGAAGCTTGTCTCTGGCCTCTTCTAAACTCTTTTCCATGGAGAGATTTTCCCATTTGCGTTCTCCAAGTAAACCGGTGAACATCTCGTTGATCTCGTCTTTAGTGTAGGTTTCTTGCACCAATTCTCTTCTTGTAAATGAACTAGCGTGCTCTGGTAGACAGATGTAGGAGCGCTCGTCCATTTAAGTTCTTTGGAGCAGTTTCTTGATGTCGTCTTTAGAAATTCTGATGGCGTCACCATCTATTCCTCTAGCAAAACCATTCTCGTCTCTGTAGACCCCATACTCATCTCTCTGCTCCCAAAAGAATTTTCAAACTCCATATCGAAGGCTCTCTTTCCGAATTCGGGACACTTATCGATCGATGCAACACACTCTGTATCGATCGATTTCCGTTGAAGATATGGATCCTTCCTTGAGATGGTTATCCTCAGCTTCCTTTGGCTCGGTTGTTGTATCTGCCTCCTGGTGCTGATAATGGTGGTCTGGTCCGTAGCGTTGTTGCTGGAATAGGTTGTGGGATCCATTGGCTAAGCGTAGGGCGTCTTCTTTGGATATGTGGAGTGTTAGTCCATCCATTGGCGTGCAAATCCTTGTGAATCCTGAAAATACCAAACTCATCGGGATTAGATTACGAAATTAAATACATTTGAATTTGTTACCTGGGATGGTTGGTTGTATGTATCGGCCGATTGCACAGGTTCTGAATCAGTCGATGGTTGTTCAGGCCTATCGGTCGATTGTACTGGTGCCATGTCGATCGATGAGACTTCTTTGGGTTGGGTGATGTATGTTGGTGTGGCGGTCTCGACCACGAAGCTCTCTGGTAGTTAAGCTTGCAGCTCGATTGAGTAGTCTCCCTCTCGGGTGTTGTTTACTGTGTTGTCGAATGATGCAAGGCAAGTAGTATCAATCGATGGGGATGTGGTCCTGTCGATCGATGTCGTGATTCTGAGGTTGTGGTGGAGAAGTCGATCTTCATCTTCTCGAAGGTTGTGACATTCTATAGCTCTCTCCTCCTCGTAATCATCAGTATACTCCTCAATGTGAGTAGTATTTGCAGCATATGGTGGGATGTAGTAGTCATTCTCCCACGTGTTTACTTCAAAATCACCTTCTGGAAACTCCTCCTCGATCTGATTGAATAGTGAATCGATCGATGACCATGTGTGGCTGTCGATCGATGTCCGTTCACCAGAGATGATCGATGAGACAGTGGTACTATCGATCGATTCTGCGGTCTCTGTCTCGTATTCGCCTTGTGAGTCGTATTCATCTCCACAATAGCAAACAGCTACAAGGTCTGAGTCGTCTTGGATCTTCTTAGGGACCTTGATGACTCGTACTGGATCATAGTAGACCGTAGGGTTGATCAATGTTAGGCACAGTGTGCTTGTCTGAAGGTTACAGACTGCTCCAACTGTGGCTAGGAAGGCTCTTCCAAGTAGCAAAGAAGTGGGTAGGGTTATATTGACGTCCAAGACATGGAAGTCCACTGGAATTAGGGCTTCTCCTATGGTGACCTCAAGGTTTCTCACAATTCCTCGAGAGTTCTGCTGAGAACAATCCACAAAGATGAACGATTCTTCAGTAGGCTCTATCTTCAGACCTAGATGGTCTGCTATCACCTTGGGTAAGATGCTAACTCCAGATCTTGTGTCACATAGGGCACGTTGGAAGTTGATTCCCTGTACTGAGTAAGGAACAACAAACTTTCCTGGATCACCCTTCTTCTCTAGTTTGATCCTCTTCTTCATACTTTCTCTGACTTGGTTGAACATCCTCTTCATGTCTTCTCCTTAGTTTCTCTGAAAAACATCCACAATCTGTGTTAAAAGTAGGCTTCTTCAAAGGGTTTCTCTGTAGGTATCCTTAAAACTCTCTTTCTGAAACTTGTCAACTCTTTCTCATTAACTCCTCTTTTAAGGTGTTTAGGAACCTTCTCTTTCCTTTTTCTGAGAACTCTGCCATCTTTTTCCTTTTCTATCTCCATTGGATCAATAATATCCGTGGGTTTCTTCATTATGGCGGTTGGTGGGTTTCTGGAAGGCTTAGATTGCTCCCGGAGTGGATTAAGTCGTGCAACATCTATCTTGGGAAGTTGCACTCGGCGTGTGATAACTGAATATCGATCGACAGCTTCTGGAGTGTGTCGATCAATTTCTTTATCCTTCGGTCGATCGATGGGACGTCTATCCTGTCAGTCGACATGGTAAGGGCTGAGCGGATGTGGGTGCTTTGCTGCGAACTCCTCGTGAGTAAGTATCTTCACGGTATTGCACTCGTTGGTAGATCCTTCAAGATCCATTTGTCGATGCTCGTTTTGTTGCATCGATCGATTGGTGTTGGCGTACATCGATCGATGTGATGATCTTGACATCGATCGATTCCAGTAGTTTCCGCTAATACTTTCGATCTGGAAGTCTCCCTCTTGCAGACTCTCTTGCTTTACCACTCTCCCAAAAATCATCCTCTATGATAGCACTGACGTTGTGGCCTGTTGTTTCTTCTCCAGTCCCTTTTCCTAAAGCTTCCTGCTTCTTAACAGCTTCTCCTGTCTGAATCACTTGAGTCTCTAGTTTCTTCACATGGGTACTCAAAGCATCAAGCTTTGTGTTCAAAGTGGTGTAGACAGCGTCGATCTTTCCATTGAAGTTCACCTCTAACTGCTGCTGGCTTTCAAGAACTTTGCTGAGCATGTCTTCCAGCTTTCCTTCTGGGGTTGGTGTGGGTGGCTTCATGTAAGATGAGTTTCCATAACTTATGTTGTTGTTGGGGTTGCTGTTGTTGAAGTTTCCTCTCTGTCCTGCGAAGTTTATGTTTCTTTGGTTTCCAGACCTCTGAAATCGGTTCCACTGATCGGTTGACTTACATACGTGTAGTCATCTTCTTAATCAGCTTCTGCATCCTCTACTGAGCAGATTTGCTTGTTTAGCAGTTTCTGAACATTGTCAAGTGTAGCTTGTACCTCATTTATCTATTCCTTTCCAAGGAACGCTGCAGATCTTGCTCTTACAATGTTCTTTGTGCTGTTGTTGGATGCTAGGTTGTCTATTAGCTTCACAGCATCTTCAGGATTCCTTGTGGTGAAGTTGCCTTCACTCGCAGTGTCTATAGCCATCTGATATTTCAGTGCGATGCCTCTGAAGAAAGTGCAGTGCAGCTGCACTTTGTTGAATCCATGGTGTGGGCAGTCTCACTGGTAAGACTTGAATCTGATCCAGGTATCCTTGAATGACTCTCCAGGCTCCTGATTGAATGTGGCAATTTTCCACCTTAAGTCTTCAGCGCGCGCATCATCAAAGAAGTTACGCAAAAATGCGTTTTTGATGTCGCTCCAGGATGTAAGAGATCCTGGTGGTAGCTGCTTAAGCCACTGTAAAGCTTCTCCAGATAAAGAGTGTTTTGAAGAGCTTACAGAGAAGGTAGTCCACCAGGACTCTATTGGCTTTGATAGCAGATATGAGATCCTCGAACCTCTCCAGATGGTCCATGGGATTCTCACTGGATAGCCCATAGTAAGGTATCTGTCCCACAAGGGTGTAGTACTGCGGCTTGAGCTCGAAATCGCCTCTCTGAATAGCAGGGGGACGAATGGCTGATCTGTTGGTGTAGAACTGATCTGTTTCATTCTGAGCGATGAGTTTCTGACCTGTTTCATTACGAAGGTGACCTTCTTGGTCACGCAAGTCTCCATTCTCATCTCGTGTGAGAATAATAGGCACAACCATGACTCGCGGAGTAGTATCGATCGATATACGGTTAGGGGTATCGATCGATGTCGGATGAGAGATGTCGGTTGACGGTGAAGTAGTGTCGGTCGACGTGAAGGTGTGAGTGTCGGTCGACGAAGATGGTGTCTCGGTCGGCAGGGGTGCGTCGGTATCGGTCGACAGGCAGTTGACGGCGTCGATCGATGCGGAACGGATTCCCTTGCAGATTGAACGTTCCAAGCTAGCAGGGTCTTCTGAGAACAAAAGTTGGGATTCCTTGTTGCTTCTGGTGCTGTTTGTGTCAGAAAACAAATTAAAATAAAAATAGAAATAACCTAGACCTAATCAGATTAGATCCTATTGTATCAAAGCTCCCCGGCAACGGCGCCAAATTTGATATTACTCAAATTACCCTAAGGAGTGACTTTACTCTCTCAAATAAGAGGTTCAGTTGTAGTACTTAGGGATCGAATCCACAGAGAGCTAGTGTACAAATAAGATGCAATCTTTAATGACTATACTAGGTTGAAAATAGTTTAAATTAAAGTGCAGGTTTACTGAGCAAGGATGATTACTCAGTTGAAAGGATTTGGTTTTGATAACAGTAAAGAAAAGTAGTTAGATTCAGGGTGAGTATTCAGGATTATAGATACTATAAAGGCTAACAAGTTGCTTGCATGATATGTCAGAGCTCAACACTTATTAAATGAATCCATCAACCCTCGCTTTATTTAGACCATCTATTACTTAGATGCTAAATGGTGTTGCGGTCGGCTACTCTGCCGGCGGTATCGCTCGATAGTTCGATAGGAATATCGACCGATACACCTCTAGCTACATCGATCGATTACTCTATAGGAGTATCGATCGGCTCTAAGAAAGCTTTATGCGCGAGTTGATACAATGCTCACCATGATCTTAGATCAGCTTTCGCATATCTCAAGAGGGTCATAGCATGTTTAGGATGTTATCGGGTATTGCATGTAATGAACAATGCAATCCAAGTTCATGTTCTAGGTAGCTAACCTAGAAAAAGCATTAGTGAACAATCCTAACAATAAAAATCACAACTATAGCAATTATAGGCTGGGGCTAATCCCTCATATCCTATTTAAACCTTAAATCTAACAAATGAATCTACTCTGACATGGCTAAGTAGTTCATAGCAACAAGGTAATAATATAAGTTCATAGACCTATTAGAGGGTGAACACTTAGGTTTCAATCACAAATATCTTTGGATCTCTCATTTAGGTCTAGAATTCTATAACCTTTGTTAACAAATAAAGAACTAAAAGAAATAAGTAGAAGTAGAAGAAACTTGAATAAAACTTGTATTGTAGAAAAGACTTGTAAAATTAACTTGTAAAGCTTCTTCTTAATGCCAAAACACTTAGGCATATAAATATATGAGTTCATTAGGTTAAAAAACTCGTCAGGGGCATTCTAGTAAAATGTGATATCTTGGGCTTCAAGTTCGGCCGGGTCCAACTTGTCTTTCTGCCGTCTAAGTATCGATCGATAGTACAGGGTGTACATCGATCGATTATGGTCTCGATGTATCGTTCTTCGGCTAATGTGCGTCGATCGATTGCACAGAGTGTGCATCGATCGATGTGTAACTCTGATGTCGACCTCTGGTCTTGATCTCGGATGAACTCTTCTTTAAGCTCCAAAAAGGCACCTAGAACATCACTTTTCTCCAAAATGCTTCTGAACCTAAAAACATACCTAATAGACTCCAAAACGTAGATAATAGTAGTAAAAACACTCATATACCATGGGTAAAAACGGGTAAAATCCATGGTATATCAAATTGTCGACCTGCAGGACCTGGACCCAGACCGCGACATGCCCATGCCCAACCTGGGATCTCTCTTCACTCAGCACCTGGTGTCGCTTAAGATGAAGCCCTTCAAGGGCACTGGCAGGAAGAAGGAGATGATCGGGAGCCTGCTTACACCGATCTTCCAGCACCTCGGCATCCTCTTGACTGGAGAGCCAGCACGCACCTCCCGTGCGTACTTGGACTTGGCGCATCTGTCTTCAGCCCAGTGGCTGAAGGACGGCCTGCTCTGGAGTTTCAGGAGAGGAGACCGCCTCCGTCTTCTGCAGCTGCCCTCCCGCCACATCACGGGCTTCGACGGGAACATTGACAGGATCCGGTTCCAGCCAGATGAGGCATTCCTCCGCAACCTCCAGGACATGCCACGGAGAGTTCCTGGAGAGCGCAGAGCACCAGCTACGCAGGGCCAGCCAGAGGCACCAGTTCACGACTTCCCCATCATGCCAGACATTCCGATACGCGACCACGAGGATTTTCAGAGGTTCGTCGCAGACGCTCTTCATGCGATCTGGTCCAGAGTGTCTCGCTGTAGGTGCATGAGCAGGAGGAGCGTGAGAGCCCATGATCCAGCAGCCCCAGGTCCATCACACCAGTACCATCGTGACTTGCATCAGACGACGAGGAAGCAGCAGAGGACTCCGACTAGTCCTCATATTTCTATCCCTTATTCCCAGACACTTTTATTTTTATTTCTATCTTCATTTTTATTTTGGATTTTTAGGATTTATTACTCTAGACTATCTATTTTTATGACTTATTATCTATTTGCTTGTATTTGGATTGTCTAACAGAACTAACAAATGACAGATCAGACGGGTTAGACACCAACAGACGAATTGATGACCTTCTGGCTAGCAGCTTTCGATCGATAGGCTAGACATGGTATCGATCGATACAAGTAATAATAGGTACGGTTACTTAGTCATTAGCTATCTAATTTTCTTTTTCTTTTTCTTTTTCTTTTTCACCACACTTAGACTAAGTAACACTTGGGACAGTGTCGTTTAAGTCTGGGGGGTTGTTACTAACATTTTTTAAGTTTCTATTTCATAAAAGCATTTTTCATTTTCTTTTCAAATCTCTCTTAAAGATTCTTCAATTTTGAAAAAAAAAGAATTTATCATGCACCAAATGGAGACAATGATTTCTACTTATTTTCTAACCACTCTTTAGCACCATTCTTAGATTTGTTAACTGCAGAATGTACTATAGATGCTAAAGTGGATCACCGGTCGCTATGACAATACTTTTCATGATCATCTGAAAGAATCAAAGCTGATTTCCAACCTAACCTGACATTCTCTGCTTGTCTTGGGGCTTGGTATACATGGGATCGGATGCTTCGAAAAAGCCTGGATGGTAAAGCCTTGTGTAGATAGTTTTATCACCCTCTCTCTCTCATTTTCGAATTTAGATTTAATAGTCAGCTCTTCAAAAAAAAAAATTAAAAAAAAATTTAAATAATTTTGAACTCTAAGACTAGTTAGTTATTACTTAGGAAGGAATTCGAACAGGGCTTGGCGGTTACCCCCCTCAAGACTTGCTTCATAAGAATTCTATAGGTAAAGGATTCGAACAGGACTTGGTGGTTACCCCTTCAAGACTTGCTTCGCAATGAATCCTAGAATATAGATATAGGTCAAAAAGAAGTAAACAGGACTTGGTGGCTGCAACCATTAAGGCTTGATTCATGGAAGCCTGTCCAATCTCAGTCGATGATCTGCAAACAAAAAGCAGACAAGACTAAGAGAGAAAAAGTAGAGAGAGGGGATAGAAACTAACTTTTACCTGCAGATCCGGATACTTGTCTAAGCAACCTTGAATCCTGTGATCGATACTCCCAAGGTAAAGCCCGCACTTTTATCTTTATGCACAGAAATAAAATCAGTAGAGGGGTTAGTCAGGCAGGATTGCTAAGTTGTTGGCTAGATGAACTTGGTTGCTAAGCTAGGATATGGTATAATGTGCTTCTGAAGTTAAATGATTTTGATGTGGCTTGCAACAAAGCTGAGGTGATAATTTTGAGTTAGAGGTTGTTTAAGTCTCACTATTTGGAATCCTCTTCTAGACCTATGTCTTTAAATTTGCTTGAGGACAAGCAAAAGGATAAGTCTGGGGGAGTTGATAAGTCATGGACTTTACCCACTTTCAACCATGATTTTAATATGTTTTTGGAACAAAAGGACACTTTTGGTGTCTTTTATGAGCTTTTACATGTTCAGGTACTCTTTGGTGAAATATGACCATTTTGGAGCAGAAATGGATACTTTAAGGAGGTTGTAATGGAATGATAACTTAAACTAATCGACCGATTCTCACCATGATGCATCGACCGACGAGACACTATATTCATCGATCGATAGAAGATTGTGACATCGATCGATATGAAAGGCCTCCAAGAATTAATGACGAGTTTAATGAGCTAGACATCTCATTAGGGTTTCACTTCTACCAAATGAGTCTCTGGCCGCCTGTTAGGCTATATTAATAGGGTTTTGTATTATTTTAGAGGCAAGCCTTGCCTAGAGAACTTTTAGACCTAATTTTGAGAGAAGCATCTTGCTACCTTGGAGAGAGAGCTTAGGAAAGGAGACATAGATCCAAACTGCATACAGAGAAGATCTTGAACTCCCTTATTTTTCTCTACCCTTTTATTATTTCTCTTACTATTCTATTTAAAAGTATTATTCAAACCATCATGATTTTGTCTTCCATGAATATGTTTGAGTAGTTTCTCTTGTTAGATTTAGGTGTCTCATTTAGTGTAAACATGCATTGCAATTGATTTAATGCTTGGGTGTTTAAAATATAGTTCTTCATTCTAGTTGTTCTTAATGCTAAGTATAGGAATGATCACCCTTATCTTAGATCTTAGGATTAATTTGGATAAGTGAAAACTTAGCAAATCCCTGAAACCCAAAGCTGTTATGTTCCAACTTTACCTAGAGTGCACGAAAGTAGCCTCTTTGTAAGATTGGAGAACCAATTCAAATCCGATCTTAAAGCTCACTAGAAACGATATCAATCGATAGAGCAATCTGCTTGTCGAGCGATACCGCGAAAGGTGTATCGATCGATATTCATATAGAATAATCGATCGACACTTTCTTATACTCATCGAACGATAGTTGATGACTTAAGATCTAGTTGAAGATAATCAGTCATTGATTTAACCTTAAGGTTTGAGTTCAGAGCTATGAATACTAAAAACCCTAGATATCCTGCATGCTAGTTACACCTGAGAAATAGCCTAAATCTAGCTTTCTTTCCTCTTGCTTAAAACCTAAACCATTCAATCAAGCAATTACTTGCTTACCCCTTTATTTACTGCTTTAAACTTGTTTGTCTAGCTTTATTTCAAAGACTAAACAATCTATTGTGTAATCCTAGAGTCTCTGTGGATTCGATCCCTAAGTACTACAACTGAACCTCTTATTTGAGAGAGTAAAGTCACTCCTTATGGTAATTTGAGTGATATGAAGGTGCATCAAACTTGACACCCACTGTTGAAGAAATTGCTACACTTGAGAGGGAGATTGCAAGAAAGAGAAGAGAAGAAGAGCAACAGGCTCACTTGCAGAGATTGGGGTTTAATATGGAGAATCAGCCTCAAGATGGTGATGCCCTAGGGGGCAATAGTCCAAGAGCTGACAACATAAGACCACAGCGCCCACCACAACAGCCACAGCGCCAAGATAGAGCCATTGGAGCCTATGATCAACCTCACATCCATGGTCATAGGTTGGGGATCAGAGCACCAGCTGTGGAGAGCAACAACTTTGAGATCAAATCAGGGCTTCTGCATTTGATTGAGAACAACAAGTTTCATGGTCTTGCTGTGGAGGATCCCCTTGATCACTTGGACACATTTGATAGCTACTGTAGCTTGTCCAAGACTAATGGAATCTCTGAAGATGCTTTCAAGCTGAGGTTGTTTCCCTTTTCTTTGGGAGACAAGGCACATCTATGGGAGAAGGCTCTTCCAAGTGACTCTATCACAACTTGGAATGAGTGCAAGAGGGCATTCCTAGAGAAATTCTTCTCTACTTCAAGAACACCCAAGATCAGAAATGAGATCTCTAGCTTTCAGCAGAAGAACCTTGAGAGCATTAGTGAAGCATGGGAGAGGTTCAAGGGCTATTGGTCTCAATGCCCACATCATGGCTTCACCAAGGAGAGTTTGCTTAGTACCTTCTACAGAGGTGCTCTTCCAGAGATCAGGAGCAGATTGGACACAGCCAGCAATGGTTTCTTCTTGGGCAGAACTGAGCAGGATGCTCTGGAGCTGGTGGAGAACATGGCCAAGAGTGACTCAGTCTACAGTGAGGAGCATGATAGGGTCAACAGAGGCAGTGATGAAGATGATCAGCACACAAGGAAGACGCTGAAATCTCTCCAAGAGAAGTTGGACAAGATTATTGCAGAGAAGGCTAAGCAGGAGCAGATTAACTCCAGTGGGAACCAGCAACAACAGCAGCCTGTTGGGCCTAATCAGGTCAATGGTGTAGAAAGTCAAGAGGAGCTGTGCTTCATCAATATCTAATGGCACATGGTACAGGAAAGAACCCAACTTCCAGTACCAAAACAACTATCAGCAAAGACCTTACTACAACAATCAGCAAGGAGGTTACCAAGCCAACCAGTCTACTCAGCCCCAAGGAAGCTCTTCTCAAGCTCAGGCTCCAAGTTCAGAAATGGAGTCCATGTTCCAGCAACTCTTAGAAGCTCAAGAAAGAAATGCTAAGAACATTGGTGGTGAGTTCAAGAACATCCATGCCAAAATTGATGGAACCTATTCTGACCTCAACAACATGTACATGCAACTTGCCTCTCATCTTAAAGCTTTGGAGAGCCAGGTTGCTTCTATGTCTTCATCCTCCAAGAGCCAAATGGGATCTCTACCAGGAAAACCAGAGAAAAATCCCAAGGAATCTTGCAATGTCATCCTCTCTACTACTTCTTCAAAGATTGAGATGTGAACTCATGAGAAAGAGAAGGATGAGATTGATATGTTTGGCACTGAGTTTGGGGATGTTGAGAGATTTGTTGTGGCCACAGCTGAAGCACATATTCTGAGGGATGCTGCCAAGAAGGCTGAGGTAAAGAGTCTGCAGCAAGCTGAGCCTAGAGCTGAGACACCAACTGTGAAAAGAGCAGACAACAAGCTGAAAGAAGTGGAGCAGGAAGACACTGAGTTTGAGCTATCACCATATGATAAGCTCCCCTTTCCCTAAAGATTTCTCACCAAAGCTCAAAAGAAAGTGATCTCAAAGTTCAGGAAAGATCTTAGTGATGTTGGAGTCAAGCTTCCAGATATATCAGGTATTCGTGAAGCTCATGTCCAGATGATGCTCATCATGGACATTCTAGACCACCAGGCTGAAGTGGCTGAGCTTTTGGACATCTCCATTCTGAAGATTGATCCACCAACCCCTCCAAAGTCCCTCCCTAAGCTTGAGTCTCAAGGGAAGTTCACCTTGTCTTGCTCTCTTGGTAAACTAACTATGGATGATGCTCTTGTTGATAGTGGTGCTAGTGTGAATGTCATCTCCTTGGATATGGTGAAGAGTCTTGGGATTGAAAGCATGGAACCAGATACTCCTCCTCTCACCTTTGGGGATTCTTCTTCTACAACCCCACTTGGCATAATCAAGGATTTCCCCTTGAAGATTGGCTCCTGCACCATACCTATTGACCTCACTGTTTTGAAGATGGCATCTGAAGAGAGAGTCCCTTTGATCCTAGGCACTCCTTTCCTCACAACAGTTGGAGCTTGCATTGAATTTCCCAACAAGAAGGTCACCCTCATGCATGTCAACAAAGCTGTCTCCTATCCTCTCCAACCTCCAATGGAATCAGACTATTGTGGGACAATCACTTGTGATGCACAAGCTGTTGAGAAGCCCCAAGATGAAGAGGTTGTTGGTAACAAAGAAGGTCTTAATGAAGAGGTTGTTCCTTGTTCCATCCATCGTCCATATCGATCGATCGGTAGTGTGTGGTGTCGATCGATTTTGACCACTTCTGCCTGTTGCGAAGTACATGCAATTCCTTTTGCAGCAATGTAATGCCATTGGTTGTCCATATGAGGTTGGAACTAAGGGTTGCGTAGAATAGATCAAGAGCATGTTCCAATGCGAATTCTTCCCATTTGTTGTCTGTCTTGGCAGTATCAAGAATCTTCGTCCTCATGGTGTTGAATTCTTCTTTGAGATAGGTATCGAGCGGTGTGTTGTCCTTGCTGTCGGTCGATTCTTTCTGATGCTTGGCTGGTTCCTGGTCAGGATCGATCGATGTGCTAGTAGGCATGTCGGTCGATGGCGATATCTTTAGGTGAAAATCAAGCTTGTTCTGAATCGTGCCCATCTCCTGCTGGAAAGTATCCATACATGATTCTAGTGCAATCACATCATCAATCATTGGGTAGTAGGAACTACCAAACTTCTCCTCATAGGAATCTAACTTCTCCTCCAATTTGGTAAAGCGTATGTCGATTGATTGCCTGTAGTGACTATCGATCGATGTAGGATGAGCGTCGGTCGATGAGTCCATCTCTCATCGGTCGATGTGTGATGTGGAAACTCATGGGAGGTGGAGAGTTTCCATTGCTTCCATGTTGCAGCTCCTTGTGATCTTCTTCTTCTCAAAGTGTTGACATCTTCTGGAAGATTCTCCATTGCCTGAGTGAGGTATTTGATCTTTTCATTGAGTGGATGGTAGACACTATCAAGCTTCCACTTGAAATCATTGATGGAATCATACTGAATGGTGTAGATATCATTGAGCTTATCATCCATCTCTGCTCTGCTGTAAGGATCTGGATCTGCCTGTGTAGCTGGTGTGAATCTTTCGCGATGCTCTGCTGTAAGCTGGTTGATATCTTGCATATTTACATGTTTTTATCATCCATATCTCATGCATTTTGATCATATAAGTTAGGCATTAGGCATCTTTAGGTCCATTTTGCATCCCTTTGTCCTTATCAGGTGTTGGAGTATGCTTTGGTGTGATTTGAGGTGTTTGGAAGCCTTATGGCCCAAAGAGAGGTGAAGAATCAAGTTTGGCCATGAAAAGAGAAGTCAATCCATGATCTGGTCAGGACAAAGATGAGCATGGACAGAGACCTTAGTGATGTCTTCTGTTGCTAAGATTTTGTGGAGACACAGAAAATTGAGTTAGCTTTCCAATGGAAGTGGTTTCAAGTCATTTGGAGCTATATTGGGGGAGTTATGATCAGTTTACTAGAAGCACATCAAGCTGACCGGGGAGAGTGGTCCGGGATAAGCAACCCGGTCGGGAAAAGAGCAGCTGGATGAGAGTGGTTCGGGATGACTAGGCCTGGGAGAGGTACCCGGTCGGGAGAGAAGTGCTGGATGAGACCAGGCCGGGAAGGGACACCCGGTCGGGAAGTGAAGACGCGTCCAAGGCATGGGACGACCGGGTAGGACAAGCCGGAATGCTGAACCCGGTCGGGACGAGGGGCATGACCGGGACGGACGGACCGGCTTCATTCACTCGGTTGGGAAGAATGATCAAGACATGGACGAGGCAGGACCGGGATGAGCCGTCCGGGATGCCGAAACCGGTCGGGAGGAGAGACGACCAGGACGATGGCTGGACCGGGTGAGCAGGAATGGGTTGGACAACTTGGTCGACTCCAGACCAAAAATATAGCTTCTCTCCTATTGGCTGAAGCCTAATTGACTCCAGGGAATTTTTAGTAATTTTTAATGATGTTTCTAGGTTTTCTAAACCATGTATAAATACTCTTGTATCCCAAAGTTCGGACTTAACTTCTTTTCTCTCAAAAACACATTTAGATCTCGAAGAAAGTTTGGATATTTGATCCTTTTCATCTCATTTCTTTTGTGTTTATTAGATTATCTTCTTCTCTAATCATGTTTAGCCTTGAATCATCATTGATTTTGAGGTTTTCCATGGCTATTAGTGAGTAGATCTATCTCGGGTTCATGGGCTTGGGAGACTAAGGGTGATTAGGTGTAGATCTAAGATGTTTTAGTGTAGATATATATTTTCCTTGCTTGATTGAGTGTTCTTCTTGCTATTTTGGAGTTGGCCTCTTCAAAATAGAGCTATAGGCATTTCATGCCCGGAAGGTATTCTATGAAATGCCTGAACCAACTCATCAATGCTTTTAACATCCTTTACCTAAGGGATTAGTTTTTAAAAGTGTTGAGATAGCTAATAGACTTGTACTTAATGATTGCTTTCATATTATTCAACCTAAGGGATTAAATGCTTGAGATATGTTAGTGAATGAGCATTCATCTAGGGATAGAGCTTGCTTAGGGTTGTGTCTAGGCTTAAGGTGTTAGATTGATTGAAAGCTTGCCATCTTAGATTGAAAATTGATCACCCAAAGTCATTTTCCTTGTCCCAAGAACCCGCTTGCCTCATTGAGAAAGAAAGTTCACTCTTTTATTGCATTTTCAATATTGTCTTAGTTCATAATCATCTTCTTATCATGGTTGCACTTAGATTAAGCATAGGCTTGCATTCCCTTTGCATTAGAATCACTTAGAATTGGATTGACATCTTGTATACTACAACATTTGATTGGACACTTGAAAAGTCTATCATCAAATTGGCGCCGTTGCCAAGTTCTAAGTTGATTTTGACATTGGGATTTAGTCATTTGCTTGAGACTAAGTCTTTTTTTTTTCTTTTATTGTGTTATTGCTTCTCCTTGCTCTTTTACCTTTGCATTTCAGGTGTATGATAACTAGAAGAAGAGGTGTGATAAGTCATGGATTTTACCCACTTTCAACCATGATTTTTATATGTTTTGGGAAACAAAAGGACACTTTGGTGTCTTTTATGAGCTTTTACAGGTTCAGGTACTCTTTGGTGAAATATGACCATTTTGGAGCAGAAATGGATACTTTAAGGAGGTTGTAATGGAACGATAACTTAAACTAATCGACCGATTCTCACCATGATGCATCGACCGACGAGACACTATATTCATCGATCGATAGAAGATTGTGACATCGATCGATATGAAAGGCCTCCAAGAATTAATGATGAGTTTAATGAGCTAGACATCTCATTAGGGTTTCACTTCTACCAAATGAGTCCCTGGCCGCCTGTTAGGCTATATTAACAGGGTTTTGTATTATTTTAGAGGCAAGCCTTGCCTAGAGAACCTTTAGACCTAATTTTGAGAGAAGCATCTTGCTACCTTGGAGAGAGAGCTTAGGAAGGGAGAGATAGATCCAAACTGCATACAGAGAAGAACTTGAACTCCCTTATTTTTCTCTACTCATTTATTATTTCTCTTACTATTCTATTTAAAAGTATTATTCAAACCATCATGATTTTGTCTTCCATGAATATGTTTGAGTAGTTTCTCTTTTTAGATTTAGGTTTCTCATTTAGGGTAAACATGCATTGCAATTGATTTAATGCTAGGGTGTTTAAAATATAGTTCTTCATTCTAGTCGTTCTTAATACTAAGTATAGGATTGATCACCCTTATCTTAGATCTTAGGATTAATTTGGATAAGTGAAAACTTAGCAAATCCCTGAAACCCAAAGCTGGTATGTTCCAACTTTACCTAGAGTGCACGAAAGTAGCCTCTTTGTAAGATTGGAGAACCAATTCAAATCCGATCTTAAAGCTCACTAGAAACGATATCGATCGATAGAGCAATCCGCTTGTCGAGCAATACCGCTGTTGGGGTCAAAATCGGTCAACGAAAGTGATGATCAAAACCAAGAAACGGGTCGCCACTCGATGGACTCACAAGAAGGCATGAACGGACCGTGGGCCCCGGGGATCAACGAAGGCAAGCAACAGCAGGCACCGGCGGACGCAGGACACGGCACGGGCGGCAGGCTTGCCCTGTCCCATCTGGCGCCGGCGGCAGGCCTGTCGTCTCCCGTCTGGCGCCGGCGGCAAGGGTCCTGGTGCCCATCTATGCAATCGTCTCATGATCTCGGGCAACGGCAGCATCTTGGTCCCTTAAACCCATGTCCGGATTGTCCGCAAACTACAATGATTCTTCCGCAAAGCCTTCTCGATTGTTTAAAAGTTCATCTTTTAAACGCCTAAAGTTCGGTTATTACTCAAACCGTTGAAAACGGTTATCTCGAAATCTATGGCTAAAGATCCTTCCAAACTCAAAGATTTCCCGCACGAACGACTAAAGGGGGAAAGATCGAACAACGGAAAACCCACGGATGGCAAGACGGCCTGGCGCGGCACCAGCCTGGCGGCGGCACGCTGCCGGCCTGGCGCCAGCGCACTCGCCTGGCCGGCACGCTGCGCGAAGCCGGCCTACCGGCGCAAGCCCCTGACGCCGGTCGACGGCCTCGCCTTGGTCTCGGTCCCATCATGCCTCGGTCTGATCCCATCTTGGCTTGTTTGGATCAATCTTCGTGAGTTTGGTACGATCACGGTTATTCTAAACACCAAACATCTCGACTATAAGAGGAATTGGGATTCCTTCGGAAATACCGAAACCTTCAAAGACTATTCTTTCGGAAAACCGTAAAAATGTCCAAAACGGCCCGACATGGCCAAAACGGCCCACTTGCGATTTTCCGAAAAGGAAGGATAACTATGACGGTTTATCCTTATCCTCACATAAGAGATAAATGTCAAGTTTCCAGAAGATAAATGTCAAGTTTTCCGAAGATAAATGTCAAGTTTCCCGATAAACACAAAGATAGACGAAAATTGAAAAGGCCCGATTCAGCCCGCAAGAAGATAGACCGTCTTAAGAGGAGTATATAAGGAGAGCTTTGGGCGAGGAGCAAATCATCACAAACTTTCAGAGCACTTAGCACTTAGAGCGATTTAGCATTCTTTCTGTTTTCACTAGCGAGCTGCGACTCAACTAGGATAGACTTAGGCGACCGGACTAGCGGACTTTTCGACAGCTCATACAGCCGATTTATTTGCTTCTTCTACACGCTCAAACGAGAATTCAGAAATAAGATCTCTTTCGCTCAACTTTTACGATTTTTATTTTCGCAACTTTTATCTCCATTGATTGTATCGTGTGTGGCCCAGTAGATATCCGGGACCTTCAAGGAAGATCGGGTTAACTCGGTTTTCCTCCACAAATCGTTTATCGGAAAGCGAAGTCGAGCACATCAATCTGGATATCAGCGACCAATCGGATCCTTCCGATGAAGACGCTGACATCAACCCTAGGAGGACCCGAAGCCAGTCCGCTCGGCAGACGGTATCCTTCGAGAGGCCCATGACAGAAGAGGAAGAAGAACTCTACTGGATGGAGCAGGAAGAACTCGCGGAAGATCAAGCTCGGATCCATCGCGACCAGCGCCGACAAACTCGGAGGAACGCCGGCAGCAATAGCCAGATCCATGATCTCCGCAAATCTCTCAAAAGACCGTGGCGGCGGAAAGCGTCAAATCGCAAATCAATCAGGCGACCAGTTCCGCCCGAGATCGATAGACTTCTCGAGGAAGCACGAAAACGCCGCTCACCGCCGGATCACGGAAACACGATCTCAGACCCAGGGAAAATCAAAATCCGGTACTACGGATCCTAAGGCGCACCTGCAGTCTTTCCAGATCGCAATGGGTAGGTGCAAACTCCCCGACGAGGCTGGTCATTGTCTCTTTGTCGAAAGCACCTCAAAGGCGCTGCACTCAATGGTTCTCCGCTCAAACGGAACTCCATCGGAAGATTCCGCCAACTGGCCTCGGCGTTTTCAAACAACACTCCATGTTCATGGACAGAGAAACGTCCGACGTGGACCTAGTCTAGCTCGAAGGAAGACGAAACTTCATGTAAGATTCAAAACTGGTGATGGCTAGGTAACGGCATCAGCGACAATGTCGCAATCGACGAGGAAAACTCTCGTACAAGTCAGTTCCGAAAGTGGATACTACTGGAAAAGCCGCTGACAATCCAGGATACTTCCACAAAGGAACGGACTTCATCATCATGGAGGAAGAGATGAAGCTTCTATCGCAGAAGCACGGACCGCAGAAAACCGTGTCAAGAAGAAACCCTCTCGTAACGACAAGAACGCCCATCACGAAGGGAAGACGCCCAAGGCAAGCATAACTACGCCATCAACTCGAGCAAGGCAAAACCTCCGGAAATACCTGACCAGGAACCAGTACAAGGATAATTCCTACCGCGAGTTCCACGAAACAGAGGACACCCCACGGAGAACTGTTCGGCGCCCGCTCGCCGCAAAGCTCCTCACCAGCCAACTATCAAAGTCAAGAGTATAAATGACTTGCTCCTGGACTCGACCCAAAGACCAACAAAACTGTCTCCGAGGACCGCTAATCGAAAACCAATCGGGTGAAAACGCGGAAGGAGACAGGACGACCAAGGAACAAAACAGTCGCCAGAGGGTAAACATGATCATCGGAGGATCACAGTTCTACCAAGTCTCAGTCTCGTCAATAAAGCCTACTGGAAAAGGCGAAACAAGTTCCAACTGGTTTCCGGATAGCGATATTCCTAACCACACGATCACTTTCAAGAACAGGAAACGCCGGAATCGACAAGCCTCATTGCAATCCTTTGGTTATCGACCTGGTAATCCAGGATCTCGAGGTCGGCCGCATCCTCGTCGATACAGGAAGTACGGTCAACGTTATCTTCCGCTACACCCTCCACAGGATGAAGATCGTGACTTGGGGAAGTCGCCCCCGAGCCAAAACCTTTGACTGGGTTCTCGGCCACTTCCATGACCCTCGAAGAATTAAGCTCCGGTCATGGCGAAAGAAGTCACAAAGATTGTCGAAGTTCGCGTAGTCGACAACCGGCCATCTACAACGCCATCATGGGAACCCTTGATCAACTCCATGAAGGCAGTACCATCCACATATCACCTTGGCATCAAATTTCCGACTCCCACAGGAACCGCAGTCATCCGGGTAGTCAGAAACAATCGAGACTCTACCTAGCCGAAGTTCAAACTGCGAAAAGATCGGAACGCCAGCGCCAACCCAAAACGAGTAAAGGAATCACACAACATTCCTGAAGACTCAAAAGATGATCCAGAATCATCCAACAGCAACGATTCAAGACAGCGACAAAGCCTCGAGTCCACCGCCGTAAAAGCAGACAACTCGACCCCCACAAACTGCCGATCCGACCAGCACGATCGAACGGCAACGCAGGGAGTAAAATGTCTGCGCAACTATCAGAACTACGAGATGGCTTGATCCTCGAAAGAGGTACGTAGGCAGCTCGTCGAAACCCGGCGAGTTCAGCTATCCTCCTCACCAAAGGTGGGTACGTATACTCCTATACTCCCACAAAACGCGAAATATCCGCACATGTACTGAACTTTTCAAATTTTAATAAAATTCTTTCTATCTTTTATGCTCACTTAACGATAAACACTTCGAAAAACGAAAAATCATATCTTCGAAAGAAATGCGAGACGTCGCAACTTCCAAAAAAGATAACAAAACTCGTATCATCCGCCAAAACAGTCCACCTGCGACTTAAAAAAACAATTTATGCCCGTTTATTGGCCCCGACGGACGCACTCAGAAACGTTTCACTCAACACAAACTCGTAGTCAGACCTACAAGGTCCTTTTACATCCGACAAGGATATCATAGCTATACAAGAAACCCAAAATTTTGGTTTAGCGTCTCGGATAAACTCCAAAGATAGCTCGATTCTTTTAACACAAGTCATATAAGCCGGCGACTAGTCGCGGACTTTAAACGAAAAGAATCATGAAGAAATCACTAACAGGCAAAACGAAAACCGATCAGTCATCGCACAGCCTTAAAGCTGAGAGTAAGCCTAGGTCTTGCCCTAAACCCAGTCTTGCTGGATCTTGACATCTCACAGACATAGTATCGTATACGAGATCCCAAAACATGTCTCTTATCGCTTACACCTAAAACGCTCGCTAGAAAGTAGCATACGGACCAAGCGACAAAAAAGAGTTAGGATACGAAGTGACTACTCGCATTCTTTCCTCTACACTTGACGAAAGTATAAATCAAAACAAAAGACGAAATTTCCCAAATTTTCATATTTATAAAGTCTGCAAAGACAACGGTCGCAAAATAAAACTCCTAAAAAATGGCCACACATGGCCAAAACATACGATTCACAAAAGGAAGTCAACATCGAGAAATCCAGATGCGGAAATCCCGAATGAACCTGCTGGCTGGTCCACTTCCTCGTTCACGCCTTGAGCGTTCCCACCGCCCTCGGCGTTCTCATCCGCTCCGGCCTCCACCGTATCCTCGGAAACCTCGATAGGTTCCCATAGTCTCCGGACTCTTTCCTCGACTGGAGGAACCAGGGACTCAGCATGAGCACACTCGACCATGAAGTCCTTCATCTCAGCAATCTCGGAATCAAAGGAGAAATCCAGGTTCTGAGACTTGTAAAGGTTTACGACCGAGCCCCGGCACTCGCGGAAATCGCCAACAAACTCCTGAGCCTCTTTAAAACATTGAAACTCAGCAGTAAACGATTCCGCCCGTCTCGCCACCTCGGCCGTGACCATCCTTCTTCCTCTCCTTTCCGCCCGAACAAGAGCTCGAGCGTGAAGCTCAGCCTGCCTTTCCTTCCGCGCCTTAACCTCTTGACGGAATCGGAAGAGCTCTCCCTCAGCTTCTTTGGTCTTGAAGTTAGCAATCCTAGACTTGCGGAAACATGAGTAAAGCGCATTGCCAAACACTCTTAGTCCCTGCGTAAATTAAAGATCAATAAATATACATACATGCGGATTCAAGAAAACGGTTAAGAAGTTCGAAGGACAAAACCTCATTGATCCGCTGGGAACCTTCGGCGAAAACCCATTGCCTCTTCTCATCCTCCAGCGACTCGTCAGTAACGAACTCTGGAGGAAGACCTTCAAAGAAATTGTTGGGAAGTGGAAGATCGCTGGCTCCGCCTTTTTTCGTTGGAACAAAACTAGGGTTTTCCCCCAACGGTGAAGGATCTTCCGCACTCTCATTACCGACAGGAATTCGGAATTTGACTCCATCAGGAATCTGGTAAAAATCTCGAAGAACCTTGAGATATTTACGAGAAACCAAGCTCAGCGTAAAAGGAGCACCAGGCTGCCTCAGAGGTCTCCTCGGAACAGGGATATCTGGCAGTGATGGGGGCGAACCCACGAGGGCTCGGTAATACGCATTCTTCGTTTCCTCCTCGACTAACTCCTCTTGCTTCACCGTCACATGGGCAGGAGAGTCACCCGAGGATGAATGGGAAGAAGAATTTCTCTTTGAGGATCTTGAAGACATTGTTCTTAAAGAGAGAGAAAGGATTCTTGAGAGAGATGAATTTATTTTTTATGATGAAGTAAGAATGAATGAGATTTCTTACTCCCTCCTTATAAAGGAGGTAAAATCACTATTTACCCCGACTTTCGGCAAACGATTACGTCTCTACACCTTCCCATACGGCTATACCGCAAGCCAGGACCCGAAAGACATTACGATTCCTAGCTAGCTGGGGGGCTAACTGTTGGGGTCAAAATCGGTCAACGACGAAATCGTCACCCGAAAGTCCTCGAAAGAAAACCAAGTGACGATCAAAACCAAGAAACGGGTCGCCACTCGATGGACTCACAAGAAGGCATGAATGGACCATGAGCCCCGGAGATCAACGAAGGCAAGCAACAGCAGGCACCGGCGGACACGCAGGACACCGCACGGGCGGTAGGGGGCCTGGCACCGGCGGCAGGCTTGCCCTGTCCCATCTGGCGCCACCGGCAGGCCTGTCATCTCCCGTCTGGCGCCGGCGGCAAGGGTCCTGGGGCCCATCTATGCAATTGTTTAATGATCTCGGGCAACGGCAGCATCTTGGTCCCTTAAACCCATATCCGGATTGTCCGCAAACTACAATGATTCTTCCGCAAAGCCTTCTCGATTGTTTAAAAGTTCATCTTTTAAACGTTTAAAAGTTCATCTTTTAAACGTCTAAAGTTTGAAGCCACATTACTCAAACCCTTGAAAACGGTTATCTCGAAATCTACGGCTAAAGATCCTTCCAAACTCAAAGATTTCCCGCATCGAACGACTAACGGGGAAAGATCGAACAACGGAAAACCCACGGACGGCAAGACGGCCTGGCGCCGGCACGCGCCACGTGAGCCGACCTGGCGCTGGCGGCACCGCCTGGCGCCGGCGGCATCGCACGCCGGCCTGGCACCGGGCGGCACGCTGCCACGCTGGCCGCCTGGCGCCGGGCGCACCGCCTGGCGTCGGCGGCATCGTTCTGCAAGCCGCCTGGCGGCGGCAAGCTGACGCCGGTCGGCGGCCCTCGTCCTGGTCTCGGTCCCATCATGCTTGGTTTGATCCCATCTTGGCTTGTTTGGATCAATCTTCGTGAGTTTGAATACGATCACGGTTATTCTAAACACCAAACATCTCGACTATCGAGGTTGGGATTCCTTCGGAAATACCGAAACCTTCAAAGACTATTCTTTCGAAAAATCGTAAAAACGTCCAAAACGGCCCGACATGGCCAAAACCGCCCACTTGCGATTTTCCGAAAAGGAAGGATAACTATGACGGTTTATCCTTATCCTCACATAAGAGATAAATGTCAAGTTTCCAGAAGATAAATGTCAAGTTTCCGATAAACACAAAGATGGACGAAAATGGAAAAAGCCCGATTCAGCCCGCAAGAAGATAGACTGTCTTAAGAGGAGTATATAAGGAGAGCTTTGGGCGAGGAGCAAATCATCCCAAACTTTCAGAGCACTTAGCACTTAGAGTGATTTAGCATTCTTTTCTGTTTTCACTAGCGAGCTGCGACTCAACTAGGATAGACTTAGGCGACCGGACTAGCGGACTTTTCGACAGCTCTTACAGCCGATTTCTTTGCTTGTTGTACACGCTCAAACGAGAGTCAGAAATAAGATCTCTTTCGCTCAACTTTTACGATTTTTATTTTCGCAACTTTTATCTCCATTGATTGTATCGTGTGTGGCCCAGCAGATATCCGGGACCTTCAAGGAAGATCGGGTTAACTCGGTTTTCCTCCACAAATCGTTTATCGGAAATTGACGGTGTGAATTTCGGTTTCCACAACCGCGAAAGGTGTATCGATCGATATTCATATAGAATAATCGATCGTACTAAAAACCCTAGATATCCTGCATGCTAATTACACCTGAGAAATAGCCTAAATCAAGCTTTCTTTCCTCTTGCTTAAAACCTAAACCATTCAATGAAGCAATTACTTGCTTACCCCTTTATTTACTGCTTTAAACTTGCTTGTCTAGCTTTATTTCAAAGACTAAACAATCTATGGTGTAATCCTAGAGTCTCTGTGAATTCGATCCCTAAGTACTACAACTGAACCTCTTATTTGAGAGAGTAAAGTCACTCAGGGTAATTTGAGTGATATCAAATTTGGCGCCGTTGCCGGGGACTCTTTCTTATTACCATTAGATTTAGTTCAGAATATAGTCTAGACCTTATTTTCGTATTTACTAAAATCTTTTCCTCTTATTGTGCTCTTACAGGTACCTAAGAATGGAGAAGACAAATTTCGACAGCCCATCGATCGACAAGAACACAACAAATCGAGCGATACGTCGAGCGAGGAATCAACCGACATACCGTCCCGAACATCGATCGATGCCAACCAGCCGGAAGCAGGTAAGTGTTCACTTACCGATCCTGCTAATGAGGAAGTAGTCCTAGGCAAACCAACTACCAACACAAATTCTGAATTTGCTGATGAACAGGGAAATGAAATCCCTGTTCAATCTTATTCATCTTCCTCTGAAGATGAAGAACCAGAATTGATTTTGCAAGACTACTTAGACCCCATGAAGACCTATTCCAATAGGTCTGCCATCAAAGTACCAGAAGCTGATACCAGAAAATCAAAACTCCACCTTGATTTTATTCTTCTGGTACGAAATAAACCCTTCCGTGGATCTGCTTTGGAGCACCCCCACAAGCACATCGAGTATTTAGAAGATCTAGTCTCTGATGACTACAATCGCTGTAAAAAATTTTCTTTTTCTCTTGAGGGAAAAGCCAGAAAGTGGTTGAATCAAATTCCAGCAGGCTCTCTAACTTGCTGGGAGGAAATCAGAAACGCTTTCATAAATCAATTTTTCGATGATGCTCGCTATTGGGATATACGAGAAAAGTTATCTTACTTTGCTCAAGGCCCACATGAATCATTTAAAAACGCCTGGATCATATTTGAAGGCTATCAACGTGATTGCATTCACCGTGGTTACTCAGAACCGCAGCTCCTAAATTTCTTTTACGGAGCTGTCAGCCTTCGTTACCAATTCACGCTGGATACCGCAAGTGAAGGAAACTTTAGCACTAGGAATCCTAGTAAAGCAAAGCGTTTGATCAGAAATATAGCTTTGAGAAAATTCTATGAGATCAGTGATAGGGAAAGTAGAGCCACGTCCAGGGACACGCTCCAATTAGCTGAAATCAGGCAGTCATTAGACTCCCTGCACTCAATCACGAGGGAAAAGAAACTTAGACAAACTCTTCCAAGTGAGGATAGTTGTTCTGAAAGACAACTATTTTCTGTCGAAAAGAGTACGTCTCAAGTTTACGACCCGGACGAAGATAATTTCACCCAAAACTATGATGCCCTAATCAAATCCCACCAAAGAAAAACTGACTCTAGGTTAAATCGAGCTTTCACGGGAAATCAGAAAATAGAAAGCGACATGGACACCAAACTAAACGTTATTCATCGTGAGCTATTTAAGAAATTAGATGCTTTAAGTGAACAAGTCAGGCGATTAGAAGCTAATGTCGCCAAAAACGCAATCGCTATCGAGAGGGAAGCAGGACGTCTTCCTGGGCGAACTGATATGAACCCACGACGTCAAGTTTGTCCTGTACTCTTGAGAAGTGGAAAGCAACTTGTTCCGAAAGTTAAGGAAAAATCTTCTTCAGAAAATTTTTCTGGAGAAGAGATCAAACCCACCCCCAACCCTGTGCTATTCAATGCCAGTAGAGCGGAACCTTCACCAAACAAAAGCAAAGAAAAAAATAGTCAAAGCACCGAAGAGGTTGTGATTGACATTCCGTACAATGAGGAAAATTCGGTGGATAAAGTTAATATCGACCGATATAACGAAACCAATATTGATCGACACCAACCCCCTGAGCCGAAAAATGGTTCAGCACCAGCTGGACCGACTATCGAAAGGGTTTATAACCCGATTTCCCCTTTTTCTCCACGAAAGTCCGACCCTAAGCGTGAATTGGACAGAGAATTCTGTAAGAAAGCAATCGAAAGGATCAGAGTTGAGATGCCATTAAGTGACGCTGTCAAAATTTCGCCAACGCTAAAGAAATACGTTAAAGACATGGTAACTAAAGTTTTTCACGTCGGAGAACGTAGTATCATGATGATTTCCGAGGAAGTCAGTGCTATAATTCAACCCATCAAGCAACCCAACCCTGGTAGTTTCGTTCTTAGTTGCACCATCCAAGATAAACAATTTCAAAGAGCCCTCTGCGATCTCGGGTCTAGCGTGAATTTGATGCCGCACTCTGTTGCAACATCCCTCGGATATGCGGAGTTTACTCCAGCAAATATCCAACTAGTTCTCGCTGATCGATCTGTCCGAGTCCCGGAAGGAGCACTTGAGGATGTGCCCGTAATCATCAATGGCTGCACAGTACCACTGGACTTCGTTGTACTTCACTACAAGAACGAACCCAGAGACCCCATTATCTTGGGAAGACCATTTCTTGCAACCGCAAATGCGATAATTGACGTCAAAGAAGGACGCATCTGCCTGAACATTGGAAACATTCCAATGAGATTCGACATGGAAAAAGTAATGACGCGCTCTTTGATAGAAGATCATCCTCCTATGTCGATGATATCCACGAGCTTACCCAAAAATCCTTTGAAGATTCATTCCTTGAAAGCCAGATCGAGGACGTGCTCATGGTTTCTCAGGGAGAAGTTTTCAGCATAGATAACCATACGGAGGATTATGCACATTTAATGGACGCAAGAAATGATGATGCAACCAATGATGAAGATGATTCCGAGATAAATATCGATCGATATTTGCAAAACGCTGTCGATCGACAACCATTGTCGATAGACGATCTAAGCAAGGAAAATGCACCAAAGGTGGAATTGAAACCACTTCCTGCTGGACTCGAATATTCCTACCTTTTTGACAACACCTATCCCGTTATCGTAAATGCAAATCTCACGAACAGTGAGCTCGCTTTATTGCTGAATAAATTGCGAAAACACAGAAAAGCAATCGGATACTCTCTTGAAGATATCCCAGGAATTTCCCCCGACCTGTGTATGCATCAGATTCATCTTGAAGATGAATCAAAATCATCAATAGAACATCAGAGGCGACTCAACCCCAACCTGAAAGAAGTTGTTAAAAAGGAAATTTTCAAACTTCTCGATGCCGGTGTAATCTATCCAATCTCAGATAGCAATTGGGTGAGCCCAGTTGACGTGGTGCCTAAGAAAGAAGGCATCACTGTGGTCAAGAACGACAAGGACGAACTTATTCCAAAAAGAACTGTAACTGGACACCGTATGTGCATCGACTACAGGAAACTAAACTCCGCAACGCGAAAGACCATTTTCCTTTACCTTTCATCGATCAAATGTTGGAAAGACTAGTCAATCATCAATAGTATTGTTTTCTCGATGGATATTCCAAATTTTTCCAAATTCCAATTCATCCGGATGACCAAGAAAAGACAACCTTCACATGCCCTTACAAAACATTTGCTTAACGTCGGATGCCATTTGGCCTGTGTAACGCCCCCGCTACTTTCCAACGCTGCATGATGTCTATCTTCACTGATATGATAGAAGATTTTATGGAAGTTTTTATGGATGATTTTTCAGTCGATGGATTTGATTTCAAAAATTGTCTCGATAACCTCTGTAAAGTTCTAGCCAGATGCGAGGAAAAGAACTTTGTTCTAAATTGGGAAAAATGTCATTTTATGGTTAATGATGGAATTGTTCTTGGACACAAGGTATCTGCTGATGGAATTGAAGTAGATCAAGCAAAGATAGAAGTAATGACTGGTTTACCTCCACCAACTAACGTAAAAGACATAAGGAGTTTTCTTGGGCATGCTGGATTTTATCGAAGGTTTATAGAAGATTTCAGCAAAATTACCAGACCTCTGACAACACTCCTCTGCAAGGATGTTATATTCGAATTTACTTCGGAATGTCAGCAGGCCTTTGATAAAATCAAAAAGGCTTTGATAACTGCCCCTGTCATGCAAGCACCCGATTGGAGTCTTCCTTTCGAAATTATGTGCGATGCAAGTGATTTCGCAGTAGAAGCAGTGTTAGGGCAGCGTAAAGATAAAAAACTTCATGTTATTTACTACGCGAGCCGAACTCTGGACGATGCTCAGAGAAATTATGGCACAACAGAAATGGAATTACTTGCTGTCATGTACGCTTTCGAGAAAAATTCCGAAAGTACCTTGTTGGCTCAAAAGTCATTGTTCACACCGATCACGCAGCAATAAAATACCTTATGCAAAAGAAAGATGCCAAACCACGACTTATCCGATGGATCCTTCTACTCCAAGAATTTGACACGGAAATCAAGGACAAAAGAGGAGTAGATAACAGCGTAGCTGATCACCTTTCTCGGATAAAAGTCAATGACAACATTCCTATTGATGATTTCTTGCCAGCCGAAGGTGTATACCTGGCAGAATCTACATTCGTTGGTCAGATATATTTTGCATCTGAATCCATATCGGTCGATGAACTAAGTAATGAGGTGATCGATATAACCGAACCAATGTAGATCGATGACACGAACGATAAATCGATCGATGCTACATATGGCATGTCGATCGATGAATCATCCTCTCAATCAATCGACAACAAGACAAACGCACTGACCAATTGTGAAAACGGCCTTGACCTGGATAAAGTTTCATTCAAGATATCCTTTAATGTGACTGTCACCGTAGCCGACAGTATCAACACTGATCCACACACTCTAATAGATGCCAAAACTCCGATCAGGAAGTGCACGCTGTTGAAAAGAAATTTGTTGGTGTCAAAATCGGTCACGACGGAATCAATGACTGAAAGTCTCTTGAAAGTATTTCTTAAAACAAAAAGTCTCGGATAAATTTGAAAAGAAGTTATACGAGATTTTCTCAAATTAGAATATCCACTCTCTTGTAAGGTCGAAAACGGTTATCTCGAAATCTACGGCTAAAGATCCTTCCAAAATCAAAGATTTCCTGCACGAACGACTAACGGTGGAAAGATTGGGCAACGGAAAACCCACGGGCGGCACCCCGGCCTGGCACCGGGCGACGCAGCCGCGCTGCCGGCGGCCGCTGCACACCCGCCTGGCGCCGGCGGCACACCGGTCTGGCGCACACCCGCCTGGCGCCGACACCGACCTGGCGCGCACATCACGCGGGCGGCCTGGCCGCGGCACACCGCCAGGCGCCGGCGACGCGCCACGCTGGCGCCCCAGCGCACCTGGCCTGGCGCGGCGCACGCGCAGCGGCACCGACTAGCCGGGCGTACACCCGCCTGGCGCCGCAGCACACCCGCCCTGCCGGGCGGCACACCCGCCTGGCACGGCGGCACACCCGCCTGGCCGGGCGACGCCCTAACGCTGGTCGGCGGTCCTCGTCCTGGTCTCGGTTCCATCATGCTCGGTCTGATCCCATCTTGGCTTATTTGGATCGATCCTCGTGAGTTTGGTAAGATCCGGCTCAATGAACATCTTCGATTCGGTTGGAATGCGTCCTCGATGTTTTACACAAAACTAGAAGGATTGGATTTCTAGAAGATATCGTATAAAACAAAGATCGATTAACGAACATCGATCCTTTAGGCTATCACGGTTTATTTTCGAGATAGATAGTCTTTAGAAATCGTATAAAGCGTTCAACGACTTAAAACAAGTCCACGGACTTACTTACGATTTTAAGAATTCAGGCCCAATTATGCTGTAGCGGTTTATCCGATTTCCCGAACATCGGATAAACATCAAGTCACCGAAAAATAGGGAAAAACTCGGGGATAATTACGAAGATCGACGAAAATGGAATACTTCCTGAAGAGATAAACTTGGGCCCAAAGGCGAGGTCCATCATCCTAAGGCAAACCGACCTAGGAGTGAGTATATAAGGAGGGCTGAGGCAGAAGAGAAATCCGAAAATCCTAGAATCTAGACTTAGAGAGCTCCCGTTAGCTGATAGAACTTAGAATTTAGGTGGTTAGACTAGCAAGGCAGACCCTAAAACGTCTGGCCGCCTCCTCCTCGCAAATCTCCGCTCCTCTCGGAAGGATCGGACAATTCTTTTACTTCAAAGCTCCGCACATAGAAACCGTAGGTATTATCTTCGACATGCCCGTTTCTATAACCAACGCTCATACTAGACGAACCCGCCCAGACGGTTCGATCTCTTGTTCAATTCTTTCTAACTGAACTACGTCCGACTTGATCCTCGAAAGGGGTACGTAGGCAGCCTTTCTTAAGGTCCAGTCCCAAATCTTAACAAAACCTTTTCCGCATTTATTCGGTCACTTGTCGCTGGCTGTCGCAGAGAATCCGGATCTTCAGGGAAAGTCGGGTTAACTTGGCTTTCCTCCGCAATCTTATTCATTAAAATTGGCGGTGTGAATTTGGTTCCCACAGTTTGGCTAGAAGGAGGGGACGGATTACTCTTACTCATCACGCCGCAGCAGTCGAACCGATTTCGGAAATATGAAAGAAAAGTTGCAGTTTCGTCAGCGATGGTAAAACAACTCCAGCAGCGACTGTTCCACGCCAGCGCTTACGCAAACGCCACGGTGCTCGAGCAAATCAAAACCTAGCCGCGGCTTTCCGCCACAGGAAGGGCACGAAAACGATCTCGCAATTTCTCTATCTAAACAGAAAGGGCGATAAAATCTATCAAACCCCAAAATTAGTCTTGTTACCAAGTTAGAGAAATCGCGAGCGAGCAAGGTTTCTCTGAAAAACATTTCTTCGAGAATCTCGAAAAATAAAACTTATTCTCCTCAAAGCGTTGGGAAACCCTATATTACTCAGAACAGAAGCAAGGCAAATCGGTTCACCGATTCCCACTGCCATACTTCTTACAAACAACTCTCGAGGAACAAACTGGAAAACGAAAGGAGGTCGGAACTTGATCTTACTAGGACGACTTGCCTTAGGGTAAGATCAGTCTTCCCAGTCCGCCTTAGTAAGAGCCCACTTTGTTCTCCTTTGTGTCTAGGTCAAAATGGCTTTCGTTTCATCTCAATCGGAGTTTCCGTTGAGATTTTACGAAGAGAACAAAGTCACTGTCCCGGCTACCTCGCCGTGGGCAAGGACAAACACTACCGAGGTCACCTCACCCTCCGACATGGCTACCTCGCCACAGGGAGAACTCACCTTCGTTATCCTTTGAGTCTAGATCAAAGTGGCTTTCGTTTCGTCTCAATCGGAGTTTCCGGTGAGATTTTACGAAGGGAACAAAATCACTCTCCCGGCCACCTCGCCCGTTGGCGAGAACAACCATCACCAAGGTCACCTCGCCCATGGTCACCTCGCCCATGGTCACCTCGCCCATGGTCACCTCGCTCATGGCCACCTAGCCTGTGGAAACCTCACTTTGCTCTCCTTTGAGTCTAGGTCAAGATGGTTTTCCTTTCGTCTCAATCGGAGCTTCCGTTGAGATTTTACGAAGAAAACAATGTCGCTGTCTCGACCACCTCGCCCATGAGAAGGATCTCTCTGTCCCGTCATAGGACGAGCCCGGTCCTGTCTCAGTACCATGCATCTTTGCCTGAGTTTTCGTAACTCGATCTTTGGGTCCGTGAGCCCCCGGGGATCGACAAAGGCGAGCAACAGCAGCATCGGCGGATGCGGGACACGCGACGGGCGGTGGGCGGCAGACCGACCGCGCGCTGGCGCAGCGGTGGCGCCGGTGGCAGACCGACCACGCCGTGCCTGGCCGGGCGGCGGGGCTGGCGCCGGGCGGCTCCATCCGTCGTTCGTGATCTCGTGCAACGGCAACGGCAACATCTTGGTCCCTTAAACCCATGTTCGGATTGTTAGAAACACGACGATTCTTCCGCAAAGCCTTCTCGATATTCTAGAATCTAAGTTCGAAGCCTCATTACTCAAACCCTTGAAGACCGGAAGTCTACGAATCCAAGTCCATCTCGATCCCGACACTCGAGAAATCTCGGAAGACCATAAAAGGTTCAAATGATGAATGGATTTCGATTCATCGTATTAAACGATCATGGTTATTCTAAACACCAATCATCTCGACTATACGAGGAAATGGTATTCCTTCGGAAATGCGAAACCTTCAAAGACTATTTTCTCGAAAATTTTTGTAAAGGTTTTAATTCTTCTTAGGACAGGAACAAAAACATCTTGAAAACTGCCGTAGAATTTAGGGAACTTAAGACCTAGGTGGATAGTCTAGCAAGCTAAGTCTTAGGCAAAATTTCCAGTCTTGTTCCATCGTTCCTTGATTGTCCAGGCTGAACATGCAAACCGATCTAGTCTCTCAAAAAACCGAGAAACGATCGCCACGCGTTCTAAAAGCATACTCATCCCGCTTCCTAAAAGAAAGAAAAAACGTACACAAGCCTTCGGAAGAACGGCTAACCCGTTTTCTTTAGTAAAAAGAAAAGGGAATTAGGTACGTATACTATACCCGTATAATCCCATCTTCGAAAACTTTTTGCTTCAGCATCAAGACAACGCTTTTGACAAAGCAAACTCTCGCAGCAATAAGATTCGTCTAAAAAACGCTAGCGGCATAGCCCAACCGTTACAAACATAGTCTTGAAAACTCTACGTCGTCTCTCGTCGCAAACTCGCGACTAGAAACGTGTACCAACGTCAGACTAATAGCACGACGGTGAACTACGAAAATAACGAAATAACCTTCGATAAACTCCATGAGTAGTTCGAAGCAGCTTTCGTCCAAAGGTCGAAATCATAGCGGAAACATCTCCCGTGTAATCCGCGGAAACATCGCTACTTTAACAATCTGCGATTTTCTATCTCCATGAAACCGGTCATCCATTACTTTCGTATAACAAGAACATTTTAAAACAGCCTATGGAAAAAACATGATCGGTCTCATGCAAAACGATTTCGCAGTACGCAAAAGTGAATGAGGAAAACATAATCCGTGGTCGCGAATATCGCAAGTAATTTGTGAGAAACGCTCTCCGGTTACCTTTGCGAAAACCCCTCTTACATCACTTTTACGAAAAATCCTCTGTATGGTCGAGTCAATTCATACAAAGCAACTTTCGTAAAATAAATATAATGTGTCCAACGGGTAACTGTCATAGACAGTTTTTGCTCCACAAGGTTTCTGGCTCCTGCTTTCACTCCCCGCGGTTACGTCCGAGCAGGAAATAATCACGCAGGCGAACCCGCGACGTGTCCTCGCCGATCCTTTAAACTTTTCCCCGATAAAATGAAACGATTTTCATGCAACAAAGAAGAATTTATATGAACCATTCATCGTATAACTGAGACCTAAAGTGGAAGATCGTTTCTAATAGCCAACAGCCATAACTCAGAAAACTCCGCTATGCGTGGCATGTCTATCTCGGCAACGCTATTTGGCCTCGCCAACTACGCTTCCGTAAAGCCCGACCTGAATTCGCATCCCCATTTAGGACAATCGAAACTAACATGACCTTAATAAGGGTCATGGTCTGATCGTTACCAACAACTTCCTTGGCGTACGGCTGAATCTAGCCTCCATGCCAATCCAAAGCTACTGGCGAGCACCGCCCAATCACTTAACGGCTGAAAACAACAATCCACGATTTGTTCATAGAACGCCAAGTGACTATTACGCAAGCAATTTATCGTATAACTCAGAATCGGAAATCATACGATAAACTCTTCATACCAAAACTCAGTTCTAACAACCATATGGTTAACGGAAGATTTAAACTTATCGTCAGTCGATTAAGTTCTATACGCCCCGTAAACACGGCATGAAAAGAAACACTCGTGACAAGGCTCCATGAGTTATACGAGTCATCCTTAATATATACAAACAAATCCCGGAAGGCCAACACTTCACGGCACTGTGAATGTAGACGCTTCTCCTGGTCGAACTTACGCGAACCCTTGGTCCTGCGTCCAAACCGAAACAACAGTTTCTGGCTGCGAACATTCGCACAAGGGAAACTCGACCTTCAGCACTGCGAGACGTCGCTAACGCTCGAAGGACATTCTTTTCCTGAAAACATACAAACACACCTCTAAACGATAACATGCCTCTAAACTGGCATCATGTCGTTGTTGCTGATCACAACAAACAAACTCTAACGCCCTAAATGACAAATAGCGCCCTTCAAGGGTAGGCTCTCTTGCATCCGACAAGGATAAACATAGCGCTATACAAGAAATCCAAATTTTGGTTTAGCTCTTCAGTAAGGAAGTAGCTCGACTCACTGACAAATCATATAAGCCGACAACAATTCGCGGATTTTAAACGGTACGAGTCAGGTTAAAATCGCAAACAGGCAAACGAAAGCCGATTTGTCATCGCAAAGCCTCAGTCCGAGTAAACCTAGGTCTTGCCCTAAACCCAGCCACGCTTGGATCTTGACATCTCACAGTCAATAGTATGGTATACGAGATACAAAATTTGTCTCTTCACTTAAGTCTATTCGTTTCACGAACTTTTCACAGAATCGGTAAACCGCAGAAAATATCTCTTTATGCAAACAATAGGTACGGTGATCATCGGGGAACTAGGAATGAGACGATAACTCACACCCTCTTTCTCATACTAAAAAACTGAAGTTCATAAATAATCGAAAAACAAATACATCAACATCATCATGCTCGAAAGTCTCTCATGACACATAACCAGACCATATAAGTCTCGCTGGAAAACAGATCACAAGGGTCTTAAACTCCAAAACGAACTCGGAAGCTTGATCCCTACAACAAGGTAATGCAGCCTTCAAAACCGCAGCCCCAATCATACCACTTTCAACGAGCCTTTCAAACCATTAATTCCGCTTATCATACCTGACATGTCTTATCGCCGCAATAACATCACGAAGGTTCTAACGAGCTGGGGGGCTAACTGTTGGTGTCAAAATCGGTCACGACGAATCAATGACTGAAAGTCTCTGAAAGTATTTCTTAAAACAAAAGTCTCGGATAAATTTGAAAAGAAGTTATACGAGATTTTCTCAAATTAGAATATCCACTCTCGGTAAGGTCGAAAATGGTTATCTCGAAATCTACGGCTAAAGATCCTTCCAAACTCAAAGATTTCCCGCACGAACGACTAACGGGGAAAGATCGGAACGGAAAACCCACGGGCGGCACCTCGCCCGGCGGGCGCAGCGCCACGCTGGCCGCCTGGTCGGCGGCACACCCGCCTGGCCGGGCGGCACGTCCACGCCCCTAACGTCGACGGCCCTCGCCCTGGTCTCGGTCCCATCATGCTCGGTCTGATCCCATCTTGGCTTATTTGGATTGATCCTCGTGAGTTTGGTACGATCACGGCTACGGAATGAACATCTTTCGATTCGGTTGGAATCGCCCTCGATGTTTTACGACAAAACTAGGATTGGATTTCTCGTAGAAGATATCAGATAAAACAAAGATCGATTAACTTGAACATCGATCCTTTAGGCTATACGGTTTATTTTACGAGAAAGATAGTCTTTTCGAGAAATCGTATAAAACGTTCAACGACTTAAAACAAGTCCACGGACTTACTTACGATTTTAAGAATTCAGGCCCAATCATGCTGTAATGGTTTATCCGATTTCCCGAACATCGGATAAACATCAAGTCACCGAAAAATAGGGAAAAACTCGGGGATAATTACGAAGATCGACGAAAATGGAATACTTCCTGAAGAGATAAACTTGGGCTCAAAGGCGAGGTCCATCATCCTAAGGAAAACCGACCTAGGAGTGAGTATATAAGGAGGGCTGAGGCAGAAGAGAAAGAAATCCGAAAATCCTAGAATCTAGACTTAGAGAGCTCCCGTTAGCTGATAGAACTTAGAATTTAGGTGGTTAGACTAGCAAGGCAGACCCTAAAACGTCTGGCCGCCTCCTGCAAATCTCCGAAGGATTGGACAATTCTTTTACTTTAGAGTTCCGCACATAGAAACCCTAGGCATTATCTTCGACATGCCCGTTTCTATAACCAACGCTCATACTAGACGAACCCGCCCAGACGGTTCGATCTCTTGTTCAATTCTCTCTAACTGAACTACGTCCGACTTGATCCTCGAAAGGGGTACGTAGGCAGCCTTTCTTAAGGTCCAGTCCCAAATCTTAACAAAACCTTTTCCGCATTTATTCGGTCACTTGTCGCTGGCTGTCGCAGAGAATCCGGACCTTCAGGGAAAGTCGGGTTAACTTGGCTTTCCTCCGCAATCTTATTCATTAAAATTGACGGTGTGAATTTCGGTTCCCACAAAATTCAGAGACAGACCCTGGTATGCTGACATAGTGAACTATTTAGCTGCTGACGTCGAACCAGAAGGACTAAAAAATTATGACAGAAAGAAGTTCTTTAGAGAAGTCAGGCGATACCACTGGAATGAACCGTATCTCTACAAGCAATGTGCTGATGGAATTTACAGGCGCTGTGTTGCAGCCGCTGAAGTGCCAGACATCATATTCCACTGCCATGGATCATCTTACGCCGGACATTTTGCAACTTTCAAAACAGTTTCTAAAATCCTTCAGGCCGGATTTTGGCGGCCTACTATGTTCCGCGATGTTCACGCCTATATCATAAAATGTGATAGGTGTCAACGAAGAGGAAAAATCAGCAAAAGACATGAAATGGAACAGAAGTTCATTCTCGAATCGAAGTCTTTCACTGTTGGGGGATAGATTTTATGGGCCCTTTCCCTTCCTCGTATGGGAACAGATACATTTTAGTTGTTGTTGATTATGTTTCAAAATGGGTTGAAGCTATAGCCACTCCTACAAATGATGCTTCTGTTGTTGTCAAACTCTTCAAAAGCATTATTTTCCCTAGATTTGGAGTTCCTCGAGTAGTAATAAGCGATGGGGGTACCCATTTTATCAACAAAGTATTCGAAAATCTACTCAGGAAAAATGGAGCTCACCACAGAGTTGCCACACCCTACCATCCACAGACGAGTGGGCAGGTAGAAGTTTCTAACAGACAAATCAAAGAGATTCTGGAGAAAACCGTTGGGATCACCATAAGAGATTGGTCACGGAAGCTGGACAATGCACTTTGGGCATACAGAACTGCATTTAAAACTCCACTAGGAACAACTCCTTTCCATCTACTTTACGGAAAAGCTTGTCACTTACCCGTTGAAGTAGAGCATAAAGCAGCATGGGCAACAAAATTGCTAAATTTCGACATCAAGACTGCTGCCAAAAGGAGACTCATAAAACTAAACGAACTAGATGAAATCAGACATCTAGCTTATGAGAGTTCAAAGTTGTATAAAGACCGCACGAAAGCTTACCATGACAAGAAGATCGTCTCCCGGCACTTTGCCGCCAACGATCAAGTTCTATTATATAACTCTCGGCTAACTTTGTTTCCCGGAAAACTCCGTTCTCGCTGGTCAGGACCTATCACAGTTATGGTAGCTAGACCAAACAGAGCCATCACCCTTATGAACGATAAAGGAGAAGAATTTACGGTGAACGGGCAACGAGTGAAACATTACTGGGCTAAACCGCCGAATGTCAAACTGATGTCTTGCATATTTACATGTTTTTAGCTATCTTATCTTGTGCATTTTTACTCAATTAGATTAGGAATTAGGCATCTTTAGGCTCATTTTGCATTCATAAGTCCCTATTAGGTGTTGGGGCACACTTTGGAGATATTGAAGATGTTTGGGAGTTTTGTGATGAAAAAGAAGGGTTTAAAGATGAACATGGAGAGAGGCCTTAGAAATATCTTCTGATGCTAAGGTTGTGTGGACACATGGAATTATGAGTTAGCTTTCCAATGGAAGTGGTTTCAAGACATTTGGAGTCATATTGGAGGAGTTATGATCAAAACACTGAGGGCGTATCAGTTCCACCCGGGTGAGCATACCCGAGGTCGACCATCCAACCATGCCTGGACGACCCGGGGACAAGCACCCGCACGTCCTGATTGTGCTGGAAGCCTAGAACGTACCCGACCTTGCACACCCGTCCGTCCCCACCCGCGTACGAACTGATGGACGAGCTGATCAGGATACCCGACCATGCACACCCGTCCGTCCCCACCCGCGCATGGAGGCACCCAGACAGGACCACCCGGCCAACAGCACCCGCACGGCCTGCACACCCGACCTGGAGGACGCGGCCTGAAGGACCCACACGGCCTGTTGGCTGCTGGACACGGACAGCACGCGGCTCAGAACACCCGGACAAGAGAGACCGTACGGCCTGGACGATGGACGAGCAGAACACACCCGGCTGGAGACACCCGGCCATGAACCAGTACAGCCTGACCCGGGTGGCCTAGCTTCTTCCTTTCTCCTTGCTTCTCTTTGGTCGAAAATCACTTGGCCAAGGACATTTTAGTAATTTTGTTTATTGCTTTCAAGGGCTTTCAAGCCACCTATAAATACTCTTGTAATCTCCTTTGTGAGATCTAACTTCTTTTCTCTCAAAAATATAGTAAGATCTTGAAGAAAATTTGGATCTTTGATCCTTTTTATCTCATTTCTTTTGTGTTTAATAGATTATCTTCTTCTCTAATCATGTTTAGCCTTGAATCATCATTGATTTTGAGGTTTTCCATGACTATTAGTGAGTAGATCTATCTAGGGTTCATGGGCTTGGGAGACTAAGGGTGATTAAGTGTAGATCGAAGGTGCTTAGTGTTAGATCTATCCTTTCATTGCATTGATTTGGTGTTCTTCATGCTATATTTGGGTTGGCCTCTCAAACATAGAGCCATAGGCATTTCATGCCCGAAAGGTGTTCTATGAAATGCCTGAACCAACTCATCTATGCTTTTAGCTTGCTTTGCCTAAGAGATTAGTTGTCAAAGGAGCTAGGATTGCTATTAGACTCATTCTTTATGCTTGCTTTGATCATTACAGCCAAAGAGATTTGGTGTACTTGGGTGATCATTGCAAAAGAGCGTCCATCTAGAGATAGAGCTTGCTTAGTTTTGTTGTCTAGGCATAAGGAATTAGATTGATTGAAAAGTTGGCATCTTGGATTGAACCTTGATCACCCAGTCAATTCCATTGTCCCAAGAACCCCCTTGCCTCATTGAGAAGGAAAGTTCAATCTTTTATTGCATTTTTAATATTGTCTCAGTTTCATAATCATCCTCTCATCTTGATTGCACTTAGATTAAGCATGAACTTGCATTCCCTTTGCATTAAAATCTCTTAGAATTGGATTGACATCTTGTATTCTACAACATTTGATTAGGACCCTAGAAAAGTCCCGGCAACGGAGCCAAGATTATCTTCTTCTCTAATCATGTTTAGCCTTGAATCATCATTGATTTTGAGGTTTTCCATGACTATTAGTGAGTAGATCTATCTAGGGTTCATGGGCTTGGGAGACTAAGGGTGATTAAGTGTAGATCGAAGGTGCTTAATGTTAGATCTATCCTTTCCTTGCATTGATTTGGTGTTCTTCGTGCTATATTTGGGTTGGCCTCTCAAACATAGAGCCATAGGCATTTCATGCCCGAAAGGTGTTCTATGAAATGCCTGAACCAACTCATCTATGCTTTTAGCTTGCTTTGCCTAAGAGATTAGTTGTCAAAGGAGCTAGGATTGCTATTAGACTCATTCTTTATGCTTGCTTTGATCATTACAGCCAAAGAGATTTGGTGTACTTGGGTGATCATTGCAAAAGAGCATCCATCTAGAGATAGAGCTTGCTTAGTTTTGTTGTCTAGGCATAAGGAATTAGATTGATTGAAAAGTTGGCATCTTGGATTGAACCTTGATCACCCAGAGTCAATTCCCTTGTCCCAAGAACCCCCTTGCCTCATTGAGAAAGAAAGTTCAATCTTTAATTGCATTTTTAATATTGTCTTAGTTTCATAATCATCCTCTCATCTTGATTGCAATTAGATTAAGCATGAAATTGCATTCCCTTTGCATTAAAATCTCTTAGAATTGGATTGACATCTTGTATTCTACAACATTTGATTAGGACCCTAGAAAAGTCCTTTCATCAAATTGGCGCCGTTGCCAAGTTCTAAGTTGATTTTGACATTGAGATTTAGTCATTTGCTTGAGACTAAGTCATTTTTTTTAATTATCTTGTGATATTGGTTCTCTTGCTTCTTCTATCTTTGACTTTCAGATGTATGATCACAAGAAGCAGAGGGGCATCTAACTTGGTTCCTACTGTTGAAGAGATTGCTGCACTTGAGAGGGAGATAGCAAGACAAAAAAGAGAAGTAGAGCAACAGGCTCATCTTCAAAGGTTGGGGTTTGAGATGGAGAATCTGCCTCAAGATGGTGATGTCCTAGGGGGCAATGGTACAAGAACTGACAATCCTAGAACAACACGCCAGCCAAATCACCAACCACGCCAAGCAAGAGCCATTGGAGCCTATGACCAACCTCACATTCATGGTCATAGGTTGGGAATCAGAGCACCAGCTGTGGAGAACAACAACTTTGAGATCAAATCAGGGCTGCTCAATGTGATAGAGAACAACAAGTTTCATGGCTTGGCTGTGGAGGATCCACTAGATCACTTGGATCAATTTGACAAGTATTGTGGTTTGTCCAAGACCAATGGAGTCTCTGAAGATGCTTTTAAACTCAGGCTGTTTCCTTTCTCTCTAGGAGACAAAGCTCATCAGTGTGAGATGGCTCTTCCAAGTGACTCTATCATCACTTGGAATGATTGCAAGAGGGTATTCCTAGAGAAGTTCTTCTCTTCCTCAAGGACAGCTAAGATCAGAAATGAAATCTCTGGTTTTCAACAAAAGAATCTTGAGAGCTTCAGTGAAGCATGGGAGAGGTTCAAGGGCTATTGGTCTCAGTTTCCACATCATGGCTTCACCAAAGAGAGTTTGCTTAGCACCTTCTATAGAGGAGCTCTACCACAATGCAGAAATAGGCTTGATACTGCTAGCAATGGTTTCTTCTTGGGAAGAACTGAAGAGGATGCTGAAGAATTAGTAGAGAACATGGCCAAGAGTGACTCAGTTTATAGTGAGGAGCATGATAGAGCCAATAGAAGTGATGACCAGCACACAAGGAAGGAAATCAAGACCTTGCAAGAAAAGATAGATTTGCTCCTCTCCACCCAAGCTAAACAAGAACAGATGAATTTTGTGGGTGCTCCTAGTCAAGAGGTTCCTCCTACAATCAATGAGGTTGATGGTTTAGAAGGCCAAGAGGAGTTGTGATTCATCAATGCTAATGGCAAATGGTATAGGAAGGAGCCAAACTTCCAATACCAAAACAACTATCAGCCAAGACCTCACTACAACAATCAACAAGGAGGCTACCAAACAAATCAGTCATCTCAGCCTCAAGGAAGTTCTTCCCAAGCTCCAAGCTCAAAAATGGAGTCCATGTTCAAGCAACTCTTAGAAGCTCAAGAAAGAAATGCTAAGAACATTTGTGATGAGTTCAAGAACATCCATGCCAAGATTGATGGAACTTATTCTGATCTCAACAACAAGTACATGCAACTTGCCTCTCACCTCAAAACTTTGGAGAGCCAAGTTGCCTCCATGTCTTCATCCTCCAAGAATCCAATGGGATCACTACCTGGAAAACAAGAGAAGAATCTTAAGGAGACTTGCAATGTTATCCTCTCCACTTCTTCAAGGATTGCGTTAAGTGATCATAAGAATGATGTTGATGAGATTGAGAGGCTAGTGCTTGGAAATCAGATTGAACATGATAAGAGACTGGTTGTGGCAACATCTGAAGCTAGAGTTGTGAAGAGAGCTGATAAGAAGGATCAAGGAAATATTCTGAAGATTGATGAGCCTACGGTTGAGACACAAGTTGAGAAGAGTGCTACCCTAAAGCTGAAAGAAGTGAAGGAAGAAGACAATGAGGTTGAGCTATCACCCTATGATAAGCTCCCTTTCCCACAAAGGTTCCTCACCAAAGCTCAGAAAAAAGTGGTCTCCAAATTCAGAAAAGACCTCAGTGATATTGGAGTCAAGCTTCCAGAGATCACCAATATGCATGCTGCTCATGTCCAAATGATGCTCATACAGGACATTCTCACCCACCAAGCTGAAGTGGCTGAGCTTTTGGACATCTCACTTCTGAAGATTGATCCACCAATCCCTCCAAAGTCCCTCCCTAAGCTTGAGTCTCAAGGGAAGTTCACCTTGTCTTGCTCTCTTGGTAAACTAACTATGGATGATGCTCTTGATGATAGTGGTGCTAGTGTGAATGTCATCTCCTTGGATATGGTGCAGAGTATTGGGATTGAAAGCATGGAACCAGATACTCCACCTCTCACCTTTGGGGATTCCTCTTCTACAACCCCACTTGGCATAATCAAGGACTTCCCCTTGAAGATTGGATCCTGCACCATACCTATTGACCTCACTGTTTTGCAGATGGCATCTGAAGAGAGAGTCCCTTTGATCCTTGGCACTCCTTTCCTCACAACAGTTGGAGCTTGCGTTGACTTTCCCAACAAGAAGGTCACCCTCATGCATGTCAATAAAGCTGTCTCCTATCCTCTCCAGCCTCCAATGGAATCAGACTATTGTGGGACAATCACTTGTGATGCACAAGCTGTTGAGAAGCCCCACGATGAAGAGGTTGTTGGTAAGAAAGAAGGTCTTGATGGAGAGTATTCAAAAGTGTTGTGTGATGAGCACTTGGAAAGTGCTAAAACAGAGGGGATGAGTGTAGTCTAAAAGGCCACTCATGGCAAGAAGAAGATGGTGAAAGAGCCTCATCCTCCACCTCTTGATTTGCTCCCACACACTCTCACTCTCCATCCAAAGAAGCTCAAAGATGGAGTACAAGATCAAGCACAAGGGCAGATCCACACCATTCTCAAGTGCTAGAGCCATCATCACTCCTCAGCTCCAAGACGACCCAATCAAGCTTCAAGAGCTTCTCTCTCAGGTCCTCACCATCACACTTGAGGGTGGGAAGGATCCTCCTTCTCACTAGTTCAACAGACAAGGTAGTCAAGCTAAGTGACTAAAAACAAGCTCACTTGGGAGGAAGTCCCATGGTTATCCTTGTATATAGCTTTGCAATTTCAAATTTCCTTTTAAGTTTTTAATAAAAGTGGTCAAGATTTTCAGGTTGAGCCAAGCACGAGAGGAGAGAAGAATGGAGGTGAACTACTTGAGCCCCATGATTGCCATGTAGCAGCCTCCTCTAGTTGCTATGAACCAAGCCAGCTCCTAACCCCGACACCAAACACCACGCCTAAACCTCCTCATGTGGTATCACTCCAACCCTTCTTGTATATACATTTACTTTTATCTTGTTGGGGTATCTCCTTCTCTCTTACTCACATAGAGACTGTGTGATTTAAGTGTGGGGGAGGTACCGGATATTTGATCATGTTTGCTTTGTGATTTTGAGTCTCATGCATTGCATTGTACATTCATAAATGCATAGAAAATCCAAAAAAAATTTAAATTTTTGAACCATGTAGATTGCATCACTTGCATCCTTAGGATTGAGTCTAGAGCATATAGGTTGCATTCATTTGCATATGGAGCATTGCCTTGTAAAGAACACTCGTTTGCACTGAATTTGACACCCTAGTTAAACATATCAGGTAGCTTAAGCATCTTTTGAAAGGCTTGCATGCTTTGAGCCTTGAAAACTCTTCTTGAAACTTGCTTGCTTGCCTGATATTGGCATTGTTCTTAAGACCAGCTCCATCCTGAACTTAGACTTGAATGAACTGAATCTCTCTTGCATATGGGCATTTGCATACTTGATCATGGATCTCTTACACATTTGGGTTATCTTTTTCCATTGTACCACCCTTTGTTAACCCAAATGGCACTCCCTTACCCTTGAACCCTATCCATTCTTTGAAGCCTACATGGATTTGCTTTAGTGAGGCCTCTTTTGATAGCTTGTCATGTGCAAAATCTTGAGAGTATTGGGAGCGACATGGATTTGTTCTCATCTCTTGCTAGCATAGGGTCATCATTTGAGCTAGCTTCTAGGATGGTGAGTGAAGTGTTTTTTATCTAATGGTTTACATTTTGAGTTTGGGGATATGACAATGTTGAGATTGATGAACAATGAAAGTTTTGAGAAAGAAAAACCCTAGGGACCTAGAAATGAAAAATGAAAAGATCTTGATCGATGTTTTTGACCTTCCCCCTCCTGAGTATATATATATATAAAAAAAAGAAAAGAAAAGAAAAGAAAAAAAAAAGAAAAAAAAAAAGAGAAAGATTCAATAAGATAAGTGGGGAAGGAAAAACTTAAGAGTTAGAGCTAAGAAAGTGAATATAGGTCCTTAGAGGTTGAATCATGAGAAAAAAAATGTTCATTGGGTGAGTGATGTGAGTATGTTTTCATTTTGGGTTATGGGATGAATAAAAGGGTGTAGATCTTGTAATCACTTAGGAATTGGGTAGAATGATGAGGATGGATCCATGTATGCATGAATTGCTCATAGTCTTAGATAAATTTTGCATAATGATCAAGCTCCTTGATTTTTGAGTGATTGCCACCTTGAAATGATGCATTGAACCCTCCTTTTCATCCTTATTAGACCATTTGATCACCTAGCCAAATGATTGATATCATGTGCCCATTTGTGAGACTTCACCTTGTGTGTGTGTGTGTGAATCAATGTGAGGGCTGGTTAAGAGAACATGTTGGTTGATAGGCATTGCATCTTGTGTAGAGGCATAAGAGTAATTGATAGGCCTTGTGAAGCTAAAGCATAATAAGAGAGTTTGATCATGCTATTTGCTATGTTTCTTTAGGATGTCAGGTTGAGTGCTATGAGTGTTTCCTTTGGCTTTGTTCCCATCCTTGCATCAATCCCTCTTGTGTTTGAAAAGTTTACTTGAGGACAAGCAAAGGTCTAGTGTAGTGGAGTTGATGTCTTGCCTATTTACATGTTTTTAGCTATCTTATCTTGTGCATTTTTACTCAATTAGATTAGGAATTAGGCATCTTTAGGCTCATTTTGCATTCATAAGTCCCTATTAGGTGTTGGAGCACACTTTGGAGATATTGAAGATGTTTAGGAGTTTTGTGATGAAAAGAAGGGTTTAAAGATGAACATGTAAAGAGGACTTAGAAATATCTTATGATGCTAAGATTTGGCGGAGACATGGAATTTTGAGTTATCTTTCCAATGGAAGTGGTTTCAAGACATTTGGAGTCATATTGGAGAAGTTATTATCAAAACACTGAGGGCATATCAGTTCCACCCGGGTGAGCATACCCGAGGTCGACCATCCAACCATGCCTGGACGACCCATGGACGACCCGGGGACAAGCACCCGCACGTCCTGATTTGCTGGAAGCCTAGAACGTACCCGACCTTGCACACCCGTCCGTCCCCACCCGCGTACGAACTGATGGACGAGCTGATCAGGACACCCGACCTTGCACACCCGTCCGTCCCCACCCGCGCATGGAGGCACCCGGACAGGACCACCCGGCCAACAGCACCCGCACGGCCTGCACACCGGACCTGGAGGACGCGGCCTGAAGGACCCGCTCGGCCTGCTGGCTGCTGGCCACGGACAGCACGCGGCTCAGAACACCCGGACAAGAGAGACCGCACGGCCTGGACGATGGACGAGCAGGACACACCCGGCTGGAGACACCCGGCCATGGACCAGCACAGCCTGACCCGGGTGGCCTAGCTTCTTCCTTTCTCCTTGCTTCTCATTGGTCGAAAATCACTTGGCCAAGGACATTTTAGTAATTTTGTTTATTGCTTTCAAGGGCTTTCAAGCCACCTATAAATACTCTTGTAATCTCCTTTGTGAGATCTAACTTCTTTTCTCTCAAAAACATAATAAGATCTTGAAGAAAATTTGGATCTTTGATCCTTTTTATCTCATTTCTTTTGTGGTTAATAGATTATCTTCTTCTCTAATCATGTTTAGCCTGGAATCATCATTGATTTTGAAGTTTTCCATGACTATTAATGAGTAGATCTATCTAAGGTTCATGGGCTTGGGAAACTAAGGGTGATTAAGTGTAGATCCAAGGTGCTTAGTGTTAGATCTATCCTTTCCTTGCATTGATTTGGTGTTCTTCATGCTATATTTGGGTTGGCCTCTCAAACATAGAGCCATAGGCATTTCATGCCCGAAAGGTGTTCTATGAAATGCCTGAACCAACTCATCTATGCTTTTAGCTTGCTTTGCCTAAGAGATTAGTTGTCAAAGGAGCTAGGATTGCTATTAGACTCATTCTTTATGGTTGCTTTGATCATTACAGCCAAAGAGATTTGGTGTACTTGGGTGATCATTGCAAAAGAGCATCCATCTAGAGATAGAGCTTGCTTAGTTTTGTTGTCTAGGCATAAGGAATTAGATTGATTGAAAAGTTGGCATCTTGGATTGAACCTTGATCACGCAAAGTCAATTCCCTTGTCCCAAGAACCCCTTGCCTCATTGAGAAAGAAAGTTCAATCTTTAATTGCATTTTAATATTGTCTTAGTTTCATAACCATCCTCTCATCTTGATTGCACTTAGATTAAGCATGAACTTGCATTCCCTTTGCATTAAAATCTCTTAGAATTGGATTGACATCTTGTATTCTACAACATTTGATTAGGACCCTAGAAAAGTCCTTTCATCACAAACCTTTACAGTTGGGCATCCCCGAATCTGATTAAAGAGATTTTTCAGTCAAGCTAATGACTAAAAATAAAGCGCTTAGTGGGAGGCAACCCACTTTTGCATTTAAGTCTCCATTTTATTTTTCAAATTTTTATTTTCATTTTCAAAAAAAAAAAATAGATAAGGAACTGCCTTAAAATCGATCGATACGCACATAGGCATATCGATCGATTAGGGTCTATCGAGGCCGCGGGTCATTAACCCCGATTTCCGCCTTTTCACCCGCTCATTTCGCATTCCTCTCCTGAAAACAAAAAACCTATTTTTCTCTCTAGAAACCAAGTCGATTTTCGCCGTTTCTTTGTTTTTCACTTCTCTATCTTATTTGTTCATCTACTCACCGATTCTACAAGGTATGAACCCGAAATTCAAATTTTCGGATTTTGTTTGACTAGGTTTTGACATGAACAAAATCGTTCGATTAGGCTTGGATTTGGTCGATTTAGGTTACTAGTATGATGAAATAGGTTCCTGGACTGTTCGTTTTGCATTTGTTGTTCGTGGAATTGCGATTTGGGATGAATTTCGTGTTGCAGGTCCGCGATGTCGTGTCGATCGACACGGTTGTTGTCGAATCGATCGATATCGACGCTAAGGAATCGATGTCAGATACGACAATCGATCGATACAGTGACACCAAAATCGATCGACTCCTCTCTAGAGAGTCGATCGATATCGGAACCATCGATTGCATGTGCTAATGGATGATTATTTTTTGTTTGCAGATGAGTTCACGGAGAGACAGCCGACGCGAGAGGAGGACTAAGAGGAGGCTCGATATGCAGAGCACCTCCAGGGCACCACCCACACCACCATCTTCCTCGACGCCATCATCATCATCACACTCAACGCCCCAACAGCCCGACGAGCGCTCTCCATGGCCTAGGAACCCTTCCAAGGCCATACAAACGGTGGAGTCTTACCCCGACCCGAGGACAGTGGTCCGTTCCACCGCTTTCACCCACCGTCGGCGCACGGAGACCTGGGCCAACTACGACAGCCTGTTGTACACCGCATGGCTGCGCGTTGACATTGCTCCCACCCGTTTCATCGACGAGGGTACCGTCCGGCAGCTTGGTCTCTGGCATGACTTGAGGGACATGATCAGTCAGCTTGGGTTTGGCACCATGGCCACACGCCCCTACGACCTCTACCGGTCTCTGGTCCGACAGTTCCTCGCCACAGCCGACCTCACCTACACCACCACCACTGGCCGCGTCGCGAGCGACGGATTTCTCTCGTTCTTCGCCAGAGGTGTCAGATACCGGATCACAGTTGCTGAGATCTGCAAGATCTATGGGTTCGATCCTTCGAATGCCGCTATGGGTGTCCCTGAGTTTCCGATGATCGGTGACTTCTGGAGGATCATTGGCACAGGCCACTGGAGCACGGCTGCCACTCAGACTGATATCCGTCATCCCACCTTGCGCTACTTCATCAGGGCCCTTGCCAACACTCTTCTGTGCAAGATGGAGCCCAACAAGGTGCGGATTGACGAGCTCACACTGCTGTTCACTGCGATTGACGGAATTGTCGACCTGCAGAACCTTGACCCAGACCGGGACATGCCCATGCCCTACCTGGGATCTCTCTTCGCTCAGCACCTGGTGTCGCTGAAGATGAAGCCCTTCAAGGGCACTGGCAGGAAGAAGGAGACGATCGGGAGCCTGCTTACACCGATCTTCCAGCACCTCGGCATCCGCTTGACTGGAGAGCCAGCACGCACCTCCCGTGCCTACTTGGACTTGGCACATCTGTCTTAGCCCAGTGGCTGAAGGACGGCCTGCTCTGGAGTTTCAGGAGAGGAGACCGCCTCCGTCTTCTGCAGCTGCACTCCCGCCACATCACGGGCTTCGACGGGAACATTGACAGGCTTCGATTCCAGCCAGATGAGGCATTCCTCCGCAACCTCCAGGACATGCCACAGAGAGTTCCGGGAGAGCGCAGAGCACCAGCTACGCAGGGCCAGCCAGAGGCACCAGTGCACGACTTCCCCATCATGCCAGACATTCCGATATGCGACCACGGGAATTTTCAGAGGTTCGTCGCAGACGCTCTTCATGCCATCTGGTCCAGAGTGTCTCGCTGTAGGTGCATGAGCAGGTGGAGCGTGAGAGCCCATGATCCAGCAGCCCCAGGTCCATCACACCAGTACCGTCGTGACTTGCATCAGACGACGAGGAAGCAGCCGAGGACTCCGACTAGTCCTCATATTTCTATCCCTTATTCCCAGACACTTTTATTTTTATTTCTATCTTCATTTTTATTTTGGATTTTTAGGATTTATTACTCTAGACTATCTATTTTTATGACTTATTATCTATTTGCTTGTGTTTGGATTGTCTAACAGAACTAACAAATGACAGATCAGACGGGTTAGACACCAACAGACGAATTGATGACCTTCTGTCTAACAGCTATCGATCGATAGGCTAGACATGGTATCGATCGATTCAAGTAATAATAGGTGCGGTTACTTAGTCATTAACTATCTAATTTTCTTTTCTTTTCACCACAGTTAGACTAAATAACACTGGGGACAGTGTCGTTTAAGTCTGGGGTTGTGACTATTTTTAAGTTTCTATTTCTTAAAAGCATTTTTCATTTTCTTTTCAAATCTCTCTTAAAGCTTTCTTCAATTTTCGAAAAAAAAGAGAATTTATCATGCACCAAATGGACACAATGATTTCTACTTATTTTCTAACCACTCTTTAGCACCATTCTTAGATTTGTTAACTGCAGAATGTACTATAGATGCTAAAGTGGATCACCGGTCGCTATGACAATACTTTTCATGATCATCTGAAAGAATCAAAGCTGATTTCCAACATAACCTGACATTCTCTGCTTGTCTTGGGGCTTGGTATACATGGGATCGGATGCTTCGAACAAGCCTGGATGGTAAAGCCTTGTGTAGATAGTTTTATCACCCTCTCTCTATCATTTTCGAATTTAGATTTAATATTCAGCTCTTCAAAAAAAAAAAAAAAATCTTGAACTCCCTTATTTTAGAGGTAAGCCTTGCCTAGAGAACTTTTAGACCTAATTTTGAGAGAAGCATCTTGCTACCTTGGAGAGAGAGCTTAGGAATGGAGAGATATATCCAAACTGCATACAGAGAAGATCTTGAACTCCCTTATTTTTCTCTACTCTTTTATTATTTCTCTTACTATTCTATTTAAAAGTATTATTCAAACCATCATGAATTTGTCTTCCATGAATATGTTTGAGTAGTTTCTCTTGTTAGATTTAGGTTTCTCATTTAGGGTAAACATGCATTGCAATTGATTTAATGCTAGGGTGTTTAAAATATAGTTCTTCATTCTAGTTCTTCTTAACGCTAAGTATAGGACTGATCACCCTTATCTTAGATCTTAGGATAAATTTGGATAAGTGAAAACTTAGCAAATCCCTGAAACCCAAAGCTGGTATGTTCCAACTTTACCTAGAGTGCACGAAAGTAGCCTCTTTGTAAGATTGGAGAAACAATTCAAATCCGATCTTAAAGCTCACTAGAAACGATATCGATCGATAGAGCAATCCGCTTGTCGAGCGATACCGCGAAAGGTGTATCGATCGATATTCATATAGAATAATCGATCGACACTTTCTTATACTCATCGAACGATAGTTGATGACTTAAGATCAAGTTGAAGATAATCAATAATTGATTTAACCTTAAGGTTTGAGTTCAGAGCTATGAATACTAAAAACCCTAGATATCCTGCATGCTAGTTACACCTGAGAAATAGCCTAAATCAAGCTTTCTTTCCTCTTGCTTAAAACCTAAACCATTCAATCAAGCAATTACTTGCTTACCCCTTTATTTACTGCTTTAAACTTGTTTGTCTAGCTTTATTTCAAAGACTAAACAATCTATTGTGTAATCCTAGAGTCTCTGTGGATTCGATCCCTAAGTACTACAACTGAACCTCTTATTTGAGAGAGTAAAGTCACTCCTTATGGTAATTTGAGTGATATGAAGGTGCATCAAACTTGTCACCCACTGTTGAAGAAATTGCTACACTTGAGAGGGAGATTGCAAGAAAGAGAAGAGAAGAAGAGCAACAGGCTCACTTGCAAAGATTGGGGTTTTATATGGAGAATCAGCCTCAAGATGGTGATGCCCTAGGGGGCAATGGTCCAAGAGCTGACAACATAAGACCACAGCGCCCACCACAACAGCCACATCGCCAAGCTAGAGCCATTGGAGCCTATGATCAACCTCACATCCATGGTCATAGGTTGGGGATCAGAGCACCAGCTGTGGAGAACAACAACTTTGAGATCAAATCAGGGCTGCTTCATTTGATTGAGAACAACAAGTTTCATGGTCTTGTTGTGGGGGATCCCCTTGATCACTTGGACACATTTGATAGCTACTGTAGCTTGTCCAAGACTAAATGAGTCTCTGAAGATGCTTTCAAGCTGAGGTTGTTTCCCTTCTCTTTGGGAGACAAGGCACTTCTATGGGAGAAGGCTCTTCCAAGTGACTCTATCACTACTTGGAATGAGTGCAAGAGGGCATTCCTAGAGAAATTCTTCTCTACCTCAAGAACAGCCAAGATCAGAAATGAGATCTCTAGCTTTCAGCAGAAGAACCTTGAGAGCTTTAGTGAAGCATGGGAGAGGTTCAAGGGCTATTGGTCTCAATGCCCACATCATGGCTTCACCAAGGAGAGTTTTCTTAGTACCTTCTACAGAGGTGCTCTTCCAGAGTTCAGGAGCAGATTGGACACAGCCAGCAATGGTTTCTTCTTGGGCAGAACTGAGCAGGATGCTGAGGAGCTGGTGGAGAACATGGCCAAGAGTGACTCAGTCTACAGTGAGGAGCATGATAGGGTCAACAGAGGCAGTGATGAAGATGATCAGCACACGAGGAAGGCGCTGAAATCTCTCCAAGAGAAGTTGGACAAGATTATTGCAGAGAAGGCTAAGCAGGAGCAGATTAACTCCATTGGGAACCAGCAACAACAGCAGCCTGTTGGGCCTAATCAGGTCAATGGTGTAGAAGGTCAAGAGGAGCTGTTCTTCATCAATGCTAATGGCACATGGTACAGGAAAGAGCCCAACTTCCAGTACCAAAACAACTATCAGCAAAGACCTTACTACAACAATCAGCAAGGAGGTTACCAAGCCAACCAGTCTACTCAGCCCTAAGGAAGCTCTTCTCAAGCTCAGGCTCCAAGTTCAGAAATGGAGTCTATGTTCCAGCAACTCTTAGAAGCTCACGAAAGAAATGCTAAGAACATTGGTGGTGAGTTCAAGAACATCCATGCCAAAATTGATGGAACCTATTCTGACCTCAACAACAAGTACAGGCAACTTGCCTCTCATCTCAAAGCTTTGGAGAGCAAGGTTGCTTCTATATCTTCATCCTCCAAGAGCCCAATGGGATCTCTACCAGGAAAACCATAGAAAAATCCCAAGGAATCTTGCAATGTCATCCTCTCTACTACTTCTTCAAAGATTGAGATGTGCACTCATGAGAAAGAGAAGGATGAGATTGAAATGTTTGGCACTGAGTTTGGGGATGTTGAGAGATTTTTTGTGGCCACAGCTGAAGCACATATTCTGAGGGATGCTGCAAAGAAGGCTGAGGTAAAGAGTCTGCAGCAAGCTGAGCCTAGAGCTGAGACACCAACTGTAAAAAGAGCAGACAACAAGCTGAAAGAAGTGGAGCAGGAAGACAGTGAGTTTGAGCTATCACCATATGATAAGCTCCCCTTTCCCCAAAGAGTTCTCACCAAAGCTCAAAAGAAATTGATCTCAAAGTTCAGGAAAGATCTTAGTAATGTTAGAGTCAAGCTTCCGGAGATATCAGGTATTCGTGAAGCTCATGTCCAGATGATGCTCATTAAGGACATTCTAGACCACCAGGCTGAAGTGGCTGAGCTTTTGGACATCTCCATTCTGAAGATTGATCCACCAACCCCTCCAATGTCCCTCCCTAAGCTTGAGTCTCAAGGGAAGTTCACCTTGTCTTGCTCTCTTGGTAAACTAACTATGGATGATGCTCTTGTTGATAGTGGTGCTAGTGTGAATGTCATCTCCTTGGATATGGTGGAGAGTCTTGGGATTGAAAGCAGGGAACCAGATACTCCTCCTCTCACCTTTGGGGATTCTTCTTCTACAACCCCACTTGGCATAATCAAGGACTTCCCCTTGAAGATTGGCTCCTGCACCATACCTATTGACCTCACTGTTTTGAAGATGGCATCTGAAGAGAGAGTCCCTTTTATCCTAGGCACTCCTTTCCTCACAACAGTTGGAGCTTGCATTGACTTTGCCAAAAGGTCACCCTCATGCATGTCAACAAAGCTGTCTCCTATCCTCTCCAACCTCCAATGGAATCAGACTATTGTGGGACAATCACTTGTGATGCACAAGCTGTTGAGAAGCCCCAAGATGAAGAGGTTGTTGGTAACAAAGAAGGTCTTAATGAAGAGTCTTCGAAAGAGTTGTGTGATGAGCACTTGGAAAGTGCTAAAACAGAGGGGATGAGTGGAGTCTCAAAGTCCACTCATGGCAAGAAGAAGATGGTGAAAGAGCCTCATCCTCCACCTCTTGATTTGCTCCCACACACCCTCACTCTCCATCCCAAGAAGCTCAAAGATGGTGTCCTTGAGTACAAGATCAAGCACAAAGGAAAATCCACACCATTCTCAAGTGCTAGAGCCATCATCACTCCTCAGCTCCAAGATAACCCAATCAAGCTTCAAGAGCTTCTCTCTCAGGTCCTCACCATCACACTTGAAGGTGGGAAGGATCCTCCTTCTCACTAGTTCAAGAGACAAGGTAGTCAATCTAAGTGACTCAAAACAAGCTCACTTGGGAGGAAGTCCCATGGTTATCCTTGTACATAGCTTTGCAATTTCAATTTTCCTTTTTTTTTAATAAAAGTGGTCAAGGTTTTCATGTTGAGCCAAGCACTAGAGGAGAGAAGAAATGTGATTAACCACCTGAGCCCTATGATTGCAATGTAGCAGCCTCCACTAGTTGTTATGAACCAAGCCAGCTCCTTGCCCCGACACCAAACACCATGCCTAAAACTCCTTCTTAGGTATCAGTCCAACCCTTCTTGTATATACATTTGCTTTTGTCTTGTTGGGGTATCTCCTTCTCTCTTACTCACACAGAGACTGTGTGATTTAAGTGTGGGGGAGGTTCCAAGTATTTGATCATGTTTGCTTTGTGATTTTGAGTCTCATGCATTGCATTGTACATTCATATTTGCATAGAAAATCCAAAAAAAATTTAAATTTTTGAATCATGTAGATTGCATCACTTGCATCCTTAAGATTGAGTCTAGAGCATATAGGTTGCATTCATTTGCATATGGAGCATTTGCCTTGTAAAGAACACTTGTTTGCACTGGATTTGGCATCCTAGTTAAACATATCAAGTAGCTTAAGCATCTTTTGAAAGGCTTGCATGCTTTGAGCCTTGAAAACTCTTCTTGAAACTTTCTTGCTTGCTTGGTATTAACATTGTTCTTGAAACCAGCTCCATCCTGAACTTGGACTTGAATGAACTTAATTTCTATTGCATATGGGCATTTTCTTACTTGATCATGGATCTCATACACATTTGGGTTATCTTTCCCCGTTATACCACTCTTTGTTAACCGAAATGGCACATCCATACCCTTGAACCCTAGCCATTCTTTGAAGCCTACATTGATTTGCATGAGTGAGGCCTATTCTGATAGCTTGTCATGTGCAAAATCTTGAGAGTATTGGGATCGACATGGATTTGTTCTCATCTCTTGCTAGCACAGGGTCCTCATTTGAGCTAGCTTCTAGGATGGTGAGTGGGGTTTTTGTTCCTTAATGGTTTATATCTTGGGTTTGGAATGTAACAATGTTGAGATTTATGAACAAAAGAGTATCATTGAGAGAGAGAAAAACCCTAGGGACCTAGAATAGAAAGATAAGAAGCTCTTCATTGATGTTTTTAACCTTCCCCCTTCATATAAAAAAAAGAAAAGAAGAAGAAAAAAATAAAAAATAAAAAAAAAGAAGAAAGAAAAAAAAAGAAAAAGAAAGATTCAATAAGATTGTGGGGAAGGGAAAACAAAAAGTGTTAGAGCTTAGAAATGTGAGTTGTGAATAAAAGGGTTCTTAGTGGTTGAATCTTGAAAAAAGAAAATTGTTCATTGGGTGAGTGATGTGAGTATTTTTTCATTTTGGGTTATGGGATGAATAAAAAGGGTGTAGAACTTGTAATCATTTAGGAATGGGTAGAATGATGAGGATGGATCCATGTATGCATGAATTGCTCCTAGTCTTAGATAAATTTTTCATAATGATCAAGCTCCTTGATTTTTGAGTGATTGCCACCTTGAAATGATGCATTGAAACCCTCCTTTTCATACATATTAGACCATTTGATCACCTAGCCAAATGATTGAGATCATGTGCCCATTTGTGAGAACTCACCTTGAAGACGCGTCCAAGGCATGGGACGACCAGGTTGGACAAGCCGGAATGCTGAACCCGGTCGGGACGAGGGGAATCACCGGGACGGACGGACCGGCTTCATGCACCTGGTCGGGAAGGATGATCAAGACATGGACGAGGCAGGACTGGGATGGGCCGTCTGGGATGCCGAACCCGGTCGGGAGGAGAGACGACCAGGACGATGGCTGGACCGGGTGAGCAGGACCGGGTTGGACAACTTGGTCGACCCCAGACCAAAAATTTAGCTTCTCTCCTATTGGCTGAAGCCTAATTGACTCCAAGGACTTTTTAGTAATTTTTAATGATGTTTCTAGGTTTTCTAAACCATGTATAAATACTCTTGTATCCCAAAGTTGAGACTTAACTTCTTTTCTCTCAAAAACACATTTAGATCTTGAAGAAAGTTTGGATCTTTGATCCTTTTCATCTCATTTCTTTTGTGTTTATTAGATTATCTTCTTCTCTAATCATGTTTAGCCTTGAATCATCATTGATTTTGAGGTTTTCCATGGCTACTAGTGAGTAGATTTATCTAGGGTTCATGGGCTTGGGAGACTAAGGGTGATTAGGTGTAGATCTAAGATGTTTTAGTGTAGATATATCTTTTCCATGCTTGATTGAGTGTTCTTCTTGCTATTTTGGAGTTGGCCTCTTCAAAATAGAGCTATAGGCATTTCATGCCTGGAAGGTGTTCTATGAAATGCCTGAACCAACTCATCAATGCTTTTAACATCCTTTACCTAAGGGATTAGTCGTTAAAGGTGTTGAGATAGCTAATAGACTTGTTCTTAATGATTTCTTTCATATTATTCAACCTAAGGGATTAGATGCTTGAGATATGTTAGTGAATGAGCATTCATATAGGGATAGAGCTTGCTTAGGGTTGTGTCTAGGCTTAAGGTGTTAGATTAATTGAAAGCTTGTCATCTTAGATTGAAACTTGATCACCCATAGTCAATTCCCTTGTCCCAAGAACCCCCTTGCCTCATTGAGAAACAAAGTTCACTCTTTTATTGCATTTTTAATATTGTCTTAGTTCATAATCATCTTCTTATCATGGTTTCACTTAGATTAAGCATAGGCTTGCATTCCCTTTGCATTAGAATCACTTAGAATTGGATTGACATCTTGTATACTACAACATTTGATTGGACCCTTGAAAAGTCTATCATCACTGGTGTCCATCCTTAGCTCTTGCATTGCCTTCTGGATCTCTGTAAATACCAAACTCATCAGGTGTTAGAGATGCATGATTTAAATCATTATCTTTATTAAGATCGAATGGTAAAGGTTGTGTATCGATCGATGCGGTAGGGCTCCCGTCGATCGATTTCGTGTTGTAGAGTCGATGGGGAAGATTGCAACTGAAGTCTTCTCTATGTGGATTAGGGTTGGATGGTGGCTGATGCATCTTTTCTTCTTCTAGGGTTTTTGAATTGGTTTCTTCTTTGGTGTGAGAAACTGCTTCTACCCCGTGGCTCCTTATATAGTGGTTATCATCCACCAAGTTTCCAAATTTGAAATTTCCATTCTTCTCTTGGTCGGTTTGACTGGTATCGATCGATACGTCTTCTGGTGTGTCGATCGATTCTTTTTCGTGTGGCCCTCGTATTGGTTTAGTATCGATCGATGCTGGTGATGTCGCGTCGATCGATGTCGGTGGTTCCATGTGAACTGGATCCATCTCTAGTGAGATTTTCCTGCTGGTTTGTAGCTGGCTCTTCCTCACGTTCTTCATTGCTTTCTTCCACTTGTTGGGAAGGTGTAGTAGTCTCTAGAGAAAAAATTGGATAGCATTGTGCTGGCCAATCATCTCTCGTCCTTGAAACTGTCGTGTCGATCGATTCGTGTATGTTGGTGTCGATCTATATAGCTCTGCTTGATCTCGGAATTGGTTGAATGCTGGTGTAGCATGATGAATATGATCTGGATGGAATGAACTGCTGAGGATCATACTGAGTAGGTCCTTCATCTTCATGAAAGTATAGACTTTCTTTGTCTTCCCATAAGGCTTCATAATCTCTCTCCACTATAGGGTGGTACACATTCTCTTCTCTGCGGATGTATGAATATGGTATGTTGCTGTTGTAGTCCTCATCATACTATTCTTCTCTGTGGATAAAAGAGTATTCAATATCTCTTTCCCTCATGTAATCCTCATCATAGTCATCTTCTATTGTCTCCACTGCATATGCTGGCTGATAGTAGTTTGTTTCCCAACTCCCTATTGAGTAGTTACCTGTAAAATCATCAACTTCAAACATAGGTGTACTATCAATAGATGTGGAATAGAAACTGTTGCCTGTATCAATCAATGTGATAACGGACTCGTCGATCGATGTGAGATCAATAGGGTCGATTGATGCATCTGTTGTTGTGCCGATCGATTCTGAGTACTCTGTCTCATACTCTTCTGCACAGTAACATGTAGCTACGAGTATTGCTTCTTCTGGAGGCTTCTGGTAGGGTGCTGGAGGTCTTATAACCTTGACTGGGTCATAGTAAACCTCTGGGTTAATGAGTGTCAAACACAACTGGCTGGTTTGCAAATTGAAGATGGCTCCCACAGTAGCTATGAAAGCTCTTCCAAATAGTAGAGAAGAATTCCAATTTAACTTGATGTTTAGGACATGAAAGTCAACTGGAACTAGAGCATTACCAATCTGCACCTCAAGGTCTCTGATGATTCCCGTGGAACTCCTCGTAGAAAAATCTACAAAGTAGAAGGATTCTTTGGAAGGTTCCACCTTTAGACCTACTTGGTCTGCCATAACCTTTGGTAGGATGCTGACTGATGCTCCTGTGTCACATAGGGCATGTGAGAATTCAATGCCTTGTACTAGGGATGAGATGATGAACTCCCCAGGATCACTCTTCTTCTTCTTCAATGTCATCTTCTTTAGGAAATCCTCTCTGATCTTGTTGAACATCTTCTCAATATCAGCCTCTGTTACCTTTGTTTCTCTGAAGAACATCCACAATCTGTGTGTGTTATATGCTTCTTCAAAGGGTTTCTCTGCTGGAATCCTTAGAACTCTCTTCTTGAAATTTTCCAACTCTTTCTCATTAGCTTCCCTTTTAAGGTGCTTAGGGATCTTCTGTTTCCTTTTTCTGGTTGTTCCCTTTGCACTTTCCTTTTCAATCTCCATATGCTCCAATGTATCCTCAACTTCTTCTGGTGGGTTATCTGCAGGTTTGGGTCGGGATCTGTTTGCATAGAGTAGGGCAGAATCTATCCTTGGTAGCTGAACTCGATGTTTGATGGTGGTAAATCGATCGATGTCTCGTTGGGTGTGTCGATCGAGATCTGGTGGTATGTGTCAATCGATATCGGTTTCGTCTGCTCGATCAAAGAAAGGGTGGAGTGGGTTTGGGTGTCTCGCTGCGAACTCTACGTGTGTCATAATTCGGATTGGTTTGGTCGTAGTTGTAGACTCTGTCGATCGATGTGGTATCTCGAACATCGATAGATATTCTTCTTCGAAGGTCGATCAATTGCTCTCGTCTTGCGTCGATCGATGCGAGTGAGAGCTGTTGATACTCATGGTGCTCTCGGTTTTAAAGTCTTCCTCCTGAAGCTCTACATCTCCATCCATATGCCATAATTCATCTACTGTGATGGCATTCATGTGGTGTCTGATGAGATCTTCCTCTCTCCCTTTTATGATGGCTTCTTGCCTCTTAATAGCTTCTGCTGTTTGAATCACCTGTGTCTCTAGCTTCTTCACATGGGTGCTCAAGGTGTCAAACTTCACATTCAGGCTATTGTATGCAGCATCTATCTTTCCATTGAAATCCACAGTAAGCCTCTGCTGACCCTCTAGAACTGAATCAAGAATTGCTTCAATCTTGCTTTCCTGAGTAGGTGGTGGTGGATTCTGATAGAAAGAATTGTTGAGATTCTTGTTGTTGCAGTAGTTGTTGTTGCTGAAGGGTTTCTGGTACTGTGAATTCTGAGTGTAGTTGCTCCTCTGACTGTTGCCATAGAAGTTCCTGTTTCCACTCTGGTTTCCAAATATCTGTGATCCTCCTATGAAATTCACTTCTTCTTCATATCCTTCTTCATCAGTTCCTATAGCTTCTACATCTTCTGCAAAGCTGACCTGCTTCTTTAGAAGCTTGTGAACACTGTCTAGCTTAGCTTTCATATACTCTAGCTGCTCCTTCCAAAGAGCATAATCTAGTCTCCTTCTCTCATAATCAGTGTTCTTGGTGCTATTGCTAGTTGCCAAGTTCTCAATAAGTCTCACAGTCTCCTCTGGATTCCTGGTGTTGAAGTTTCCTTCACTAGCTGTGTCTAGTACTGTCTGGTAGGTTAGGTCTAAACCTCTGAAGAAAGTGCTGAGCAGCTGCACTTCATTGAATCCATGGTGTGGACAATCTCTCTGGTAGGACTTGAAACGAACCCAGCAATGTCTGAAAGGTTCTGCAGGCTTCTGCATAAATGTAGCAATCTTGCTTCTTAGCTCCTCTGCGCGTGCCTCATCAAAGAAATTAATCAAGAAAGCATTCTTAATGTCATCCCAAGATGTAAGAGATCCTGGTGGTAGTTGCTTAAGCCATTGCAAAGCTTCTCCAGTGAGAGAATACTTGAAAAGCTTGCAAAGTAGGTAGTCAGCTGGGACTCCATTGGCTTTGATAGCAGATATGAGATCCTCGTACCTCTCTAGATGGTCCATACGATGCTCATTGGATGCTCCACTGTAGGGTGTCTGTCCTACAAGTGTGTAGTATTGAGGCTTCACCTCATAGTCAGCCCTCTGTATGTCTGGAGGACGGATAGCAGATATGTTGGCATAGAGTTGGTCTGGACAGTTGTAGTCAACCAGTGATCTGTTTCTATTGGCTTCTTCTGCAGCTCGAGCAGTTGCTGCAGCAGCTTCAGCTTCTGGATCAGGGATTGCAGCCCCCTGATCATTGATTCTTTGACCTGCTGCATTACGCAGGTGACCTTCTTGGTCACGCAGGTTACCATCGTTATCTTCCCTAAGTATCATTGTTGCGACCATGCTTCGTGATTCGGTATCGATCGATGTACGACTTGCGGTATCGGACAATATCGAGTGAAAGGTAGATGGGTACTGAGAAGTATCGGTCGATGTGGAAGGACGGTTATCGGTCGATGTCAGATGAACAAGATCGGTCGATATTGATGAACGGTTATCGGTCGGCGGTGTCTGAAACTCGGAAGACGGATGTGAGTGAATACCGGTCGATGCACAAACTGGTGTATCGATCGATGCGGAACGGTTCTGTTTGTGGATTGAACATTCCAAAGCAGCTGGATCAGTAGACAAAAGTTCCTTGTTCTTCTTGCTTCTGGTTATGCTGGGCATGCACCTGAAAAGAAAAGAAAAATTTATCAGTAACAAGTAGTAAAAAGAAAAACCTAGACTTAAATAAAATCTAATGGCGACCAAAGCTCCCCGGCAACGGCGCCGAATTTGATATGATGCTCAAATTACCCTAGAGCAACCTTACTCTCATCAAAAGACGTCAAGTTGTAGTACTTAGGGATCGAATACACAGGGAGCGATGGAACACAATATATCTTATTATAACTAAGCTAGGTCAAAGATTTCAAAGCAGTAAATTGCAAGTAACTTGAAACTGGTGAGCAAGAAAATTACTCAAGTGATTGATTTGGGTGTTAACTAAGATGGTGAAGGTGTTAGATCTAGGATTACTATTCAGGTTATCAGGATTATAATAGTATGAATGCTTATATGAGATGCTTGCATGATATTAAAGAACCCAACGAACCAATAGCCCGACTGTCGTCGACGACTATCTTACACTAGAATTGATGAATCTCCATTGAGTATTCACCAAAAGGCGTCGATCGACCTGCCAATGCACGTATCGATCGATGATGCCTCTCGTATATCGATCGATGACTCTATAGGAGTATCGGTCGATAAGATACTAGCGAGTTTTAAGTGTGTGGTTGAATACAGTTCACTAGAGAATTTGCCAAGTCAGTCGCTTGTTCCCAGAGAATTCTTAGCTCGAGAAGATAGATCCAAGGATTTTATCTATGTATTCATGTATAGGTTAGCTACTCCTACACAAGCATTAAGAATGATCTTCTAAGTTGAATATCACATGCTCAAGTATTCATATTTGGGGCTAATCCCTCAACCTATTTAAATCCTAAATCCAACAAAGGTGTTTACTCAGACATGGCTGAGTAGAACATCATAACAGATAATAATAAAATGCATAGATATAATATAATAGAAATAAAGGTGTTCAAGAAAGCTCTCAATATATGTAAGGAAAGGTAGAAGAGAAAGCTGTAAGAAAGAGAAAAACTATATCTTTGCCGAAACACTTAAAAAACTTTTGGTAAAAGCCTTCTTTACCTGGACGATTGTGGATCGATTCTCTCTTAGAAGCTCAGGAGATATCTAAAAATGAAAACATCATAAAAGAATATACTTCTTCGGTCGAGGAGAAAAGGTGAAGCTTCGGGATCTTGAAAAAGAGGATCCCGGGAAGGGGCTTGAAGGTATGAAGGATTGAATATCCAGAAGGTCTTATCCGGTGAGAAGGCGAGGATCAAGGCCATCCAGCGAGAGCTCCAGTCACCTCGCCCACGGGCGAGGACAACAGCGTCCCGGCCACCTCGCCCACGGGCGAGGACCGCGGAGCCTGGGTCACCTCGCCCACGGGCGAGGACCACGGCATCCTGGCCACCTCGCCCACGGGCGAGGATCGCGGAGCCTGGGTGTAATAACCCGCCCGAAGGGGTAAAATGGTCGAGATCGTCAAAGTTGAAATTTGGAGCCGAGCTTTTGGGAATCAAAGTATGAGGAGAAATTTTGAGTTTCCATCACGAAATATTTGACATGGTTCAGAGAAAACAGAAGATTGGTCGAGCATCAGCATAGTGGTCGAACCGCGGGCAAGAAGGGTCGATCGAGAAATTTCGAAGAACGAGGTGGTCAAAGAATTGATCGTGAAGGAATCTTAATCTGCTCAAGCATGTTAGATAATGTCTTAGATTGATCAGACAGATCTTTTGGAAGAATAAAAATTTTGGAAGCACGACGTTTTAGAAGCCGACGTTTTTGAAGCTGACGTTTCTTCACCGTAAAAGTTTCCAGAAAAATTTTGTATCACTAAAATATGATCCTTGAAGTCGGAAACAGGACGGGAATTAAAGCAGGACGGTAAATTAAGCAGGACGGGAAGCAAGCACGACGGGAATCGAACCACGACGGGAAAACCCAAAGTTAGCTAAAATCTATAACTTCGGTATCGTGAATTGTTCGAGGAAGCCGGAGGCTCGGGATATTTTTCTTCAACTTCAGAAATATTATGGAGTTTATTAAAAATATTCTACGCATTAGAACGGGAGCGGAAAATTATCCGGGACTGATCGCGGGCCAACAATATGCTGGAAAGGTCGAAATCGCGTAAATCAACCGAGAAGCTCGAGGTGGCTTGATCTAAGGGATAAGAACATGGTGGCAACTGTCTAACCAGATTAGTGTCTCCACAAGCTCGAGGTATTGCCGTGCATGGAAGCAAGACATGCAGCCTGACATGCAGAAGCACGAGATGTCATCATATCAGCAACCGAAGCATACTGAATGACATAAGGGCACCGTGTGTCGCCGTGCATGTGATCCAGACATGCTGATGGACATCTGGTCGTCAAGGCAGGAGAAGAGGTGTCACTTTGCATGAGTTCTGGCCATGCTGAAAGACATGTGGAGCACGAGGTGCCGCCGCGCATGCAACTGAAGGATGCTGATCGACACGCAGAGGGCGGTGTGTCGCGACGCATGCACTCCATCCATGCTGAGAGACATGTGGACGTGGTGGTATCTTCTGGTATGTAAAGAAAGCATGCATCAGGTCATGTGGACGCCCGTGTGTCGCCACTAATGCGATCGGAATCATGCGGGACGACACACAGTCCCTCGGATGGCTCGATCTTACTGGTCGATGAAATCTATAAATACCCCATGCCTTCCTTCAGTTTCAGACATCCATCACTCACCAAAAGCAAGTTAAAGGCGTGCCTAGAGAGAGAGAGAAAGAAATAATTCTTTTTAAGATTGTAGTCTATTCTGAAGACCGATAATCCTCTAAGAAGGCGATTTCTGCCCAGTCGAAGAATTTCTGCAATTGTTATACGGAAGCTCTGCCCAAATTAATCCGTCCACTCTAGTATTATTCTTTGATGATCAAGTGGAGGTGCTGTACAAGATCAGTTCAGTTCCAAGGGTTCAGTTCAGTCGAGGTCATGGTTCGATATACCGACCAGAATTCTGAAGAACTGGCCAGAAGCTAAGGAAGGTTCTGCTCGAGTTGAGTTCAGTCCAGACCAGTAAGGGGAGGTTCTTTCCAAGTAAAGATCAGTCCAGTCCAGTCCATTCAAGACGTCCAGGTTGGGTTTGGCCAAGTTCTCTCCGATCAACCAGCTGCTTATCGGCATAGAACACTGTGAGTTATAATCAATTGTTTGCTAAGCTGTTTTCATGCAGGTTCCCGTTACTTGGAAGTTGGATCATGGCAGGAGGCCAGGTCTAAACTGAGTAACGGTTTGATTATTTTATAATAATGGTTAGGTTGATTAGTTAATAGCATGCTTAGTTAATGCTTGAGAGTCGTAGTAGCATGCTAATCGTTAGGTTGATTGGTTAGTTAGAGAACGTTGAATGCTTAGAAGATATCGCTAGGTTGTGGATAGTTAGGTATTCTAGAATTAGTCTTTATGGGAGATTCTAGAATATATTTGATTGTGTTGATTGTGATTATTGGTTAGAACCTTGGTTATATTACCGGGCTTAGTATTAGATATATGTTAACCATATAGGCATGTGTAGGAGTGATTAGTGTTTCCTCAACCTCGTACCTGGCGGGTTTATGGTAATCCCTTATTCGCTGGATCGAGAACACTCACAGAGATGGGGTCATGGCCTATGACTGAGTGGTTGAACGACGAGGTAGTGACCGGTAGTGACCGGAACGTACTGTGGGCTGTCTCGCAGTGAGCCGAAAGAACTGTGGGCCGCGATCGTCGTGTGACAACCGGCAGTTGGCCGAACGTACTGAGGCTGTCGCGCGGTGACCCGAACGTACTGTGGGCCGCGTTTGGTTTAAAGTTCCTTCTCTTTGTCTTTGTGATAAGGATTTAGGATATTGCCGAGGATGATGAGGAGGAACACTAAGTCACCAAGGCCTTAGTTATATATTTTATAAGTATAAAGGGATTGGTAAACCCTAGTTTAAGATGAGATCGATTTGCCGGTTTAATGATAGTTGAACACTAATTATAAAATATAAAATTTTAGCTAATAATAATTGAAAACACTTAATTATATGTTAATTTTTATGAACCGGGTTTTAAAATTGACCCGGGTCACCGGTTTTACCGGTTTTCAGCCGGTTTTACCGGTTTTTTACAAATCCGGGTTTTAAACTGAACCGGGCTTGGCTTCTTCACCGAGTCACGGTCGAACCGGTTCGACCGGCCGGTCCGGTCCGGTTTTCAAAACACTGGTATCGATATTATTTTCATATTATTTTCTGCTTCGGATTTCTGATTGCTTATTATTAGTATTATTGTTTTATGTTGGTAGGTGAACCTCTCGCTTTAGATTTATTGGGGATGGGATAGCGAGGGGTTGTATTTGTTAGTTGGGGATTGTAGCTCACTGAGTGACATTAGGTTACTCATCCAACTCCGTTGTACTTTTTTAAAGGTCGCTTTTGGTAAAGGATGATCGGATAGCTTGGTACTGGACGTTAGGACCGCCGGTGTAGATTTTCATGCCTTTTGTAAATGGTATTTCGATAAGTTTTTAGTTGACTCGATTTGGCATTAGGTTTGGCCCAGTCTTGAATTATTCAATGTATGGATATTTCTTAAATCAATAAAGTAATTGTTTTATATGCGCATTATGAGTACTCTGATAATTGACTAGTCCAGTCTAACACAACGTTAGGTCTTGGTACGGGTTGAAAACCCTTAGGCCTCGATCTAACGGAAACGGTTGAGTCTTGGTACGGGTTGCAAAGCCTTAGGCCTTACTCTAACGAGACGTGTTAAGTGGGCGAACTGGCCTTGTCACGAATTGCACTCTTTGTGACCTTGGCCGGAATGCCCCTAGCCCGTCATGTAGCACTCCCGAACTTTGGTAGAAAGTTGGTCCATCGGTCATGTTCTTGTTTGATTGTTGGCAGGTGCTTTGACCTATACCTAGAATGGTTCGGGGGTGTTACAATGGTGGTATCAGATCATGGTTTCGTCCATGCTTCCGGAACTCATGATTTAATCGGTTTTAAAAATGTTTTTATCGAGTCAAAATGAGTCACAAAAGGCATTAGGGAAACCGGTCACGTCCAGCGATAGAATTTGTGGGTTTAGGAATTAGGATAGTGGAATCTATAATTGTCAGGTTGCTAGTTAGAATTGCTAGGTTGCTTAGATAGAATTGTTAGGTTGCTTGTTAGCATTGCTAGGTTGTTTGGTTAGCTTTGCGGTTAGTTGTTTGTAGTTGTTGTGTTAATTGTTGACTAACTTGCGTGTGAAGTGTTCTTTTAAGTTGCAGCTAGTAAGTGTGTTCGTTGATCGGAACTTTAAGGATGGGAACATTAAAGTGAAGAGACTTCTAGGCCAAAACCCAAAGTCGAAGAAGAAGAGCGAAGATAGGTTCAAAGGGACTGGACACTGGACAGTGGTATGGACTCGACAAGTGGGGAAAAACAAGACTTCTGTGGTTAAAAGACTTCATCAGTATCTGGGAAAGGAGAGATCGAGGAAATGCTTGGAGTAATCAGAGGCACAGATGGACAAGATCGTTTCATGAGAAATGAGTGTTGTTGCAGAGTCAAGACAAGAGGACGACTCAGTTATCAGTCAAGCAAAGAGAAAGATGATTGCGGCGAGGTTGAGGAACAAACTTAAGGGACAAGGGCATTATGAAGGACTTTTCAAGGGTCCAATCAAATGATGTAGTATAAAAGATTGTCGAACCCATCCTAGGTGATTTCAATGCAAAGGAAATGCAAGTCGATACTTAAGCTAAGTGCAATCAAAAGAGTGGAATGAAGTGAACTAAAACTAAGCTAAAATGCAATAAAATAATGGTCTCTCTTTCAATTTGAAGCAATAGGACTCATGGGGCAAAGGAATTGACTTTGGGTTATCAAGCTTCAATCTAAGATGGCAAACTTTCAATCAATCTAACACCTTAAGCCTAGACACAATCCTAAGCAAGCTCTATCTTTAGATGAATTCTCATTCACTAGCATATCTCAAGCATCTAATCTCTTAGGTTGAATAATATGAAAGCAATCATTAAGATCAAGTCCATTAGCTATCTTAACACCTTTAACAACAAATCTCTTTGGTAAAGAATGTTAAAAGCATTGGAGAGTTGGTTCAGGCATTTCATAGAACACCTTTCGGGCATGAAATGCCTATAGCTCTATTTTGAAGAGGCCAACTCCGAAATAGCAAGAAGAACACTCTACAAGCAAGGATCAAGAAGGATCCACCATAGAACATCTTAGATTTAAACCTAATCACCCTTAGTCTCCGAAGCCCATGAATCCTAGATTGATCTACTCCCTAATAGACATGATTTCCCTTAAACCCATGATGGATCCAAGGTTAACCATGATTAGAGAGCAACAATTCCTCAAGAACACAAGAATAAAAGAAGAAAAAGGATCCAAGATCAAAACTTTATTCAAGATCTAAAAGTGTTTTTGAGAGAAAAAGACACAAGTCCCAAATTGGGAGATACAAGAGCATTTATACAAGGCTTAGAAAACCTAAAAACATCACTAAAGATTACTAAAAAGTCCTTGGAATCATTTAGGCTTCGACCAATAGGAAAAGAGGGTGCAAAAACGCTTAGGGTGGTTCGGCCTGTCCAGCCCGCGCATGTCCAGCCTGCGCAGATCCGTCCGGCCTGTTCCTCGTCCGCGCGGGTGTTCTGTCCTGAGCGTCCCAGCCCGCGCATGCTCGTCCGTCCGTCCTGTCCTGTCCTCTTGTCCGACCGCGCGGGTAGTGCGTGTAAGACCCGACCCTGGCTGTTAAGCCCAACATGGACCCGCGGCCTTACTTAGATAGATCATAGGGTGTTTGTTCATTCTTAAAGTTCCATATTCAACTAAGTCATTTATCAAACAAGTGAGGTTCATCCAATACAACCCCAAGACTAGACAATAAGAGAAATTGTATCTTTATTAATAACAACATGTGATCCATACAATGTAGTCATATCAATCAGTTTGCACAATAGGCTATCATAAGTTCATAAAACACTACAATACTATTACATCCCACACATCCATCCACGGCCTGGTCCTCATGGCTCCTTGGCCTTCCCACGGTCCTGGTCAGATCCTGAAACCAACACACACACAACAAAATCAACATAAGTAATCCGATAGCCTAACATACACAAGTTCTATTGCATGGTTCGGTTCACCTAACTAAGTTCACTAATCTATCCAATCAGTTAACAAGGCACTCGGCCATACTCAGGACATCAGCTAAGACATCCTATCCACCCATGTAGCACACGGACAGACTGATCCAATGTGATCTAACCCATCAATCACACTTAAACCACAAACGACCATGGCCACATCCCAAATCTGACCTACTGAAATCAATCTCCAAAAACTAATTAAAAATCATGAAAAATACTGATAATTCCCCACTAAAAAGAATCCACAATCAGATTGATCAGAACCGGCCAGGTTCACATAGAATTTGGCCAAAACCCACCAAACCGGCCATAACTGACCTCCATCAAACCGGCCTTATAAATCCAATCAAACCACATGATAAATCATGATAAATCCTCACTAATAGGAATCCATGGTCGGATCCCATCAATTCCATCCAGAACTATGAGATCCGGACCTAACTGCCCAACCAAGGCCATGGAGAGTTCCACTGAACCAACAAGGCCATGGCTCGGCCACACTGATTTGGAATCATCCAACACATCCAGAACATAGAAGAACACAAGTAAATCAGTAAGAGGAAGAGAAGAGATGGGTCTGGACCGGCCGTTCCAACCACAGCCAACACGGAATCTCACCGCGGCCATGGCAGGATGGTCCGTCCATCCCACTCACCTAGGGCGTATGCTCAGGAGTGCTCAAGCCCTTCTCCAAATCCTTCTCCTTGCCTCTGGTACTCATCATCACACGATCTCCACACCAAACAAGCAAACTCCTGGTCGGAAATCACCCACACACTCACACGGCCAAGCTTTTGGCCGATCTCTCTATCTCTTTCCTTGTTCTCTCTCTGTCACGATTTTGGCAGAGTTTTCCTTAGGGAAAATTGTGGCAAATCTCGACCCCAAGGCCTATATTTATAGGGGAATGGGCCGGCCAATTGCCTGGGCGAACAGGTGCCACCTTCTGGCCGAACAGGTACAACCTGTTCTTCCCACCCTTTTGCACAAACCGCCTGGTAACTGCCCTTTCTTCCTTTGGGCTGATCGAACACAAGCCCATACTGCAAGCCCACACGCCTGGCCCCTCTTGTCCAAGCCATAAACCCATCGGACCTCCATGTCCAGCAATGCCAGACCCATGGCCGCCCATGGACTGAGCCACATGGTCAAGACCCAAACACTGGCCACTAGCTGCTCCAGCTGAGTGAGCTAACTATCCAGCTACTGGATCTGACCCTTCCTAGTGTGAGCTGTCCTGAGCTTGTCCTAGCTGACCCAGCTTCCTTCTTAGGTTTTCCAGCTCCCAATTCACTTGTCCAGCTCCCATTTCCTTGTCTCCATCCGTTTCTGGTCAAGTCCCAGCATTCTGATACACTTAACCATCCGTTCCAGGTTAGGATTCAGCATCCTGAAGTCCTTAACCCTTCTATCCAGCCATGTCACGCTTGTCCTGAGGTCCTAAGACCAGACTGTGCGTCTCCTCGTACCATGGCCGTGCCCGAAGGCTTTAGTCAGAATCAGGGACATGACAAGTCTCCCCCACTTGAGATGGATTCGTCCTCGAATCCAACCCTGGACTTGTCTCCACCACAAACTGATTATACCACTCTGGGTAATCAGCTTTTATCCTTGATTCTGTTTCCCAAGTGATTTGCTCATGCCCACTGCACTCCCAAACTACCTTGACCATTTGAATGGTCTTGTTCCTCATTGCTTTTTCCATCCTGTCTACAATCCGAACTGGCCTTGTTTCCTAGGTGAGGTTCGTGCCTAGATCAAATGGAATCTCAGGTAGGACAATGTCTTGATCAGTAAGACATTTCCTTAATTGAGACACATGGAACACATTGTGGAAGGCATCCATCTCTGTTGGCAGGTTCAGCTTTTAAGCCACCGCACCAACTCTTTCTATGATCCGGAATGGACCTAAGTACCTTGGATCCAACTTCCTCCGACCAGCCACTCTCTTCTGGCCTCTGAAAGTGATCATCTTGAGGTAGACCATGTCGTCCACCTCAAACTCCACATGCTTTCTCCTTATATCCGCATAACTCTTGTGGCGATCCTGCGCCTCCTCCATCTTGTCCCATATGAACTTGATCTTTTCTGTTGTCTCCTCAACAATCTCAGGTCCTATCATGCTGCGCTCCCCCACTTGGGTCCAGCATAATGGTGTCCTGCAGGTCCTCCCATATAAAGCTTCATATGGAGACATACCAATGCTTGTGTGAAAGCTATTGTTGTAGGCAAACTCTACCAAAGGTAAGTGCCTTTCCCAGGACTCTTTCCAGTCCAGGACACAAGCTCTCAGCATGTCCTCCAAAGTTTGGATTGTCCTTTCAGACTGTCCATCCGTTTGTGGATGATAAGCCGTACTCATGTTCACTCTTGTTCCCAAGGCCTTTTGAAAAGCCTTCCAGAAGTAAGATGTGAAACGAGGGTCTCTATCAGAGACTATACTGGCCGGTACGCCATGCAGGCGTACTATCTCATTCATGTAGATCTGCACCAAGGGCTCCACACCATCAGTCTTCTTGATTGGTATGAAATGAGCTGACTTGGTCAAACGATCCACTACTACCCAGACTGAGTCCTTCCTATTCCTGGTCATGGGGAACCCAGACACAAAGTCCATGGTGATGTGATCCCACTTCCACTCTGGAATAGGTAGGTTCTGCAGTAATCCACTGGGCACTTGATGTTCAGCTTTGACAAGCTGGCAGGTTGGACACTTGGCCACCCACTCGGCCACATCCGTTTTCATACGGATCCAATGGTAGTACCTCTTGATGTCCCTGTACATCTTGTTCAAACCAGGATGCACAGAGAACTTAGACTTATGAGACTGTCTCATAATCTCTTCCTTGCGTTCCTTAACATTAGGAACACTGATCCTTCCATGGACCACGATTGTACCATCTTGTGCAATCTGGTACTCTGTCTTATCATTCTGAGCAACCTTCTGCAGGTTCTCATCCAAGCTTTGTGCTTGTCTAATCCTGGTAAGAAGGTCAGCTTGATTTCTGCCTCCAAACCCAATGGCTCGTCCTCACTAGCCAATGTGTTCAGATGCAAAGACCTGACCATCCCTTCCAGTACATCTGCTTCCTTCTCAGCAGATACCTCAGCTCTCCTCCGGCTCAAGGCATCAGCCACCAGATTGGCCTTCCCGGATGATAAGCTATATCCAGATCATAATCTGCCACAAACTCCATCCATCTTCATTGTCTCAAATTCAACTCAGGTTGAGTAAATATGTACTTGTGACTCTTATGATCTGTCAGAATCTGAACCTTGGAACTATACAGGTATGATCGCCAAATCTTGAGGGCAAACACCACTGCAGCCATCTCCAGGTCGTGAGTTGGATAGTTTCCCTCATGCTTCCTCAACTGCCTAGAGGAATAAGCTATGACCTTCCCATGTTGGGTTAATACACATCCTAGTCCTGTGATGGAGGCGTCTGTGTATACCACATATGGTTGGTCGGCCTCTGGCAACACTAGTACTGGTGCACTAGTCAACATGTCCTTAAGTGCAGAGAAACATCTCTCACACTCCTCGGACCAAACAAACTTCACATCCTTGCCAGTCAGTTGTGTCATGGGTTGAGCCAAACTAGCAAACCCCTTGACAAACTTTCTGTAGTATCCGGCCAAACCTAGAAAGCTCCGAACCTCCGTTGCATTCTTGGGTCGTGGCCACTCCTGGATACACTTGATCTTCTCTGGATCAACCGAAACTCCTTTATCAGACACTACATGACCGAGGAACCCTATACTCTTTTGCCAGAAGCTACACTTGCTTAACTTAGCAAAGAGTTGTTGTTCCCTCAGCCATCCCAACACCAACCTGAGATGCTTCTCATGGTCTTCCTGGATTTTAGAGTATACAAGTATATCATCTATGAAGATGATTACAAATTCATCTAAAAATTACCGGAAAATACCATTCATCATCTTCATGAAGGCTGCTGGTGCATTGGTCAGGCCGAATGGCATGACCACAAACTCGTAGTGCCCATACCTTGTCTGGAATGCCGTCTTCTTCACATCATTTGGCTCGATGGGGATTTGGTGATAACCCGAGGCCAAATCAATCTTAGAGAACCACTTAGCTCCCTTGAGTTGATCCAGCAACTCATCAATCCGGGGCAACGGGTACTTGTTCTTTATAGTCACCCGGTTCAATCCCCTGTAGTCAATGCATAACCTGAAGCTACCATCCGGCGTCCGGCGCCCGGAGCCAGCACGGCCGAGCCGGCGCCCGGCGCCCGGGACCTTGGTTGCGCCTGTTCTTTTCCGATCCAACCTTTGTTGATCCTTTTTTCGGAAAGTCCGTAGACAGGAAATGATCTTAGCCGTTGATTTCGAGATAACCGTTTTCAACCCCAACAGTTAGCCCCCCAGCCCGTAAGACACAAAGACGATTTTGCGGGCGAGTGACTTGAGTTTGAAAATCAAAATTTTTGGCTAAGAATATTTTATTGCAAAAATCCTCATATACTTATAAGTAGTAGCTCATTACTTCTCATTCTTCACACACTCCCTTTTCTCAACTTCTTCCTTTTTTGCTCACAAAGAAGATGTCTTCCTCTCAAGTTGAAAAGAAAGATTCCTACGTCGAGATGGGTGAGGCCAGTCAGGCTCCGCCGGTCTTGGCTGTTCATGAAGCCACTCAGTCTTTCATTGCTGGGTTCGATTCTTTCAAGGAAAGATTGTCGCGTCGCAGCGCTGCGAAAGACTCGACCTGGGAGAACCAAAGCACCAGCGTTCTTCTTCGCTTCGTCCCCTCTCCTCGCCCGAGGTTCCGCCTGATGCGCCTTGCCCGCGGGAGGGGCAGCCGCTCAGCAGATTCCCGACGTTCAGGATCGTCCTTCGGCTCTCTACCGCCCGGATCATAATTTCTGGTCGGAATGACGTGGTAGAGTCCACGATCCGCTTCAAGATCGTTTGGGACTCCCAGCACCTAGTGCAGGTCATGAGGGCCGGAGAATCTCCATTTGTAGATTTCTACTTCTACCATCACGTATCGCCCGAGTCTTGATTTTGCGGGCTGCCCATTTTTCGGGGAAGTGTTCCGCCGATTATGTATGCTCGATTGGTTCCAGCCAGGGCTGTCGCAGTCAGATTCGACTGACCCACGTTTTCTTCCTGGGTCATCCATTTCTTCCGCTGATTTGCCGAATAAGATTGGCGATCACCGCGGTCCGATGCTTGGATGTTCAATGAACTCGACGGGATTACCCAACTTAGTCCAGGGTCTGAACTTGACGCGAAAAGCGCCAAGGCATCTGCCTGAGTGTTTTCCAAGCGAGGAATCCTAGTGAGGGCGAAGTGGTCGAAGTTTCGGAAGAGATCTTGGATGAGTTTAAGATATGCGTCCATTCTTTCGTCCCTTGCTTCATATTCCCTGCTGTACTGATTTGCGACTAACTGAGAGTCACAATAAGCGTGGATGTTACGGATCTTCAGCCCTCGGGCTAGCCGTAAGCCCGCAACGAGTGCCTCATATTCGGCCTCGTTGTTTGACGCATGGGACTCCAATCGGAACGACTGCTCCAAGATTTCGCCTGTTGGAGACGTGAGCCGGATTCCGATCCCGGATCCTTGTTTGGACGATGATCCGTCGACGTGAAGGATCCAAGTTGAGTTCGGTTCTGTGTTCGTCATATCTCCTATGGGCAATTCCACCAAGAAGTCCGCCAATACTTGAGACTTTGCGCAGGTTCTTGAGCGGTACTCCACGTCGTACTCGCTTAGTTCGATCGCCCATTCTGCGAGTCGTCCTGACTGACTCGGACTGTGAAAAATTGTTCGCAAGGGGAAGGTTGTGAAGATTACAATGGTATGCGACTGAAAATACGGCCGGAGTTTTCTTGCCGACGTCACAACCGCAAATGCTAGCTTCTCCATCAAGGGATATCGGGTCTCAGTGATGACAGGACTTTTCAGGTCCTAATCAAATGTTGTAGAATACAAGATGTCAATCCAATTCTAAGAGATTCTAATGCAAAGGGAATGCAAGTTCATGCTTAATCTAAGTCTAAACAAGATGAGAGGATGATTATGAAACTAAGACAATATTAAAAATGCAATAAAAGATTGAACTTTCTTTCTTAATGAGGCAAGGGGGTTCTTGGGACAAGGGAATTGACTTTGGGTGATCAAGGTTCAATCCAAGATGCCAACTCTTCAATCAATCTAATTCCTTATGCCTAGACAACAAAACTAAGCAAGCTCTATCCCTAGATGAATGCTCTTTGCAAAGATCACCCAAGTACACCAAATCCCTTTGGCTGTAATGATCAAAGCAAACATGGAGAATGAGTCTAATAGCAATCCTAGCTTCTTTGACAACTAATCCCTTAGGCAAAGCAAGCTAAAAGCATAGATGAGTTGGTTCAGGCATTTCATAGAACACCTTCCGGCATGAAATGCCTATGGCTCTATGTTTGAGAGGCCAACCCAAATATAGCAAGAAGAACACCAAATCAATGCAAGGAGATGATAGATCTAACACTAAGCACCTTGGATCTACTCCTAATCACCCTTAGTCTCCCAAGCCCATGAACCCTAGATAGATCTACTCACTAATACCCATGGAAAACCTCAAAATCAATGATGATTCAAGGCTAAACATGATTAGAGAAAGAGATAATCTATTAAACACACAAGAAATGATGTAAAAGGATCAAAGATCCAAACTTTCTTCAAGTTCTAAATATGTTTTGAGAGAAAAGAAGTTAGATCCCTTAATGAGATCACAAGAGTATTTATACATAGGCTTGAAAGCCCTGGAAACATAAAGCAAAATACTAAAGTGCCCTTGGCCAAGTGATTTTCGACCAATGAGAAGCAAGGAGAAAGGAAGAAGCTGAGCCACCCGGGTCAGCTAGTGCTTGTCCAGGCCGGGTATGTCCAGGCCGGGTATGTGCTGCTCGTCCGGCGTCCAGGCCGCGCGGTCTCTAGGCCGGTGTGTCGGCCGTGGTCCGTGTCCAGCAGCTAGCAGACGCGCGGTGCTTTTGGCCGGGTAGTCCTGTCCGGTGTCTTCATGCGGCTTCATCGTCCGGGTGGTACTGGCCGCGTGTGTCTTGGCATCCAGCAGCATCAGGACGTGCGGGTGGAAGCAGCCGGGTGAGGGAGCTCGGGTATCTGCTGGTACGCGGGTAGGAACGGACGGGTGTGCTAGGTCGGGTGTACTGATCAGCTCGCCCATCAGTTCAGACGCGGTGAGGCTGGTGGCCCTTGGTCGCCCAGTCCGCCTGTCCCTTGTCCGTCCTGCGCGGTGAGTCTCCCGGTGTGTGCACCCGCGTGTCATCTATGCTCCCATCCCGTGCGGGTCCTCGCTCGGGTGGTACGGGCCGACTGAGCTCATCCAGCATGACCTGATGGTTTGGCTCGGGTATGGTCACCCGGGTGGCTTGACGTGCTTCCATTCAATTGACCATAACATCTCCAATATGACTCCAAATGTCTTGAAATCACTTCCATTGGAAAGCTAACTCAAACTGCCATGCCTCCACCAAATCTTAGCATCAGAAGGTATTCCTAAGGCCTCTGTCCATGTTCATCTTTAAACCCTTCTTTTCATCATAAAACTCTCAAACATCTTCAATATCTCCAAAGTGTGCTCCAACACCTAATAGGGACTTATGAATGCAAAATGAGCCTAAAGATGCCTAATGCCTAATCTAAATGAGCAAAAATGCATAAGATATGATAGCTAAAACCATGTAAATATGCAAGACATCAACTCCCCCACACTAGACCTTTGCTTGTCCTCAAGTAAACTTTTCAAACACAAGGGGGGTGGATGCAAGGATGGGAACAAAGCCAAAGGAAACACTCATAGCACTCAACCTGACATCCTAAAGAAACATAGCAAATAGCATGAGCAAACTCTTTTATTATGCTCTAGCTTCACAAGGCCTATCAATTACTCTTATGCCTCTACACAAGATGCAATGCCTATCAACCAACATGTTCTTTAACCAGCCCTCACATTGATTCACACACACACACACAAGGTGAAGTCTCACAAATGGGCACATGATCTCAATCATTTGGCTAGGTGATCAAATGGTCTAATATGGATGAAATGGAGGGTTCAATGCATCATTTCAAGGTGGCAATCACTCAAAAATCAAGGAGCTTGATCATTATGCAAAATTTATCTAAGACTAGGAGCAATTCATGCATACATGGATCCATCCTCATCATTCTACCCAAATCCTAAATGATTACAAGTTCTACACCCCTTTTAATTCATCCCATAACCCAAAATGAAAACATACTCACATCACTCACCCAATGAACATTTTCTTTCTCATGATTCAACCTCTAAGGACCTCCATTCACATTCTAAGCTCTAACTCTTAAGTCTTTCCTTCCCCACTATCTTATTGAATCTTTCTTTTTTTTTTTTCTTTTTCTTTTCTTTTTTTTTTTTTTTATATATGCATGAGGGGGAAGGTCAAAGACTTCAACTAAGAGCTTTTCATTTTTTTTATTTCTAGGTCCCTAGGGTTTTTCTTTATCAAAACTCTTTTGTTCATCAATCTCAACTTGTCATATCCCCAAACCCAAAATGTAAACAATTAGGTAACAAACAATTCACTCACCATCCTAGAAGCTAGCTCAAATGATGACCCCATGCTAGCAAGAGATGAGAACAAATCCATGTCGCTCCCAATACTCTCAAGATTTTGCACATGACAAGCTATCAAAAGAGGCCTCACTCAAGCAAATCAATGTAGGCTTCAAAGAATGGATAGGGTTCAAGGGTAAGGGAGTGCCATTTGGGTTAACAAAGGGTGGTACAATGGAAAAAGATAACCCAAATGTGCATGAGATCCATGATCAAGTATGCAAATGCCCATATGCAAGAGAAATTAAGTTTATTCAAGTCTAAGTTCAGGATGGAGCTGGTTTCAAGAACAATGCCAATATCAAGCAAGCAAGCAAGTTTCAAGAAGAGTTTTCAAGGCTCAAAGCATGCAAGCTTTTTCAAAAGATGCTCAAGCTACCTGATATGTTTAACTAGGGTGCCAAATTCAGTGCAAACAAGTGTTCTTTACAAGGCAATGTTCCATATGCAAATGAATGCATCTTATATGCTCTAGACTCAATCTTAGGGATGCAAGTGATGCAATCTACATGATTCAAAAATTTAAAATATTTAGATTTTCTTTGCACTTATGATTGTATAATGCAATGCATGAGACTCAAAATCACAAAGCAAACATGATCAAATATCCGGTACCTCCCCCACACTTAAATCACACAGTCTCCTGTGTGAGTAAGAGAGTAAGAGATACCTCAACAAGGCAAAATCAAATGTATATACAAAAAGGTTGGAGTAATACCACACAAGGAGATTTGGGAATGGTGCTTGTGGTATGACTAGAAGCTGGCTTGGTTCAATGCAACTAGAGGAGGCTGCTACATGGATCATAAGGCTTAGGTGGCTGACCACCTTTCTTCTCTCCTCTAGTGCTTGGCAAAACCTGAAAATCTTGACCACTTTTATTAAAAACTTAAAAGGAAATTTGAAATTGCAAAACTATATACAAAGATAACCATGGGACTTCCTCCCAAGTGAGCTTGTTTTGAGTCACTAGCTTGACTACCTTTTCTCTTGGATTAGTGAGAAGGAGGGTCCTTCCCACCTTCAAGAGTGATGGTGAGGACCTGAGAGAGAAGCTCTTGAAGCTTGATTGGGTCATCTTGGAGCTGAGGAGTGATGATGTCTCTAGCACTTGAGAATGGTGTGGACCTGCCCTTATGCTTGATCTTGTACTCAATGGCTCCATCCTTGAGCTTCTTTGGATGGAGAGTGAGAGTGTGTGTGAGCAAATCAAGAGGAGGATGAGGCTCTTTCACTATCTTCTTCTTGCCATGAGTGGCCTTTGAGACTCCACTCATCCCCTCCTTTCTAGCACTTTCCAAGTGCTCATCACACAACTCTTTTGAAGACTCTCCTTCAAGACCTTCTTTCTTACCAACAACCTCGTCATCTTTGGGCTTCGCAACAGCTTGTGCATCACAAGTGATTGTCCCACAATAATCTGAGTCCATTGGAGGTTGGAGAGGATAAGAGACAGCTTTGTTGACATGCATGAGGGTGACTTTCTTGTTGGGAAAGTCAATGCAAGCTCCAAAAGTTGTGAGGAAAGGAGTGCCAAGGATCAAAGGGACTCTTTCTTCAGATGCCATCTTCAAAACAGTGAGGTCAATAGGTATGGTGCAGGATCCAATCTTCAAGGGAAAGTCCTTGATTATGCCAAGTGGGGTTGTAGAAGAGGAATCCCCAAATGTGAGAGGAGGAGTATCTGTTTCCATGCTTTCAATCCCAATACTCTGCACCATGTCCAAGGAGATGACATTCACACTAGCTCCACTATCAACAAGAGCATCATCCATAGTTAGTTTACCAAGAGAGAAAGACAATGTGAACTTCCCTTGAGACTCAAGCTTAGGGAGGGACTTGGGAGGGATTGGTGGATCAATCTTCAGAAGTGAGATGTCCAAAAGTTCAGCCACTTCAGCTTGGTGGGTGAGAATGTCCTTTATGAGCATCATTTGGACATGAGCAGCATGCATATTGCTGATCTCTGGAAGCTTGACTCCAATATCACTGAGGTCTTTTCTGAATTTGGAGACCACTTTTTCTGAGCTTTGGTGAGGAACCTTTGAGGGTAAGGGAGCTTATCATAGGTGATAGCTCAAACTCATTGTCTTCTTCCTTCACTTCTTTCATCTTGGGGTTAGCACTCTTCTCAACTTGTGTCACAACCTTAGGTTCATCAATCTTTCCTTGAACCTTCTTATCAGCTCTCTTCACAACTCTAGCTTCAGCTGTGGCCACAACCAGTCTCTTATCATGTTCAATCTGATTTCCAAGCACTAGCCTCTCAATCTCATCAACATCTTTCTTATGATCACTCAATGCAATCCCTGAAGAAGTGGAGATGATAACATTGCAAGTCTCCTTAGGGTTCTTCTCTGGTTTTCCTGGTAGAGATCCCACTGGATTCTTGGATGATGAAGACATGGATGCAACTTGGCTCTCCAAAGCTTTGAGGTGAGAGGCAAGTTGCATGTACTTGTTGTTGAGGTCAGAATAGGTTCCATCAATCTTAGCATGGATGTTCTTGAACTCATCACCAATGGTCTTAGCATTTCTTTCTTGAGCTTCTAAGAGTTGCTTGAACATGGACTCCAAATTTGAACTTGGAGCCTGAGCTGGAGAAGAGCTTCCTTGGGGCTGAGTAGGCTGGTTTGCTTGGTAACCTCCTTGGTGATTGTTATAGTAAGGTCTTTGCTGGTAGTTGTTTTGGTATTGGAAGTTGGGCTCTTTCCTATACCATGTGCCATTAGAATTGATGAAGCACAGCTCCTCTTGACCTTCTACACCATGAACTTCAGTAGTCCTAGCAGGCAGTTGCTGTTGCTGGTTCCCAATGGAGTGAAGCTGTTCTTGCTTAGCCTTCTACAAGAAGCTTGTCCAACTTTTCTTGAGAGATTTCAGGGCCTTTCTTGTGTGCGGATCATCTTCATCAGTGCCTCTGTTGGCCCTATCATGCTCCTCACTGTAGACTGAGTCACTCCTGGCCATGTTTTCCACCAGCTCCTCAGCATCCTGCTCAGTTCTGCCTAAGAAGAACCCATTGCTGGCTGTGTCCAATCTGCTCCTGAACTCTGGTAGAGCACCTCTGTAGAAGGTACTAAGCAAACTCTCCTTGGTGAAGCCATGATGTGGGCATTGAGACCAATAACCCTTGAACCTCTCCCATGCTTCACTAAACCTCTCAAGGTTCTTCTGCTGAAAGCTAGAGATCTCATTTCTGATCTTGGCTGTTCTTGAGGTAGAGAAGAATTTCTCTAGGAATGCTCTCTTGCACTCATTCCAAGTAGTGATAGAGTCACTTGGAACAGCCTTCTCCCATAGATGTGCCTGTCTCCCAAAGAGAATGGAAACAACCTCAGCTTGAAAGCATCTTCAGAGACTCCATTAATCTTGGACAAGCTACAGTAGCTATCAAATGTGTCCAAGTGATCAAGGGGATCCTCCACAGCAAGGCCATGGAACTTGTTGTTCTCAATCAAATGCAGCAGCCCTGATTTGATCTCAAAGTTGTTGTTCTCCACAGCTGGTGCTCTGATTCCCAACCTATGACCATGAATGTGAGGTTGGTCATAGGCTCCAATGGCTCTTGCTTGGCGTGGTTGGGGATGTGGCTGGCGTGGTGGTCTAGGATTGTCAGCTCTTGGACCATTGTCCCCTGGACATTACCATCTTGAGGCAGATTCTCCATCTCAAACCCCAACCTTTGAAGATGAGCCTGTTGCTCTACTTCTCTTTGTCTAGCTATCTCCCTCTCAAGTGCAGCAATCTCTTCAACAGTAGGAACCAAGTTGGATGCCCTCTGCTTCTTGTGATCATACACCTGAAAGTCAAAGATAGAAGAGGCAAGAACCAATATCACAAGATACAATAAAATAAAATGACTTAGTCTCAAGCAAATAACTAAATCCCAATGTCAAAATCAACTTAGAAGTTGGGCGCTAATTTGATGACAGGACTTTTCAGGTCCTAATCAAATGTTGTAGAATACAAGATGTCAATTCAATTCTAAGAGATTCTAATGCAAAGGGAATGCAAGTTCATGCTTAATCTAAGTCTAAACAAGATGAGAGGATGATTATGAAACTAAGACAATATTAAAAATGCAATAAAAGATTGAACTTTCTTTCTTAATGAGGCAAGGGGTTCTTGGGACAAGGAATTGACTTTGGGTGATCAAGGTTCAATCCAAGATGCCAACTCTTCAATCAATCTAATTCCTTATGCCTAGACAACAAAACTAAGCAAGCTCTATCCCTAGATGAATGCTCTTTGCAATGATCACCCAAGTACACCAAATCCCTTTGGCTGTAATGATCAAAGCAAACATGGAGAATGAGTCTAATAGCAATCCTAGCTTCTTTGACAACTAATCCCTTAGGCAAAGAAAGCTAAAAGCATAGATGAGTTGGTTCAGGCATTTCATAGAACACCTTCCGGCATGAAATGCCTATGGCTCTATGTTTGAGAGGCCAACCCAAATATAGCAAGAAGAACACCAAATCAATGCAAGGAGATGATAGATCTAACACTAAGCACCTTGGATCTACTCCTAATCACCCTTAGTCTCCCAAGCCCATGAACCCTAGATAGATCTACTCACTAATACCCATGGAAAACCTCAAAATCAATGATGATTCAAGGCTAAACATGATTAGAGAAAGAGATAATCTATTAAACACACAAGAAATGATGTAAAAGGATCAAAGATCCAAACTTTCTTCAAGTTCTAAATATGTTTTGAGAGAAAAGAAGTTAGATCCCTTAATGAGATCACAAGAGTATTTATACATAGGCTTGAAAGCCCTTGGAAACATAAAGCAAAATACTAAAGTGCCCTTGGCCAAGTGATTTTCACCAATGAGAAGCAAGGAGAAAGGAAGAAGCTGAGCCACCCGGTCAGCTAGTGCTTGTCCAGGCCGGGTATGTCCAGGCCGGTATGTGCTGCTCGTCCGGTCCAGGCCGTGCGGTCTCTAGGCCGGGTGTGTTCGGCGTGGTCCGTGTCCAGCAGCTAGCAGGACGTGCGGGTGCTGTTGGCCGGGTAGTCCTGTCCGGGTGTCTTCATGCGCGGCTTCATCGTCCGGGTGGTACTGGCCGCGTGTGTCTTGGCGTCCAGCAGAATCTGGACGTGCGGGTGGAAGCAGCCGGTGAGGGAGCTCGGTATCTGCTGGTACGCGGGTAGGAACGGACGGGTGTGCTAGGTCGGGTGTCCTGATCAGCTCGTCCATCAGTTTGTACGCGGGTGAGGCAAGGTCGGGTGCGTCCTTGGTCGCGTCCAGTCCGCCTGTCCCTTGTCCGTCCCGTGCGGGTGAGTCTCCCCGGGTGTGTGCACCCGCATGTCATCTATGCTCCCATCCCGTGCGGGTCCTCGTGCTCGGGTGGTACGGGCATACTGAGCTCATCCAGCATGACCTGATGGTTTGGCTCGGGTATGGTCACCCGGGTGGCTTGACGTGCTTCCATTCAATTGACCATAACTTCTCCAATATGACTCCAAATGTCTTGAAATCACTTTCATTGAAAAGCTAACTCAAACTGCCATTCCTCCACCAAATCTTAGCATCAGAAGGTATTCCTAAGGCCTCTGTCCATGTTGATCTTTAAACCCTTCTTTTTCATCATAAAACTCCCAAACATCTTCAATATCTCCAAAGTGTGCTCCAACACCTAATAGGGACTTATGAATGCAAAATGAGCCTAAAGATGCCTAATGCCTAATCTAAATGAGCAAAAATGCATAAGATATGATAGCTAAAAACATGTAAATATGCAAGATATCACTCAGCGTCTAGCAACATTTTGCTTATGTAGAAGATTGGTTTCTGCTCACCGCATTCTTCTCTAATCAAAACGCCAGGTAATACTTTAGATGTAGGAAAGATTTTTCGCATTCCTCTGTCCATTCAAACTTCTTGTTCCCTTTCAATGTGTCGTAGAAAGGAAGGCATTTGTCCGTTGAGCGGGATAAAACGGTTTAAGGCGGCGACTCTCCCTGTTAGCCTTTGGACTTCCCTTTTCGTTTTGGGCGAGACCATTTCTATTAACGCGTTTATCTGTTTGGGGTTAGCCTCGATTCCGCGACACGTGACTGGTAGCCGAGAAACTCTCCCGATGCCACGGCGAATCAACATTTAGCCGGGTTCAATTTCATGTTGTGCAAATTCAACCTTGCGAAACACTCTTCCAGATGGGTAACGTGGTCGTGTTCGTCAAGGGATTTTACAAGCATGTCATCGATGTATACCTCCATAGTTTTTCCGAGCTGCTCGAAAACATTCGATGACGAAGTCGCTGGCAGCGCCTGCGTTTTGAGGCCGAAGGCATTACTTTGTAGCAATACGTCCCGCGGTCAGTCATTAATGCGGTCTTCTCGCGATCGTCCGGGTTCATCATGATTTGATTGTACCCGGAGAAGGCGTCCATGAATGATAAAAGTTTGTTTCCTGCTGTTGCTTCGACAAGCCGGTCGATTTGCGGGAGTGGAAAGCAATCTTTTGGACAAGCCTTGTTGAGATCGGTGAAGTCGACGCAGACTCGCCATTTGCCGTTTTTCTTTTGACCATGACTGGGTTAGCGAGCCAGTCCGGGTACCAGACTTCCGTTATTGACCCCATTTTAAGGAGTTTTCAACTTCCTCGTTTACCGCGGTAGCACGCTCTGGTCCTAGTTTCCGCCTTTTTTGCTTGACGGGTTTGTAGGTTGGGTCAATGTTGAGCTCATGGCAAGTTATGCCGATGTCGATCCCTGGCATATCCTCCGCGGCCTAAGCGAATTTGTTGAGGTTCCTTTTGAGACAGGCTATGAGCTCTGTTCTCAAAAGGTTCGAGGTTGGCTCGATCTGGACGCATCGTTCCGGGAACGATTAGTCTAGGCAGACAGAGATTACCGGTTCGCAAGTTGGTTCGCACTTCCCGCCTAGGGCTTCGATCCTCTGAGATTGCCGAAGACGCTCGAGTCTTGTTCGGGGCATTCTTATCGAGTAGGCTTTACTTTTTGCTTCGAGAGGCTTCGACGAGTTTTTCTTTTCAGCTCTGCGGCGTAACATACTTGCCCATCCTGCGATTTCCTTCTATTGTTTCGATTCGCGAGGTTGGAAACTTTAGCCACAGATGGAATGTCGAGGGATCACTCACATGGAATTCAGCCATGGAGTACCGATGATCGCGTATACGATGTTGGACGGTCGACGACTAAGAATTCCGTGATTTTGGCGATGCTCCGCTTTAACCAAGAGGCTGATCGAGCCGAGAGTCATAGTAGCATCTTCCGAGTCCAATATCGGGCTAGGTTCTTCCGTGACGGCGCATTGGTCGACCTCCATTCTCTCGAGGGTACTCTTGTAGATAATGTTGGCCGAGCATCCGTGTCGACTAACACTCTCTACATCGATGTCCTGGATCGTTAGTTCGATTACTAGGAGATCGTTGTGGGTTTGGCCTGGTCGGCCATTGCCCGATCCTTGAATGAAACAACATCGCTGGCTACTGGAGCGGATCCTATATCTTTTATTGCTTAGTGACTTTTGAGTTAGAGAATTCGTCCCTCCTTCTAGCCAAACTGTGGAACCGAAATTACCGTCAATTTTCGATGAACAAATATGGAGGAAAACCGAAGTTAGCCCGATCTTCCTTGAAGGTCCAATTCTCTGCCTAATCACTTTGGGATCAATAAAAGATAAATAGCAAGATAAGAATGAATGGTCGCCGAGGCATTTTATTAGTTAAAAGTATGAGTACAAAATTTTCCGAGAGGAGTAGAGATATACTAACTATCGAGACAATAGAACAAGAGGCGGCCAAGACGTCCTAAGCCTTGCCGTACTAGTCTAACCACCTAAGTCCTAAGTTCTCTAAGCTAGCAGGAGTTCTCTAAGTCTAAAATCTCGATCCTCTTCTCTTCCCTCAGCCCTCCATATATAGTCACTTTAGGTCAGTGCTTAACCTTTCGCCTTCGCCCAAGTTCTATTTTCCCCGATCTTGAAGTTATCCTCGAGCATTGAAATTTATCTGCGGAAACTTAACATTTATCCTACTTTAATAAGTTAGGATAAATTGTCATAGCTCTTATTGGGCTTGGGTCTCCAAAATCGTAAGTGAGCCCGTGGACAAAAATCAAGCCCTCAAACGTTCGTACGATTTCTGAAAGATTATCTTTTCCGCAAAATAAATCAGATAGCCTAAAGAATCGATGTTCGAGTTGATCGTCCTTGTTTTACACGATACATTTTGCGGAAAAACCATCCTTCCTAGCTCTAGTTGTAAAATTCGAGGATAACTCCAATCGAGTTGAACCGAGGAACGTTAGATCCATAGCTAAGGTGCTATGACTTCACGGAAACCACGAAGTGCGATCTAAATCGGACGATCTGGGAACAGACTGGATGCACCGGCGCCGGCCAGCACGCGAGCGGCGCCGCACCGGGCCAGCACGGAGGGCTGGCGCCCGCCTCCGGCGCTGGGCCAGCATCGGCGAGCCGGCGCCGCTGGGCCAGCATCGGAGGCCCGGCGCCCGCACCTAAGGACAGCACGGCGAGCCGGGCGCACCCAAGGCCAGCACGGCGAGCCGCACTCGGCGCCAGCACGGAAGGCTGGCGGCCGCCGGCCAGCACGGCGAGCCGGCGCCAGCACCAGGGCCCAGACGGCGCTGCTGGCGTCCGCGCCGGGCCAGCACGGTGAGCCGGTGCGGCGCCTGGTGGCAGCACGGCGAGCCGGCGCCCGGTGGCAGCACGGCGAGCCGGCGCCGAGCCCGGCGCCGGTGCCAGCACGGCGAAGCCTGCGCTCTGTGCCCGTGCCGCACGGGCGAAGCTGGGCGCCGGCCGGTGACGGGCGAACCGGCGCCAGCGCCGGGCCGCCACGGGCGAAGCGGCTTGGCGCCGGCGCCTGCATCGGCGAAGCCGGCCCGGCGCCGGTGCCGCACGGGCGAAGCCGGCGCCAGCGCCGGTGCCAGCACGGCGACGGCGCTGGTCCGGGCCAGCGGGCTAGCCGGCAACCCGGCGCCGGCACGGGCGAGCCAGCGCCCGGTGCCCGGTGCCAGCACGGGCGAGCCGGCACCCGGGACCCGGTGCCAGCGCGGGCGAGTCGGCGCCTGATGCCCGGGACCTTAGTTGCGCCTGTTCTTTTCCGATTCAACATTGTTGATCCTTTTTGCGGAAAGTCGGTAGACAGGAAATGATCTTAGCCGTTGATTTCGAGATAACCGTTTTCGACCCCAACAAAGAGCTTCTCTCCCAGTTCTTCACCATCACACTTGAAGGTGGGAAGGATCCTCCTTCCCACTAGTTCAAGAGACAAGGTAGTCAAGCTAAGTGACTACAAACAAGCTCACTTGGGAGGAAGTTTTGCAATTACAATTTTCCTTAAGTTTTTTTAAATAAAAGTGGTCAAGGTTTTCAGGTTGAGCCAAGCACTAGAGGAGAGAAGAAAGGTGGTGAACCACCTGAGCCCTATGATTGCCATGTAGCAGCCTCCTCTAGTTGCTATGAACCAAGCCAGCTCCTAGCCCAGACACCAAGCACCACGCCCAAACCTCCTTCTTAGGTATCACTCCAACCCTTCTTGTATATACATTTGCTTTTGTCTTGTTGGGGTATCTCCTTCTCTCTTACTCACACAGAGACTGTGGGATTTAAGTGTGGGGGAGGTACCAAGTATTTAATCTTGTTTGCTTTGTGTTTGAGAGTCTCATGCATTGCATTGTACATTCATATATGTATATAAAAACCAAAAAAAAAAATTAAATTTTTGAATCATGTAGTTGCATCACTTGCATCTTTAAGATTGAGTCTAGAGCATATAGGCTGCATTCACTTGCACATGGAGCATTGCCTTGTAAAAAACACTTGTTTGCACTGAATTTGACACCCTAGTTAAACATCTCAAGTAGCTTAAACATCTTTTGAAAGACTTGCATGCTTTAAGCCTTGAAAACTCTTCTTGAAACTTGCTTGCTTGCTTGATATTGGCATTGTTCTTAAGACCAGCTCCATCCTGAACTTGGACTTGAATGAACTTAATTTCTCTTGAATATGGGCATTTGCATACTTGATCATGGATCTCATACACATTTGGGTTATCTTTCCCCATTATACCACTCTTTGTTAACCCAAATGGCCCTTCCATACCCTTGAACCCTAGCCATTCTTTGAAGTCTACATTGAATTGCATGAGTGAGGCCTCTTTTGATAGCTTGTCATGTGCAAAATCTTGAGAGTATTGGAAGCGACATGGATTTGTTCTCATCTCTTGCTAGCATAGGATCCTCATTTGAGCTAGCTTCTAGGATGGTGAGTGGGGTTTTGTTCCGTAAGGTTTATATCTTGGATTTGGGTTGTGGCAATGTTGAGATTGATGAACAAAAGATTGTATTGAGAAATAAATACCCTAGAGGCCTAGAATAGAAAGATAAGAAGCTCTTGATTGATGTTTTTGACCTTCCCCCTTCAAAAAAAAAAAGAGAAAAAAAAAAATAAAAAAAAAAAAAAAAAAAAGAAGAAAAAGAAAAAGAAAGATTCAATAAGATAGTGGGGGAGGGAAAACTAAAAGAGTTAGAGCTTAGAAAAGTGAATAGAGGTCCCTAGTGGGTGAATCATGAGAAAGAAAATATTCATTGGGTGAGTGATGTGAGTATGTTTTTCATTATGGGTTATGGGATGAATAAAAGGGGTGTAGATCTTGGAATTGGGTAGAATGATGAGGATGGATCCATGTATGCATGAATTGCTCCTAGTCTTAGATAAATTTTTCATAATGATCAAGCTCCTTGATGTTTGAGTGATTTTCACCTTGAAATGATGCATTGAAACCCTCCTTTTCATCCTTATTAGACCAATTGATCACCTAGCCAAATGATTGAGATCATGTGCCCATTTGTGAGAATTCACCTTGAGTGTGTGTGTGTGAATTGATGACAAGCCTTTTCAGGTCCTTATCAAATGTTGTAGAATACAAGATGTCAATCCAATTCTAAGAGATTCTAATGCAAAGGGAATGCAAGTTCATGCTTAATCTAAGTCTAAACAAGATGAGAGGATGATTATGAAACTAAGGCAATATTAAAAATGCAATAAAAGATTGAACTTTCTTTCTCAATGAGGCAAGGGGGTTCTTGGGACAAGGGAATTGACTTTGGGTGATCAAGATTCAATCCAAGATGCTAACTTTTCAATCAATCTAATTCCTTATGCCTAGACAACAAAACTAAGCAAGCTCTATCCCTAGATGAATGCTCTTTTGCAATGATCACCCAAGTACACCAAATCCCTTTGGCTGTAATGATCAAAGCAAACATGGAGAATGAGTCTAATAGCAATCCTAGCTCCTTTGACAACTAATCCCTTAGGCAAAGCAAGCTAAAAGCATAGATGAGTTGGTTCAGGCATTTCATAGAACACCTTCGGGCATGAAATGCCTATGGCTCTATGTTTGAGAGGCCAACCCAAATATAGCAAGAAGAACACCAAATCAATGCAAGGAGATGATAGATCTAACACTAAGCATCTTGGATCTACTCCTAATCACCCTTAGTCTCCCAAGCCCATGAACCCTAGATAGATCTACTCACTAATACCCATGGAAAACCTCAAAATCAATGATGATTCAAGGCTAAACATGATTAAAGAAAGAGATAATCTATTAAACACACAAGAAATGATGTAAAAGGATCAAAGATCCAAACTTTCTTCAAGTTCTAAATATGTTTTTGAGAGAAAAGAAGTTAGATCCCTTAATGAGATCACAAGAGTATTTATACTAGGCTTGAAAGCCCTTGGAACATAAAATAAAAATTACTAAAAGGTCCTTGGCCAACTTGATTTTCAACCAATGAGAAGCTAGGAAGAAAGGAAGGGGTGGGACACCCGGCAGGCTGGACTGGTCCATGGCCGGGTGTGACCAGCCGGGTGTCCATGGTGTTCGTCCATCTCCTCGTACGTGGGTAGAAAGGAGTAGTCGAGGTGCCCGGGTAAGTGCAGGTCGGGTGTCCATCCGTCCGTGATCTCTAAGCCGTGCGGGTCCGTTCGCCCGTGTGTCCTTGACCGGGTGCACTCCATACGCGGGTAGTGGTGGCTGGGTGGACGTCCGGGTGCCAGGCCGCGTGCGTTCGTGCCTCCTTCCCGTGCGGGCAGTGCAACCCGCGTGTGCCAGGCTGCGTGCGTTCGTGCCTCCTTCCCGTGCGGTCAGTGCAACCCGCGTGCCAGGCCGCATGCCAGTCCCTCGTTCCCGTGCGGGCAGTGCAACCCGTGTGCCAGGCCGCGTGCCAGTCCCTCGTCCGTATGTCCTGATGGTCGACCTCGGGTATGGTCACCCGGGTGGCTTGACATGCTTCCATTCAAATGGCCATAACTTCTCCAATTTGACTCCAAATATCTTGAAACCACTTTCATTGGAAAGCTAACTCAAAATGCCATTTTTCCACCAATTCTTAGCATCAGAAGACATTCCTAAGGCCTCTGTCCATGCTCATCTTTAAACCCTTCTTTTTCATCATAAAACTCCCAAACATCTTCAATATCTCCAAAGTGTGCTCCAACACCTAATAGGGATTTATGAATGCAAAATGAGCCTAAAGATGCCTAATGCCTAATCTAAATGAGAAAAAATGCACAAGATATGATAGCTAAAAACATGTAAATATGCAAGACATCAACTCCCCCACACTAGACCTTTGCTTGTCCTCAAGTAAACTTTTCAAGCACAAGGGGGATGGATGCAAGGATGGGAACAAAGCCAAAGGAAACACTCATAGCACTCAACCTGACATCCTAAAGAAACATAGCAAATAGCATGAGCAAACTCTCTTATTATGCTCTAGCTTCACAAGGCCTATCAATTACTCTTATGCCTCTACACAAGATGCAATGCCTATCAACCAACATGCTCTCTTAACCAGCCCTCACATTGATTCACACACACACACACAAGGTGAAGTCTCACAAATGGGCACATGATCTCAATCATTTGGCTAGGTGATCAAATGGTCTAATATGGATGAAAAGGAGGGTTCAATGCATCATTTCAAGGTGGCAATCACTCAAAATTCAAGGAGCTTGATCATTATGCAAAATTTATCTAAGACTAGGAGCAATTCAAGCATACATTGATCCATCCTCATCATTCTACCCAATTCCTAAGTGATTACAAGATCTACACCCTTTTATTCATCCCATAACCCAAAATGAAGGCATACTCACATCACTCACCCAATGAACATTTTCTTTCTCATGATTCAACCTCTAAGGACCTCTATTCACTTTTCTAAACTCTAACTCTTTAAGTTTTTCCTTCCCACTATCTTATTGAATCTTTTTTTTTTTCTCTTTTCTTTTTTTTTTTTTTTTTTTACATGAAGGGGAAGGTCAAAAACATTACACAAGAGCTTTATTATTATTATTTTTTTCTGTTCTAGGTCCCTAGGGTTTTTCTTTCTCAATGATACTCTTTTGTTCATCAATCTCAGCATTGTCATATCCCCAAACCCAAAATGTAAACCATTAGGTAACAAACACTTCACTCACCATCCTAGAAGCTAGCTCAAATGATGACCCTATGCTAGCAAGAGATGAGAACAAATCCATGTCGCTCCCAATACTCTCAAGATTTTGCACATGACAAGCTATCAAAAGAGGCCTCACTCAAGCAAATCAATGTAGGCTTCAAAGAATGGATAGGGTTCAAGGGTAAGGGAGTGCCATTTGGGTTAACAAAGGGTGGTACAATGGAAAAGATAACCCAAATGTGTATGAGATCCATGATCAAGTATGCAAATGCCCATATGCAAGAGAGATTAAGTTCATTCAAGTCTAAGTTCAGGATGGAGCTGGTCTTAAGAACAATGCCAATATCAAGCAAGCAAGCAAGTTTCAAGAAGAGTTTTCAAGGCTCAAAGCATGCAAGCTTTTCAAAAGATGCTTAAGCTACTTGATATGTTTAACTAGGTGTCAAATTCAGTGCAAACGAGTGTTCTTTACAAGGCAATGCTCCATATGCAAATGAATGCAACCTATATGCTCTAGACTCAATCTTAAGGATGCAAGTGATGCAATCTACATGGTTCAAAATTTAAAATTTTTTGATTTTCTATGCACTTATGAATGTACAATGCAATGCATGAGACTCAAGATCACAAAGCAAACATGATCAAATGTCCGTACCTCCCCACACTTAAATCACACAGTCTCATGTGTGAGTAAGAGAGTAAGAGGTACCTCAACAAGGCAAAATCAAAATATATATACAAAAGGGTTGGAGTAATACCACACAAGGAGAGTTGGGCATGGTGCTTGTGGCATGACTAGAAGCTGGCTTGGTTCAATGCAACTAGAGGAGGCTGCTACATGGATCATAAGGCTTAGGTGGCTGACCACCTTTCTTCTCTCCTCTAGTACTTGGAAAACCTGAAAATCTTGACCACTTTTATTAAAAACTTAAAAGGAAATTGAAATTGAAAAGCTATATACAAGGATAACCATGGGACTTTCTCCCAAGTGAGCTTGTTTTGAGTCACTTAGCTTGACTACCTTTTCTCTTTGACTAGTGAGAAGGAGGATCCTTCCCACCTTCAAGTGTGATGGTGAGGACTGAGAGAGAAGCTCTTGAAGCTTGATAGGGTCATCTTGGAGCTGAGGAGTAATGATGGCTCTAGCACTTGAGAATGGTGTGGACCTGCCCTTATGCTTGATCTTGTACTCAATGGCTCCATCCTTGAGCTTCTTTGGATGGAGAGTGAGAGTGTGAGAGCAAATCAAGAGGTGGAGGATGAGGCTCTTTCACTATCTTCTTCTTGCCATGAGTGGCCTTTGAGGTTCCACCCATTCCCTCTCTTTAGCACTTTCCAAGTGCTCAACACACAACTCCTTAGAACACTCTCCATCAAGACCTTCTTTCTTACCAACAACCTCTTCATCTTGGGGCTTCTCAACAGCTTGTGCAGCACGAGTTATTGTCCCACAATAGTCTGATTCAGTGGGGGCTGGAGAGGATAGGAGACAGCTTTGTTGACATGCATGAGAGTGACCTTCTTGTTGGGAAAGTCAATGCAAGCTCCAACTGTTGTGAGGAAAGGAGTGCCAAGGATCAAAGGGACTCTTTCTGCAGATGCCATATTCAAAACAGTGAGGTCAATAGGTATGGTGCAGGATCCAATCTTCAAGGGAAAGTCCTTGATTATGCCAAGTGGGGTTGTAGAAGAGGAATCCCCAAAGGTGAGAGGAGGAGTATCTGTTTCCATGCTTTCAATCCCAATACTCTGCACCATGTCCAAGGAGATGACATTCACACTAGCTCCACTATCAACAAGAGCATCATCCATAGTTAGTTTACCAAGAGAGCAAGACAATGTGAACTTCCCTTGAGACTCAAGATTAGGGAGGGACTTGGGAGGGATTGGTGGATCAATCTTCAGAAGTGAGATGTCCAAAAGTTCAGCCACTTCAGCTTGGTGGGTGAGAATGTCCTTTATGAGCATCATTTGGACATGAGCAGCATGCATATTGCTGATCTCTGGAAGCTTGACTCCAATATCACTGAGGTCTTTTCTGAATTTGGAGACAACTTTTTCTGAGCTTTGGTGAGGAACCTTTGAGGGTAAGGGAGCTTATCATAGGGTGATAGCTCAAACTCATTGTCTTCTTCCTTCACTTCTTTCAGCTTGAGGTTAGCACTCTTCTCAACTTGTGTCACAACCTTAGGTTCATCAATCTTTCCTTGAACCTTCTTATCAGCTCTCTTCACAACTCTAGCTTCAGCTGTGGCCACAACCAGTCTCTTATCATGTTCAATCTGATTTCCAAGCACTAGTGTCTCAATCTCAACAACATCTTTCTTATGATCACTCAATGCAATCCCTGAAGAAGTGGAGAGGATAACATTGCAAGTGTCCTTAGGGTTCTTCTCTGGTTTTCCTGGTAGAGATCCCGTTGGGCTCTTGGAGGATGAAGACATAGAAGCAACCTGGCTCTCCAAAGCTTTGAGATGAGAGGCAAGTTGCATGTACTTGTTGTTGAGGTCAGAATAGGTGCCATCAATCTTGGCATGGATATTCTTGAACTCATCTCCAATGCTCCTAGCATTCGTCTCTTGAGCTTCTAAGAGTTGCTTGAACATGGACTCCAAATTTGAACTTGGAACCTGAGCTGGAGAAGAGCTTCCTTGGGGCTGAGTAGGCTGGTTTGCTTGGTAACCTCCTTGTTGATTGTTGTAGTAAGGTCTTTGCTGGTAGTTGTTTTGGTATTGGAAGTTGGGCTCTTTCCTATACCATGTGCCATTAGCATTGATGAAGCACAGCTCCTCTTGACCTTCTACACCATGAACTTCAGTAGTCCTAGCAGGCAGTTTCTGTTGCTGGTTTCCAATGGAGTTAAGCTGCTCTTGCTTAGCCTTCTCTACAAGAAGCTTGTCCAACTTTTCTTGAGAGACTTCAGGGTCTTTCTTGTGTGCTGATCATCTTCATCAGTGCCTCTGTTGGCCCTATCATGCTCCTCACTGTAGACTGAGTCACTCCTGGCCATGTTCTCCACCAGCTCCTCAGCATCCTGCTCAGTTCTGCCCAAGTAGAACCCATTGCTGGCTGTGTCCAATCTGCTCATGAACTCTGGTAGAGCACCTCTGTAGAAGGTACTAAGCAAACTCTCCTTGGTGAAGCCATGATGTGGGCATTGAGACCAATAGCCCTTGAACCTCTCCCATGCTTCACTAAAGCTCTCAAGGTTCTTCTGCTGAAAGCTAGAGATCTCATTTCTGATCTTGGCTGTTCTTGAGGTAGAGAAGAATTTCTCTAGGAATACCCTCTTGCACTCATTCCAAGTTGTGATAGAGTCACTTGGAAGAGCCTTCTCCCATAGATGTGCCTTGTCTCCCAAAGAGAAGGGAAACAACCTCAGCTTGAAAGCATCTTCAGAGACTCCATTAATCTTGGACAAGCTACAGTAGCTATCAAATGTGTCCAAGTGATCTAGGGGATCCTCCACAGCAAGGCCATGAAACTTGTTGTTCTCAATCAAATGCAGCAGCCCTGATTTGATCTCAAAGTTGTTGTTCTCCACAGCTGGTGCTCTGATTCCCAACCTATGACCATGAATGTGAGGTTGGTCATAGGCTCCAATGGCTCTTGCTTGGCGTGGTTGGTGATGTGGCTGGCGTGGTGGTCTAGGATTGTCAGCTCTTGGACCATTGTCCCTTGGACATTACCATCTTGAGGCAGATTCTCCATCTCAAACCCCAAGCCTTTGTCTAGCTATCTCTCTATTCTCTTCAAGTGGAACCAATCTCTCTCACTGAAACCTTAATGCCCAATCTGCTTCAACGGGCCAATTTGATGACAAGCCTTTTCAGGTCCTTATCAAATGTTGTAGAATACAAGATGTCAATCCAATTCTAAGAGATTCTAATGCAAAGGGAATGCAAGTTCATGCTTAATCTAAGTCTAAACAAGATGAGAGGATGATTATGAAACTAAGGCAATATTAAAAATGCAATAAAAGATTGAACTTTCTTTCTCAATGAGGCAAGGGGGTTCTTGGGACAAGGGAATTGACTTTGGGTGATCAAGATTCAATCCAAGATGCTAACTTTTCAATCAATCTAATTCCTTATGCCTAGACAACAAAACTAAGCAAGCTCTATCCCTAGATGAATGCTCTTTTGCAATGATCACCCAAGTACACCAAATCCCTTTGGCTGTAATGATCAAAGCAAACATGGAGAATGAGTCTAATAGCAATCCTAGCTCCTTTGACAACTAATCCCTTAGGCAAAGCAAGCTAAAATCATAGATGAGTTGGTTCAGGCATTTCATAGAACACTTTTCGGGCATGAAATGCCTATGGCTCTATGTTTGAGAGGCCAACCCAAATATAGCAAGAAGAACACCAAATCAATGCAAGGAGATGATAGATCTAACACTAAGCATCTTGGATCTACTCCTAATCACCCTTAGTCTCCCAAGCCCATGAACCCTAGATAGATCTACTCACTAATACCCATGGAAAACCTCAAAATCAATGATGATTCAAGGCTAAACATGATTAAAGAAAGAGATAATCTATTAAACACACAAGAAATGATGTAAAAAGGATCAAAGATCCAAACTTTCTTCAAGTTCTAAATATGTTTTTGAGAGAAAAGAAGTTAGATCCCTTAATGAGATCACAAGAGTATTTATACATAGGCTTGAAAGCCCTTGGAACATAAAATAAAAATTACTAAAAGGTCCTTGGCCAACTTGATTTTCAACCAATGAGAAGCTAGGAAGAAAGGAAGGGGGGTGGGACACCCGGGCAGGCTGGACTGGTCCATGGCCGGGTGTGACCAGCCGGGTGTCCATGGTGTTCGTCCATCTCCTCGTACGTGGGTAGAAAGGAGTAGTCGAGGTGCCCGGGTAAGTGCAGGTCGGGTGTCCATCCGTCCGTGATCTCTAAGCCGTGCGGGTCCGTTCGCCCGTGTGTCCTTGACCGGGTGCACTCCATACGCGGGTAGTGGTGGCTGGGTGGACGTCCGGGTGCCAGGCCGCGTGCGTTCGTGCCTCCTTCCCGTGCGGGCAGTACAACCCGCGTGTGCCAGGCCGCGTGCGTTCGTGCCTCCTTCCCGTGCGGTCAGTGCAACCCGCGTGTGCCAGGCCGCATGCCAGTCCCTCGTTCCCGTGCGGGCAGTGCAACCCGCGTGTGCCAGGCCGCGTGCCAGTCCCTCGTCCGTATGTCCTGATGGTCGACCTCGGGTATGGTCACCCGGGTGGCTTGACATGCTTCCATTCAAATGGCCATAACTTCTCCAATTTGACTCCAAATATCTCGAAACCACTTTCATTGGAAAGCTAACTCAAAATGCCATTTTTCCACCAAGTCTTAGCATCAGAAGACATTCCTAAGGCCTCTGTCCATGCTCATCTTTAAACCCTTCTTTTTCATCATAAAACTCCCAAACATCTTCAATATCTCCAAATTGTGCTCCAACACCTAATAGGGACTTATGAATGCAAAATGAGCCTAAAGATGCCTAATGCCTAATCTAAATGAGCAAAATGCACAAGATATGATAGCTAAAAACATGTAAATATGCAAGACATCATGAATCAATGTGAGGGCTGGTTAAGAGAGCATGTTGGTTGATAGGCATTGCATCTTGTGTAGAGGCATAAGAGTAATTGACAGGCCTTGTGAAGCTAGAGCATAATAAAAGAGTATGCTCATGCTATTTGCTATGTTTCTTTAGGATGTGAAGTTGAGTGCTATGAGTGTTTCTTTTGGCTTTGTTCCCATCTTTGCATCCATCCCCCTTATGTTTTGAAAAGTATACTTGAGGACAAGTAAGGGTCTAGTGTGGGGGAGTTGATGTCTTGCATATTTACATCCATATCTTGTGCATTTTTGATCATATAAATTAGGCATTAGGCATCATTAGGATCCATTTTGCATTCATTTGTCCTTATCAGGTGTTGGAGCACGCTTTGGTGTGATTTGAGGTGTTTGGGAGTCTTATGGCCCAAAAAGAGGTGAAGAATCAAGTTTGGCCATGAAAAGAGAAGTCAATCTATGATCTGGTCGAGACAAAGAGGAGCATGGACGGAGACCTTACAGATGTCTTCTATTGCTAATATTTTGTGGAGACACAGCATATTGAGTTAACTTTCCAATGGAAGTGGTTTCAAGTCATTTGGAGCTGTATTAGACAAGTTATGATCAGTTTACTATAAGCACATCAAGCTGGCCGGGAAGACTGGTCCGGGTACAGCCACCCGGTCAGAAGAGACACTGCTGGACGAGGCTAGGCCAGGGAAGCTCGACCGGGATGAGCTACCCGGTCGGAAGAAGGACATTTGGACCGGGGAGAGTGGACCGGGTTGAGGTACCCGGTCGAGAGCTGGACAAATCTGGGCGAGAGAGCAGACCGGGTAGAATGGACCGGGTTGGATTTGTGGCTCAACCCCAGACCAAATTTCAGCCTCTTTTCCTATTGGCTGAAGTCTAATTGACCCCAGGGACCTTTTAGTAATTTTTAATGATGTTCTTAGCTTTTCTAAACCTTGTATTAATACTCTTGGATCCCAAAGTTGAGACTTAACTTCTTTTCTCACTAAAAACACTTTTAGATCTTGAAGAAAGCTTGGATCTTGGATCCTTTTTCATCTTATTTTATTGTGTTTGCTGGATTATTTCTATTACTAATCATGTTTAACCTTGAATCTTCATTGGTTTTGGGGTTTTCCATGTCTATTAGTGAGTAGATCTATCTAGGGTTCATGGGCTTGGGAGACTAAGGGTGATTAGGTGTAGATCTAAGATGTTCTAAGGTAGATCCTTCTTGATCCTTGCTTGTAGAGTGTTCTTCTTGCTATTTTGGAGTTGGCCTCCTCAAAATAGAGCTATAGGCATTTCATGCCCGAAAGGTGTTCTATGAAATGCCTGAACCAACTCTTCAATGCTTTTAACATTCTTTACCAAAGAGATTTTTTGTTAAAGGTTTTAAGATAGCTAATGGACTAGTTCTTAATGATTGCTTTCATATTATTCAACCTAAGAGATTAGATGCTTCAGATATGTTAGTGAATGAGCACGTGGTTGAAACTGTCTAACAAGCTGAGTGTCTCCACAAGCTCGAGGTGTCGCCGTGCATGGAAGCAAGACATGCAGCCTGACATGCAGAAGCACGAGATGTCGCCATATCTGCAACCGAAGCATGCTGATCGATATACCATGGATTTTACCCGTTTTTACCCCTGGTATATGAGTGTTTTTACTACTATTATCTATGTTTTGGAGTCTATTATGTATGTTTTCAGGTTCAGAAGCATTTTGGAGAAAAGTGATGTTTTAGGTGCCATTTTGGAGCTTAAAGAAGAGTTCACCCGAGATCAAGACCAGAGGTCGACGTCAGAGTTACACATCAATCGATGCACACTCTGTGCAATCGATCGACACACATTAGCCGAAGGACGATACATCGAGACCGTAATCGATCGATGTACACCTTGTACTATCGATCGATACTGAGGCGGCTTAAAGACAAGTTGGACCTGGCCGAACTTGAAGCCCAAGATATCACATTTTACAAGAATGCCCCTGACGAGTTTTTTAACCTAATGAACTCATATATTTGTATGCCTAAGTGTTTTGGCATTAAAAACAAGCTTTCTTTTCATTCAAGTCTCTTTCATATACAATCTTTTACAGTAATAGAAGTTTTACGAGTTTCTTCTACTTCTACTCATTTTCTTTCAGTTCTTTATTTGGTAACAAAGGTTATAGGATTCTAGATCTAGAGGAAAGATCCAAAGAGATTTGTGATTGGAACTTAAGTGTTCATTCCTCTAATATATCTATGAACTCCTATTATTACCTTGTTGCTATGAACTACTTAGCTATGTCTGAGTAGATTAACTTGTTAGATTTAGGGTTTAAATAGGATATGAGGGATTAACCCCAGCCTATAATTGCTATAGTTGTGATATTTATTGTTAGGATTGTTCATTAATGCTTTTCTAGTGTAGCTACCTAGAACATGAACTTGGATTGCATTGATTTATTACATGCAATACCTGATAACATCCTAAACATGCTATGACCCTCTTGAGATATGCGAAAGCTGATCTAAGATCATGGTGAGCATTGTATCAACTCGCGTATAAAGCTTGCTTAGAGCCGTATCGATCGATACTCCTATAGAGTAATCGATCGACGTAGCTAGAGGTGTATCGGTCGATATTCCTATCGAACTATCGAGCGATACCTGCAGCAGAAGTAGCCAACCGCAACACCATTTAGCATCTAAGTAATAGATGGTCTAAATAATGCGAGAGCTGATGGATTCATTTACTAAGTGTTGAGCTCTGACATATCATGCAAGCAACTTGTTATCTTTTATAGTATTTATAATCCTGAATTCCTGAATACTTACCCTGAATCTACCTACTTTTCTTTAATGTTTTCAAAACCAAATCCTTTCAACTGAGTAATCTGACCCTTACTCAGCAAACCTGCACTTTATTTTAAATTATTTTCAGCCTAGCATAGTCATTAGGATTGCATCTTATTTGTACACTAGCTCTCTGTGGATTCGATCCCTAAGTACTACAACTAAACCTCTTATTTGAGAAAGTAAAGTCACTCCTTAGGGTAATTTGAGTGATATCAAATTTGGCACCGTTGCCGGGGAGGTTTGATACAATAGGATCTAATCTGATTAGGTCTAGGTTATTTCTATTTTGTGTTAATTTGTTTTCTGACACACAATTTTTTTTTCTTGTCTTTTCAGGTACATGCCCAGCAGCACCAGAAGCAACAAGGAATCCCAACTTTTGTTCTCAGAAGACCCTGCTAGCTTGGAACGTTCAATCTGCAAGGAAATCCGTTCCGCATCGATCGACGCCATCAACTGCCTGTCGACCGATACCGACGCACCCCTGCCGACCGAGACACCGTCTTCGTCGACCGACACTCGCACCTTCACGTCGACCGATGCTACTTCACCGTCGACCGACATCTTTCATCCGATATCGATCGATACACCTAACCGTATATCGATCGATACTACTCCGCGAGTCATGGTTGCGCCTATTATTCTCACACGAGATGAGAATGGAGACTTGCGTGACCAAGAAGGTCACCATCGTAATGAAGCAGGTCAGAAACTCAACGCTAAGAATGAAGTAATCCTTGAGCCAGAAACTGCACATACAGGAGCTGTTCAACCTGTAGAAGAGGTTGCTCGAACACTAGCTGACTACAACCGTCCAGATCAGTTCTACACCAACAGATCAGCCATTCGTCCCCCTGCTATTCAGAAAGGCGATTTTGAGCTCAAGCTGCAGTACTATACCCTTGTAGGACAGATACCTTACTATGGGCTGTCCAGTGAGCATCCCATGGACCATGTGGAGAGGTTCGAGGATCTCATATCTGCTATCAAAGCCAATGGAGTCTTTGTGGACTACCTTCTCTGTAAGCTCTTCAAACACTCTTTATCTGGAGAAGCTTTGCAGTGCCTTAAGCAGCTACCACCAGGATCTCTTACATCCTGGAGCGACATAAAAAACGCAATTCTTTGATGATGCGCGCGCTGAAGACTTAAGGAGGAAAATTGCCACATTCAATCAGGATTCTGGAGAGTCATTCAAGGATGCCTGGATCAGATTCAAGTCTTACCAGCGAGACTGCCCACACCATGGATTCAACAAAGTGCAGCTGCTCAGCACTTTCTTCAGAGGCATCGCACTGAAATATCAGATGGCTCTAGACACTGCGAGTGAAGGCAACTTCACCACGAGGAATCCTGAAGATTCTGTGAAGCTGATAGACAACCTAGCATCCAGCAACAGCACAAAGAACATTGTAAGAGCAAGATCTGCAGCGTTCCTTGGAAAGGAACAAATAAATGAGGTACAAGCTACACTTGACAATGTTAAGAAACTGCTAAAAAAGCAAATCTGCTCAGTGGAGGATGCAGAAGCTGATGAAGAAGATGACTACACAGAAGCAGAGTCAACTGGATCAGTGGAACCGGATTTCAGAGGTCTGGAAACCAAGGGAACAGAAACTTCGCAGGACAGAGAGGAAACTTCAACAGCAGAATCCCAACAACAACAGGAGTTATGGAAACTCATCTTACATGAAGCCACCCACACCAACCCCAGAAGGAAAGCTAGAAGACATGCTCAGCAAAGTTCTTGAAAGCCAGCAGCAGTTAGAGGTGAACTTCAATGGAAAGATCGACGCTGTTGATGAAAGGACTTTTCTAAGGTCCTAATCAAATGATGTAGTATATAAGATTGTCGAACCAGTTCTAAGTGACCATGAAACAGAGGGAATGCAAGTCTATGCTTAATCTAAATGCAATCATTAAAGAGGATGATGATTAAACTAAGACAATTAGTAAAATGCAACAAAAAGTAAAACTTTCTTTCTTATGAGGAGAATGAGATCCATGGGTTAGGGTGATAGAGAGTGATTAAGTGTAGATCCAAGGTGCTTAGGGTTAGATCTATCATCTCCTTGCATTGATTTGGTGTTCTTAAAGCTATATTTGAGTTGGCCTCTCAAAGATAGAGTCATAGGCATTTCATGCCCGAAAGGTGTTCTATGAAATGCCTGAACCAACTCATCTATGCTTTTAGCTTGCTTTGCCTAAGAGACGCCAATTTCATGAAAGGACTTTTCTAAGGTCCTAATCAAATGATGTAGTATATGAGATTGTCGAACCAGTTCTAGGTGACCATGAAACAGAGGGAATGCAAGTCTATGCTTAATCTAAATGCAATCATTAAAGAGGATGATGATTAAACTAAGACAATTAGTAAAATGCAATTAAAAGTAAAACTTTCTTTCTTATGAGGAGAATGAAACCCATGGGTGTAGGGACTTGATATCAAATGATTAAGATTCAATCCAAGATGCTAACTTTTTCAATCAATCTAATTCCTTATGCCTAGACAACAAAACTAAGCAAGCTCTATCTCTTGATGGATGCCCTTTTGCAATGATCACCCAAGTACACCAAATCTCTTTGGCTGTAATGATCAAAGCAAACATGGAGAACGAGTCTAATAGCAATCTTAGCTTCTTTGACAACTAATCTCTTAGGCAAAGCAAACTAAAAGCATAGATGAGTTGGTTCAGGCATTTCATAGAACACCATTCGAGCATGAAATGCCTTTGACTCTATCTTTGAGAGGCCAACTCAAATATAGCTTTAAGAACACCAAATCAATGCAAGGAGATGATAGATCTAACCTTAAGCACCTTGGATCTACACTTAATCACTCTCTATCACCCTAACCCATGGATCTTAGATGGATCTACTCACTAATCCACATGCTTACTCTTAAACCCATGAGAGATTCAAGCTTAAACATATAGAGAAAGAAAGGGGATGAAATCAAACAATCAAGAACACAAGGATAAGATGAGATTATGAATCAAAGATGAAGCTTTACTCAAGAGGTTTATGTGTTCTTAGATAGAAAAATAACATAAGTCCCACATTAGGGATAACAAGGGTACTTATAGTTAGGCTTAAAAGTCCTAGAAACATAGATTAAGATTACTAAAAAGCCCTTAAGCTAAATGGGTCTAGACCAATAGGAATGAGGTACAAAAATCGGTCAGGGTAGCATCAACACCATCCAACCCGGTCAAGGCTACCCGGCCGTCCAGCTGGCCGCGTTCTTTGCTCCGTCCGGGTTCCATTGTGTCCGTCTCACCCCGGCCGTCTCACCCCGGTCATCAGCACCTTCTTCACGACCGCGTACTTCTAGCCGGACAGGCCACCCCGGTCATCCTCGGTCTGGACGCGTCTTGTTCGCCCGTCCGGATGCGCGTACCCGGATGCAACTCCCCGGCCGTCCATTAGTTCTCATCGTCCGGGTGCTCATACCCGGACGCGTCTCCCCGGACGTCTCTCGGCTTGGACGCGTCTTGTTTGCCTGTCCGGATGCACGTACCCGGACGCATCTCCCCGGCCGTCCATCAGTTCCCATCGTCCGGGTGCTCCTACCCGGACGCGTCTCCCCGGCCGTCCAGCAGCTTCTTATGGTCCGGGTGCTTGAGTTTGGACGCGTCATCCCGGTCATCCGTACGAGCTCGTTCGTCCTGATCCGTCCGGGTGTGTGTAGCCGGTCAAGGCTACCCGGTCCAACTCCCTTCTCTTGGTTTTACTTCTCTTCTTATAGCCAATCTTGATTCTTCACTTCTTTTTGGGTCATAAGGTTTCCAAACACCTCAAATCTCACCAAAGCATACTCCAACACCTGATAAGGACAAATGAATGCAGAATGATCCTAGACAAGCCTAAACTTTAGCCTACAACTCAAGGAATGCAAGAAAAAGATGGCTAAATATAAGAAAATATGCAAGACATAAACTCCCCCACACTAGTCCTTTACTTGTCCACAAGTGAACTAGTAAGGACTAAGGAGGAGAGGTTTGAAGGAGGGGACTCATAGCCAAAAGAATGCTCTTCTTAGTTCTCAACTTGATAACCTTGTATAAACATACCAAGTAGCTAGAGCAAAAACTCAATCCAACTCTAACTTAACAAGGCCTATCTTAACTCCTTTGATCCCTACACTTACTCATCATGAATCCACAATCCACAAATCCATTTGCTCTCTAACAATCATTAAGCAAACTCAAAAGACCTCTTGCAAATGGTCAAATGGTCCAAGTCATTTGGTTTGGTGAGAAGGGCCTTGATGCAAAATAAATCAAGTAGTTCAATAAGGATCTTTGAAGGTGGCTTACTCTCAAAAAAAAGTAGCTTTGACATTACACATAATATATCTAAGAAAGGGACCAATTCATGCATACAATGCTCAATCTCCATTGTCCTACCCTTTTCCTAAACATGAAAACAAGTTTTATTCTATTCCCCAATGCCAAGCCCCACTCTCTCCTCACTCACCCAAAGAATTCCCAAACTCTCAAAAACATTTTCTCACTTAGAACTCTTTACTTTTTGAAGTCTACAAGGGAATTTTACACTTTTTAAACACTTACTAGCTCATAACAACTTTAGCTAGCCCCCTTTTCTTTATTCATCTCTTTTTTTTTTTTTTTTTCTTTCCTTTTTATCTTTCTCTTTTTTTTTTATGGGGGCCAAGCCTTTCATTACAAACTTGAGCTAGACATTCATTTGCTTTACCCTAAATACTTAATCACTTTTGAGTTCTAAGAGTCTACCATTCCTTTCCTCTCGTTCTCACACTCCCAAGATCAAACTTTACAACACCCACCCCAATCCTAGAAGCTAGACAATATGAGTGTCTAATCTAGCTAAAATGGAGACCAAGCATTGTCGTTCCCAATACCCTCAACATTATGCACATGTAAAGCTTTCCAAAGAAGGCCTCACTCAACAAATAATGAAGGCTTGAAAGGAGGTAAGGGTTTTAGGGTGTGGAGTGCCACTTGAGTTTGTCCAAAAAGATAGGCAAAGAATGGGAGGGACAACTCAAGTGTTCTATCCATGACTTAGTACACAAGGGACCATGAGCAAGAGACTTAGAGTCTAAATATGACAGGGGCAAACTTCAAAGAGATAGCATCAATCAATCAAATAAGCTTTAGGAAGAGTTTTCAAGGAAAAAAGTTTACAAGCTATCCTAAGATTGCTCAAGCTACTTACTATGATTATAAAGGTTATCACTTTAAGAACATAGCATGAGCATCTTTACAAGGCAACTATCATCCTTGTCCCCTTATGCATGATGCAACCTATATGATGATTTTTCTCTTTTTTCTTTTTTTATGCAAGTGAATGATCTAGACTCAATCCTAATGCAACTACATGATTCTTTTTGTGCTTTTCAAATTTTTCAAATTTTTTTGGTTTTTTTTTTCTTTGCAATAACTATCTCTAAGTGCATGCATATGACAATAAACACAAGACTATTAGCAACTTGACGCCTCGCCCACACTTAATTCACACAGTCTCTGTGTTTGTTAAATGTGGAGAAGGGCCCAAAGAAAGAAAAATAAAACTAAATGAAATGATGAATGGTATATACAATGATAGGGTGTTGGAGTACTTCTATGGAGCATGGGATGAGGCTGATGCCTCACCCTCAGAGTCATCTTCATCAGCAGTGGTGCTTAGGGACGATGACTTGTTTCCGGACTCGGATGGGGCGATGTAAGGGTTCCTCAAAAAAAAAATCGAAAATTATCTTAAATTTATGTTCTAGGAATAGTTAGATATTAACTAGGAAGGAATTCGAACAGGGCTTGGCGGTTACCCCCCTCAAGACTTGATTCATAAGAATTCTATAGGTAAAGGGTTCGAACAGGGCTTGGTGGTTACCCCCTTCAAGACTTGCTTCGCAATGAATCCTAGGATATGGGTCAAAAAGAAGTGAACAGGACTTGGTGGCTGCAACCATGAAGGCTTGATTCATGGAAGCCTGTCCAATCTTGGTCAATGTCTTGCAAATGAAAGCAGACTTGACTAGGAGAGAAATAGTAGAGAGAGAGGATAGGAACTAATTTTTACCTGCAGATCCAGATACTTGTTTCAGCAAACCTTGCATCATGTGATCGATACTCCCAAGGTAAAGCCTGCACTTTTATTTTTATGTACAGAAATGAAATCAGTAGAGGGGTTAGTCAGACATGATTGCTAAGTTGTTGGCTAGATGATCAAGGTAGTTTAACTAGGATATTGCATAATGTGCTTCGTGATTGACAGACTCTTAGATGTGGTTTGCAACAAAGTAGAGGTTATGATTCTAAGTTTGAATTTGATTTAGTCCCTGCTTTTCAAAATCTCTTTCATAAAGTTTGAATTTGCTTTAGTCCCTGGTGGAGTTGATATACCATGGATTTTACCCGTTTTTACCCCTGGTATATGAGTGTTTTTACTACTATTATCTATGTTTTGGAGTCTATTAGGTATGTTTTCAGGTTCAAGCATTTTGGAGAAAAGTGATGTTTTAGGTGCCTTTTTGGAGCTTAAAGAAGAGTTCACCCGAGATCAAGACCAGAGGTCGACGTCAGAGTTACACATCGATCGATGCACACTCTGTGCAATCGATCGACACACATTAGCCGAAGGACGATACACCAAGACCGTAATCGATCGATGTTCACCTTGTACTATCGATCGATACTGAGGCGGCTGAAAGACAAGTTGGACCTGGCCGAACTTGAAGCCCAAGATATCACATTTTATAAGAATGCCCCTGACGAGTTTTTTAACCTAATGAACTCATATATTTATATGCCTAAGTGTTTTGGCATTAAAAACACGCTTTCTTTTCATTCAAGTCTCTTTCATATACAATCTTTTACAATAATAGAAGTTTTAAGAGTTTCTTCTACTTCTACTCATTTTCTTTCAGTTCTTTATTTGTTAACAAAGGTTATAGGATTCTAGATCTAGAGGAAAGATCCAAAGAGATTTGTGATTGGAACTTAAGTGTTCATTCCTCTAATATATCTATGAACTCCTATTATTACCTTGTTTCTATGAACTACTTAGCTATGTCTGAGTAGATTCACTTGTTAGATTTAGGGTTTAAATAGGATATGAGGGATTAACCCCAGCCTATAATTGCTATAGTTGTGATATTTATTGTTAGGATTGTTCATTAATGCTTTTCTAGCGTAGCTACCTAGAATATGAACTTGGATTGCATTGATTTATTACATGCAATACCTGATAACATCTTAAACATGCTATGACCCTCTTGAGATATGCGAAAGCTGATCTAAGATCATGGTGAGCATTGTATCAACTCGCGCATAAAGCTTGCTTAGAGCCGTATCGATCGATACACCTATAGAGTAATCAATCGACGTAGCTAGAGGTGTATCGGTCGATATTCCTATCGAACTATGGAGCTATACCAGCGGCAGAAGTAGCCGACCGCAACACCATTTAGCATCTAAGTAATAGATGGTCTAAATAATGCGAGAGCTGATGGATTCATTTAATAAGTGTTGAGTTCTGACATATCATGCAAGCAACTTGTTAGCCTTTATAGTATTTATAATCCTGAATTCCTGAATACTTACCCTGAATCTACCTACTTTTCTTTATTGTTTTCAAAACCAAATCCTTTCAACTGAGTAATCTGACCCTTACTCAGCAAACCTGCACTTTATTTTAAATTATTTTCAGCCTAGCATAGTCATTACGATTGCATCTTATTTGTACACTAGCTCTCTGTGGATTCGATCTCTAAGTACTACAACTGAACCTCTTATTTGAGAGAGTAAAGTCACTCCTTAGGGTAATTTGAGTGATATCACTTATCGACATGTGGGCACCGTGTGTCGCCGTGCATGTGATCCAGACATGCTGATGGACATCTGGTCGTTAAGACAAGAGAGGAGGTGTCACTTTGCATGAGTCCTGGCCATGCTGAAAGACATGTGGAGCACGAGGTGCCGCCGCGCATGCAACTGAAGCATGCTGATCGACACGCAGATGGCGGTGTGTCGCGACGCATGCACTCCATCCATGTTGAGAGACATGTGGACGTGGTGGTGTCTTATGGCATGTAAAGGAAGCATGCATCAGGGCATGTGGACGCCCTTGTGTCGCCACGCATGCGAACGGAAGAATGCGGGACGACACATAGTCACTCGGATGGCTCGATCTTACTAGTCGATGAAATTTATAAATACCCCATGCCTCCCTTCAGTTTCAGAAATCCATCACACACAAAAAGAAAGTTAAAGACGTGCCTAGAGAGATATAGAGAGAGAGAAAGAAATAATTCTTTTTAAGACTGTAGTCTTTTCTGAAGACCGATAATCCTCTGAGTAGGCGATTTCTGCCCAGTCCAAGAATTTCTGCAATTGTTATACGGAAGCTCTGCCCAAATCAATCTGTCTACTCTAGTATTATTTTTTGATGATCAGGTGGAGGTGCTTTCCAGGAACAGTTCTGTTCTAAGAGTTTAGTTCAGTTGAGGTCATGGTTCGATACTCCGACCAGAATTCTTTAGAACTGGCCAGAAGCTATGGAAGGTTCTGCTCGAGTTGAGTTCAGTCCAGACCAGTATCAGGGGAGGTTCTGTCCAAGTCAAGATCAGTCCATTCCAGTCGATTCAATACGTCCAGGTTGGGTTTGGCCAAGTTCTCTCCGATCAACCAGCTGCTTATCGGCATAGAACACTATGAGTTATAATCAATTGTTTGCTAAGCTGTTTTCATGCAGGTTCCCATTACGCGGAAGTTGGATAATGGCAGGAGGCCAGGTCAAAACTGAGTAACATTTTGATTAGTTTATAGTAATGGTTAGATTGATTAGTTAATAGCATGCTTAGTTACTGCTTGAGAATCGTAGTAGCATGCTAATCGTTAGGTTGATTGGCTAGTTACAAAACGTTGAATGCTTAGATGATATCTCTAGGTTGTGGATAGTTAGGTACTCTATAATTAGTCTTTATGGGAGATTCTAGAATATATTTAATTGTGTTGATTGTGATTATTGGTTAGAACCTTGGTTATATTACCGGGTTTAGTATTAGCTATATGTTAGCCATATAGGCATGTGTAGGAGTGATTCGTGTTTCCTCAACCTCGTACCTGGCGGGTTTATGGTGACCGGCAGTGACCCGAACGTACTGTGGGCTGTCTCGCGGTGACCCGAATGAACTGTGGGCCGCGATCGTCGTGTGACAACCGGCAGTGGCCGAACGTACTGGGGTTGTCGCGCGGTGACCCAAACGTACTATGGGCCGCGTTCGGTTTAAAGTTCCTTCTCTTTGTCTTTGTGATAAGGATTTAGGATATTGTCGAGGATGATGAGGAGGAACACTAAGTCACCAAGGCCTTAGTTATATATTTTATAAGTATAAAGGGATCGGTAAACCCTAGTTTAAGGTGAGATCGATTTGCCGGTTTTAGCGACTATCTTATAGTATCAATATTTTACTCGTATTATTTTCTGCTCCGGATTTCAGATTGCTTATTATTAGTATTATTGTTTTATGTAATTAGGTGAACCTCTCGCTTTAGATTTATTTGGGATGGGATAGCGAGGGGTTGTATTTGTTTGTTGGGGATTGTAGCTCACTGAGTGACATTGGTTACTCATCCAACTCCGTTGTCCTTTATTGTAGGTCACTTTAGGTAAAGGATAATCGGATAGCTTGGTGCTGGACGTTAGGACCGCCGGTATAGATTTTCATGCCATTTGTAAACGGTATTTCGATAAGTGTTTAGTTGACTCGATTTGGCATTAGGCCAGGCCCAGTCTTGAATTATTCAATGTATAGTGCTGTCTAACGCAACATTAGGTCTTGGTACGGGTTGAAAAGCCTTAGGCCTCGATCTAACGGAAACCGTTAAGTCTTGGTACGGATTGTAAAGCCTTAGGCCTTACTCTAACGGGACATGTTAAGTGGGTGAACTGGCCTAGTCACGAATTGCACTCTTTGGGACCTTGGCCGGAACGCCCCTGGCCCGTCATGTAGCACTCCCGAACCTTAGTAGAAAGTTGGTCCATCGTTCATGTTCTGGTTTGATTGTTGGCCGGTGGTTTGACCTATACCTAGAACGGTTCGGGGGTGTTACACTCGGTCACCTCGCCCACGGACGAGGACTACGGCGTCCCAGCCACCTCTCCCTCGGGCGAGGACCGCGGGACCTAGGTCACCTCGCCCACGGGCGAGGACAATGGTGTCCCGGTCACCTTGCCCACGGGCGAGGACTACAGCGTCCAGGCCACCTCGCTCTCGGGCGAGGACCGTGGAGCCCGGGTCACCTTGCCCACGAGCGAGGACCACGGCGTCCCGGGCACCTCGCCCATGGGCGAGGACCGCGGAACCAAGGCCACCTCGCCCTAGAGCGAGTGCGGTCTTGTTTCGATACCATGCGTCCTTGCCTAAGTTTTCGTAATCCGATCTTCGAATCCATGAGTCCAATACTCTTGTTTCGTCTCGATTAGGATCATCGTGGAAAATCCCAGAAAAAGTTATGAAAGCTTCGATCGACGAATGGATTCCTATCCGTCGTATAAAATGACCATGGTTAGCTTGAACACCAGTTGTCCTGACTATACAAGGGATTAGGAGCCATTGTTGGTGTCAAAATCGGTCACGACGGAATCAATGACTGAAAGTCTCTGGAAAGTAATTCTTGAAACAAAAAGTCTCGGATAATTTGAAAAGAAGTTATACGAGATTTTCTCAAATTAGAATATCCACTCTCTGGTGAGGTTGAAAAAGGTTATCTCGAAATCTACGGCCAAAGATCCTTCCAAACTCAAAGATTTCCCGCACGAACGATTAACGGGGGAAAGATCGGGCAACGGAAAACACACGGGAGGCAGAGAACCCCTACGGGCGGCAGACGGAGCCGCCTGGCGGCGAACGCGCCACGCTGAGCCGCCTGGCACCGGGCGGCATCGCGCGAGCTGGCCTGGTGCCGGGCGGCAAGCCGCCTGCCGCGGCAAGTCAGCCTGGCGCCGGCAAGCGTTACGCAAGCCGCCAGCGGGCGCAAGCGCTGAGCCGGCCTTGCACCGGCGTAAGCTCCTGGCGCCGGTCGACGGTCCTCGCCCTGGTCTCGGTCCCATCATGCTCGGTCTGATCCCATCTTCGCTTGCTCGGATCAATCCTCGTGAGTTTGATACGATCACGCTACAGAATAAACATCTTTTGATTCGACTCGATTGGAATCATCCTCGATGTTTTACGACAAAAATTAGTCAGGTTGGATTTCTCGTAGAGGATATCGTGTAAAACAAGATCGATTAACTCGAACATCGATCCTTTAGGCTATACGGTTTATTTTACGAGAAAGATAGTCTTTCCGAGAAATCGTATAAAACGTTCAACGACTTAAGACAAGTCCACGGACTTACTTACGATTTTAAGAATTCAGTCCCAATCAGACTATGACGGTTTATCCAATTTCCCGAACATCGGATAAACATCAAGTCACCGAAAAATAGGGGAAAACTCGAGGATAAATACGAAGATCGAGGAAAATGGAATATTTCCTGAAGAGATAAACTTGGGCCCAAAGCCGAGGTCCATTATCCTAAGGAAAACCGACCTAGGAGTGGGTATATAAGGAGAGCAAGAGCAGAGGAGAAGGGATCCGAAAATCCTAGATTGGAGACCTAGAGAGCTCCTGTTAGCTGATAGAACTTAGAATTTAGGCGGTTAGACTAGCAAGGCAGGCCCTAGAACGTCTGGCCACCTCCTGCTCGCAAATTTCCGCTCCTCTCCGAAGGATCGGACAATTCTTTTACTTAAGAGCTCCGCACATAGAAGCCCTAGGCGTTATCTTCGACATGCCTGTTTCTATGACAAACGCTCATACTAGACGAACCCGCCCAGACGGTTCGATCTCTTGTTCAATTACACCTAAACTGAACTACGTCCGACTTGATCCTCGAAAGGGGTACGTAGGCAGCCTTTCTTAAGGTCCAGTCCCAAATCTTAACAAAACCTTTTCCGCATTTATTCGGTCACTTGTCGTTGGCTGTCGCAGAGAATCCGGACCTTCAGGGAAAGTCGGGTTAACTTGGCTTTCCTCCGCAATCTTATTCATTAAAATTGACGGTGTGAATTTCGGTTCCCACAGTTTGGCGCTAGAAGGAGGGGGGGACGGATTACTCTTACTCAAATGGCCACAAAGCGCTTGATAGAACCGATGTCCGGAAATATGAAAGAAAAAGTTGCAGTTTGCGTCACCGATGGTAAAACAACTCCAGCAGCGATTGCTCCTACGGCCAACGCTTACGCAAACGCCACGGCGCTCGAGCAAATCAAAAACCTAGCCGCGGCTTCCCGCCACAGGAAGAGCACGAAAACGAGCACGAAAACATGCTTCCTTTAAAATCAAACCCCAAAAATTCGTCTTGTTACCAAGTTAGAGAAATCGCAACGAGCAAGGTTTCTACAAAAAACGTTTCTTTCGAGAACCTCTCGGAAAAACAGAACTTACTCTCCTTGAAACCTTGGGAAACCCTATATTACTCGCGGAACAGAAGCACAGCAAATCGGTTCACCGATTCCCACTGCCATACTTCTTACAAACAACTCTCGAGGAACAAACGGGAAAACGAAAGGAGGTCGGAGCTTGATCATACTAGGAAGACTTGCCATAGGGTAAGATCAGTTTTCCCAGTTCGCCTTAGTAAGAGCCCACTTTTTTCTCCTTTGCGTCAAGGTCAAAATGGCTTTCGTTTCATCTCAATCGGAATATCCGTTGAGATTTTACGAAGAGAACAAAGTCACTGTCCCGGCCACCTCGCCGTGGGCAAGGACAAACATTACCGAGGTCAACTCACCTTCCTTATCCTTTGAGTCTAGATCAAAGTGGCTTTCGTTTCGTCTCAATCGGAGTTTCCGTTGAGATTTTACGAAGGGAACCGGCGGCAGGCCCGTCGTCTCCCGTCTGCCGCCGGCGGCAAGGGTCCTGGCGCTCATCCGTGCAGTCGTCTCGTGATCTCGGGCAACGGAAACATCTTGGTCCCTTAAACCCATGTTCGGATTGTTCGAGAAACACGTCGATTCTTCCGCAAAGCCTTCTCGATTGTTTAACAAAGTTCATATTTTAAAATCAAGCTCGGCAATATTTTATGAAACACCATTCGTAAAGTCATACAAGATCATATGAAACGATAAGGACCTAACCAGTTCGCTCATAGCCTGACGAGCTAAGAGCCTCCCTCGAGTGGCGTCTTGCCCAATGTCTCCATTTGTCTAAAGCACCCACCTTAGCCTTTTTTCGAGTTATCGCCTACTTCTCCTCCCTTTGTTTCAACGATTCTGTAATGTTCCTTCGGACACATTGTCAATTTAATTAACAGTACGAAGAAACGAGAACAGGAACTTGGCGTTCATATCTCTCTTTCGATATTCTCGTCAGAATTTCATCAAAAAACCGATTCTCGTTTGGTATCAAACTTTTCTAAGTCCTTTGACGATGAACCGTTAAAATTCACGAAACAAAGAGGAATGGGCAAGAGGCAGCTTTGAACGATCGAAGAGACTAAGGCAGAACACGCAAACCGATCTAGTCTCTCGAAAAACCAAGACACGATCGCCCCGCGTTGTAAAAGCATACTCATCCCGATTCCTAAAAGAAAGAAAACGCATACAAGCCTTCGGAAGAACGGCTAACCCGTTTTGTTTCGTAAAAAGAAAAGGAAAGTAGGTACGTATAATCCCATCTTCGAAAACTTTTTGCTTCAGCATCAAGACAACGCTTTTGACAAAGCAAACTCTTGCAGCAATAAGATTCGTCTAAAAGACGCTAGCGGCATAGCCCAACCGTTACAAACATAGTCTTGAAAACTCTACGTCGTATCATCGCAAACTCGTGACTAGAAACGTGTACCAACGTCAGACTAATAGCACGACGGTGAACTACGAAAATAACGAAATAACCTTCGGTAAAACTCCATGAGTAGTTCGAAGCAGCTTTCGTCCAAAGGTCAAAATCATTGCGGAAACATCTCCCGTGTAATCCGCGGAAACATCGCTACTTTAAAAATCTGCGATTTTCTATCTCCATGAAACCGTTCATCCATTACTTTCGTATAACAAGAACATTTTAAAACAAAACATCCTATGGAAAAAAACATGATCGGTCTCATGCAAAACGATTTCGCAGTACGCAAAAGTGAATGAGGAAAACATAATCCGTGGTCGCGAATATCACAAGTAATTTGTGAGAAACACTCTTCGGTTACCTTTGCGAAAACCCCCTCTTATATCACTTTTACGTAAAATCCTCTGTATGGTCGAGTCAATTCATACAAAGCAACTTTCGTAAAATAAACATAATGGGTCCAACGAGTAACTGTCATTGACAGTTTTTGCTCCACAAGGTTTCTGGCTCCTGCTTTCACTCCCCGCGGTTACGTCCGAGCAGGAAATAATCACGCAGGCGAACCCGCACATGTCCTGTGTCGATCCCTTAAACTTTTTCCCCCCGGATAAAATGAAACGATTTTAATGCAACAAAAAAGAATTTATACGAGCCATTCATCGTATAACTAAGACCAAAAGTGGAAGATCGTTTCTAAAAGCCATCAGCCTTAACTCAGAAAACTCCGCTATGCTGGGCATGTCTATCTCGGCAAACACTATTTGGCCCTCGCCAACTACGCCCTTCCGTAAAGCCCGGACCTGAATTCGGCATCCCCATTAAGGACAATCGTAAACTAAGATGACCTTAATAAGGGTCATGGTCTGATCGTTTACCAACCACTTCCTTGGTGATACGACTGAATCTAGCCTCCATGCCAATCCAAAGCTACTGAGCGAGCACCGCTCCAATCACTTAACGGCTAAAAACAACAATCCACGATTTGTTCATAGAACGCCAAGTTACTATTACGCAAGCAATTTGTCGCATAACCCAGAATCAGAAATCATACGATAAACTCTTCATACCAAAACTCAGTCCTAACAACCATATGGTTAACGGAAGATTTAAACTCATCGTCAATCGATTAAGTTCTATACGCCCGTAAACACGGCATGAAAAGAAACACTCGTGACAAGGCTCCAAGAGTTATACGAGTCATCCTTAATATATACAAACAAATCCCGGAAGGCCAACACTTCACGAAGCACTGTGAATGTAGACGCTTCTCCCTGGGTCGAACTTACGCGACCTCTTGGTCCTGCGTCCGAACCGAAACAACAGTTTCTGGCTGCGAACATTCGCAAAACATCTCCAAAGCCCGCGAACATTTCAACCACGAAATGCGGCACAAGGGAAACTCGACCTTCAGCACTGCGAGACGCCACTAACGCCAAGGACATTCTTTCCTCAAAACATACAAACACACCTTTAAACGGTAACATGCCTCTAAACTGGCATCATTTCATTGTTGCTGATCACAACAAACGAACTCTAACGTCCTAAACAGACAAATAGCCGGGCCTTCAAGGGGTAGGCTCTCTTGCATCCGACAAGGATAAACATAGCGCGCTATACAAGAAATCCAAATTTTGGTTTAGCTCTTCGTAAAGGAAGTAGCTCGACTCACGCCAGAAAAATCATATAAGCCGACAACAATTTGCGGATTTTAAACGGTACGAGTCAGGTTAAAATCGCAAACAGGCAAAACGAAAGCCGATTTGTCATCGCAAAGCCTCAGTCAAGAGTAAACCTAGGTCTTGCCCTAAACCCAGCCACGCTGGATCTTGACATCTCACAGACATAGTATGGTATACGAGATCCAAAAATTTGTCTCTTCACTTAAGCCTATTCGTTTCACGAACTTTTCGCGTAAATCGGTAAACCGCGGAAAATCTCGCTTTATGCAAACAATAGGTACGGTGATCATCAGGGAACTAGGAATGAGACGACAACTCACACCCTCTTTCTCATACTTCGAAAAAACTGAAGTTCAAAAATAATCGAAAAACAAATACATCAACAGCATTATGCTCGAAAGTCTCTCATGACACATAACCAGACCATACAAGTCTCAATGGAAAACAGATCACAAGGTTCTTAAACTCCAAAACGAACTACGGAAGGCTTGATCCCTACAACAAGGTGCGTGGGCAGCCTTCGAAGGCGCCCCAATCTTACCACTTTCAACGGACCCTTTCAACCATTAATTCCGCCTATCTTACCTGACATGTCTTATCGCTCGCAAGAACATCACGAAGGTTCTAACGAGCTGGGGGGCTAACTGTTGGTGTCAAAATTGGTCACGACGGAATCAATGACTGAAAGTCTCTGGAAAGTATTTCTTGAAACAAAAAGTCTCGGATAATTTGAAAAGAAGTTATACGAGATTTTCTCAAATTAGAATATCCACTCTGGTGAGGTTGAAAATGGTTATCTCGAAATCTACGCCAAAGATCCTTCCAAACTCAAAGATTTCCCGCACTAACGATTAACGGGAAAGATCGGCAACGGAAAACCCACGGGCAGCAGAGAACCCTGGCGCCGGCAGGCGAGACGGACGTGGCGCCGGCGTAAGCGCCACGAAGCCGCCTGGCGCCGGTGGCAAGCCAGCCTGGTGCCTGCGCACGCCACGCGAAAGCGGCTTGCCGGGCGTAAGTCGCTGGCGCCGGGCGTAAGTCGCCCTGGCGGGCGGCAAGCCCTGGCGCCGCAAGCTCCTGGCGCCGGTCGATGGTCCTCGCCCTGGTCTCGTCCCATCATGCTCGGTCTGATCCCATCTTGGCCTGGTTGGATCAATCCTCGTGAGTTTGATACGATCACGCTACGAAATAAACATCTTCGATTCGACCGATTGGAATCATCCTCGATTTTTACGAAAATTAGTCAGGTTGGATTTCTAGAGGATATCGTAAAACAAGATCGATTAACTCAACATTGATCCTTTAGGCTATACGGTTTATTTTACGAGAAAGATAGTCTTCCGAGAAATCGTATAAAGCGTTCAACGACTTAAGACAAGTCTACGGACTTACTTACGATTTTAAGAATTCAGGCCCAATCAGACTATGACGGTTTATCCATTTCCAACATCGGATAAACATCAAGTCACCAAAAATAGGGAAAACTCGAGGATAGTTACGAAGATCGGCGAAAATGGAATATTTCCGAAGAGATAAACTTGGGCCCAAAGGCGAGGTCCATCATCCTAAGGCAAACCGACCTAGGAGTGGGTATATAAGGAGAGCAAGAGCAGAGGAGAAGGGATCCAAAAATCCTAGATTGGAGACCTAGAGAGCTCCTGTTAGCTGATAGAACTTAGAATTTAGGCGGTTAGACTAGCAAGGCAGGCCCTAGAACATCTGGCGCCTCGCCATAAATCTCCGCTCTCGGAAGGATCGGACAATTCTTTTACTTAAGAGCTCCGCACATAGAAACCCTAGGCGTTATCTTCGACTTGCCTGTTTCTATGACAAACGCTCATACTAGATGAACCCGCCCAGACGGTTCGATCTCTTGTTCAATTACACCTAAACTGAACTACGTCCGACTTGATCCTCGAAAGGGGTACGTAGGCAGCCTTTCTTCTTAAGGTCCAGTCCCAAATCTTAACAAAACCTTTTCCGCATTTATTCGGTCACTTGTCGTTGGCTGTCGCAGAGAATCCGGACCTTCAGGGAAAGTCGGGTTAACGTGGCTTTCCTCCGCAATCTTATTCATTAAAATTGACGGTGTGAATTTCGGTTCCCACAGCCATTCAAGGGGCAAACGTCATAACGAGGGTGATTTTTTAGAAAAAAATACTGTAAAAACATCCGAGGTCTAAAAACGGCCCAGAAGGGTCTGGAACGTGACCAAATGGCCCACTTACGATTTTAAAATAGGATTGAGCCCAAGATGGGTATGACTGTCTATTTTTATTTCAGTAAAAGATAAATGTTAAGTTTCCTGAAGATAAATGTCAAGTTTCCCAAAGATAAATGTCAAGTTTCCCGATAGACACAAAGATCGACAAAAAATGGAAAAAACCTGCCTCGCGACGAATTCGGCCAAAGGGTAGAAGAGGAAGAGCGCAGACCGACCTTGAAGGAGTATATAAGGAGAGCTTAAGGCGAGGAGCAGAGGGAGAACTTTTCAGAGCAAACTTAGCAGTTAGAGAAGTTTAGGCATTTTTTCCGTTTTTACTATCGAGCTGCGACTCAACTAGGTTAGAACTTAGGTTGCTAGACTAGCGAACTTGCCGACAGCTCTCGTAGCCAAGGCTCTCACCTGTTGTTCACGCTCAAACGCGGATTCGGAAATAAGATCTTTTTGTTCTCGTTTTGTTCTTACGATTTACTACTTCGTTATTTTCGTCATATTGATTGTGTTGTGTGTGGCCCAGAAGATAACAAGAACCTTCAGGGGAAGCTAGGTTTACTTGGCTTTCCTCCGATTAACAAAACTTGAAGGTGTGAATTTCGGTTCCCACACATGGTTTTAGTGGATTTTCCATCCATTACAGCTCTTTCCAGAACTTCTCTGATGTCTTCCCGTGACACATGAATGATTCTGCCTTCCATGGATCGTGCACTTCAATGCTCATCTCTGTAGACGCCGTATTCATCTCTTTTTTCCCAGTGGAATCTTCTTCTGCCAAAGCGATCATAAGCTCTGTGTCCATACTCGTAATGGACGTTGATCGATGGTAGACCTGTCTTATCGATCGACGGTTGATCCTTTGTTTCGTAATGTTGGTTGAAGAGGTTTCCTGATCCATTAGCCATTGCAAGAATTTTTTTTGCATCTTCTTTAGAGACATGTAGAATTCTTCCATCCATAGCTCGTGCTTGTACATCTGGATCTTTGAGAATACCAAACTCATCTGGTCTGAGATAACCAAAATCTGCATTATCTTCTACTCTTGCATCTGACTCTGGCTCATGATGAGTATTGATTGATGGCTTGTTGTTGTCGTCGATCGATGTCTCTTACCTGGTCTCATGGGAAATCGTGAGAATTCTTTCTTCCTTTTCCATGGGAAGGAACTGTACTCAATGATCTGTTCTTCTCTATAGTCCTCATCTTACTTGTTGTTAGCCGGATCATATTTGTGAAGGGATAGCAGTTTTGACTGCAAAACTCGGTTGATAGTAATCATTCTCCCAACTATTGATTGATCCTTCTAGAAAATCATCTATCGCATTCGCAGAGTTACTGTCGATCGATTCTTCGAGATTCCTATCAATCATTGCTTCAACGAGGTTGTCGAGCGATGGTTGATGTTGATTTTTGATCGATGCTTCACCTTCTGATTCGTGTTCACCTTCAGAATAACATACTGCTAAGATTCCTGGATCATCTCCAATCTCTATGTAGGACGTATGTGACTTGACAACTCTCACTATATCATAGTAGACATTCGGATCTATTAGTCCTCTGAATCCTCTGAAGGCTCTATCTTCAGACCTAGCTTGTCTTCCATCACCTTTGGTAGAATGCTGAATGAAGAACCTGTGTCGCAGAGCGCACATTGAAATTCAATGCCTCCTACCAAGAAAGGTACTGCAAATTTTAAAGGGTCACTCTTCTTCTTCAGTGTAATCCTCAGCTTCATCTTCTCTCTGACCTGAAGGAACATTGTCCTTATGTCTTCTTCAGCCTCCTTAGTCTCTCTGAAGAACATCCATAACATGTAGGTAAAGTAAGCCTCCTCAAAGGGCTTATACATGGGGATCCTTATAACGCTTTTATAAAGCTATCCATCTCCTTATCGTTAGCTCCTCTCTTAAGATGCTTAGGAACCTTTTCCTTCCTTCTCTCAAGGTGCTTTTTTCAGTGGCCCAATCAACTTGCATAGGCTCTGATGCATCTTCAGATTGTTGACTGATGTCGTCTGCTGGTGCGTCTAGAGGTTGAGATGGGTTTCTTTGTGCATTCAGTCTTGCTACATCGATTTTGGGTAACTGCCCTCGGTAGGTGAGCGGTGGTTGTCGATCGATTCTGGAGAACTCTTATTGATCTTTTTTGTATCTCTTTGTCGATCAGTGGGTAGCTCAGGGTGCTGATCGATGCCTTTCGTGGCTACACGATAGGGCTTGGCTTGATGAGGGTGTCTAGCTGCAAACTCTTCATGGGTAATGACTGATGATAGGAGTTTCAAGGCTCCTAATCAAATGTTATAGTATAAAGGATGTCAAACCAGTTCTAAGTGATCACAAAGTAAAGGGAATGAAAGCCTATGCTTAATCTAAATGCAACCATTAAGAGAGATAATTATTAAACTAAGCCAATACTTAAATGCAATAAAAGATGAAACTTTCTTTCTTAATGAGATGGGAGAACTCATGGGCTAAGGGAATTGACCTTGGGGGATCAAGCATCAATCTAAAGGTGGCAGCAAACAATCAATCTATCAACCTTAGGCCTAGGCACAATCCTAAACAAGCTCTATCTCTAGATGAATGCTCATTCACAAAGATAACTCAAGCATCTAATCTCTTAGGTTGAATACTATCTAAGCAATCATTAAGAACAAGCCTAATAGCCATCTTAACACCTTTAACAACAAATCTCTTTGGTAAAGAATGTTAAAATCTTATGAGAGTTGGTTCAGGTATTTCATAGAACACCTTTCGGGCATGAAATGTCTAAAGCTCAACCTTAGAGTGGCCAACTCTAAAATAGCATTAAAAGCACTCTACTAGCAAGGAACAAGATGGATCTACACTAAAACAGCCTAGATCTAGCCTAATCACCCCTTAGTCTCCCTAACCCATGAATCAAAAAGTGGATTACTCACTAATCACCATGCTTACTCTTAAACCCATGAGAGATTCAAGCTTAAACATGTAGAAAAAGAAAGAAGATGAAATTAAACACTCAAGAACACAAAGATGAGATGAGATTATGATTCAAAGATAAAGCTTTTTACTCAAAGCTTTGTGTTCTTAGAGAGAAAATAACATGTCCCAAATTAGGGATAACAAGGGTACTTATACTTGGCTTAAAAGCCCTAAAAACATCATAGAAATTGACTAAAAGGTCCTTGGAAGCAATTAGGTCTCAACCAATAAGAAATGAGGGTGAAAAACGCTCAAGGCGAGGTAGGACGGTCCGGCCCGCGCATGTCCAACCCGTGCAGGACCGTCCGGTCTGTTCCTCGGCCCGCACGGGTGTGCTGATCCGAGCGTCCCGTCCCGCGCGTTTGTCCTGCGCATCCTGGCTTCGTCCCGCGTGGGTGTGCTGACCCGTGCGTTCCGTCCCGCGCATCCGGCTGTCCTGTCTCTTCTCGTCCCGCGCAGGAACCATGTACCGCGCACATCCAGCCGCGCGTCCGGATGTCCTGATCGTGTCTTGTCTCGCGCGGGTAAGCTCTCCCGCACGTCCCAGCCCGCGCGTCCGTGTGTTCTTGGCCCGTCCCGTCCCGCGCGGGTAAGTGAACCCGAGCGTTCTAGGCTGCGCATCTGCCTGTCCATCCAGCTCTCCATGCGTGGGTGAACAAGACCGAGCATGTCCATCCGTCTGGTCCGGCCGAGTCAAACCGAAGCCATCTTTGCCCAAACTAGGCCAAACTCCTTTTTTTATCTCATTCTTGGATCAAAACCACTCTCAACACCTTCGTTTACTCCATGGGACACTCCAATACCTGATAAGGACTTATGAATGCAAAATGGGTCCTAAAGATGCCTAAACCTTAACCTACAAGACAAAGAATGCATAATAAAGATGGCTAAATCAATGAAAATATGCAAGACATCAATGACCATTACTGTCTCGAACGATAAAACTGACTCCGTCTTCGATGTAAACATGCTGGACTTGGTATGTCGGTCGGTGCTCGTCTTACCACGTCGGTCGATGTTCCTCCCTCGATGTTGGTCGACACCAGTGTGAACTTCCGAAACTCATAGAGTTCCCAACTTCAAAATCGCCCTCCTGAAGCTTTTCCTCCTTAACCACTTGCCAGAAATCATCATCTATGATGGCATTCACGTGGTGCTTCAGTGTTTTGTCTCCTACGCTTGATGAAGGTCTCTTGCCTTATAATAGCTTCTCCTGTCTGAACTACCTGCATCTCCAACTTATTCACATGAGTACTCAAAGCTTCAAACTTTGTGTTCAGGTTGGTGTAGACAACATCTATCTTCCCATTGACATTTACCATCAGCTTCTGCTGGCCCTCAAGAACCTGATCATGCGTTGCTTCTATCTTGTTCTCTTGAGTCTGTGGTGGTGGTTCTGGTAGGAAGAACTTCCATAAGCTCTGTTGTTGCTGTTGATGTACTTGTAGTAGGATCCTGGTACTGTGAACTCGGGTTAAAGTTACTCCTTTGTCCATTGCCATAAGAGTTTATGTATCCACTCTGATTCTGAAAATTGGTACCACTGATGAAGTTCTCATCTTCGTCGTCATCTCTGTCACTGTTGACATCTACAGCTTCTATATCTTTTGCAAAGCTAACCTGCTTCTTGAGAAGCGTGTGAACACTATCCAGCTTAGCCTTTACATCGTCCATCTCCTCCTTTCCTAGGATAGTGGCCGATTTCCTCCTCTCAAAATCAGTGTTGTTATTGCTAGATGTCAAGTTCTCAATGAGTCTCACAACCTCTTCTTGATTCCTAGTGTTGAAATTTCCTTCTCTAGCAGTGTCTAGTGCCATCTGATATGCCAGTGCGATGCCTCTGAAGAAAGTGCTGAGCAGCTGCACTTCATTGAATCCTGGTGTGGACAGTCTGATAAGACTTGAATCTGATACAGGAGCTTCTAAATGATTATGTAGGCTCCTGTGTGAATGTATCAATTTCTCTGCTTAAGTCCTCCGCACGTGACTCATCAAAGAAATTACACAGGAATGTGTTTTTGATGTCAGTCCAGGATGTAAGAGATCCTGGTGGTAACTTCTTATGCCAGTGCACAGCATCTCCAGAAAGTGAGTACTTGAAGAGTTTGTAAAATAGATAGTGATCAGGGACTCCATTGGCTTTAATGGAAGAAACTAAATCCTCAAACCCCGCCACATGGTCCATAGGATGCTCATGTGATAGACCACATAAGGGTGTCTGTCCCACGAGTGTAAAGTATTGGGGCTTCAGCTCGAAATCATTCCGTTGGATAGCTGGAGGACGAATAGCAGATATGTTGGAATAGTATTGATATGGACGAATGTAGTCAGCCAACGTTCTGGGTCCAGCAGCCTTGTCTACAGCTTGAGCAGCTGTAGCAGTTTCAGTATCAGGATCAAGAATTGCAACCCCCTGATCATCTATCCTTTGACCTGCTGCATTACGCAGATGACCATCCTGATCATGTAGGTTTTCATTCTCGTCCTGAATAAGAACCACATTCGCAACCATGTCTCGCGGTTGAGTATCGATCGGCGTTCGGTTTGAAGTGTCGATCGATGTTGGGTGGAAAGTATCAGTCGACCGATTAGTAGTCTTGGTCAACGGTTGATGGCGAGTGTCGGTCGACGAACAAGGATTGTTGTCGATGCAGAGCGTCTCTCTTTCCGGATTGAGCGTTCTCAACATGCAGGATCTAAGAAGAGTAGCGATTGTTCCTTGTTTCTTCTGGTATTGCTGGGCATACACCTGAAAGACAAGAAAAAAATTTATGAGATTTCTTGAACGTCGATCGATGCTATGGTAAGAGCGTCGATCGATGTTCTCTTAAGCAAGCGTTAGCGAGCGTCGACGCTCTTACCACAGCATCGATCGATGTTCTCTTAAGCAAGCGTTAGCGAGCTGATCAATGGGTTAACTAGTATTGTTAGATCAGCTGTCACATTTTTTTCTAAGAAATTCTAGCTGAAGGGAATTTATTCTAGGGCAAAACCTACTGTTGTAGTTGTCCACTATCCTAAGTTCAACGCTCAAGTTAGCTACTTTAGAATACATGCATTAACAACAATTCCTTGAAAGATATCTATCATCTTAGCAGTTCTATATTTTGGGCTAATCCTCATAACCTTATTGAACCCTAAATTTAACAAGTAAATTACTCAGGACATAATCAAGAAAGACATGATAATAATCCGAATAAATTGCATAAATAAGAAAGGTAGAAAAACTGGAGTTCCAAACACAAACTATGAACGACTCTTAGACCTTCTCTCCAGCTACTAAAAACCCTAAATATGTTTTCTGTGGAAAAGTAAAAAAATATGAAAGCGTGTGTTGCCTAGAACTATGGCAGAGCACATAAATATTTGGTTAAAAGTCGGCCAGGGGTAATCTTGTAAATAAGTGAGACTTGGGTTTTAAATAGGCTGGGAACCAACTTGGGCCTTGCGTCCTTCGCTGTCGATCGACGACACAGGATTTGTGCTGATCTATTATTGACTCTGAATATCGACATCCGGTCTTTTTTGATGGTCAGCTACGGGCTTCTTCTCATATTATCTCCAAAATGCACCAAAATCACCATTTTTCTCCAAAACACTCCTGAACCTGTACACATACTAAAAAGACTCCAGAACATTATAAATGTATCCTAAAACACCTATATACCATTGCTAAAAATGGATAAAATCCATGGTATATCACACGTCTAGGAACCAACACTGATGGAAAAGGCGGAGACGGAAACCCCGAACGACGATACTCTAATAGAGGATCCATGAACTACTAAGATTGAGAAGGATTATCGATATTCGGAGCGCTGAATCAAAACAGCAGTGTTAACCCCTCACAATGACAACAAATCCACGACTACCATTATTGCATCAGACACTACATGATGGATTGCAGACATATGAAGACCTCCCTATCGGAAAATATCAAAGAGGCAAAATCAAAACTGGAATTGCAAACCTTCCAGAACCCCCACACTATGGAACGTAAAACTACCTTATCTGCTAGGAAGTTCCAGTCAGGTTGCTTACACGCGAAGAGGGAAAAGGAGTCACATAGAGGAATCTGCATCCGACCAACGTTGTAGAGGAGAATAAACGTAATGATGGTTTGACTTACCGCGTGAAACAATTCTGGCAGGTCAATTTGGGCCTTTCAAAGGAAAGGCGACAGAGTAGACTGATCGAACGCTTGGTCTCAAAGGGACCCACAGATATTCTGACCTCCTGTGCCAAAAAACGATACCTTTACGTTTGAAGCATCAGGTTCATACGGTGTCAATACCCTCATAACGATCCACTGGTCGTCGAAATAATGATTACAGACTGCCATGTCTAGAGGGTGATGGTGGACACCGGAAACTCGGTGAACCTAATATTCAGACAAACCATACAAAGGATGGAGCTCAGTGGCTAAAAACACAAGACGAAGGTGCGACCATTAATGAGTTTTGTAGGTGAAACCCCCATTTTGGCAGGAACGGTAAAACTGCATGTCCTCATCGAATGAGTCACAAATATTACCACGCTCGAGATCATTGAAAAGCATGCTGTCTACAAAGTTATCCTAGGAACCCCTGGTTACATGCCATGGAAGCAGTTCCCGCATCCTACCACCAATGCCTGAAGTTTTCGATGGCGGCCGGGACTCACACCTTGCAGGAAAGAGGCAAACAGAGGAAAGACCAAGGGAGCTTGCTTCACAATCATAATCAAAGTCACGACGAGTCACCAATCGAGTAGGTCAGCATCAATCCACATAATCCATATCGATTTGTGGGGATAGGCAGCAACTTGTATCCCCCATACAATCCGAACTGATGGCCTTCATTAAAGAAAACATATCCACGTTCTCCTGGAAGACAATCAATATCACTGGAATAGACCCTAGAATCATCTGCCATGAGCTGAACATCAATCCGGCGTACAAACCGATCAATTAAAATGATAAGTTTGGGGGAGTTGATATACTATTGAATTTACCAGTTTCAACCATAGTATGTCCTTTTTAAAGTCTATTATATGTGGTTGGAGTCTATTTTAGAGTCTTTTCAGGTCAAGGTATGTTTTGGAGCAATGTTGAGATTATGAAGCATTTTAGAGGTTATTGATGAGGACATCTGTATATGTTAAGAAAATCAAAAGTCGGAGCCGAAATTTAGAAAAAGATTCGATCGACACCACTACCTTGGTGTCGCTCGACACCCGCGCGGGTATATGGGCCTGACTTGATTTAATACCGACTCAAGCCCAGAAGTTCCACATATTACCATAAATCCTTTGGGCAACTTTATCCCTAATATTTTATAAGTTTTTTCATTGTTTAGGAAACATACCACCTTACACATCTTTTCCACACCATATTACTTAAATCTTTATTTAGTAGCTTTTAGAGAGAAGATCAAGAACTCCTTCAGATATTTTTTATTGAAACTCTAGTATTTTTTATCTATCTATTTATGCAATTTATTAAGACTATCATTATGCTTTCTATGTAGTCCCTTTGTTAGATTTAGTGTTATATAGGGTTAAATGAATTATTGATACATAAAACTGCTAAGGTGATTTATTAGGATCCTTCACAGAATTGAGCTAACTGCTTGTGTTCTAAAGTAGCTAATTAGAACCCTGAACTTAGGATAATTGACAACAACGAGAGTAGGTTCATTTCCTGATAATAATTCTTCTGAGCTAGGTTGCTAGGCACATGCGAGATATGGTCTAGTTAATCTAGTGAACATATAGATTAGGTCATTGATGCTTTCCTAAGGAATTATCGATCTTCATTCATTCCTTGTTCGCATGCAAGAGCTGGAACATAGGACTTATTCATCTGACTAGATTCGCAAAGAGAGCTGGATAGATTACTATTGTATTCGAGTTCTAGGACGGTTCATCACACACCCTTAACATCTATAACTTGTAATTCTGATTGCCTGTAATCATAAGTCTAGCTATATTCTCATATACTTTACAACCAACTGATTTACTTGTTTACTTCTATTTACTGCTTTAATATTTACTAAATAGCTTGACCTTGATTTATGTTGTTTATTGTGTGCGCACGCTCCCTGATTTGATCCCTAAGTACTACAACTAATCTTTTATTTGAGAGAGAAAGTTGCTGTAGAGTAATTTGAGAGATATCATCCAACCCGACGATAATAGTGTGATATAATAGAAATCCAAATTATGTCAGTATCTTCCAGATTTATCTCGGAGATGTGCTCGATTCTACGATCGAAGCAAGTCATTTAAGCCAAGAGCTTATCAAAGACTTCAAATCAAGGATATGATCAGGTTAAAATCACAGCGGGTGATTTAAGCCGAATAGTCATCGAAAACCCTAAACCAAAAGTAAGCCTATGTCTTACCCTAAACCCATTACACTGGGTTTGAACATCTCCAGGCATAGTATCAATATACCGATACAAGATTCCAAAATATGTGTCTTCGTTGGTTCTTAGAAGTTTATGGGGCTATGCGAACATAAAAACCCCTGTCCTCTCTCATCTAATGCAAAGCTAAGTACTTCATTCCGCTAAGTGACTGAAACGAGATGACAACTCACACTCTTTCACACAACATGTAGCTGCAATACGCGTTAACCATGAATGTGATGGGGATTTTAGTAAGATCCAAAACATCTTATAAACAGGTTAAAAGGCTAAGCTTAAGGCCGTAAAGTTCCCAAGAGTTCTGAAAGAAAACAGTTCGTACAAGCCTTAGCTCCAAAACAAACTATAAATGGCTTCATCCCTTTGAAAAAGGCTACACATGAAGTCTTCATAACGCGCATCCCAAATCAAATCATATTCAAATTAAGTCAAAGAAGTTTGGAGTGCGGATTGGCAACCTCGTCTTTAGGAGCAACCATGCTGTAGACTATCAAGACCCAAAATAAATACTTAGCCATTGATCCCAATTAATCACTTATCATCACCTCGTCAGAATAAAAAATTACTCTAACAAACTGGGGAGATAACTGTTGAGACAAAATCAGTCTTAGCTATATCAACTACTAAAATCACAAGCAAATCATATCATGTACACGAATTAGCCAAAAATGTCGAGTGAACAATTCTGCATACGCTGTGCCAACTTAAACAAAGATAAATATTACAAACTTTGTTTATTTCTTTCTAGAAAGGAAATAGGGTAATTTCTGTTGAAACAAGAATTATCTAGAAAACGTTATTTCGTAAATTTTTTATGACACAAAACAGTTTTACGAAACAATCTTTCTTTTAAAAAATAACTTCAAAAAGTCTTTATCAAAAATATTTCGTAAAACAAATCAAAATAGTATAATGAAACAGATTTCCGTAAAACTTACTTCGGCAAATTTTTACAGAAACCTTTCGTAAATCAAATCTTAACAGTTTTATGAACCAAACTTCTATAAAACTAACTTTCAAAAATTCTTTCAGAAAAACTTTTGTAAAACAAATCAAAATTTTGTTACAAAAAAAAACTGCTCTAAAACAAAATTTAGAATTTTTACGGAAAATATTTCGTAAAACAAATCGAAACAGCTATTGGGAAACTGAGTGAGAACTTATGAAACCAGCAACGGAGAATGGAAGACAAGATAGAAACAAGAGTGAGCCAGCATTGGCCACTCTCTCCCCTATCTCCTCCCACTATCGCCTTCTCCCTCCTCTCTCCTACTAGCATTGCGCTCTCTCTCCTCTCTCTTAGTCAGCATCAACCCTAGCTCCTTCCCTCAGCCTGCATTTCCCACAAGAACTTTTCTCTCCTGTCAGAATCTCCAATAACCTTTTCTCTCATCCCAGCATCGCCTGTACCTATCCCTAGATTCTCAAAATCGCATATGACATTCTTTCTGTCTTCGTAATCAAAGTTGTTGAGATTTTGCGGAAAAAGAGAAACCATTTATCTATGCAAAATTTAGCTAAATGTTGAGTTGGAAACGGTTTACGTAAACACCAAATAAGTTTTTGACAAAACAAAATGATTTTTTATCATTTCTTTACTAATGGCTCAAAAACTGTAATTTGGAGCAAAATATGATTTTTTTCCAAGACTGTAAACGCATAATTCGCAAAATGGTCTGAAATGACCTAAAACACGAACGGCCATTTTTTACTTAACATGTAAAGTAACCTAACATCAACGATGGTTTACGTTATTGGGAGAATAATAAAGAGGGAAATAAGATGATAGAAGAATTCGGAAAGATATAAACTCGAATCTCGACAAAAAAGGAAAGATTGAAGAAAAAGTGAAAAGGAGGAAGATGTAGGCCTACAGGAAAATGGCAATGCGGACAGCCTTTAGGAGTTTGATGGCTACGACTCACATAGGATTTGATGGCTTTGGTGGTTTATCTAGCGAACTTAGATAAAAAGTTTACCATTAGTTATTCGGTTTATGTTGTAGTCGCACTTCCAGATGAACGTCATGTACTGTTTTGTCTGTATAACGCTTTTTCGTAAATTTAGAATATATTGGTTTTAAAATTTGTTTTTCCTATCATCATATTTCATTCAGCGCATCTTTTATGATTACTTATCGTTGGATTCACAGAAAATTGGGTTCCCCGAAAAAAATTATGATTTTTTATTATAAATTTTTATTGCGCGAATTGTGGGAATCGGAATTTACACCGTGGGGTTTAGTTAATCGGAGGAAAGCCAAGTTAACCTACCCTTTCCTGAAGGTCCTAGTTATCTGATGGGCCACGCACAACACAATCAATATGATAGAAAATGCGAAGTAGTTAATCGTAAGAACAAAAGAAGAGGGAAAAGATCTTATTTCCGAATTCGCGTTTGAGCGTGAACAACAGGTAGGATCCTAGGCCACGAGAGCTGTCGGTATGTTCGCTAGTCTAGCCACCTAAGTTCTAACATAGTTGAGTCGCATCTCGATAGTAAAAACGGAAAAAGGCCTAATTTGCTTTAAGTTCTAAGTTTGCTCTGAGAAAACTCTCTCCTTCCTCCTCGCCCCAAGCTCTCCTTATATACTCCCTTCTAGGTCGGTTTTCTCCCCTTGGGCAAGACTTTTCGCGAGGCGGGCTTTTCCATTTTTCGTGATCTCTCGTGATTATCTTCGGAAACTTGACATTTATCTTTGGAAACTTCATATTTATCTTTTGGAAACTTGACATGTATCCTTTAATGCAAATAAAAATAGACCGTCATACCAGCTTTCGACTCAGTCTTATTTCGAAATCGTAAGTGGGCCGTCTAGCCGTGATCCAGGCCACTTCGGGCTATTTTCAAACTTTAGACATTTTTCCTACGATTTCTCTTAAGAGACCGCTTTCGGCTTGATGCTGGTCTTTCCGGATGGATTCCAACTCTTCGTATAGTTAGGACGACCGGTATTTAAGCTGACCACGTCCGTTTTAAACGATAGGTGAGGATCCATCTCGACGACCGGATCTTTCATAACTTTTCCCGAAGTCCTTCTTTGATAATCCCGAATGAGATGGTTCATGAGTGTTTTGTCCGTAGACCTGATGGTCGAGCTATGGGAACTTGGACGAGGAGGCACGGTTTCGGGATGGGTCGGTCCTTGCCCTAGGACAGGACGACCTCGGCACAGGTCGTCCTCGCCCGTGGGCGAGGCGACCTCCGCACGGACCGTCCTCACCCATGGGCGAGATGGCCTCGGTGCGGGTCGTCCTCGCCCGTGGGTGAGGTAGCCTCGGTGCGGGTCGTCCTCGCCCGGGGGCGAGGTGACCTCGGCACCGGCTGTCCTCGCCCGTGGGTGAGGCGGCCTCGGTGCGAGTCGTCCTCGCCCGTGGGAGAGGTGACTCTTGTCCGGTCGATAAGATCCATACTTGCTTATGTTCGAGACCTCATCCGGACTGAATGAATTCTCGATGCCCTGTAGTTCGTGTCAGCGAAAAACTTTCTTTTATTCAATTAACCTTTTCCCGGGACCGTTTGGTTTTCAAAGACTAAACAAGAGTTGGTTTTCCGAGAACTTTTGGGCGTTGATTCGGTCGTGATCGGTTTGACCCCAACAGTTAGCCCCCCAGCTAGCTAGGATCCTTGGACCTGAGTGTGAGGTTCTAGCTTGCGGTATGACTCGTCTAGGTAGAATCAGACGTACTCGTTTGCCAAAAGTTCGAGAGTGAACAGTAACTCTTTTTCCTATATATGGGTGGAGTAAGTCTTTGTTCACTTTCCTCCACAAGAAAATTTCTTCAAAGTAAAAACTTCTCTCATCCTCTCTCCCTTTACCTTTGTGTCAAAATGACTTCAAGAAAGAGATCCTCTAAGAAACAGTCTCCCCCCCCAAGCATCTTCCGGCAATCCTTGCGCCGATGAGGAGGTTGTCCCCAAAGGACCTCTCCCCTCTATCTTAAAACCTTTCGGTAGTTTTACAGAGTTCCGAGGGAGGTGGTGTTTCGAATACCAGTGTGTGGGGAGAGTGCGGAGGATCCTCCGGAGGGATTCTTCACATGCTACGAAGCTTTCTTGACACGCTGCCGCATGTGGTTCCCGATCCCTGAGGCCATTGTCCGTGCACTAGACCGTTTCAAGCTGTCGATCAGTCATCTGAACGTTGCGGCGCTGCAGAACCTTCTTAGCGTGTTAATTCTGAGCTACGAGCTCGGAATGGATCTCAGCCCCTGCTACTTTGAAGGGATATGCTCGACATGGAAGACCTCGATCGACTACTCGTATCGCATGGCTCCTAAAAAACATATGTCGATAATCCGGGGGCATACTTCAAACGCCAAGGGATGGTTCGAGCATTTTTTCTATGTCCGAATTGACGGTGCTTCCGTCGAGGAAAGCTGTCTCCCTTTGTTCCATGGAGAATGGAACTTTCATCATGGTACCATGTTTGGAGATTTGGTCTTTACAGATACTCGGAGGTATCTAACGCATTTTTTTAATTTTGCAGTGAACAACATCCTCCCCCCGACCCATAGGGACCTGTACGCTAAGCGCGATCTTCTCCGCAATGGTCCGTTCTTTTGAGACTCATTCACCCTAGACAGGATCCAGAATGCAGTGGCGCTTCATCGATCTCGAGGAATCCCCCGACCCTTTGGTGCGCCGGATAATGACGAGCCAAATCCTGACGTCGCTCCCGTTCGGAGGGAGAGAGTTAGGCCTCGGAAGGATAAGGGAGTTGGTTTTGAAGTTGGGAACTTCATCTCGGAGGACCTCTTCCCTCTTGCTTGGAAGAGCCTTCTTAGCTACAGTTGGAACTCTTCCCTCTTGCTTGGAAGAGCCTTCTTAGCTACAGATGGAGCTGTATGCGACATGAAATCAAACAGATTGTGTCTAACACTGATTGATCCTGCCACCTACTATGACCCAGTCAGAATTGTCAAGAGACAGGTCAACCTCGTGGAGATTGATGATCAGAAGTTCATTGGAGCATGCCATTGTGAAGACGAGTATGAGACAGAGTATTCTGCGTCGATCGGCACCACCACTGTGCCATCGATCAACGGAGACGACAGCATACCATGCACATCGATCGACAGTGAACCTTCACAAGACAACCTACAATTGGCAGAACAATGCTATCCTAACTTCACCTTTCAACCCAACAGCAGTCCATAAGAATATTCAATTGGAAGTTGGGCAGACAGTGGTTTTCACGGGAGCTTCACAGTGGACACAGTCATTCCACCTATTGATGAGCAATATGATGAAGACTATGAGGAAGAAAGAGCAACAAAGATACATGCTATCCTAGAGGAAAATAGACCCTTGGAACATTCACGAGCGGTCGACAGAGCCTTCTCCGCACCGATCGATGAAGAGTCTCATCAGGCAGCATGCATAGTGGCGTCGATCGACACGCAATCTTAAACATCGATCGACGGAGGTCAAACCGACTTTGGAACAAAAAATGGGAATTTCCCATTCCAAAGTAGGGCAACCCACTACTATAAAAGTAGCCATCCACCAAGAAGGATTTCTCACCAGAAAGAAGCAGAGGAGATACACGCAGCCAAAGACATACAACCTATTCTTCAAGAAGCAAGAATGAGCAGCAATCACCTCAACAGCCCTAATGCTGCACACAAACGTCCAACATCGATCTACATGACAGCATCAATATTGATCGACATCAACCCTAAACTTCAATCTACTGCTTTCACTAACAAACTTAAGGATTATGGATATCTTACACCAGATGGATTTGGTATTTTCTGGGACCCAGAAGGCCAAGCACGACCTATGGATGGAAGAATCATCAACATATCCAAAGATGACATAGCCGACATTCTTCAGGTGGCCAGTGGACCAGAAAACCTATTCATGCAGCAGCGTCATTATCCTGAGCACCAGAATGCATCTAGAAACGAGCATGAAGCACCAGTCAACGTTTTCCGACCATCCTACTAACCAGCCAATCGACCATCGTTTGACGTCAGCATGTCGGCACCGATCGACAGAGTAACCCCTACATCGATCGACAGACAACGTGCTGCACCGACCGACAGACCAATCAGATGGTAACAAAGAGTTTATGGTCCGAATGGAACCTACACAGAAGAGTATGGGTATGGAGGAAAAACAGACAAACATGGAGACTCAACAGCAGAGGCCTACCTAGAACCAGAACTCTACATCAAAGATGAGATTAATGAGATGATGTATGGTTTCTCTGGAGCTCAAAAGAAGTCTGAGAAGGAAATCAGGACTGCGATTGCCAACAACTATGATTACTTTGATAGAAGTATCACCACGCTCTACAAGTGGATGGACGAGATGCAGTTACAGGTCAACATTCTGGAAGAACAAAAGGAGGAGGAAGCTAAATAACCAGCATCGATCGACGCACCAGAGGCGATACCGATTGACGCCGAACAACGAGAGACAAGGATACCTGCTTAGAACATGACTCTTCCAACTGAAGCGAACCAATGGGAGACAACATACATCAATGAGAAGATTTCAGAGACCTGTCATCCTATCAACAACACCGTCACTTGGTTGGTCAAGAGAATTGATTCGCTTACGACAGATTTGAATATGCTGCGCGAAAATTGCCAGCAACAGCCACAGCCATCAATCGACACGGACATGCCAGCATCGATCGACGGACGATTCGCTGCAGTAAAGGAAAGACTAGATACTTTTGAGGCTATGCACGATAAGTACAGTTCACCTATCATGAGGTTCTTGACTGACTTATTCAAGCAGATGCACGAGCTCAAGGGAGAGGTCAAGAAAATCCATAAATAAATCGGCTCTAAAGCAGAAGGATCAATATCGATCGAGACACAACAACCCATATCGATCAACGCCAAGGAGAAAGAAGAGCAGATCACTTATACAACAGCAGAAGTGGATCAGATCACTTCAAATATTTACTCAGCCTTGAGTACTGTGGAGGACAGACTAGATAGTAAGTGTGACGACATCTATTACCCTCTGGATTGCAAGCTTCAAGAATTGAAGAAAGAAATAGAGGATCTACAAAGGGAATTGAGAGCCCTCAGAAGGAAAGTCCGACATCAAGACAGAACAGCAGCGACGATCGACGCGGCGAACACCACAACGCTCGACGTTGCAACATCCAAAACGATCGGCACGCATAAAGCCGCATCGATCGACACAGAATCCGGACAAGACAAAGAAGTGAACGTGATGCAAATATCAACCAAACATGAAGACTTATCAGAATACACCTTCAACACGTTTGGATGGCACGCACGCAACGTGAATTCAATGCAGCAGAAGCTGTCAGATCTTAAAGATGTCACACTGAAGCTGAATCAGAGATGGACACGAAGTGATGAAGCCACAAGAAGTTTCATGGCAACTTGGTTCAACACCTACAAAGAAGATGTGGATGCTTGTTTTCCAGCAAGCAGCTGCCTCAACAACAACTAGCTCATACAACCTCCAAAGTCAAGCTAAATGACTATAACAAAGAAATGAGTGGGAGGCAACCCACTATTAGGTATTTGATTTTAATTTTTTTTGATTTTCTTATTAATTTTTGTATTTTTTTTTGCAAAATTCTTTAAAAATAAAACAGGTCCGAGTAGAAGGATGATATCCACATCGACCGACGAGGAGAAGTCGATATCAATCGACAGTCCAACACCAGAATCGATCGACATACACTTGATCGTATCAATCGATTATCACTCCGGTCAGGTTTATCGTTCTAACTCGTTAAATTATGTACTTTGGATTTATTTTCACCTTATCTCCGACTGTTTTACACTGGGGACAATGTAATTTAAGCGTGGGGGTATGTTTACTGATATTTATCAATTTATTTTCTTATTAAATTATTTTTCAAAAAAAATTTTACTGAGTCAAGAAGGGGACAATGAACTTAATTTGATTTTTACTTGATTATCTAACCACTCTTTAGCACCATTCTAGATTTCATTGATTGCAGATAGTACTAAGATGCTAAAGTGGATCAACATGTCAACTATTCACACTTGCTTAGATTGTTTGAAGTAACCAAAGCCGACCTCCAACACTAAACCTGACAAAATCGCTTGTCTTGGGGCTTGGTATACACCGGATTGGAATCCTCCTTCAAACCTGAGAGGTAAAAAGTCTTGGTGATTTTGGTTTCCTTCTCTCATTCCTTTGGCATCCCATATATACAGAAAAGATTTAGATGATTTCCTGAGAGGCAGAGGGGTAGGTACATTACCGAGGACACCACTATTCTAAATCAAAGGAATGATCACACATTGATGCAAGCGAGGGAAAAATTCCCAATAAATATCGCCCACTTTGTCAAAAAGGGAAATCAATAAGATGAACCTAAAAGTTCAATGGGATTAAAAAGAAGAGAAAAGAAAAAGAGATTCAGAGAAGGAAAATAGGGAGAAGAGAAACCAGAATGAGATTGCCTGTTTACTCAGACATCTATTGGAGTAAGAATCCAAATATCTTGTGATCGACACTCCCAAGATAAAGCCTACAGTTTTACTTTATGTCAAGAAATGAGGTAGGTAGAGGAGAATGTCAGATAGTATTTGCTAAGTTGCTGGATAGATGAATTTAGTTGCTAAACTAGGATATTGTATAATGTACTTCTGTGATTAAGATCTTTAGATGTGGATTGCAATACTGTAGAGGTGATGATTTCAATGTTTTAAATCTGTGAGCCCCTGGAAAAGGATAAGTCTGGGGGAGCTTGACATACCATGGATTTTACCCATTTTTAGCCATGGTATATATATGTTTTAAGCTTAATAACTATTATGTTTTAGAGTCTTTCAAGTTATTTATAGGTTCAGGAGTGTTTTGGAGTAAAGTGATGATTTTGGAGCATTTTGGAGATAATTGAAGAAGACACCCGAGATGGACATCGACCAAGCCTTGAGGTCGACACGGAGCACTCACCGTCGATCGACATGCACCTTGCCCCGTCGATCGATATGAAGCCACGCGAAGACCACATTTGGCCCAGTCGACTTGAAGCCCAAGACTTCACCAAATTATGGAATTACCCCTGACGAGTTTTAACCTAATACTAAATACTCTGCCAAAGTGTTTAGGCAAGAGGGAGAGCTTTATTGTATTCATACTTTTCACAGAAAAGAGGGAGAGATTGAGAGTTGGAGAGAAGATCCAAAGAGATTTGTGATTGGAACTCCATTGATTTTATTCTATCTATTTATGCTTTCTCTTTACCTTGCTTGTGCTATGCGTTACTTGGCTATGTCTGAGTAATCTACCTATTAGATTTAGGGTTCAAATAGGTTGAAGGGATTAGCCCCAACTATAAATTTCTAGTTGTGATATTCATCAACTAGGTTGTTCTTAAAGCTTTATTCTAGATTAGCTAACTAGAATATTGATCTTAGGAGTTTTGTAGATTTAAGCATCCTTAAAGTATTGTCCTGAGCTAACCTGTTGAGCTAAATTGCTAGAAGAAAACGAGAGTCGATCTAGGAAGATTAGTGGGCATTATCAACTCGTGCCAAGGCTTAGCTAGAAAGGTGTATTGATCGATATCTCTAAAGGATCATCGATCGACACTTTCTTGTGATCAACATACGAAGGTTGAGATCCAAGATCTAGTTAATTAACCAGTGAGACATCACTGTTGTTAAGCGATTGATCTCTATTTTATCATGCAAGCAACTGTCAAGCATCTATAGCATTATAATCTCTGATTCCTGAATAGAAACCCTAAGTCTAGCACTTGTTTAATTAAAGTCTCCACCGCTTCATTCGCTGATAGTAGAGCAACTGCCTTGCTCAATTAGGATTTTATTGCTATTTCACATTTAAAACTGCAACTACCTAGAATTAATAGTCTGATTATATTTAATTGGTTCCCAAGCTCCTTGTGGATTCGATCCCTACGTACTACATCTGAACCTCTTATTTGAGAGAGTAATTGGTCAGTCTTTAGGGTAATTTGACACCGTATCAAGAGGGAAAGGTAAGAGTAGTAACTTCGTATCTTAACTCTTGGTTTGTCGTCCTGTTCGCTTCCTCTTTTAAGAACGAGGGTATTCGAAAACGTTTAGGAGTTTTACTAAGTTTCGTGAGCATTTTTTAGATGTGGACGAGGAGGTATGTTTTAAGATCTCGTATCGGTTTTGATATCATGTCTTGCGATGTTAACGGGCCAGTAGGACTGGGCTTAGGGCAAGACCTAGGTTTGCTTCCGGCTCTGAGGCTGTGCGACGACTAATCGGCTTTCATTTTGCCTGTTGGAGATTTCTACCTGGTTCTTTCCGATTTAAAGTCTGCGGCTTGGTGCCGGCTTATACGACTTGGGTGGGAAGAACCGAGCACTCTCCAGAGAACGTCTTGTGTGCTGGCCAAAATTTTGGATTTTTTGTATAGCGCGCTATGGTATCCCTATCGGATGTAAGAGAACTTTTAGTTTTTGTGAAAGGTTTGACTACGAGTTCTTTTTTGGAGAACATTTTTGGGTTTGTCCATCGGGGTCAATCGACGGCCATATATATATATTTTTTTTAAGTCGCGGAAGGACTGTGTGTTCGGATAATACCTTTTGAGGAATTTTAGCGACGTCTCGCTTCACTGAAGATATGTCCTTCAGATGGTTACGATCTTCGTTTTTTAGTGAAGATGTATTTTTCTTGGGCTTGCTTGACCGCTAGATCGTATGAACTATCGTTTAGTTTTCACCCAAGGGCTGCTTGGATGGATATGCGTTTTTGTAAACCCTTGTTCCGGGCGATCTCAGATTGTTATGGCTTATTGCACGTGAATCGTGAGACAAGAAGAAAAATTTTATTTGAAAAAGTTTCGAGAATATCGAGTACATGCATGGATATTTCGGACTTGGCGGGAGTATAGGAGTATACTTACCTACTCCCCCCCTTTTTAATGAGGGAGATAGCTGAACTTGTCGATAAGACAAGCTGTCTATGTACCTCTTTCGAGGATAAAGCCATCTTGTAGTTCTGCTTGTTATTGCCGGCGTTCCTACTCGTTGGATGGGACCGTTCCGGTTACTTCGGCAATTGAGGCTTTAGTTAGGTCGGAGGTTGTTTCATGAGTCGGGTTTTCCGCTGGTAAGGCGATGGACTCCGGGACTGCGTCGCTGTCCGGAGTCGTTGCCTGGTCGGGTGATTCCGAATCACTTTTTACGGGGTTCTCGGGAATACTCTGAGTCTTCTTGACTCGCTTCGGGCTGACTATAGGGGTGTTCCGAGTTTGTCGTAGTTTGTGCTCGGCCAAGAAGCAGAGCCTAGACTGTTTCTGGTATCCCCTGATTACCGCAATTCCCTTTGGTGTTGGGAACTTGATGCCAAGGTGGTAAGTCGACTGTACCGCTTTCATGGCGTTGATCCAGGGAGTTCCCATGATGACATTATAGATGGCCGGGTTATCGACTACAGCGAAGTCAATGATTTTCGTGACTTCCTTAGCCATGACCGGAAGTTTGATCGATCTGAGAGTCATCGACGTTGTGCCCGAGAAACCAGTCAAAGGTTTTTGTTCCGGGACGACTTCCCTGAGTTCGATGTTCATTCTCCGGAGAGTGTCACGGAAGATGGCGTTGACTGTGCTGCCTGTGTCGATGAGGACCCTTCCTACTTCGAGGTCTCGGATCACTAAATCGATGACCAACGGGTCGCAGTGAAGTTTATCGATTCTGATGGTTTCCCGCTCTTCGAAAATGATCGTGTCATTAGGAGCGTCGTCGGTCGGGGACAGTGCCATCCAGTTAGAACTCGTTTCTAACTTTCTTCCGTAGGCCCTGATTGATGAGACCGAGTCGCGGTAGAATTGCGATTCTCCGATGATCATGCTTACCCTGCGGCGGTTGCTGTCGTTTCCACGGTCATCTTGCCTTCTTCCGCATTTCTCGCCGGACTGGTTTGCGTTGCTCTTGGGAGATTCTTTGTCAGGTTTGGGAGGGTGGTCGGACTCCAGAAGGAGGTCTTTTATTCCCGTGACCTTCGACAGTTCGCCAGCAAGGAGCTTCGCAGCGAGCCTTGCTCCGAGAACCTTGCAGTTCATGGTGGAATGCCCTCTGGTCTGGTGGAACTCGCAGTAGGAGTTATCCTTGACCTGGTTCCTTGTCCAGGTGTTTCCGGAGATTTTCCCTTGTTCGGAGTTGATGACGTAGTTGTGCTCGCCCTGGACGTCTTCCCCCTCGTGGTAGACATACTTGTCGTTACGAGAGCTTCTCCGTCAGGTGGACGCTTTTTGCGGGTTGTACTTCTAGGAGAGGACTTTCATCTCCTCTTCCATGTTCATGAAGTCCGTTGCCTTGTGAAGGGCGTCCTGGATTGTTCTCGGTTTTTTGAGAAATATCCATTGTCCGAGTTTCGACCTATACCAGAGAGTTTTTCGCAGAGCATCGATTGCCACTTTATCGCTGATCCCGGTGACTCTTGCCATTACTAGCTTGAACCTGTTCATGAACTCGCGGAGTGGTTCGTCTTCTCTTTGAGACAGACTCCATAGGTCGACGTCTGAGGTTTCTCTGTCCATGAACATGGAGTATTGCTTGAGAAACTCCGAGGCGAGCTGGTGGAAACTTTCGATAGAGTTTCGTTTCAGGTGAGAAAACCACTCGAGCGCGGTTCCTTTGAGGTTCTCGACGAAGAGGAGGCAGTAGCCAGCGTCTCATTCGCGTTCCATGAGTTTGCACCTTCCCATCGCAATCTGGAAAGATTGCAGATGCGCCTTCGGGTCGGTGGTGCCATCGTAGACGGGAACTTTGATCTTCCCTGGATCTGAGATGTTAGTTTCCGTAATCCAGGCAGTGAACGGAGTTTTGCGTGCTCCCTCGAGAAGTCTGTTGATCTCGGGCGCAGCGCTCGCCACGTGGTAGATTTGCGATTTTACCGCTTTGACCTCTGCCGTGGTTTTTCGATATACTTGCGGAGATCATGGATCTCGTCAGGGTTTCCGGCGGCCTTCCGAGCTTGCCGGCGCTGGTTGCGGTATATTCGAGCCTGATTCTCGGCCAGTTCTTCCTGCTCTACCCAATAGGGGTTTTCTTCTTCCTCGAACGACGCGTCCTGGCGAGCTGACTGGCTTCGCGTTCTTCGCGGGTGGACGTCAGCGCCTTCGTCCGAGCGGTCGGACTGGTCGCTTATGTCTAGATCGATCCGCTCGATTTCGTCCTCTTCGTTGCTACCAGCGGGAGGTGGAAGGTTCTCCGTAGTCGGCAGTGCACATGGCGGGAGCGTTTCGTTAGGGTTTTGGCCTGAAGAAGTTTTTTCCGCACGTGCAGCTCGATCGCCCGGAGTCTCGACATCGAGTCTTCTACCGCTGCGGACTCTTGTGGCGCCACGCGGGGCTTTTCTTTTGCCCTTCGCCGTTAAGGTTTCCACCTTTTTGCGAGAGAGGCCACGAGTTTTCCTTTTTCGTCCAATTTTTTTCTGAGCGGAGGCGAACAATTCCTTCATCTGGTCTAGTATCGCGGTGTCAGTGGTGACTGTCGATACATTTCCAGCTGGAGTTCTATCAGCGTTAGCATCGACGGGGAGCCCCGTCGTGCGCTTGCCGGTCTTTTTCCCGTCGTGCGTTTGTTGGTCTTTGTCAGTGTCGGTTGTCATACTTGACTGAGCGTGCGTGGTTACGAGAGAGATAGATCCCTACCCCCCCCTCCTTCTAGCGCCAAATTGTGGGAACCGTCGAGTTTCGTTAATCGGAGGAATGCCAAATTAACCTAGCCTTCCCTGAAGGTCCCAACTATCTGCTTGGCCACACACAACACAATCAATATGATAGAAAATACGAATTAGTTAATCGTAAGAACAAAAGAAGAGCGAAAAAATCTTATTTCCGAATTCGCGTTTGAGCGTGAACAACAAGTAGGATCCTAGGCCACGAGAGCTGTCGGTATGTTCGCTGGTCTAGCCACCTAAGTTCTAACCTAGTTGAGTCGCAGCTCGATAGTAAAAACGGAAAAATGCCTAATTTGCTCTAAGTGCTAAGTTTTTCCTACGATTTCTCGTAAGAGACCGCTTCGAGCCGTTTTCGGAATTTAGACATTTTTCCTACGATTTCTCGTTAGAGACCGCATTCGGCTTGACGCTGGTCTTTTCGGATGGATTCCAACTCTTCGTATAGTTAGGACGACCGGTGTTTAGGCTGCCCACATCCGTTTTATACGACAGGTGAGGATCCATCTCGATGACTGGATCTTTCATAACTTTTCCCGAAGTCCTTCTTTGATAATCCCGAGTGAGATGGTACATCAGTGTTGTGTTCGTAGACTTGATGGTCGAGCTATGGGAACTTGGACGAGGAGGCATGGTTTTGGGACGGGACGGTCCTTGCCCTAGGACGGGGGACCTCGGCACGGGTCGTCCTCGCCCGTGGGCGAGGCGGCCTCGGTGCAGGCCGTCCTCGCCCGTGGGCGAGGCGACCTCGTCATGGACCGTCTTCGCCCATGGGCGAGACGGCCTCGGTGCGGGTCATCGTCGCCCGTGGGCAAGGCGGCCTCGGCACGGGCCATCCTCGCCTGTGGGCGAGGTGGCCTCGGTGCGGGTCGTCCTGGCCCGTGGGCGAGGTGACTCGTGTCCGGTCAGTCCGATCCATACTTGCTTATGTTCGAGACCTAATCCGGACTGAAAAAATTCTCGATGCTCTCTAGTACGTGTCCGCGGAAAACCGTCTTTTATTCGACTAACCGTTTTCCGGGAACGTTGGTTTTCAAAGACTAAACAAGAATTGGTTTTCCGAAAACTTTCGGGCATTAATTCCGTCGTGACCGGTTTTGACCCCAACACGAATTTTGGCTCTCACGTCAAACATAAACTCTAAAAACTTCAAATCTACGGTTTCAACGAAATTTGCCACGCATCATCTACATATCATCCGAATAAGGATGAATCATTTTGATATCAGCAACATCAGAATTGTTTTCTCAGAACTAACAGATGAAAATTGTTCATTCGATTAGACATGTTTCTATGATTGATCTACAAGAAAAATGATAATGTCATACTGTTAAACGCATATTCTATATTATCTAGACACTTTATACAATCATCTAATATTTTAGTGTTTTTTAAACTCACTGATTTACATAATGAAAGCATAATAGGTGGTTCTTTAAAAAGAGCGTAAATCTCTATCGCATCCACTATGCTCTATTTCAACTTTGTGCCAGGTGTCTCAAGAATAGATCGAAATTTAGATGAAAGTCATTTTCGCATATATTTATACTTTTCTGTCGCTTCTATGCATATTGTCAATTTCGTTTTAATTATATAGTACTACTGACCCCAATCATAAAATTTAATTAAAGCACACAATTCAAATTTCATATTATCCTGCCATATGTACTCTAGGTTTGCAACAAATTTTGTTCTGTGCTTACTAGCCAGTTATATTTCGTAACGTCGCATCAATCTCCTCAATTATTTACAGCACTTTAAGAATTATTATTTTTTGAATAATAATGACCATGAACCTCATCAATCATTTTTGATATTTTCTCTAAAATTACTAGGTTTTACAGAAAAAATAATAATTCCTGTTCCATTAAAAAAATATATTTTTTTGAAAACAACCAATACTCAGATACAAAAACATAACATATTTTTTTAAGTTGTATTTTTTCATTCAGTCAAACAGACAAAAAAATCTATAAAATTACAAAATATCAAACATAAAATCATACCGGTAACTATGTCACAAGAAAAGATGAATAACAATACCAAAGAAGCTACTCGAATCAAAGAAAAACAAACCCAATAAACTCACAATGAAGATAATAGTCTCATGATGGTGTGCGTTCTAATAGAAAGCTGGAAAAAACAATGATTGAAATTATATATTGTCTCTGTAATGTAAACTCGTCAAAAGAACATTGGACAATTTCTGAAATTGATTTCTTCTCGCTTGTTGCTAAACCATGAACTCGAACCCTCTAACATGACCATGTCTTCGAAATAAAGCTAGACAAGCAAGTTGTAAGCAGTAAATGAAGTGAAGGTTTGGTGAACAAAATAGTGGTTCAGTTGATTGAGTTGAGGTTGTTAACAATTTGGAAAAATAGCTAGATTCAGGTATAATCTTAGGTATGACAAGTATGCAACCTACTTGAGTTATTAGGGATTCATAAATATTAATTGTTCTCGAACCCAAACTTAAATACAATCTATCAACTTCTATGGATTTAGATTATCTAATGTCTAGATCTTGGATCTCAACTTTCGTTTATTGACAATGAGAAAGTGTCGATCGACGATTCTATATGAATATCGATCGATACACCTTTGAAAATGCGGAACGATACAACTATCGCTGTGTCGACCGATGTTTCTTCTAGCAAGCTTTACGAATGGGTTTTATAAGTTCTCTAATAGCCTAGGCCAACGTTCGTGTGTATCTAGTCAATTAGATCATGCTAGTTTAATTTCAGGTAATTAACCAAGCTTTCGCTTGTGCCAATTAATCATAAGATCTAAGTTAAGGGTGATCAATCCAAGACTTAGCAGTAAGAAAAACTAAAAACCCTAACAACAGTTCATGTTAGCAATACATAGATCAACCTTTGAAGAACCCTAGATTTAGCAAAAAGACTACTCACACATATTCATAAGAGACATTGTTATGATGGCCTGAATAATACTTTGATATGAAAAGTAAACAGAATAAAATGAGAAAACAAGGGAGTTCAAGATCTTCTATGGTATGGAGTTCATATCTCTCTCTCCAATCTTAAGCTTTCTCTAAAGGGTATCAAGTCTGCCTCCTTCTCAAAGTGGATGTAACTAGGTCTTAGAACTAAAGGTCTGTAGAGGCTCTCTCTAAAATGATACAAAACCTTAATATTATAGCCTAACAGGCGGCCAGGGACTCGTGATGTAAATAATGGAACTTCTATGCAAAACTTGTAATTCTTTAAATCATCATTAAACTTCGCGGATAGTTCACCGTCAATCAATGCTGAGGGTCATTCGTCGATTGATATTTTCCTAATTGATCGACTTCGCCTTCATGTTTTTAGCAAAGCTCTCATAATAGCTCCAAAATAATCACTTTACTTTAATGAGTACCTGAACCTAAAAAAACTCTAAAAAAGACTCCAAATGCATAGGACTGTAAAAACATATATAAATAAGGGAAGTTTACTCAGCTATCATATATTTTAGGATAAATGACTAAAACCATACAATTTTTTTTTTTATTTCTGCCATTTTTTATACCAGGCATGCCCTTTTTCATGTTATGAGAAAAACGTATTTACGAGAATGCCATTACTTTTTCATGCCACGTAAGCAAAAACTCGGCGCCACGTAGGAATTCGGTTCCGTGTTTTCATTAACTCAGCCGTAAAGCGCTACATATTTAGTTACTGCTGAGTTAGTTCTACATAGCGGCTGAATTAAACAACGCGGCTGACTTAAGAGAAATCGGCTGACTTCATAAAATAACTCAGCCTGTTGTAGTGGCTGATTTACAGAAATCTGGCCGAGTTATGTTATTACTGCTGACTTACGGATAGTAGTTACGGCTGACTTGTACATCGGCTGTTTGATTTCTAGAAAATTCGGCTGAGTTGTAGTTAAGACACGGCTGAGTTATGTCTCTCCGGCTGAGTTATAAAATATCGACTGGCTGAGTTTCTAAATCTACGGCTGACTTATGTGAGATAGTTACGACTGAGTTATATTTAATCAGTCGTAACGAGCTGGATTAACAGTAAACTCAGCTTAATTACATCTGACTTATTAACGAAAGATTAATTACTAGAATAGCATTCCTTTGAAGGCTGATTTATTTGACGATACAGATAACTTATGGATTTTCGTCTTTTATACGGCTGATTTATTAGCAAAAGAATAATTACAGAAATAGTATACCCGTTTCAGCTGACTTACGTTATACTTGATGTCTGATTTATTTTGGCTGAGTTATATGTTCGTTTGGCGACTGACTAACAAATTTTCCATGTCATCCGCCATGTCATCACTAACTTACGAACTTTACAACTCGGTTTATCTGGCTGTTCATCTTCTTCTTCATTTTCTTTATAAACTGTTCATCTTATTCTTCATCTTTCTCGAAGTTCTTATGGATCCGATTATTACTGTTTTCGGAAACTGGATTAAGAAAAACAAATATGTTTTCAAAGCCGATAGTAGAGGGTGTAGATGATCTCACTCAAATTACCCTAAGAAGTGAATTACTCTCTCAAATAAGAGGTTTAGTTGTAATACTTAGGGATCAAACCCAAACAGCTAGGGAACCAATTAAATTTAATCAAAGAATCAATTCTAGGTGAATTGTGGTTTTTATGGTTTAAAGCAATGTAAACAATCCTAATTGAGCAAGGCAGTTGCTCGACTAACAAGATGATTGGTTTGAAACTTTATTTCGAAAACGCTAGACTTAGGGTTTTGTGGTTTTTATGGTTGAAAGCAAGAATCAATTCTACGTGAATTGTGGTTTTTATGGTTTAAAGCAATGTAAACAATCCTAATTGAGCAAGGCAGTTGCTCGACTAACAAGATGATTGGTTTGAAACTTTATTTCGAAAACGCTAGACTTAGGGTTTTTATTCAGGTATTCAGAGATTTTAATCCTATAGATGCCTAACAGTTGCATGCATGATATATTAGAGCTCAACTACTATATTTAACAACAAGCCAAGCAGCACTCGCAATTTCTTGGACGAGTCTATTAACTGGATCTAATGACCAGAAAAAGAATGTTCGATCACTAGCAGTATCGATCGATGATCTTATAGAGATATCGATCGATACACCTTTCACACTATCAATCGATTGTCCAGTAGGGATATCGATCGATGAGCTTCATTTAAGCTTTAAGAACGGGTTGAATATGCTCACTAAGCTTCCTAGATCCATGGATAACGCAATCTAGCAATCTTAGCTCAATATATAGATCATGACAGTATTATTCAAGGATGCTCAAACATACAAATTCCTAGGGTTCAATATTCTAGTTAGCAATTCCATAACAAGCATTAAAACAGCCTATTGATGAATATCACAACTTAGCAATATTTAGTTTGGGGCTAATCCCTTTAACCTATTTAAACCCTAAACCTAACAATGGAATTACTCAGACATGGTCAAGCAATTAATAACACAAGCAAGGTAAGAAAACTGCATAGTATAGATAATAAAAATCAATGGAGTTCCAATAACAAATCTCTCTGGATCTTCTCTCCAACTCTCAAAATATCTCTAAACTTTGCTGTGAAAAACAAGAATACAAAAAAGCTCCCTTGCCTCCTAACACCTAGGCAAGTATTTATCTATTAAATTAAAAACTCGTTAGGGGTAATCTTATAATTTGGTGAAGTCTTGGGCTGTAAGTCGGCTGGAACCAAATCAGACTTTTCGCGCTTCGATACAGATCGATGACACAGGATGTGCATCGGTCGATTATAATATTCATATGTCGGGTCTTTTCTTCCGTATCGATCGATAGCACAGGATGTGCATCGATCGATTATTGTCCCTGAATGTCGACCTTTGTATGGTTTGATGGTCAGCTCGGATGAATTCTCTTTTGTACTCCAAAATGCTCCAAAATCATCACTTTACTCCAAAACACTCCTGAACCTAAAACATAATAATTATATAGTAAAATACCATTATACCATGGATGAAAATGGGTCAAATCCTTGGTATATCAACTCCCCAGACTTACCCTTTGCTTGTCCTCAAGCAAAACAAACAGGCAGTCTCTCTGAAAGAGGTTTGAAAACAGCAGGGACTCACATATTTAAAACATTGAAATCATCACCTCTACAATATTGCAATCCACATATAAAAACTCTTAATCACAAAAGCACATTATTGATTATCCTAGCTTTGCAACCAAATTCATTCATCCAGCAACTTAGTGTAATTTAAGTCTGTAGGGAGGTTTACTGATATTTATCTATTTTGACTCTTATTAAAATTGTTTTTCAAAAGTTTTTATTGAGATCTAAGAAGGGGACAATGAACTTTTGATTTATACTTGATGATCTAACCACTTTTTAGCACCATTCTAGACTTACTGATTGCAGATAGTACTAAGATGCTAAAGTGGATCAACCTGTCAACTATTCACACTTGCTTAGACTGTTTGAAGGAACCACAGCTGACCTCCATCACTAAACCTGACACAACTGCTTGTCTTGGGGCTTGGTATACATGGGATCGGATTCTTCAGACAAGTCTGGAAGGTAAAGCCTTATGTAGATTTATTTCTCACCTTTTCTCTCTCACTATCTGACATTCTTCTCTACTAACCTCATTTCTTAGCATAAAAATAAATTTGAAGGCTTTACCTTGGGAGTATCGATCACAAGATGCTAGTATTTTCAGACAAGTATCTGGAGTTGCAGGTAAAAGTTAGTTCCTATCTTTTCTCTCTTCTAATTTATCTCTTTAGTTAAAGTCTGCTTCCATTGCAGGATCATTGACCAAGATTGGACAGGCTTCCATGAATCAAGACTTAATGGTGGTTGCCACCAAGCCATGTTCACTTCTTTTTGACCTATATCCAAGAATTCTTTATGAAGCGAGCCTTGAAGATTGCCGCCTCCAAGTCCCGTTCGAATTCTTTTTGTTGGAATCTTTATGAAGCAAGCCTTGAAGATTGCCGCCTCCAAGTCCTGTTCAGATTCCACCTAACTAAAACCTAAAATCCTATTTTTCTTATCTTTTTCGGATTTTTTTTACTTCAATCTAAACTATCTAGGGTCGAAAATAGAGAGAGAAAATGTGATAAATAAATCTACATAAAGCTTTACCTTCCGGACTTGTCTGAAGAATCCGATCCCATGTATACCAAGCCCCAAGACAAGCTGTTGTGTCAGGTTTAGTGTCGGAGGTCAGTTTTGGTTCCTTCAAACAGTCTAAGCAAGCGTGAATAGTTGACATGTTGATCCACTTTAGCATCTTAGTACTATATGCAATCAGTAAGTCTAGAATGGTGCTAAAAAGTGGTTAGATCATCAAGTATAAATCAAAAAGTTCACTGTCCCCTTCTTAGATCTCAATTAAAACTTTTGAAAAACAATTTTAATAAGAGTCAAAATAGATAAATATCAGTAAACCACCCCCCAGACTTAAATTACACTGTCCCAGTGTAACACAACCGGAGTTATGGTGAAAAATAAATCATTGTGGGAACCGAAATTCACACCGTCAATTTTCGATGAACGATTATGGAGGAAAACCGAGTTAACTCGATCTTTCTTGAAGGTCCGAATTCTCAGCGTAATCACTTTTTGAATCGATAAAAAAAAAGGTAGCAAGATAAAAGATGAATGGTCACTCAGAGGCATTTTATTAAAAGTAAGAGTACAAGATTTCTCCGAGAAGAGTAGAAATATGCTAACTTATCGAAACAACAAAACAAGAGGCGGTCAAGACGTCTAAGCTTTGCCGTACTAGTCTAACCACCTAAGTCCTAAGTCCTAAGTTCTCTAAGCTAGCAGGAGTTCTCTAAGTCTAAAATCTCGGATCCTCCTCTTCTCTTCAGCTACAGCCCTCCTTATATAGTCACTTTAGGTCGGTGGCCCGTTTAACCTTTCGCCTTTGGGCCTAAGTTTATATCTTCCGGAAATATTCCATTTTCCGTCAACCTTCATAGTTATCCTCGAGCATTGACATTTATCTGCGGAAACTTAACATTTATCCCACTTTTATAAGTTAAGATAAACCGTCATAGCTCTTACTGGGCTTGGGTCTCCAAAATCGTAAGTGAGCCCGTGGAAAAGTTTCAATCCCTCGAACGTTCGTACGATTTCTCGGAAAGATTATCTTTTCCGCAAAATAAATAGTATAGTCTAAAGAATCGATGTTCGAGTTGATCGTCCTTGTTTTTACACGATACATTTTGCGGAAGAATCAACCTTCCTAGCTCTAGTTGTAACACTTCGAGGATAACTCCAATCGAGTTGAACCGAGGAAGGTTAGGTCCGTAACTAAGGTGCTATGACTTCACGGAAGCCACAAGGTGCGATCTAGATCGAACGGGCTGGGAACAGACTGGATGTACTGGCGCCCGGGTCCAGCACGGGTGATGTCTTGCATTCTTTGAGTTGCAGACTAAAGTTTAGGCATGTCTAGGATCATTTTGCATTCATTTGTCCTTATCAGGTGTTGGAGTATGCTTTGGTGAGATTTAAGGTGTTTGGGAACCTTATGACCCAAAAAGAAGTGAAGAATCAAGATTGGCCATAAGAAGAGAAGTGAAATCAAGAGAAGAGAGTTGGACCGGGTAGCCTAGACCGGCTATACATACCCGGACGGATCAGGTGGGATCAGCACGTCCGGATGACCGGGTTGATTCGTCCGGACTCGAGTAACCGGACGGGAGAAGAGACATACAGCCGGGTGTACACGTCCGGATAGGGACATCCGGTCAGGAGGAACCCGGAGCAGACCATGTCTGGGGTGGCCAGTCCGGGTAGGAGCACCAAGACGATGAGAAACTGCGGACTGCCGGGGAGACCCGTCCGGGTAGGAGCACCCGGACGGGAGATCAAGACGCGTCCAGACCGAGGGACGACCGGGGTGGCCTGTCCGGCTAGGAGTACCCGGTCGTGAAGAAGATGCTGAGGACCGGGGTGAGACGACCGGGGTGAGACGGACGGCCTGGCGAACCCTGACGGAGCAAGGAACGCGGCCAGCTGGACGGCCAGGTAACCTGGACCGGGTTGGATGGTTGTGATTCACCCCTGACCGAATTTTATGCTTCATTCCCATTGGTTTAGACCCATTTAGCTTAGGGACTTTTTAGTAATCTTGTTTCATGCTTCTAGGGCTTTTAAGCCTAACTATAAGTACCCTTGTTATCCCTAATTTGAGACTTATGTTAATTTCTATCTAAGAACACAAACCCTTTGAGTAAAGTTTCATCTTTGATTCATAATCTCATCTCATCTTTGTGTTCTTGATTGCTTGATTTCATCTCCTTTCTTTCTCTATATATTTAAGCTTGAATCTCTCATGGGTTTAAGAGTAAGCATGTGGATTAGTGAGTAGATCCATTTAAGATCCATGGGTTAGGGTGATTGAGAGTGATTAAGTGTAGATCCAAGGTGCTTAGTGTTAGATCTATCCTTTCCTTGCAATTATTTGGTGTTCTTAAAGCTATATTTAAGTTGGCCTCTCAAACATAGAGCTATAGGCATTTCATGCCCGGAAGGTGTTCTATGAAATGCCTGAACCAACTCATCTATGCTTTTAACTTGCTTTGCCTAAGGGATTAGTTGTCAAAGAAGCTAGGATTGCTATTAGAGTCATTCTCCATGTTTGCTTTGATCATTACAGCCAAAAGGATTTGGTGTACTTGGGTGATCATTGCAAAAGAGCATCCATCTAGGGATAGAGCTTGCTTAGTTTTGTTGTCTAGGCATAAGGAATTAGATTGATTGAAAAGTTAGCATTTTGGATTGAATCTTAATCATTTGATATCAAGTCCCTATACCCATGGGTCTCACTCTCCTCATAAGAAAGAAAGTTTTACTTTTGTTGCATTTTACTTTTTGTTGCATTTTACTTATTGTCTTAGTTTAATAATCATCCTCTTTAATGATTGCATTTAGATTAAGCATAGACTTGCATTCCCTTTGCTTTATGGTCACTTAGAACTGGTTCGACAATCTTATATACTACATCATTTGATTAGGACCTTAGAAAAGTCCTTTCATCAAATTGGCGCCGTTGCCAAATTCTAAGTTGATTGTGACATTGGGATTTAGTCACTTGCTTGAGACTAAATCATTTTTCTTTTCTTGTGATATTGATTCTCCTTTTGCATCTTCCTTTGATTTTCAGGTGTATGAACACAAGAAGCAGGGGTGTAACTAACCTAGTTCCCACTGTTGAAGAGATAGCTACATTTGAGAGGGAAATAGCAAGAAGGAGAAGAGAAGAAGAGCAACAAGCTCACATTCAGAGGTTGGGGTTTGAGATGGATAATCACCAGCATCAATCTCAAGATGGAAATGTTCAAGGAGCTGACAACCTTGGACCACAGCGCCAGCACCAACAACACCCACAGCGGCCAGCTAGAGCCATTGGCACCTATGACCGTCCTCACATTCATGGTAATAGGACGGGCATCTGATGTCTTGCATATTTTCATTGTTTTAGCTTTCCATTTTGTGCATTTTATCCCTTCTAGATTAGACATTAGGCATATTTAGGTTCATTTTGCATTCATAAGTCTTTATCAGGTCTTGGAGTGTACTTTGGAGAATTTGAAGGTGTTTGGGGGTACTTTATTACAAAAAGGAATGGTGAAAGAAAGACATGGACGATGGCCATAAAGAAGTCTTTCTGTGCTAAGATTTGGTGGAAACATGGCATTTTGAGTTAGCTTTCCATTGGGAGTGGTTTCAAGCCATTTGAAGCAATATCGAAGGAGTTATGATTATTTGAGTGAAGGCATGTCAGTACACCCGGGTCAGCACACTTGGCCTGACCAGGCCGCACGGGACGAAGGGATGATGCTGGACGATGCAGCACCCAGACGGACATGCTCGGCCAAGATCACCCGCGCATGAGATCCCAACGAACATACGGATGAGCGGCCTGATCTGCACGGGCCACCTTACCCGCGCGGGTCAGGACATACCATACGGGTGGACTAAAGCCTCCGGATGCGCGGCCTGAGTTGTGCAGTGCGTAGTACCAGCGGGACAAGGCGAACAAGACCAGCCGGATGCGCGGCCTAAGCTGTGCGGTACGTAGTACCCGTGCGGGACGAGGCGAACAAGACCAGCCGGATGCGCCGCCTAAGCTGTGCGGTAGTACTTCGCGGGACGAGGCGAACAAGACCAGCCGGATCGCCGCTAAGCTGTGCGGTGCGTAGTACCCGCGCGGGACGAGACCAGACGGAGTTGTACATACGCGCGGGACGGGATGACCATGTCAGCACACCCGCGGACGAGCAACGGCCAGACAGAACTGCTGCAAGCATGGCGACTGTCCAGCCACGACCGGCGTTTTTATGCTGTCTTCCCATTGGTGAAACCTATTGTTTCTAAGGGCTTTTTAATAATTTTATTCTATGTTTCTAGGGCTTTTAATCCTAACTATAAGTACCCTTGTTATCCCTAATGAGGGACTTATGTTATTTATGATCTAAGAACAAAACCCTTTGAGTAAAGCTTCATCTTTGATTGATTATCTCATCTCATCTTGTGTTCTTGATTGTTTATTTCATCTCCTTTCTTTCTCTATGTTTAAGCTTGAATCTCTTATGGGTTTAAGAGTAAGCATGTGGATTAGTGAGTAGATCCATCTTAGATCCATGGGTTAGGGTGATGGAGAATGATTAAGTGTAGATCCAAGGTGTTTAGTGTTAGATCTATCATTTCCTTGCATTGATTTGGTGTTCTTAAAGCTATATTGAGTTGGCCTCTCAAAGATAGAGTCATAGGCATTTCATGCCCGAAGGTGTTCTATGAAATGCCTGAACCAACTCATCTATGCTTTTAGCTTGCTTTGCCTAAGAGATTAGTTTTCAAAGAAGCTAGGATTGCTATTAGACTCGTTCTCCATGTTTGCTTTGATCATTGCAGCCAAAGAGATTTGGTGTACTTGGGTGTTCATTGCAAAGAGCATCCATCTAGAGATAGAGCTTGCTTAGTTTTGTTGTCTAGGCATAAGGAATTAGATTGATTGAAAAGTTAGCATCTTGGATTGAATCTTAATCATTTGATATCAAGTCCCTACACCCATGGGTCTCATTCTCCTCATAATAAAGAAAGTTTTACTTTTTGTTGCACTTTACTTATTGTCTTAGTTTAATCATCTTCCTCTCTAATGATTGCATTTAGATTAAGCATAGACTTGCATTCCCTCTGTTTCATTGTCACTTAGGACTGGTTCGACAATCTTATATACTACATCATTTGATTAGAACCTAGAAAAGTTCTTTCCTCAAATTGGCGCCGTTGCCAAATTCTAAGTTGATTGTGACATTGGGATTTAGTCTCTTGCTTGAGACTAAATCATTTTTTCTTTTCTTGTGTTATTGATTCTCCTTTTGCATCTTCCTTTGATTTTCAGGTGTATGAACACAAGAAGCAGGGGTGCAACTAACCTGGTTCCCACTGTTGAAGAGATAGCTACACTTGAGAGGGAAATAGCAAGAAGGAGAAGAGAAGAAGAGCAACAGGCTCACATTCAAAGGTTGGGGTTTGAGATGGATGATCACCAGCATCAACCCCAAGATGGCAATGGTCAAGGAGCTGACAACCTTAGACCACAGCGCCAGCAACAACAACACCCACAGCGGCCAGCTAGAGCCATTAGCACATATGACCGTCCTCACATTCATGGCAACAGGACGGGCATCCGCGCCCCAGCTGTGAAAGCTAACAACTTTGAGATCAAGTCAGGCTTGTTGAGTGTGATTGAGAACAACAAGTACCATGGCTTGGCTGTAGAAGACCCATTTGATCACTTGGACAACTTTGATAGCTATTGTGGCTTGTCCAAGACCAATGGTGTGTCAGAAGATGCCTTCAAGCTCAAGTTGTTTCCATTCTCTCTAGGAGACAAGGCACGCCAATGGGAGAAATCTCTACCTAGTGACTCCATCACTCCATCACTACTTGGTATGATTGTAAGAAGGCCTTCTTGGAGAAATTCTTCTCCACATCAAGGACAGCCAAGCTGAGGAATGAGATCTCTAGTTTCCAGAAGAAGAACTTGGAAAGCTTTAGTGAAGCATGGGAAAGGTTCAAGTGGTATCAAGCTAAGTGCCCACACCATGGCTTTTCAAAGGAGAGTTTGCTGAGCACATTCTATAGAGGTGCCCTTCCTGAGTTTAGAGCAAGATTGGATACAGCAAGCAATGGTTTCTTCCTGGGCAGGTCTGAAGAAGATGCTGAGGAGCTGGTGGACAACATGGTGAAGAGTGATTCAGTTTACAGTGGAGAACATGACAGAGCTGATAGAACAACCAGAGTTGATGATAACCAGACCAAGAAGGAAATCAAATCCTTGCAAGAGAAGATAGACTTGCTTATTGCTAACCAAGCCAAACAAGAGCAGATCAACTTTGTGGGTGGTCCAAGTCAGGAAAATCCTCCTAAGGTTAATGAAGTTGAAGGGTTAGAAGGGCAAGAAGATCTTTGCTTCATCAACAACAATGGTTCTTGGTACAGGAAGGAGCCTAACTTTCAGTACAACAACTACCAGCAAAGGTCTTATCCCAACAACCAGCAAGGGGCTATCAACCAAAGCAAAACACTCAGCAAGGAAACTACCAGCCTAGGCAGAATCCTACTCCTGGCTTTACAAACCATGGAAATCAATCTACTCAAGCGCAAGGTAGCTCCTCCCAAGCTAAACCTCCAGATTCATCTATGGAAGCTATGTTCAAACAACTATTGGAAGGTCAAGCTAGGGCAGCCAAAGACATTGGCCATGAGTTCAAGACTGTCCACTCCAAGATTGACAGCAGCTACACTGAGCTAAACAACAAGATTAGAGCTTTGGAGAATCAGTTTGCTTCTATGAACTCTCAGCCAAGTCGCCAACAAGGAACATTACCAGGAAAGGCTGAGCAAAACCCCAAGGAACCAATGAAGGCAATCACTTTGAGAAGTGGTAGAGAGCTCCCTCCAAGAACTCTCCCCAAGGATGGTGAGACAGTAAGTGGGGGGGTGGCTATCAACATTGATGATGATGTTGTGATTGTGGATGAGAAAGTTGATTAGTAGATTCTAGAAAATATTGTTGAAGCTAAGGGTAAAGGAAAGGTTGGAGAAGAGAAGAAACCACCAAAGCATGGTGAAGTAGCCACTCCAACAAAAGAGTCTTCTTTTGTTCCTCCTCCCTACGAACCTAAGCTGCCATTTCCTGGAAGATTCAAGAAGCAACTTTTTGAGAAGTACAAAGCACTCTTTGAGAAGCAAATGAGTGAAGTTCAAGTCACAATGCCAATCATTGATGCCTTCATGCTTGTCCCCCAATACAGCAAGTTCTTGAAGGATGCTGTGGCTGCCAAGAAGAAGGAAATGGAAGGCATGATGGTTCTTACTCATGAGTGCAGTGCCATCATCCAGAGATTGACAATCCCTTAGAAGCTAGAGGATCCAGGCTGTTTTACCCTACCTTGTGCCATTGGCCCTTTGATGTTTGAGAGATGTCTATGTGATTTGGGAGCTAGTGTCAGTCTCATGCCTCTATCTGTTGCCAAGAAGCTTGGGTTCAGCCAATACAAGAAGTGCAAACTCTCTTTGGTGCTTGCTGACCGCTCAGTCAAATTCCCCATTGGTATCCTTGAAGACCTCCTGTAATGGTGGGAAATTGTGAAATTCCCACTGATTTTGTTGTTCTTGAGATGGATGAAGAAGCTAGAGACCCCTTGATCCTTGGAAGACCATTCTTAGCCACAGCAGGAGCCCTTATCAATGTGAAGGAAGGCAAGATTGATCTTCATTTGGGAAAGAGCACACTCTCCATTTTGATGTCAATGAGGTAATGAAGAGGTCAACTGTGCAAGGCCAAGTGTTCTACATAGAGGAGATGGAGGCTCTTGCTGATTAGCTCCTTGAGGAATTGGCACTAGGAGAGTTGACAATAGAGGACCCTTTGCAGCATGCTTTGACAGTGGATAAAGAGGTCCAAGTGGTTGAGAACAAAGAGAGTGAGGCTATTGCAGCCATGCTGGATTCTCGCAAGAAGATTGTTGATAAAGGCCAGTATGAGGAGCTCAAACAAGAGGTCCACCAAGCTGTTTCAGCCACTCAACAAGAGAACACCAAACAAGATGATTGGAGTGAGCTCAAGGCACCAAAAGGGGAGCTAAAACCTCTTCCCCATGGTGTAAGGTACGCATTTCTATGCCCTAATGAGTCATATCCTGTCATTGTGAGCAGTGAACTTACTGAACTTGAGCTTTCTCAACTTTTAAATGCACTTAAAAGGTTTAGAAAAGCAATTGGATACTCACTAGATGATATTAAGGGGATATCACCTTCTTTGTGCATGCATAGGATACATCTAGAGGATGAATCAATGACTTCTATAGAGCATCAAAGAAGGTGTAATCCTAACCTAAAGGATGTTGTAAAGAAGGAGATTCTTAAGCTCTTCGATGCTGGTGTTTTCTACCCTATTTCAGATTCTAAATGGGTATCTCCTGTGCATGTAGTTCCAAAGAAAGGTGGTATCACTGTGGTTAAAAATGACAAGGATGAATTGATACCAACTAGAACCATAACTGGCCATAGGATGTGTATTGATTATAGAAAGCTCAACTCAGCATCTAGAAAGGATCATTTTCCATTGCCATTCATTGATCAAATGCTTGAGAGACTTGCAAACCACCCTTTCTATTGTTTTCTTGATGGGTATTCAGGGTTCTTCCAAATCCCCATACATCCCAATGATCAAGAGAAGACAACATTCACATGCCCCTATGGCACCTTTGCTTATCGAAGGATGCCATTTGGGTTATGTAATGATCCAGAAACCTTTCAAAGGTGCATGATGTCTATCTTCTCGATCTCATTGAGGATATAGTGGAGGTATTCATGGATGATTTCTCTGTCTACGGATCTTCGTTTTCTGCTTGTTTGTCCAACTTGTGCAGGGTCCTACAGAGATGTGAAGACACCAACCTAGTGCTGAATTGGGAGAAGTGTCATTTCATGGTCAAAGAGGGGATTGTGCTTGGACACAAGATTTCAGAAAAGGGCATTGAAGTGGACAAGGCTAAGATTGAGGTGATGGTCAGCTTGCCACCACCAAAGACAGTGAAAGACATCAGGAGCTTCCTTGGCCATGCTGGGTTCTATAGAAGATTCATAAAGGACTTCTCAAAGATTTCTAGACCAATGACCAAGTTGCTGTGCAAGGAGGCTGCTTTCAGCTTTGATGAAGATTGTCTTGAGGCTTTCAAGAAGATAAAGGGTGACCTTGTTAGTGCTCCCATTGTTCAGCCACCTGATTGGGATCTCCCTTTGAGATAATGTGTGATGCTAGTGATTTTTCTGTTGGGGCCGTCCTGGGGCAGAAGAAGGATGGCAAAACTCATGTGATTTATTATGCTAGCCAAACCTTGAATGATGCACAGATGAGGTATGCCACAACAGAGAAAGAGATGCTGGCCATTGTCTTTGCTTTTGAAAATTCAGAAGCTACCTGGTGGGTTCCAAGGTCATTGTGTATACTGATCATGCAGCTTTGAGACACCTCCTAGCAAAGAAGGATGCCAAGCCAAGACTACTAAGGTGGATCCTTTTGCTTCAAGAGTTTGACTTGGAGATTAGAGACAAGTCAGGGATTGAGAATGGAGTTGCTGATCACTTGTCCAGGTTGAGAATTGAAGGTGGAATCCCTATTGATGAGGGCCTCAGAGAAGAGCATGTCATGGCCATCATGTCAGTGGTAGCAGTCATTGAGACTGGAAAAAAGATTGAAGAGGTTAAGGCAGCTGAAGAGAAGGGACCTTGGTATGCTGATTTGGTTAACTACTTAGCCACTGGAAAGGAACCATTGGGGCTTGCAGGGTATGAGAAGAAGAAGTTCTACAAAGATTTGAAGAGATACTATTGGGATGAACCATACCTCTACACCCTATGCAAGGATCAGATTTATAGAAGAGTGGTGGCTGAAGAAGAAGTTGAAGGAATCCTCTCACATTGCCATGGATCTTCCTATGGAGGCCATTTTGCTCCATTCAAGACTGTCTCAAAGGTGCTACAAGCTGGATTTTGGTGGCCACACATGTTCAGGGACTCAGAAAACTTCATTTCAAGATGTGACTCTTGCCAAAGGAGGGGAACATTACTAAAAGGAATGAGATGCCTCAAAACCCAATCCTTGAAGTGGAAGTGTTTGATGTTTGGGGGATTGATTTCATGGGACCCTTCCCTTCTTATGGCAACAAATACATCTTGGTGGCTGTGGACTATGTATCAAAGTGGGTGGAAGCAATAGCAAGTCCTACAAATGATTCAAGAGTAGTGGTCAAAATGTTCAAGAGCACTATTTTCCCAAGGTTTGGAGTTCCAAGAGTGGTCATAAGTGATGGAGGTTCACACTTCATCAACAAGGTATTTGAGAGTCTTCTCAAGAGGAATGAAGTGAAGCACAAGGTTGCAACACCCTATCACCCTCAAACAAGTGGCCAAGTGGAGGTCTCCAACAAGCAAATCAAGGGGATCTTGGAGAAGGTTGTAGGAACCAAGAGGAAGGATTGGTCAGCCAAGCTTGATGATGCTCTTTGGACATATAGAACAGCATTCAAGACTCCTCTAGGCACCACTCCCTTCAACCTTGTCTATGGAAAGTCTTGCCACCTGCCAGTTGAGCTTGAATACAAGGCATTGTGGGCTGTGAAGCTTTTAAACTTGACATCAAGGATGCAAAGGAGAAGAGACTTCTTCAACTCAATGAACTGGATGAGATAAGGATGGATGCCTTTGAGAACTCAAGGATATACAAGGAAAAGACTAAGGCTTTCCATGACAGGCACATCCTCAAGAGAGAGTTCAAGGCAGGAGATCAAGTGCTTCTTTACAATTCTAGACTGAAGTTGTTTCCAGGAAAGTTAAAGTCAAGGTGGTCCGTCCATTTGTGATCAAAAAGTGAGACCTTATGGAGCCATTGTGCTTTGGGATAAGCAGGGTAATGACTTCACAGTGAATGGCCAGAGACTCAAAGAATACATGGCCACAATACTAAAGGAGGATGGGACATCAACCCCACTCATGATGCTCCCCTTGCCTAACCTCAAAGGAGGCAAAGTCAAGCTAGTGACTTTAAACAAGCTCACTTGGGAGGAAGTCCCATGGTTATCCTTGTAAATATTGCATTAGGATTTATTTTTCAAGCTTTTGGATGATGGGAGATCAGTGGGATGCAGATGGTGTGCATGAGTGGGAAGAATAAAAAAATAATAATAAAGGGTCGGTTTGAGAGGCCGGACTGCCTTAGATCCAAACGCTGGTCTGAGATGCGCGAGCCGTGTTACCCGCCGGACGGCCGACCAATCAGGGCGTGAGATGTGCGGTCAGATTCGCGCAAGTCGGAGGTACCGTGCGGGTAGGTGCGGACGGACGGACGGACATAGCAGTCGGATGATCCGAACGCTGGGGACCGAAGCTGGATGGATGTGCCGCTGGTAGACGGGGGGACGGACGACGGCATGCGCGGATGTATACGCGGACACTTTCACCGCGGGACGCCATGCGTCGGATACGAAACAGACGCGCGGGCAAGACCACGCGGGTCACTCTCTCCACTCACTCGACCCGCGCACGACCCGCGTCCCAACCCGCGGTATGACCCAGCCGACCCAAGGTATGTTTTTTTTGTTTATTTCTCGACCCAGACCCATCCGCCCATGACCCGACCCGACCAAACCCCCTAAAACCTAATGAATCGTGCCACTCTCCCTCACTCCCATCACTTTTCAAAATCAAAATCCTCTCTAGCCTCCAAGAACAAAAAGCACCACAACTTCTTCAATTCCAAACCAAATCACCCCATTTCTTTTCCCACATCCAAGCCTCCCTCCTCTTAGTATAAATCCTTGAATCTTCTCACTTTTATCCTTCATCCAAAGCAATGTCTGGCTTCATTAAGTTCAAATTCGTAATGCTCATGAACCCTAAATTTTTGAACTTGAATTTTGGCCATTTTCTTGCTTGATTCTTGTGAGATAGACTAGGGAAGGCTCATATATCATGCTGGGTAGTTGATTTTATGGTGGATTTGAGTTTAATTTGAACTTTGAGAAATTAGGGTTCATGAGATTTGGGGTTTTTTCAATTTTAGCCTAATTAGGGTTGATTATGGGCTAGATGGGTGAGATAAGTGGTGTTGAAGGTTGATTTGGTCCCAATTTCAAGCTGAGCTCTGGTTAATTTTGATTTTGGCTAGTTTGAAGTTCTTGTGCACAAAAAAAAAAAAAAATATTTAGAGCATGAGAGCTTCCTTCTTAGCTATTACTTGTCTTGCTTGCCTTCGTGATTGCATTATTCTAGTTCCTATTGAGATTGATGATCTTGCTAGAGCTAGATTGTGTTTGTTCATGTTTGTCTCTTTCTTATGTTCACTCTATTTCCAAGGATTGAATTTTCAGGAACAATGGGGAGAAAGAACGAAGCTCAAATAGTGGAAGAGAAAGAGCAGGCTGCAAGGAGGGTGACTGCTCAGATTGGGAAAGAACTTGGCTCCATGCCTGAATCAGAAGAGGAGCGTAGGCAGCAAACTTTGGCCATGCTAAGAAAGAAAGCACAGGCCAAGAGAGATGGCAAAAGAGTTATGGTTGATGAGAGTGTGGCTGACATTGCTCACAAGCAATCCCCTTCAAAGAGAGCAAGAGCGCCTAGGAGCACCAAGTTGAGAGCTTTGGTTTTGGAGAAAGGCACCAAGGAAGGTGCAAATGAACCAGCTCCCACCATAAGAGCCAAGGCCAAGAAAGACTATAGAACCTCCTCCCATGGAGCAAGAAGGTGCAAATGAACCAGCTCCCACCATAAGAAACAAGGCCAAGAAAGACTATAGAACCTCCTCCCATGGAGCAAGAGGGTGCAAATGCTGAAGAGGAACATTCTGAAGACGACAGTGAGGCTGAGTATGACCCTAACTCAACAGAGCCCTTCAATGATAAAGGGACAGGCAGAAGACACCCACTGAAGAGGAGCTGTTAGAGCAATGAGAAAAGGTGTCTCTTGGCCACCAACCAGATTTGCTGATAAAAGGACCCTCAAGGAGTTGTCAATTGAAGATGATATCCAGGAGATGCTAGGCTACATGAGTATGAGCAGTTTTACACTATGGCCTATCTAACTTATAAAGAAGTCTCTTGCCAATTCCTGTCATCTCTTGAAGCCACCTTTCACACCTCCAAGAATGTGGAGCAAGGATGGGGTATGATACACTTCAAGATTGATGGGAGAACCTACTCAATGTCATTCAAGGAAATTGAGGAAGTGCTTGGGTTTCAAGACCAGAAAAATCCTTCTTTTCCCAAGCTTGCCAGGGTCAAAAGAGAGATGAACATCACACACCTTACTTGGAGGTTGTTAACAGGCAAGACAAGGAGTTCCAACCGACAAGAATGCCTCCATCCGACACCCTTCAGTGCGATATCTCCACAGATTGCTTGTGCATACATTGTTCCCCAGGAAGGAAGTAGGAACAGTCTTTGGAGATGAACGAAATTCCTGCACCAAGCTGTCCAGCACTATGCATTACAGCCTCATCTCCCTTTGGTTCCTAGTGACTTCTACAAGGATTTTGGTATCGTGGGATTCTTTGTGAAGCCTCATGTATTACAAGAGTTGGAGCTGGACAAACAGAGACCCTGGAGCTCAGATTGGGATTGGTGGCTTGATAACACCATTGCTTGCTTACCAAGGGATTAGCTTGGGAAATGATGCAGCTGGCCCCACTTTCTTGGATCTTCAATACCTGAAGTCAGCTCACTTTCTCTCTGGAAGGTTTAATGGGCGGTGTGTTTATTCATATTTGAGAGGTACCACAAAGGTTGAGCTGCTCCTTCCCGACTATCCCTCACTACCTTGACCACCCAGGAGCCATAAGATTTGACATTAGTGAGAGGCACTTGCTTGGACCTCATGGCTTTAGGCCCTATGGCTCTTCCAAGAGGTGAAAAGGCAGCACGCAAGGTGGAAAAATATGATCAGGGCACTCTAGAGCCACTGCACATCTTTGGTCCTCCTCGTTACAAGTTTGACCAATGCACCGGTGCTTTACCTCTTGGTCCTATTCGGCAGGCTCATGAACAGATCAGTACCCTTCAGAGGTGGAACAGAGCTCAAGATAGGACTATCTTCAAGCTCACCAACAAGTGCAAAGAGCTGAGAAGAACTATCAAGCGGCAAGCCGAAGCTTCGGCTCACTTCATGAAGCAGGTGGCTGATGTTCTAGCCAGGGGAGCTGTAGCTGGTTGTAGAGCTGAGGATTTTGATCTTGATGCTTTCACTGCCCCGCCTCCTCAGCCACTTCATGACCCTTCTGAGCCACGGACAAAGAAACAAGCTCTCCGCCATTTGAGGAACCCCTACATCGCCCCATCCGCGTCCGAAAAAGTCACCAAGCCTAAGCACCACTGCTGATGAAGATGATTCTGAGGGTGAGGCATCAGCCTCATCCCACGCTCCATGAGGTACTCTACTTCCTGATCATTGTATATACCATTCATCTTTGCATTTTCATTTCTTTTATTTTCTTTTCGGCCCTTCTCTACATTTAACAAACACAGACACTGTGTGAATTAAGTGTGGGGAGGTGTCAAGTTGCTAATAGTCTTGTGTTTTATGACATTTGCATGCACTTGTAGATAGTTATTGCATAGAAAACCAAAAATTTTGAAAAATTCGAAAAGCACAAAAAGAATCATGTAGTTGCATTAGGATTGAGTCTAGATCATTCACTTGCATAAAAAAAAAGAGAAAAAATCATCATATAGGTTGCATCATGCATAAGGGGACAAGGATGATAGCTGCCTTGTAAGGATGCTCATGCTAAGTTCTTAATGTGATAACCTTCATAACCATAGTAACTAGCTTGAGCAATCTTAGGATAACTTGTAAACTTTGTGCCTTGAAATCTCTTCCTAAAGCTTATTTGATTGATTGATGCTCTCTCTCTGAAGTTTGCTCCTGTCATATTTAGACTCTAAGTCTCTTGCTCATGGTCCCTTGTGTACTAAGTCATGGATAGAACACTTAAGTTGTCCCTCCCATTGTTTGCCTATCTTTTTGGACATACTCAAGTGGCATTCCACACCCTTAAACCCTTTCCTCCTTTCAAGCCTTCATTGTTTGTTGAGTGAGGCCTTCTTTGGAAAGCTTTACATGTGCATAATGTTGAGAGTATTGGGAACGACAATGCTTGATCTCCATTTTAGCTAGATTAGACACTCATATTGTCTAGCTTCTAGGATGGGGGTGAGTGTTGTATGGTGTGATCTTGGGAAGTGAGAAAGGTTTATGAAAGAAAAAGTTGACTCATGGAGCTCTAAAAGTTATAAGTGATTATGTCTAGAAGGGATAAGAGAAATTAAAATTGTAAGCTCTAAGTTAATATAAAGAAAAAAAAAAAAGAATAATGAAAAGGGGCTAGCAATGTTTAGAAAGAGCTGATAAAAATTTAAAATGTGAAAAATCCCTTGTAAACTTCAATAAGAAAGAGTTCCTAGTGAGAAAGTGTCTTTGAGTATTTTGGGGGGAACCTTTGGGTGAGAGATGTGAGTGGTATTTTGACATTGGGTAGTAGAGTAAAATTTGCTTTCATGTTTAGGAAAAGGGTAGGATAATGGAGATTGAGCATTGTATGCATGAATTGATCCCTTTCTTAGATATATTATGTGCAATGTCAAAGCTACTTTATTTTGAGAGGAAACCACCTTGAAAGATGATTTTGAACCTCTTGATTCACTTTGCACTAAAGCCTCCGTCTAACCAAACCAAATGATTTGGACCATTGGACCATTTGCAAGAGATCTTTTGAGTTTGTTTAATGATTGTTAGAGAGCAAGTAAATTTGAGGGTTGTGGATTCATGATGAGTAAGTGTAGGGATCAAAAGAGTTGAAATAGGCCTTGAGAAGTTAGAGTTGGATTGAGTGCTTGCTCTAGCTAGTTGGTATGATTTTGCAAGGTTATCAAGTTGAGAACTAAGAAGACCATTCTTTTGGCTATGAGTCCCCTCCTTCAAACCTCTCCTCCTTAGTCCTTGCTAGTTTACTTGTGGACAACTAAAGGACTAGTGTGGGGGAGTTGATGTCTTGCATATTTTCATTGTTTTAGCTTTCCATTTTGTGCATTTATCCCTTCTAGATTAGACATTAGGCATATTTAGGTTCATTTTGCATTCATAAGTCTTTATCAGGTCTTGGAGTGTACTTTGGAGAATTTGAAGGTGTTTGGGGGTACTTTATTACAAAAAGGAAGGGTGAAAGATAGACATGGACGATGGCCATAAAGAAGTCTTTCTGTGCTAAGATTTGGTGGAAACATGGCATTTTGAGTTAGCTTTCCATTGGGAGTGGTTTCAAGCCATTTGAAGCAATATGGAAGGAGTGAGGGCATGTCAGTACACCCGGGTCAGCACACTTGGCCTGACCTGGCCGCACGGGACAAAGGGATGATGCTGGACGATGCAGCACCCGGACGGACATGCTCGGCCAAGATCACCCGCGCATGAGAACCCAACGAACATACGGATGAGCGGCCTGATCTGCTCGGGCCACCTTACCCGCGCGGGTCAGGACATACCATACGGGTGGACTAAAGCATCTGGATGCGCGGCCTGAGTTGTGCGGTGCGTAGTACCCGCGCGGGACAAGGCGAACAAGACCAGCCGGATGCGCGGCCTAAGCTGTGCGGTACGTAGTACCCGCGCGGGACGAGGCGAACAAGACCAGCCGGATGCGCGACCTAAGCTGTGCGGTACGTAGTACCCGCGCAGGACGAGGCGAACAAGACCAGCCGGATGCGCGGCCTAAGCTGTGCGGTGCGTAGTACCCGCGCGGGACGAGACCAGACGGAGTTGTACATACGCGCGGGACGGGACGACCATGCCAGCACACCCGCGCGGGACGAGTAACGGCCAGACAGAACTGCGCGGCCAAGCATGCGCGGCCCAGACCGTCCAGCCACGACCCTGAGCGTTTTTTATGCTGTCTTACCATTGGTCGAGACCTATTGTTTCTAAGGGCTTTTAGTAATTTTGTTCTATGTTTCTAGGGATTTTAAGCCTAACTATAAGTACCCTTGTTATCCCTAATGAGGGACTTATGTTATTTATGATCTAAGAACAAAACCCTTTGAGTAAAGCTTCATCTTTGATTGATTATCTCATCTCATCTTGTGTTCTTGATTGTTTATTTCATCTCCTTTCTTTCTCTATATGTTTAAGCTTGAATCTCTTATGGGTTTAAGAGTAAGCATGTGGATTAGTGAGTAGATACATCTTAGATCCATGGGTTAGGGTGATGGAGAATGATTAAGTGTAGATCCAAGGTGTTTAGTGTTAGATCTATCATTTCCTTGCATTGATTTGGTGTTCTTAAAGCTATATTCGAGTTGGCCTCTCAAAGATAGAGTCATAGGCATTTCATGCCCGAAAGGTGTTCTATGAAATGCCTGAACCAACTCATCTGTGCTTTTAGCTTGCTTTGCCTAAGAGATTAGTTGTCAAAGAAGCTAGGATTGCTATTAGACTCGTTCTCCATGTTTGCTTTAATCATTGCAGCCAAAGAGATTCGGTGTACTTGGGTGTTCATTGCAAAAGAGCATCCATCTAGAGATAGAGCTTGCTTAGTTTTGTTTTCTAGGCATAAGGAATTAGATTGATTGAAAAGTTAGCATCTTGGATTGAATCTTAATCATTTGATATCATGTCCCTACACCCATGGGTCTCATTCTCCTCATAAGAAAGAAAGTTTTACTTTTTGTTGCACTTTACTTATTGTCTTAGTTTAATCATCTTCCTCTCTAATGATTGCATTTAGATTAAGCATAGACTTGCATTCCCTCTGTTTCATTGTCACTTAGGACTGGTTCGACAATCTTATATACTACATCATTTGATTAGAACCCTAGAAAAGTTCTTTCATCAGCATCCGCGCACCAGCTGTGGAAGCTAACAACTTTGAGATCAAATCAGGGTTGTTGAGTGTGATTGAGAACAACAAGTACCATGGCTTGGCTGTAGAGACCCATTTGATCACTTGGACAAGTTTGATAGCTATTGTGGATTGTCCAAGACCAATGGTGTGTCCGAAGATGCCTTCAAGCTCAAGTTGTTTCCATTCTCTCTAGGAGACAAGGCACGCCAATGGTAGAAATCTTTACCTAGTGACTCCATCACTACTTGGGATGATTGCAATAAAGCCTTCTTGGAGAAGTTCTTCTCCACATCAAGGACAGCCAAGCTGAGGAATGAGATCTCTAGTTTCCAGCAAAAGAACTTGGAAAGCTTTAGTGAAGCATGGGAAATGTTCAAGGGGTATCAAGCTAAGTGCCCACACCATGGCTTCTCAAAGGAGAGTTTTCTGAGCACATTCTATAGAGGTGCCCTTCCTGAGTTCAGAGCAAGATTGGATACAGCAAGCAATAGTTTCTTCCTGGGTAGGTCTGAAGAAGATGCTGAGGAGCTGGTTGACAACATGGTGAAAAGTGATTCAGTTTACAGTGGAGAACATGACAGAGCTGATAGAACAACCAGAGCTGATGACAACCAGACCAAGAAGGAAATCAAATCCTTGCAAGAGAAGATAGACTTGCTGATTGGTAACCAAGCCAAAAAGGAGCAGATCAACTTTGTGGGTGGTCCAAGTCAGGAAACTCCTCCCAAGGTTAATAAAGTTGAAGGGTTAGAACGGCAAGAAGAGCTTTGCTTCATCAACAACAATGGTACTTGGTACAGGAAGGAGCCTAACTTTCAGTACAGCAACTACCAGCAAAGGTCTTATCCCAACAACCAGCAAGGAGGCTATCAACCCAAGCAAAACACTCAGCAAGGGAACTACAAGCCTAGGCAGAATCCTCCTCCTGGTTTTACAAATCATGGCAATCAGTCTACTCAAGCTCAAGGTAGCTCCTCCCAAGCTAAAGCTCCAGATTCATCTATGGAAGCTATGTTCAAACAAATATTGGAAGGTCAAGCTAGAACAGCCAAGGACATTGGCCATGAGTTCAAGACTGTTAACTCCAAGATTGATAGCAGCTATACTGAGCTAAACAACAAGATTAGAGCTTTGGAGAATCAGTTTGCTTCTATGAACTCTCAGCCAAGTCGCCAACAAGGAACACTACCAGGAAAGGCTGAGCAAAACCCCAAGGAGCCAATGAAGGCAATCACTTTGAGAAGTGGTAGAGAGCTACCTCCAAGAACTCTCCCAAGGATGGTGAGACACTAAGTGGGGTGGCTATCAACATTGATGATGATGTTGTGATTGTAGATGAGAAGGTTGATGAGGAGATTCTAGAAAAGATTGTTGAAGCTAAGGGTAAAGGAAAGGTTGGAGAAGAGAAGAAAGCACTAAAGCATGGTGAAGTTGCCACTCCAACAATAGACTCTTCTTTGTTCCTCCTCCCTATGAACCTAAGCTGCCATTTCCTGGAAGATTCAAGAAGCAACTTTTGGAGAAGTACAAAGCACTCTTTGAGAAGCAAATGAGTGAAGTTCAAGTCACAATGCCCATCATTGATGCCTTCATGCTTGTCCCTCAATACAGCAAGTTCTTGAAGGATGATGTGGCTGCCAAGAAGAAGGAAATGGAAGGCATGATGGTTCTTACTCATGAGTGCAGTGCCATTATCCAGAGATTGACAATCCCTAAGAAGCTAGAGGATCCAGGCTGCTTTACCCTACCTTGTGCCATTGGTCCTTTGATGTTTGAGAGATGTTTATGTGATTTGGGATCTAGTGTCAGTCTCATGCCTCTATCTGTTGCAAAGAAGCTTGGATTCATCCAATACAAGAAGTGCAAACTCTCTTTGGTGCTTGCTGATCGCTCAGTCAAATTCCCCATTGGTATCCTTGAAGACCTCCTGTGATGGTGGAAAATTGTGAAATCCCTACTGATTTTGTTGTGCTTGAGATGGATGAAGAAGCTAGAGACCCCTTGATCCTTGGAAAACCATTCTTAGCCACAGCAGGAGCCCTTATCAATGTGAAGGAAGGCAAGATTGATCTTCATTTAAGGAAAGAGCACACTCTCCATTTTGATATCAATGAGGTAATGAAGAGGTCAACTGTGCAAGGCCAAGTGTTTTACATAGAGGAGATGGAAGCTCTTGCTGATGAGCTCCTTGAGGAATTGGCACTTGGAGAGTTGGCAATAGGAGACCCTTTGCAGCATGCTTTTACAGTGGATAAAGAGGTCCAAGTGGTTGAGAACCAAGAGGGTGGATCTATTGCGGCCATGCTGGATTCTCGCAAGAAGATTGATGATAAAGGCCAGTATGAGGAGCTCAAACAAGAGGTGCACCAAGCTGTTTCAGCCACTCAACAAGGGGACACCCAACAAGATGATTGGAGTGAGCTCAAGGCACCAAAATTGGAGCTAAAACCTCTTCCCCATGGTGTAAGGTACGCATTTCTAGGCCCTAATGAGTCATATCCTGTCATTGTGAGTAGTGAACTTACTGAACTTGAGCTTTCTCAACTTTTAAATGCACTTAAAAGGTTTAGAAAGGCAATTGGGTACTCACTAGATGATATTAAGGGGATATCACCTTCTTTGTGCATGCATAGGATACATCTAGAGGATGAGTCAATGACTTCTATAGAGCATCAAAGAAGGTTGAATCCTAACCTGAAGGATGTTGTAAAGAAGGAGATTCTTAAGCTCTTAGATGCTGGTGTTATCTACCCTATTTTCGATTCTAAATGGGTATCTCCTGTGCATGTAGTTCCAAAGAAAGGTGGTATCACTGTGGTTAAAAATGAAAAGGATGAATTGATACCAACTAGAACCATAACTGGCCATAGGATGTGTATTGATTATAGAAAGCTCAACTCTGCATCTAGAAAGGATCATTTTCCATTTCCATTCATTGATCAAATGCTTGAGAGACTTGCAAACCATCCTTTCTATTGTTTTCTTGATGGGTATTCAGGATTCTTCCAAATCCCCATACATCCCAATGATCAAGAGAAGACAAGATTCACATGCCCCTATGGCACCTTTTCTTATCGAAGGATGCCATTTGGGTTATGTAATGCTCCAGCAACCTTTCAAAGGTGCATGATGTCTATCTTCTCGGATCTCACTGAGGATATAGTGGAGGTATTCATGGATGATTTCTCTGTCTACTGATCTTTGTTTTCTGCTTGTTTGTCCAACTTGTACAGGTCCTATAGTGATGTGAAGACACCAACCTAGTGCTGAATTGGGAGAAGTGTCACTTCATGGTCAAAGAGGGGATTGTGCTTGGGCATAAGAATTCAGAAAAGGGCATTGAAGTGGACAAGGCTAAGATTGAGGTGATGGTCAGCTTGCCACCACCAAAGACAGTGAAAGACATCAGGAGCTTCCTTGGCCATGCTGGGTTCTATAGAAGATTCAGCAAGGACTTCTCAAAGGTTGCTAGACCCATGACCAAGTTGCTGTGCAAGGAGGCCGCTTTCATCTTTGATGAAGATTGTCTTGAAGCCTTCAAGAAGATAAAGGGTGAACTGGTTAGTGCTCCCATTGGCCAGCCACCTGATTAGGACCTCCCTTTTGAGATAATGTGTGATGCTAGTGACTTTGCTGTTGGGGCTGTCCTGGGGCAGAAGAAGGATGGCAAGACTCGTGTGATTTATTATGCTAGCCAAACCATGAATGATGCACAAATGAAGTATGCCACAACAGAGAAAGAGATGCTGGCCATTGTCTTCGCCTTTGAAAAATTCAGAAGCTACCTGGTGGGTTCCAAGGTCATTGTGTATACTGACCATGCAGCGTTGAGACACCTCCTAGCAAAGAAGGATGCCAAGCCAAGACTACTAAGGTGGATCTTTTTTCTTCGAGAGTTTGACTTGGAGATTAGAGACAAGTCAGGGATTGAGAATGGAGTTGCTGATCACTTGTCCAGGTTGAAGATTGAAGGTGGAATCCCTATTGATGAGTGACTTAGACAAAAGCATGTCATGTCCATCATGTTAGTGGTGGCAGTCTTTGAGACTGGAAAAAAAGATTGAAGAGGTTAAGGTAGCTGAAGAGAAGGAACCTGGTATGCTGATTTGGTTAACTACTTAGCCACTGGGAAGGAACCATTGGGGCTTGCGGGGTATGAGAAGAAGAAGCTCTACAAAGACTTGAAGAGAAACTATTGGGATGAACCATACCTCTACACCCTATGCAAAGATCAGATTTATAGACGAGTGGTGGCTGAAGAAGAAGTTGAAGGAATCCTCTCACATTGCCATGGATCTTCCTATGGAGGCCATTTTGCTACATTCAAGACTGTCTCAAAGGTGCTACAAGCTGGATTCTGGTGGCCACACATGTTCAGGGACTCACAAGACTTCATTTCAAGATGTGACTCTTGCCAAAGGAGGGGGAACATTACTAAGAGGAATGAGATGCCTCAAAACCCAATCCTTGAAGTAGAAGTGTTTGAGGTTTGGTGGATTGACTTCATGGGACCCTTCCCTTCTTCTTATGGAAACAAATACATCTTGGTGGCTGTAGACTATGTATCAAAGTGGGTGGAAGCAATAGCAAGTCCCACAATGATTCAAGAGTGGTGGTCAAAATGTTCAAGAGCAATATCTTCCCAAGGTTTGGAGTACCAAGAGTGGTCATAAGTGATGGAGGTTCACATTTCATCAACAAGGTATTTGAGGGTCTTCTCAAGAAGAATGGAGTGAAACACAAGGTTGCAACACCCTATGACCCTCAAACAAGTGGCCAAGTGGAGGTCTCCAACAAGCAAATCAACGGAATCTTGGAGAAGATTGTGGGAACCAAGAGGAAGGATTGGTCAGCCAAGCTTGATGATGCTCTTTGGGCATATAGAACAGCCTTCAAGACTCCTCTAGGCACTACTCCTTTCAACCTTGTCTATGGGAAGTCTTGCCATCTGCTAGTTGAGCTTGAATACAAGGCATTGTGGGCTGTGAAGCTTCAAAACTTTGACATCAAGGGTGCAAAGGAGAAGAGACTTCTTCAACTCAATGAACTGGATGAGATAAGGATGGATGCCTTTGAGAATTCAAGGATTTACAAGGAAAAGACTAAGGCCTTCCATGACAGGCACATCCTCAAGAGAGAATTCAAGGCAGGAGATCAAGTTCTTCTTTACAACTCTAGACTGAAGTTGTTTCCAGGAAAGCTAAAGTCAAGGTGGTCTGGTCCATTTGTGATCAAAGAAGTGAGACCTTTTGGAGCCATTGTGCTTTGGAACAAGGATGGTGGAGACTTCACAGTGAATGGCCAGAGACTCAAAGAATACATGACTACAATACCAAAGGAGGATGGGACATCAACCCCACTCTCTGATGCTCCCCTTGCCTAACCTGAAAAGAGAGGCAAAGTCAAGCTAGTGACTTTAAACAAGCTCACTTGGGAGAAAGTCCCATGGTTATCCTTTTAAATATGCATTAGGATTTGTTCTTTTTCAAATGAATCACTTGGAGAATGGTGAGAGCTTGGGAATGAGCTGAATAAAGTTTTGAGATGGAGGAAGTGTATAAAAAAAATGATTTGGAGGTTTGGACCGGGTAGGGTGGACCGGGGTCGCCTACCCGGTCGTGAAGCGTACTGGAACAGACCAGGGACGGGACGTCCGGGTGGAGGAACCCGGTCGTGAAACATGATGGATGGACCAGGGACGGGACGTCCGGGTGGAGGAACCCGGTCGTGATTTGGACGGACGGACGGACCGGGGTGCATTGTCCGGGTAAGAGCACCCGGTCGTGGAGCATACGGATGGATGGACCGGGATGACCGTCCGGGTAACGGAACCCGGACGTGAAGAAAGCAAGACGGACTGAGGACGACCGTTCGGGGTGACCTACCCGGTCGTTCTCCGCACGCCTGGATCCGCGAACTGACCCGATGGAGCCCCACGACCCGCGCATGACCCGGCCGCGACCAAGGTAAGTTTTTCTATCCCTAAACCGACCCAAACCCACCTAAAACCGACCCAGAACTCATCCACCCAGCCCAGAACCCCCCTTAAAACCCTAAGCCACCCTCTCTCTCCTCATTTCATCTTCTTCCTCACATCATAATCCTCTCTAGCCTCCAAGAACATAAATCCCCATAACTTTGTCAAATCTCAACCAAATCACAAATTTCTTTTTCCCACATCCAAGCCTTCTTTCCCTAGATCTAATTCCTTGAATCTTTTCATCTTTATCCTTCATCCAAAGCAAGGTATGGTATCTTTAAGTACAAATTCGTAACCCTCATGAACCCTAAAAATTTGAACTTGAAATTTGAGCCTTTTCTTGCTAGATTCTTGTAAATTAGACTAGGGAAAGCTTATATATCATGCTGGGTAGTTGATTTCATGGTGTAATTGAGATTAATTTGAACTTTGAAAAATTAGGGTTCATGAGATTTGAGGATTTTTCATAAAGTGCTTGTTTTAGGTTGTTCTTGGGTTAGATTGGATGCTAGGTTGATGGAGAACTTCAATCTAGGCCATTTTAAGCTTGATTGTGCTTAATTTAGTGGTTTTGATTCTTAGAGATTCTTGTTGCTCATAAAAAAAAAAAAAAAAAAAAATGATGAACTCTCTAGGATGTTCTAAAGCCCTTTTGCTTAAAGCTTGTTTCTTGTGAGTAATTGATCATTGGAATTATAATTCTTATGCTTTTGATCATATTCCTCATCTTGAGAGGTTTTTCCTTCTTAAGCTTACTCTTTTCCAAGGTCTAAAGTTTCAGGTACCAATGGGGCGAAAGAGTGAAGCTGATGTAGAAGTTGAGAAGCAAGAGCGTGCAGCAAGACACACTGCTCAGTTTGGGAAATCTTTGGGTTCACAGCCTGGTACAGAAGAGGAGCGCCGCCAGCAAGCCTTGGCAATGCTAAGGAAGAAAGCACAAGCCAAGAAAGATGGGAAGAGGGTTGTTGCTGATAAGAGTGTGGCTGATGGTGCTTACAAGCAAGCCAATAGGGATGGAAAGAGATTAGCTGTTGGGGACAGTGTGGCTGATGGTGCTCACTTGCAGGCTCCTCCAAAGAGAGCTAAGGCACCAAGAACTCTAGTGTGGGAGCTCTTGTGATAGAGAAGACCAGCAACAAAGGTGATCATACCCTTGCTCACACTATAAGGGCTATAACTCCACCTAGGAGAGCACCAGACCCTGTGCAATAGGTTGTAGAAAACCTTAACCAGCACAACAAGGAGGAGAAGTTGGCAAGGGCTAAAGCAAAGAAGCAAGGCAAGAAGCCAATGGTTGCAGAAAGTGAAGGTGAAGAGGAAGAGATATCTTCTAATGATGAGCATGCTGATCCTAAATCAAAGTATGACAAGAGGGATAGGTCCAAGACACCTACTGAGGATGAGCTGGTAGACCTTTTGAGAAATGGCATTGCTTGGGTCCTGTTGAGGATGTATTGTACCCATCCACAAAGCCCATCAGACAACAGGCCCAACTAAGCAGTTAAGCGGTTCACAGCCGAGGAGCCGGAGCTCGGCTCCTTCGGCTCGGCTGCAGACTGCTTTTGGCCGAGCAACAGACAGACGAGAAGTAACCGGCTAAACAGCTCAGGACGAGATCTAGTCGAGTCCGACAGGCCGACAAAGGCCCAATCAATTGGAGGGGAGACTAGGTTAAGTCCCATCCGAACGGAGGCTATAAAAGGAGAAGAAAACAAAGGAGAAAGGCATCTGGACTAGGCGGCACAAGCAGAACGGCGAGATTAGGGTTTAGTATCCGTACAATCATCTCTCCGTCACTTGTACTTTTCCGGCTTAAAGCTCTCCGAGCTCCGGCCTTTTATTTACTTTCTCCACCTTTGTAACCTCATCTCGAAATCTAATAAACGCCTCTGTTCGACCCACACTAAGTATTGTTTACTTCATCTGAGACCAAACTCACCCTAAACAATTGGCGCCCACCGTGGGGCAGAACAGATCTAGTGTTTCTAGACCGATATGACGACCGAAGGTACGAACCCTGGTACCTCGAGAGGAGCCGAACTCACTCCTCCACCGCCTCCTCCCCGCCCCGCTGGCCGGAGTTCATGAGTTCGGTCATGGCCCGACTCGCTTATCAAGAAGAAGTCCAGAAGACGACGAATGATCAGCTCGCTGCCAGCTAGCAGCTCCCAGCCACTTCGCCGTTACCTCTTCAATACAAACCCTCCAACTCCGGCAGACGGCGTAGTGACGAACGAATTCGAGCAAATCAGAACCCTAGCAGCCGGCGCCCCCGATAGCGTCCGATCCGCGACTATCCGAGAGCTCGCCGAGCTCAAACTGAACTTCCAGCAGATGAGCTCAAGGATCCACATGGCAACCAGCGCAGCTCCTGAGATCGATAGTGTCATCGCCGCCACGACGCGCCTTTACTAAGGAGCTAACCAAAGTTAAACTCCGAAGATGGACAAGCTGCGCTTTCGACTACAAGCCGGGAGGAGACCCGTCGAGCATTTGACAGCCTTCAACATTGCTATGGCGAGAGCTCGCCTTTCCCCGGAAGAAAAGGATGCCGGCTACTGTCAGCTATTCGTCGAGACGTTGAACGAACAAGCTCTAACTTGGTTCTCCGGGCTCGACGAAGACTCGATCAGCAGCTTTAAAGGGCTTTCCTCGGCTTTTCTCAAAACCTAAATTATGTTCACCAAGCGTGAAGCGACAGCCTCCAGCCTATGGAACATCAAGCAGACAAAGGATCAAAGTCTCCGCGACTACATGGAGCGTTTCAAGTCAGTTGTGTCGAGAATCAACATCCCCGACAACATTGCCACCGACGCCTTGATGAACACTCTATTGGTAGATTGCAAGTTCCGAGAAGATCTCTACCGAAGTCCCACCTTGTCCCTGCAAGACGCCATTGCTCGGTCTCACAACTTCATCCGCATGGAAGAAGATACAAAGGCCATCCTCAGTAAGCACAACCAGGCAAAGCAGTCGGCACGTAAAAATGCCGCCAATGCTCACGTCGAGCCTCGTCAGCATGCTGCCATAGACAAAACCAACCGAAAGAATGGCCTCCTCTATGTTGTCGATGAGAATGGGAAAAAGTGGAACACCTTTCACCGAGAAACAGATTCCCCGAGTGAGTCACCCCAAGCAACGTCAGCCACCGCAACCGCCCAAGTCGATTCCGTAGCAGGATCATCTAGGACCCCCCCCCCGGGTCTCACCAAGTCATGCAAGCTCCACGGCGTCAAGGGTCACGACATTTCGGAGTGCAAAACGCTTTTCGCACAGTTCCTCTCCTCGATCTAAAGTGGCGAGCTCAAGATCCCTGCCCCAAAACCGAAAAACGAAGCGAGTTGGAGCAGGAACAAAGACAGGAAAAATCAAAGGAAGAACCAAGGGAAACCCCGGCAGGATAATCCAAAGCCGGTTGACGAACAAGCCTCAACAGCAAGACGATGAAGACGCTTCAGCGGACGAAGACCAGCCTGCAGTCAGGCAAAGAATTGAGGTTGTCCGTGCCCAACCCGAGTCTTCGTCTGATGAGGAAAGTGAACTTGAGGAAGCTCCCGAATCATTGGCTTTGTGTACGCTCATCAAGAGAAAGACCACGCCAAGTATCGACGAATCTCCCGGGCCCTCCGACCTCCCAAGACGGCACCTCAGTCACCGACTTGCGAGAACAACTCAACACCCGCGTAGGCGACTTGGGCGAGAAGCTCGACCGTAAGAAGTCCGACCAACCGACGGAGAGCAATGATCTCCGAGCTCTTCTCCTCAAGAAATAAGCTAGCATCAGACCACGAATCAACGTGATCATGGGATGATAGCCACCTTGCGGGGATTCAGTACGATTCGTCAAGGATCATCGCCGCCAAGAAGGCACATCACAGCGTTGGCCGCATAAACCTCCTAGCGATCCCCCGATCTCCTTCTCATCCGATGATTTACTCGGTGTCAACCTCCCCCATAACGATCCGCTCCTAGTTGTCGTGGCTATTGACAAGTACGACGTTACCAAAGTACTAATCGATACCGGCAGCTCGGTTGATATCATTTTTCTGCGAGACCATTGTGAAAATGGGTATCGATCTCAAGGACGTGAAACCATCCTCCAGAACACTCACAGGCTTTAACGGCTCTTCCGAGGTGACTCTCGGAACGATCCGTCTCTCAGGGCAAGCAGGAGGAGTAACTCGATGGTCAAATTCGGTAGTCAGCACCAAAGCCCTTACCACGTGACATTTGGCACCCCGGTTGTATTCCATGCAGCAATTCTACTTACTACCAGTGAAATTTCGGGATCGACGGCACCGCCAAAACAATAAGAGGAGACCAACAAGCAGCCCGAGATCTCCGATCGCCACAATCGTTGCAAAGGTCACACGCCAACTTGGTGTCACCTCCAATAAGCAAAGTTTGCCCTAAAAGGAAGAAGTACTGGCGCTTGACGAGGCTGACCCGAGCAAAGTGTTAAGGGTAGCGCTTATCCGTCGACGAGATGCAACACAAGATCATAGATTTCCTGAGGCAGAATCTTTCCATGTTCGCATGGTCAATGTCCGACATGCTGGGAATTGACATTTCCATAACGACCCACGAGCTAAATGTAGACCCGAACATTAAGCCTATTCGACAAAAAAGGCGAAAGCTGGGTCCAGAGAGATCCAAGGCAGTCGCCGAGGAAGTCGAAGGCTACTCAGCGCAGGATCGATCGCGAAGTCCGATACCCGGAGTGGCTCGCCAACCCTGTAGTCGTCAAGAAGAAGAACGGCAAATGGCGCATGTGCGTCAACTTCACCGATCTCAATAAAGCCTGTCCGAAAGACAGCTACCCGCTGCCGAATATCGACCGACCCGTCGAATCAACCGCTGGCAACGAGATGCTCTCCTTTATGGACGCCTTCTCGGGATACAACCAGATCATGATGCATCCCGATGACCGAGAAAAGACTCTGTTCATTACTGATCGAGGAACCTACTGCTATATGGTGATGCCCTTCGGACTAAAGAACACCGGAGCAACGTACCAGCGATTGGTCAATCACATGTTCGCCAAGCAACTCGGAAAAATGATGGAAGTCTACATTGATGACATGCTGGTCAAGTCACCCGAAAGCGCGATCCACCTAGCGCACCTACGGGAATGTTTTGATATTCTCAACACGTACAAGATGAAGCTCAACCCGGCCAAATGCACTTTCGGCGTCTCGTCCGGAGAGTTCCTCAGCTATATAGTAACGCAGAGGGGAATTGAAGCAAATCCGAAGCAAATCTCAGCCGTTCTCGACCTCCCCAGTCCGAAAAACTGCCGAGAAGTCCAGCGCCTGACCGGCAGGATCGCCGCACTCAACCGTTTCATTTCCCGATCAACGGATAAGTGTCTTCCTTTCTACGATCTCCTTCGAGGAAACAAGAAGTTCCTGTGGGACGACAAATGCGAAGAGGCCTTCAGTCAACTCAAGCATTACTTAACGACTCCCCCTGTCCTGGCGAAACCAGACGTAGGCGACGTCCTGTCCCTCTACATCGCAGTATCATCCGCCGCAATTAGCAGCTTGTTGATCAAGGAAGACCGAGGAGAGCAAAGACCAGTTTTCTACATGAGCAGACGGATGACCGGACCAGAAACCAGGTACCCTACATTAGAGAAGATGGCTTTAGCAGTCGTCGAGTCAGCACGGAAACTTCGTCCTTACTTCCAATCACACTCTGTCGAAGTTCTCACCGATCAACCGCTCAGAACTGTACTGCAGAACACAAATAGAGCTGGCCGTCTCACCAAATGGGCAATAGAGCTCGGCGAGCTTGACATCACTTACAAATGCCGAACAGCCGCCAAAGCTCAAGTCCTTGCCGATTTCCTTGTAGAGCTGTCGCCATAACTAGCCCAAGACCTTGAAGTTCCGAATTTGAACTGGATTTTACACGTTGATGGCTCCTCGATGAACAAAGGTTCAGGAGCAGGAGTTCAGCTCCAATCTCCGCCAGGCGAGCTCATCCGCCAGTCGTTCAGTTTCGGATTCACAGCGTCAAACAACGAAGCGGAGTACGAATCCCTCATCGTCGGGCTTCGCCTTGCATAAGCAGTCAAAGCCAAGCGACTAAGTGCGTACTGCGACTCGCAGCTTGTCGCCAGTCAGTTTAACGGAGACTATGACGCGCGTAACGATAGGATGAACGCTTACCTCCAAGTGGTTCAGGCACTTGTTAAGGAATTCAAATTCTTCAAACTCACAAAGGTTCCCAGGGGAGAGAACGTATGTGCTGACGCGTTAGCAGCACTCGGAAGTAAACTCCGCGATCAAGTCAAAATGACCATCCCGATCCATCGGATTGAAAAGCCGAGCATCGACGTCTCGGTTAAGGCAACCGACTTCGCCGCCGCGATTTCCGAGATAACGCCCCAACCAGTGCCTGACGGCGATACGGAAATGATGGATCAACAGCCCCACGACTGGAGAGACGAATTCATTCAGTACCTCACCAACGGCATAGTCCCAGCCGACAAATGGGCGGCAAGACGGCTGAAAAGACGCAGTGCCCACTACGTCGTCATGGACGACGAGCTTCACCGAGTAACGGCCAGCAAAGTTCTCCTCAAGTGCATTTTCGGCGAGCAGGCGAGATTGGTAATGGCGGAAACCCACGAAGGAGCGGGTGGAAACCATTCCGGAGGTCGGGCACTCGCCTTGAAGGTCCGAAATTCAGGATTCTTCTGGCCAACGATGAATACCGACTGTGAGTCGTATGCTCGGCGATGCGATAAATGCCAACGACATGCCCCGAGCATCCATAGCCCAACCGAGTTACTGCGAACCTCAGCAGCCCCCTAACCGTTCATGAGATGGGGAATGGACATCATCGGACCAATGCCGAACTCTCGCCAACGTCGTTTCGTGCTGGTATTAACCGACTATTTCACAAAGTGGATCGAAGCTGAGGCCTCCGCACAGGTCACTGAGAAGGAAATCCGTGGCTTCGTATGGAAAACATTATCTGCCGTCACGGTTTACCCTACGAGATCGTGACCGACAATGGATCTCAGTTCATATCCGGAAATTTCAAGGACTTTTTCAATAAGTGAGACATCCGACTAAGCACATCAACGCCGAGATACCCGCAAGGAAACGGACAAGCAGAATCTTCAAACAAGATCATCATCGATGGGATCAAGAAACGTCTCGATCTCAAGAAAGGGCATTGGGCCGATGAACTCGACGGCGTCCTTTGGTCGCATCGAACAACCACCCGAGATGGAGGCAATGGCCCCCGCCGAGGTCAATGTAACGAGTCTCCGCCGAGCAAAGATGCCCCAGTTAGTCGAACCCAACCGAGAGATGTTGTTGGATGCCCTTGATGAACTTGAAGAGAAGCGCGACCAAGCTCTCCTCCGAATCCAGAACTACCAAAACCAGATCGAAAGCTACTACAACAAAAGAGTCCGATCACGCCCTCACGAGCTCGGCGACCTCGTCCTACGGAAGGTCTTCGAATACGAAAGAGCTCAACGCCGGAAAGCTTGGAACAAATTGGGAAGGATCATATAAAATCACTCAAGTTGTAAAGCCAGGAGTATACCGACTCGAAACTTCCTGCGGAGAAGCAGTCCCACGAGCTTGGAACTCCATGCACCTTCGTCGCTTTTACTCGTAGAAACGAGCAACTATTCACGCCACTTTTGCGCAAAAATCCAGTAGATGCACCCTACACGTCGCCTTCACCCGTCCGAAAGTAAATGACCTACGCCACTTTTACTCGGGCAAAACGAATCCACGAAGGTTTGATCCTCCTCGAGGTATCGTAGGCAGCCCTCACGGGTCCATCCCCAACCAAAACAAAACTCTTAATTTGGCGATAGAGCAAAGTCTCTAACCAACGATGCTAGCCCCTCGACTCCAAGGCGCGACAAGCATTTCCTGCATACCGACGAATCCTGATCAGATGACGTCGCCGGGAAAAGCCGAGATACGGTCACCGATGCATCCCGCATTGACCGACTCTTGAGTGAAGTTTTCGAGCCTTATCACAAACCAAAGAATCGTGAGTGGGCCGCACCAAACTTCTCTCGCTTGTAGCGCCTCAATACCTCTTCCTCGAAAATCATTTCAATTTGTCTTAGTTCAATTTCATTGATCTTCTTGCAATAGATCAGATTGACTAAGTCATTTCAATTCTTGCCTTAGTTCAGTTTTATCGATCATATTGACAACTGGTCGGATTGACTAAGTCATTTCATATTAAAAAAGGGGGTACATCCCGAGTATCCTACAACAAGGTTCATCAGGCCAAAGAGTACAAAAAACAACAACAAAGGCTTCAGCGAGCCGAACCGACACAAGAAAAGAAAAGAAAGTATTACATCAAATCCGAAGCTTTACTCTCCCACGTAGGACCCAAACTCGACCAAAGGGCATGGAGGCAGATCTACCCTAAGTCCCGCTGGGTTCTCACCTCCCGTCTTTGGGTTGCCAGAGCTAGAAGCCGACAAACTGCCCACCCCCGACGCCTTCGCTGAAGAATCAACTAATACGAGTAGGGCGGCCTCGTCCTTCTGAGCAGCCGCTTCACCGCCACCTTCTCCGCTGGTTGGAAGACCCAGCGGCTGAATGAGCTCTTCACGCCTTCGAGGAAGGTCTGAATTACTCGCAGGAGTTCGGAGGGCAAACGCTTCCAAATCGATTAAGTTCGTATTCGATCCGTACGATCAATTCGGCCTGCACATCTTCGATCAAGAATAGGACTCCAGCACTAAAGGCGAGGCGGAGGTAGTCTTCGTGGATCTCCTTAACTTCCGACGAGCTGCTTCCTCCCTGAAGTGCATCTCCGCCGCATAAGTGTCGATGGTCGCCAAATGTCAACACCTGAATCCCTTTATCTGCCGAGACATTTCCTCGCCCCAAAGGCTTGGCTATACAAACATCGGGCATCGTCAGATTTGTTCCTTTCTTCGGCTAACCGATGAAAACACCTTTCGCTTTCGCGATCATGGCGATCATCACGATTCCTCTCATGCGGACCTCATACTTACGGGATAACCGAGTCGCCTCACTTCTTCCGCGTGCCTCAACAAGTCCCTGACCTTCTCCTCTCGAAGTTCGCCTTACCTCTCTCAGTTTGCCGACCATGTGCTCGAGATCCTTCACCGACTTTGCACATCTGCAGTTCAGCGCTGCCGGGCGATCCTCGCTCGCTTGAACTCTCTCGAGTTTTCTCCCGACGATCTCAGCGCCTCTCTCACGGATGGCTTCCCGAGAGCCTCTTCATGCCAGCTTGAGTCTCTCCTTCTCCTCCTCGCCTTCTTCTTGGGCCCGCTTAGTGCCGGTCGTGATTTCCACCACGACATTCCAGTCGCCTTGGTTCTGCCTGCAAATAGAAAGGAGGAGTTCACAATCACCTCCAACAAAAAATAATAAAAAGAAGAAAAATTTATGTTCTTACCTTTAATCGACGAGCAAGCGCTTTGCTTGTAATCATCACCAAAGGCTAGATCCACCACTGGAGGTAGCTCGCCAGGTCCGCTTTCACCAACTGCACTAGTCGGCCGCACTCCGTAGAAGGCCGGGAAGCTCACGCTTGAACCTGAACACGATCTGGTCCCCTGGGTCTCCCTAGACGTCCGGTACGCGAAGTCTCGACTACCGACGCCGACGGCGATCTCGAGCAAGCGACCACGCCCCTTCGAAATTGGCGGGACACCTAAGTTTCCTGCGACTTCTCGATCACTCGCAGGAATCCCAGAGAAACTCTCGCCAGCAGCTAGCCCTTCCTCTTCCTAATCCGGAAGCCACGGTCTGGTTCTCGCTGCCGTCCGAAGTTGTGACCCACCACAACGCTTCAGGAGCTAAGTCCTGAAGTTCCTCTTCGACAACGGAAGAAGCGCTGGTTTGACCAAACTTTTCTTCTTCTTCTTCTTCTTCGAGCAACATCGGCAGGAGAATTCCCGGGTTCCGTCTCGTTGTCACCTTGAGCTCCAGACCCCACATCCGGTCTCTTCCTCTTGCTTTTATTCTTCTTCTTGGAAGGATCAGTCGAAGGCGTTTGCTCGATATTCTCCCCTTCCTTGGGCACTGTCCGACCGCTGGAAGCCTTCTTCCGCTCGACCCTTCTTTTAGAGGATCCACCGGTGCCTGCTCGGTCACAGTAGGAGCAACGACTTCTCCCCTTGGCCCCGACATTCCCTCTCCACTCTTAGGGGCACCTCCTTTGGAACCTATTTGGGCCGATACGATCAGGCTGAGGTCGGCAATTCCTTCATTGCTCTCACTCTGATGATTTCCTTTTGTTCGGTTGGCGAGAAAAGCGCCAATCTCTTCTTGATCCTGGCACTGTTGATGTAAGGAACCGAGGTCGAAGTCCAGTTCTGCAAAAGGAAAAGAGTGAGAACGCAACACTTCAGTTTTTTGTACTCGGAAGGAAGGAGAAAAGGGAAGACACTTACGACCAGCGATCCAATCAATGGATCTCTTAATCCTCTCACCGGAAAAATTCTTCCGACAGTCTTGTCTCCGCGACGCGACGATCCGAGCACTCTGCCTCTAATCCTCGGGGTACGAAGCAATGTTCGGGTGAATGACTGCACACACAAAAAAATATATAACGTCAGAAGAACACGCCATATCACTAATAAGTTACTGTGTTGTACCCATATCCGAATTCCAAAGAACGCGATAGCTGGTTTTCGGCGGTTCCTCGAACGCCAATCTATTGGACTTCACATAGAAGTACGATCGCTGCCAGTTAGTGGTTTTGGACGGATATCCCGTAACTACGTTGTAGTTTTGACGCATCCTCGTCGACACCAGTCCGTCCGCAACGGATACCAAGGTCAACTCCTCGAATGACCGGACGCTTAGCGACGTCCCCGCCTCGGCCGCAATTACCGACAACATGACCATCAGGCGGATCGAGCCGTTCATTAACTGACTCAGGGCGATTCCCCCCTCCGAAATGCATAAGCCGTGACTATCCGAGGAATCGGAAACCACAGCTTCGTGTCGTCCTAGAAGTACGACTCGTAGACGCACTGATAGCCTTTCGGTGGAGACCATGGTCTCTGCTCGGGCGTCGGTATAATGAACGTAACCCCGTGCGCGACGAGACCTCGGAGAACGTCTTGGACCGAACTGATGGTAGATCTCGTGCTCTCAACATTCGGCCAATCCTGCCCCTCAACGTTTGAAGGCCGTATCCTTCTGACCTCCAACGGACCATCCCAGTGAAGATGTTTCCCGGGTAATAACTCATCGGAATGATCCGAGAATCCACCGCCTCCTGACCATCGTCATCACCTCGGAATTGGTCACGAGCCTCCGCGACGAGAAGACGCTGGGCCAGGTCCATATTCCTTGTGTCCATCATGGCCTCGTGATGAACACCGGTCAGATCTTCAGACGAACTTCGAGCAGATGCTACCCTTTTCCCTTTTTGTTCCCGAGTTAATCGCTGATTCGACGACATCTCGGAAAGACAAAATCCTAAACCAAAATTAAGAGAGAGAAGGAGAGAAGAGAGAGAAAGTACCTTGCGGGTGCGGAGAGAAAATAGACGAAGTGAGGGAGAGCCGCACTATTTATAGGAGGAGACGAGCGCACGGATCAAGGCGTCATTATTACGCCTAAAGAGGCCTAAATGGGCCTAGTTACTACTGGCGCGTGCCGCACGGTCGCGCCGGTTCGACTTCCCGGTTTCGATCTGAGACCAAACTTACAATCGTGCTGGTTTGATTTCTCGATGGCAATGACGAGTTCCCATCTCGGGAATCACGTCGGTTTACCCGGGTTGCGCCTTTTGTCCTCCGAACTAAAAACTTCCAATTCATCGAAGACCGATCGTCGATCTATCGATAAACTGGGGGGGGACTTACTGTTGAGGATGGATTGTACCCATCCACAAAGCCCATCGAACAAAAGGCCCAACTAAGCAGTTAAGCGGTTCACAGCCGAGGAGCCGGAGCTCGGCGCCTTCGGCTCGGCTGCAGATTGCTTTTAGCCGAGCAACAGACAGACGAGAAGTAACTGGCTAAACAGCTCGGGACGAGATCTAGTCGAGCCCGACAGGCCGACAAAGGCCCAATCAATTGTAGGGGAGACTAGGTTAAGTCCCATCCGAACGGAGGCTATAAAAGGAGAAGGAAACAAAGGAGAAAGGCATCTGGACTAGGCGGCACAAGCAGAACGGCGAGATTAGGGTTTAGTACCTGTACAATCATCTCTCCGTCACTTGTACTTTTCGGGCTTAAAGCTCTCCGAGCTCCGGCCTTTTATTTACTTTCTCCACCTTTGTAACCTCATCTCGAAATCTAATAAACGCCTCTGTTCGACCCACACTAAGTATTGTTTACTTCATCTGAGACCAAACTCACCCTAAACAGGTCCCTACCAGATTTGTTAATAAGAAGATCTTGCAAGAGATGTACCTTGATGATGATGTTGAAGCCATGCTTGAGCACATGAAGGTGGGCAGCCTCTACTCAGCAGCTTACCCTACTCACAAAGAAGTCTCTTGCCAATCCTTGGCTACACTAGAAGCAACCTTTCACACTTCCAAGCATACACAGCAAGGATGGGGAGAGATCAAATTCAAGATTGAGGGTGAGGTGTACTCCATGTCTTTCACAGAGATTGGTGAAGTTCTTGACCTCGAGGATCAGAAAAACTTTTCACTTCCAACACTCAAGACAGCCCCTAAGGAGAAGACCATTTCTGAATCAATGTGGACCTTGTTAACAGGACAAGGAAGAGGAGGCCCCAAGAAAGAGAAGAATGGAGCTATTAGGCATCCCACTATGCGCTACCTCCACAGGCTGCTTAACCACACCCTCTTCCAGAAGAAAGAGATAGGGAATGTTGCTGGAGAAGAATTGAGATTCCTTCACCAAAGCGCCCGACACTTTGCTTCCTTTCCTCAGCTCCCTCGTGTCCCGGATGACTTCTACTCAGATTTTGGTATGGTTGGCTTCCTTGGACCGCGCTTCACGCACTACAAGAGTTGGACTGGATAACCCCATTATTGGCTTACCAAGGGATTGATTTGGGTGATGATGGAGTAGGTCCTACTTTCTTGGATGGAGCTTACCTGAAGAAGGCTCAATTTCTAAGTGGACGGTTTAATGGGAGATGCGTCTATTCCTACTCGAGGGGTGGCAAAAGGGCTGAGCTGTTGCTTCCTAGCCCAGAACTCACTTCATTGTGCACTTCAGGAGACATCAGCTTTGACATCAGTGAGGAGCACCTCCTTAGGAGTCATGGACCCCTTTGCCCTGTGAACCTTCCCAAAGGTGACACGGCAGCAAGCAAGAAGAATGCATATGAAGAGGAGTACACCAGAAGCACCACTACTCATCTCTTTGGCCCTCCTCGCTACAAGCTTGAGCACTGCACCAGTGTCCTGCCTCTAGGACCCCTTCGCCAGGCTCATGACCAGATTAGAATCCTCCAGAGGTTGAACAGGGCTCAAGATAGGACCATTTTCAAGCTCACCAACAAGTGCAAAGAGCTGAAAAGGACTGTGAAGAGGCAAGCTGAAGTTTCATCCCGGTTATTGAAGAAAGTGGCTGATGTTCTAGCTAGGGGAGCTGTAGCTGTCTGCAAGGCTGAGGAATTTGATCTTGATGCTTTCAATGCACCCCCTCCTCAGCCACTTTATGACCCCTCTGCACCGCAAACCAGGAAGCAAGCTCTCCGCGCTGAGGAACACTTACATCGCCCATCCGAAGTCCGAAACAAGTCACCATCCCTAAGCACCACTGCTGATGAAGATGACTCTGAGGGTGAGGCATCAGCCTCATCCCATGCTCCATAGAGGTAATCCAACACCCTATCATTATATATACCATTCATCATTTCATTTAGTTTTCATTTTTCTTTCTTTCTTTGGGCCCTTCTCCACATTTAACAAACTCAGAGACTGTGTGAATTAAGTGTGGGGAGGTGTCAAGTTGCTAATAGTCTTGTGTTTTATGTCATATGCATGCACTTGTAGATAGTTATTGCATAGAAAACCAAAAAAATTTGAAAATTTTGAAAAGCACAAAAAGAATCATGTAGTTGCATTAGGATTGAGTATAGATCATTCACTTGCATAAAAAAAGAGAGAAAAATCATCATATAGGTTGCATCATGCATAAGGGGACAAGGATGATAGTTGCCTTGTAAAGATGCTCATGCTAAGTTCTTAAAGTGATAACCTTTATAATCATAGTAAGTAGCTTGAGCAATCTTAGGATAGCTTGTAAACTTTGAGCCTTGAAAACTCTTCCTAAAGCTTATTTGATTGATTGATGCTCTCTTTGAAGTTTGCTCCTGTCATATTTAGACTCTAAGTCTCTTGCTCATGGTCCCTTGTGTACTAAGTCATGGATAGAACACTTGAGTTGTCCCTCCCATTCTTTGCCTATCTTTTTGGACAAACTCAAGTGGTACTCCACACTCTCAAACCCTTACCTCTTTTCAAGCCTTCATTGTTTGTTGAGTGAGGCCTTCTTTGGAAAGCTTTACATGTGCATAATGTTGAGAGTATTGGGAACGACAATGCTTGGTCTCCATTTTAGTTAGATTAGACATTCATATTGTCTAGCTTCTAGGATGGGGTGAGTGTTATAAAGTTTGATCTTGGGAGTGTGAAAAGAGAGGAAAGAAAAGGTAGACTCTTAGAACTCAAAAGTGATTAAGTCTTTAGGGATAAGCAAATGAAAAGTCTAGCTCATTTGTAATGAAAGTCTTGGCCCCCATAAAAAAAAAAAAGAGAGATGAATAAAGAAAGGGGGCTAGCCAAAGTTAGTATGAGCTAATAAGTGTTTAAAAGTGTAAAATTCCTTGTAGACTTCAAAAGAGAAGAGTTCTAAGTGAGAAAATGTTCTTGAGAGTTTGGGAAATCTTTGGGTGAGTGAAGAGAGAGTGAGGCTTGGCATTGGGGAATAGAGTAAAATTTGCTTTCATGTTTAGGAAAAGGGTAGGACAATGGAGATTGAGCATTGTATGCATGAATTGATCCATTTCTTAGATATATTATGTGCAATGTCAAAGCTACTTTGTTTTGAGAGTAAACCACCTTCAAAGATCCTTTTTGAACTACTTGATTTGTTTTGCATCAAGGCCTTTCTCACCAAACCAAATGACTTGGACCATTTGACCATTTGCAAGAGATCTTTTGAGTTTGCTTAATGATTGTTAGAGAGAAAGTGGATTTGTGGATTGTGGATTCATGATGAGTAAGCTCATATCACTAATATCAGCTTCTTCTAAGTTACTCAATTCTCCAGACACATGTTGTTCATCATCTTTCACCATATATTCCATCATAGATCTCATCTCAATCTCTAAAGTTGCTGCAGTATTTTCGTTGACGAAAGCGTTTGCAATGTCATTCCAAGCAGTTAGAGATCCTGGTGGTAGCTTCTTCAACCAATGAGCTGCATCCCCAGCAAGAGAGTATGGAAATAGTTTGTAGAAGTAGTAGTCTTCAGAGACTCCATTGCTTTTAATGGTTGATGCTAGATCTTCGAATGATTCGAGGTGGTGAATGGGATCTTCATGAGGAAGACCATGAAAGGGATGCTTACCAACAAGAGGGATATATGCAGGGTTTAGCTCAGGGACAGAGCTCTGGGGTGTTGAACGACGCAATGCAGACCTTTTAGCGTAAAAAATCCTCAGGTCTGTCATAATCTCTGAGTGCCTTTTGTCGTCAAGTCCCAGCGTTCACAGCAGTAGCATCAGGGGTTACAGAAGGTAATGATCGATGACGAAAGTCTGTATCGATTGTTTCTAAAGTGCGGATATCGATCGATTCTGGGGTGCTACTGTCGATCGATGCTGAAGTTGGATCTCTTGTATCAGCTTCTTCTATAATGCCTGACTCTCCAGATCCATGTTGTTCATCATCCTCAACCATATTATGGTTGACCAGCTGTTCTCTGTTCAGTTCGTCCCTTTGGGTACCCTCATCTGCATGGTGAACTTGAATGGTTTGGCTTCTTGACATGAGGAGTCGGGGTTTCAAAATCTTCATTCTGCTCGCTGTAGACAAAATCCATCATCTGACTAAGACTAGTCATTATTCCTTTCTCCTGATCTTCAATCACCTTGTCCACCATGTAATCAAGCCTTTTACTTCGAGTTGCTACAGCTTTGCTAAAAAATTTACCTAGGAAGGCGCTTTTTATGTCCTCCCAACAGGTTAGAGATCTTGGCTGCAGCTTACTGAACCAGCTAAATGCACCTCCAGAGATAGTATAAGGAAAAATCTTGCAGAGTATGAGGTTTTCGGATATTTCATTATGCTTCTGCCTTGAAACTAGACTCTCAAGCTCTTTGATGTGGTTTCTGGGATCTTCATGAGGAAGACCTTGGAAAGGATCCTCACTTCCCCAATCATAAAATTGGCGTGTCAAATCAAAGGTATCCATCTCAGCAACAGCAATTACATCAGGGATTACAGTACCCCTCTGCATTAATCAATTGTCTTGTGCTGCTGCGAGGGCGACCTTCTTTGTCTCGCCAGATACCCTTGTTGTCGATCTTAAGTATCAGCCTTTCGTCCTTCTCTATCTCTATGCTGGAAACGTTGCTCGACATTCGATGAACAGTATTTGAATGAACAATGTTTTGATGAACAGTGTTCGGGTGAATAGTGTTTCGATGAACAGTGTCGCGATGAACAGTGTTCAGGTGAACAGTATTGCGATGAACAGTGTCAATCGAGGGGGGATGAACAGAGTCGATCGACGGGGGATGAACAGTATCGATCGACATCGGGTGAACAATGCCGAGGTGAACAGTACCGGGATAAACAGTGTCGATCGACGTCAGATGAATAGTGTCGATCGATGTCGGGTGAATAGTGTCGATCGATGTCGGGTGAATAGTGTCGATGGATCCAGGGTGAACAGCATTTTCCGACACAAAATGAATAGTATCATGATGAATAGTGTGAGGATGAACTGTACCTGGATGAATAGTATTGCGGTCAACAGTACCGGATGAACAGTAACAGGATGAACAGTACTCGGATGAACAGTTCCACGATGAATAGTGTTTTCCGACACATGATGAATAGTGTCGTTCAATGCTTGGCTCGCGCTGTCGATCGATGCTTCTTGGAGGATGTCGATCGATACTTCCCTTATAGACTTACGGATCGTGCAAGAACCAGCAGGCTCCTTCTTTGAAGGACCTAGAAATCCTCTCTTCATTGTTTCCTGGTACTAAGATGTATGTACCTGAAAAAGAAGAAAAAATTTAAGAGAATTTTCGAACAGTAACAAAACCTAGACTAAATCTAACTAAACAAGATCTAATGGCGATCGAAGCTCTCCGGCAACGGCGCCAAATTTGATATCACTCAAATTACCCTAAAGAGTGACTTTACTCTCTCAAATAAGAGGTTCAGTTGTAGTACTTAGGGATCGAATCCACAAGGAGCTAGGGAACCAATCAGATCTAATAGTTATATGATTAAGCTAGGCTAATAGGTATAAAGCAGTAAATATAGCAACCAATAAATAAAAGAGTGAACAAGTTGAACAAGACAATTATTCAACGAGGCAAGGAGTTGATTGATGGAAGGATGGTTGCTAGATCTAGGGTTTCTATTCAGGTAATAGAGATTATAATCCTATAGATCCCTAACAGTTGCATGCATGATATATTAGAGCTCAGTCGCTTAACATCAGTGATCTCTCACTGGTTAACTAACTAGATCTTGGATCTCAACCGTCATATGTTGATCACAAGAAAGTGTTGATCGATGATCCTTTAAAGATATCGATCGATACACCTTTCGCTACGTCGATCGATTGTCCAGTCTGGATATCGATCGACGACTTCTAGTTAAGCCTTGACGCGAGAATGATAATGCTCACTAAGTTTCTAGATCAGCTCGTGACTCTCACTAGAATCCTTAGCTCAATAGATAGTTCAGGGTTGTACTTTAAGGATGCTTAAATCTACAATACTCCTAAGTTCAATATTCTAGTTAATTACTCTAGAACAAGCATTAAGGACAACCTATTGATGAATACCACAACTTAGTAATCTATAGTTGGGGCTAATCCCTTTAACCTATCTGAACCCTAAATCCAACAGGTGGATCTATTCAGACATGAAGTTTGTCACAGAAATCATAGATGAATAGATATAAAACTGTAATAGAATAGATAATAAAAACCAATGGAGTTCCAGGAGGACTCTGATAGGAGTTCCTCCTTTCTCTCCCAACAAAGAGAACAATAGAATAGAAAAGCACAAAGAAAAGTGCAGCCGTCAACAATGGCTTAGAAAACACATAAATAGGGTTTCTGGTCGTTCAAGGGTATTTTGGTAACTTTGTGGTGGATCCTGGGCTTCAATCGGTCATAAAATAGGCTTGGTCCACATTCTGAGATCCATATAGATCGATATGAAATCTGTTGCATCGATCGATATGCATTCCTCTTCTCGACAGCTTCCTCTCGCGAGGCAGACTGACAACTCTTCAGTAAAATAGGCATAACTTCTGCTACAGGATGCTGATTGACCTGAGACCGGTGGCATTGGAAATCTAACTCAAAGATATATCTTTTGTCAAAAGATGGGCTCAATCTAACGGTGGAAAGGTCTCCATCCATAGCTAAACATCTGACGCGTCTGTGCAGTTCTGCACCTCAAAAGACTCCAAAATCACCATATTTCTCCAGAACGTACCTGAACCTGTAAATACTCTAAATAGACTCTATATCGTATTAAATATATATAAAAACACCTATAGACCATGGCTAAGAATGGGTAAAATCCATGGTCGATCAATATGCAAGACGCTTTTGAATGGCCTTGACTTCCTTCTGTAGCCACTCTGCCTGGGAATCCAATCCACCAATTTTGTTGTCGAATGGAAAGTAGATGTCATCACACCTCTTGTCAAGTCTGTCTTCCATAGTGTCCATAGCTGTGTAGAGCTTGGCTGTGATCTGATCAACTTCTGCTGCTGTGTAAGGAATTTGTGCAGGAGGAATCTTGGCATCGAACGATGCGGCTCGTGTCCTATCGATCGATGTCGATCATTGTTCCTTAAAACCAAGTTGATCTTGTAGTGTGCACACATCCTTCTGTACTTGGATCATCTGCTTAGACAAGCTGTCCAAGTATCGCATGATAGGTGAAGTGAAACGGTCATGCATATCTTCATAGGATTTCAACCTATCTTCCACTGCTGCGAACTTGCTGTCGATCGATGTAGAGGTACATATATCGATCGATGTGGCTTGCTGATGTTGACACTGATCTTTCTTGCGGATTGCATCAAAATCCTGGTGTAACAAATTAATTCTCTTATTTAACTAGTCCACATTGTTGTTGAGAGGGCTGTAGACGTCATTAATTTTCGTGTTGATGTAGGCGATCTCTCATTCATCCTCCTTCTTTGCTGAAACTTCAGCTTGTGCAGGTTCCCTGGATGATTGCGGCTGTATATCGATCGATGCGACATGGTTGGTGTCGATCGATGCTGATGGCGTAGCTTCCTTCTCAAGTTGTTTCTTCATACTATCAATCTCAATCCTCATCTCTGCAATGCTGCTGGAAAGCTCATTGAAGCCTCTGTTCAAAGGTTGATAAGTATCATCCACCAGTGTCTGAAATTCTGATGATAGAACTTTTCAGATTCTAATCAAATGATGTAGTATAAAAGATTGTCGAACCAGTCCTAAGTGACAATGAAACAGAGGGAATGCAAGCCTATGCTCAATCTAAATGCAACCATTAGAGAGAATGATGATTAAACTAGAACAATGAGTAAAACACAACAAAAAGCAAACTTTCTTTCTTATGAGGAGAGCAAAACCCATGGGTGTAGGGACTTGATATCAAATGATTAAGCTTCAATCCAAGATGCTAACTTTTCAATCAATCTAATCCTTATGCCTAGACAACTAAACTAAGCAAGCTCTATCCCTAGATGAATGCTCTTTTGCTATGATCACCCAAGTACACCAAATCCCTTTGGCTGTAATGATCAAAGCAAACAATGAGAATGAGTCTAATAGCAATTCTAGCCTCTAAGACAACTAATCCCGTAGGCAAAGCTAGCTAAAAGCATAGATGAGTTGGTTCAGGCATTTCATAGAACACCTTCCGGGCATGAAATGCCTATAGCTCTATGTTTGAGAGGCCAACTCAAATATAGCTTTAAAAACACCAAATCTATGCAAAGAAATGATAGATCTAACAATAGACACCTTGGATCTAACTTAATCACTCTCTATCACCCTAACCCATGGATCTTAGAAGAATCTACTCACTAATCCACATGCTTATTCTTAAACCCATGAGAGATTCAAGCATAAACATATAGAGAAAGAAAGGATATGAGATAAACAATCAAGAACACAAGATGAGATGAGATGAGATTAATAATTCAAAGATGAAGTTTTTACTCAAAGGTTTTGTTCTTAGATCATAAATAACATAAGTCCCAAACTTGGGTTAATGAGAGTATTTATAGTAGGCTTAAAAGCCCTAAACACATAAAAGGAGAAAGTCTAAAAAGCCCTTGGCCAAGTGATTTTCGACCAATGAGAAACAAGGAGAAAGGAAGAAACTCAGCCACCCGGGTCAGCTAGTGCCTGTCCAGGCCGGGTATGCCCAGGTCGGGTATGGCTTGCTCGTCCGGCGTCCAGGCCGTGCGGCCTCTCTAGGCCGGGTGTGTTCGGCCGCGTGGTGGGTGTCCAGCAGCTAGCGGACGCGCGGGTGTGTCGGGTGGTGCTAGTCGGTGTGCAGGCTGGTACGCGGGTAGGAGGAGTTGTGGGACGTCCGAGTGTCCTGGTCCGGTGTGTGGCCGCCCAGAGCTCGTCTAGCATCAGATCGCGGGTCGTCCAGGTCGGGCAGGTGCTGTCGGGTGTCTGCTGGTACGCTGGTGAGGCAAGGTCGGTGCGCCTGAGCTCGGCCCAGTCCGTCCGTCCCGCGGGTCCTTGTGCTCGGGTGGTATGGACCGCGTCCGTTCTAGGCGTTCAGCATAATCGGGACGTGCGGGTGCTTGTCCCCGGTCGTCCTGGTCGCGTCCCTGAGCTTGTCCAGGCGAGGAAGGATGGTTGGACTCGGGTGTGCTCACCCGGGTTGCTTGACATGCTTCCACTCAACTGATCATAACTCCTCCAATATGGCTCCAAATGTCTTGAAACCACTTCCATTGGAAAGCTAACTCAGAATGCCATGTCTCCACCAAATATTAGCATCAGAAGGTATTCCTAAGGTCTCTGTCCATGTTCATCTTTATACCCTTCTTTTCATCACAAAACTCCCAAACATCTTCAATATCTCCAAAGTGTGCTCCAACACCTAATAGGGACTTATGAATGCATAATGAGCCTAAAGATGCCTAAAGCCTAATCTAAATGAGCAAAATGCATAAGATATGATAACTAAAACATGTAAATATGCAAGACATCAACTCCCCACACTAGTCCTTTACTTGTCCACAAGTAAACTTGCAAGGACTAAGGAGGAGAGGTTTGAAGGAGGGACTCATAGCCAAAAGAATGCTCTTCTTAGTTCTCAACTTGATAACCTTGCACAAGCATACCAAGTAGCAGGAGCAAAACTCAATCCAACTCTAACTCAACAAGGCCTATCTTAACTCCTTTGATCCCTACACTTACTCATCATGAATCCACAACCCACAATTCCATTTGCCCTCTAACAATCATTAAGCAAACTCAAAAGACTTCTTGCAAATGGTCAAATGGTCCAAGTCATTTGGTTTGGTGGTAGAAGGTTTTATTCAAGTGAAACAAGGGGTTCAAAGGGATCTTTCAAGGGGTGGTTCACTCTCAAAACAAGTAGCCTTGACATTGCACATAATATATCTAAGAAAGGGATCAACTCATGCATACAATGCTCAATCTCCATTGTTCTACCCTTTCCCAAAATACATAGATCACATCTTTATTCCCAATGCCAAAATGCCACTCACATCTCTCACCCAAAGATTTTCCCCAAATGCTCAAAATATTTTCTCATTTGAAACTCCTTAATGAAGTCTACAAGGGAATTTACACATTTCAAACTCTTTTCAGCTCTTTCTAGATATTGCTAGCCCCCTTTCATTATTATTTATTTTTTTCTTTCTTTCTTTTTTTTATATTTTTTTTATATGGGGCCAAGACTTTTCAAACTATTTGGAGCTTACAATCTTTCATTCCTCTTATCCCTTCTAGACTTAATCACTTATAACAATGGAGTCTCATGAGTCAACCTTTTCTTTCATAAACCTTTCATTTCCTCAAGATCATACCATACAACACTCACCCCATCCTAGAAGCTAGACATTAATGAGTGTCTAATCTAGCTAAAATGGAGATCAAGCATTGTCGTTCCCAATACTCTCAACATTATGCACATGTAAAGCTTTCTAAAGAAGGCCTCACTCAACAAATAATGAAAGCTTGAAAGGAGGTAGGGTTTTAGGGTGGAGTGCCACTTGAGCTTGTCCAAAAGATAGACAAAGAATGGGAGGGACAGCTCAAGTGTTCTATCCATGACTTAGTACACAAGGGACCATGAGCAAGAGACTAGAGTCTAAATATGACAGGAGCAAACTTCAAAGAGATGGCATCAATCAATCAAGTAAGCTTTAGGAAGAGATTTCAAGGCAAAAAGTTTACAAGCCATCCTAAGATTGCTCAAGCTACTTACTATGCTTATGAAGGGTATCACTTTAAGAACTTAGCATGAGCATCTTTTCAAGGCAACTATCATCCTTGTCCCCTTATGCATGATGCAACCTATATGATGATTTTTTTTTTCTATGCAATTGAATGATCTAGACTCAATCCTAATGCAAGTACATGATTGCTCTTTTTTTTTTTTTTATGCAATAACTATCTACAAATGCATGCTAATGACATAAAACACAAGATGATCAGCAACTTGGCACCTCCCCCACACTTAATTCACACAGTCTCTGTGTTTGTTAAATTTGGAGAAGGGCCCAAAGGAAGAAAAATAAAGCTAAATGAAATGATGAATGGTATATACAATGGTAGGGTGTTGGAGTACCTCTATGGAGCATGGGAAGAGGCTGATGCCTCACCCTCAGACTCATCTTCATCAGCAGTGGTGCTTAGGCTTGGTGACTTGTTTCCGGACGCGGATGGGGCGATGTAGGGGTTCCTCAAGCTGCGGAGGGCTTGCTTCTCGGTTTGTGGTGTGTTTGGGTCGAGAAGGGGTAGAGGAAGTGGTGCAAGGAAAGTCTCAAGATCGAAGTCCTCAGCCTTGCAGCCTGCTACAGCTCCCTTAGTCAGGACATCAGCAACCTTTCTCATGAATTTAGCTGAAGCTTCAGCTTGTCTCTTTACAGTTTTCCTCAATTCCTTGCACTTCTTGGTGAGCTTGAAGATGGTCCTATATTGAGCTCTGTTCCACCTTTGCAGTGTGCTAATCTGGTCACGAGCTTGGCGAATGGGACCAAAAGGCAAAGCACCTGTGCATTGCTCAAACGATAGCGAGGAGGACCAAAGAGATGAGCTGTGGCTCTGCTTGAGTATCCCTGATCAAACTTAGCTGCCTTTGCTGCTGCTTTCTCATTCATCTTCAATGTCATAGGGCCAAGAGCTCCATGACTGCCCAGGAGATGCTGCTCACTGATATCAAAACTCATAGTACCCGGTGTGCTCAAAGTAGTGAGCTCATAGTTAGGGAGAAGCAGCTCAACTGTGGTGGGGCCTCTCAAGTACAGTAAACACACTTCCCATCGTATCTTCCAGAGATGTAATGAGCTGCCTTTAAGTAGGTGAGATCAATGAAAGAGGGACCGGATGCATCATCTCCCAAATCAATACCCTGGTGCAAGTAAAGGTGTGATCAAGCCGCTATTCCAATCTGAGCCTCTGGATCCCTGTTTGTCCAAGCATACTCCTTGTAGTACATAAGGCCTCACAAAGTAACCAACCATACCAAACTCATCGTAGAAATCAGTGGGAACTTCAGGTAGGTGAGGAGGTAAGGCAAAGTGTTGGATGGCCTGGTGCATGAGGTTCAAGTCTTCTCCATTCACGTTGCTTTGCTCCTTCCTTGGGTAGATGGTGTTGACAATCAGCCTATGAAGGTAGCTGACTGATGGATGTCTGATAGATGCATTCTTGTCTCTGCTGGACACCCTATCCTTGCCTGATAAGAACTTGTAAGTGAAGTGGGCAAGTGTCTTTCCTTTAGGAAGTCCTTTCAGCTTAGCAAAGATGACTCCTTCAAATCCTTGAGGCCTAGCACCTCTCAATCTCAGTGAAGGTCATGAAATAAGGCTTCTCATCTATCTTGAAGCTGATTCTTCCCCACCCTTGTTCCTCATGTTGAGAAGAGTGGAATGTGACCTCCAAGGATGCCAAGAATTGGCAAGATACTTCTTTAAATGTTGGGTAAGCCATTGAATAGAAGCTGTCCATGTTCATGAGAGCAAGCAAATCCTTTATGTCTTGGTCAATTTCTAGCTCCCTCATTACCTTCTCATCAGCAAATCTGGTTGGAGGCCAAGATACTCCTTGCCTCATCTGCTCCAATAGTTCAACTTCAGTCGGCTTCCTTTGTCGATCTCTACGAGGGTTGAAACCTAACTTTTCGAAAGTTTCTTGCTCAGCCTCACTTTCAATTGAGAGGATGCTTCTTCAACAGTTGTATCTACTGGCACCAAGGGTGGAGGTGCCAATGGCTTTGGGTTTGGTGCTTTGATTCTGATCTTTGTGGGAAGTTTGGGTTTCTCAGCATCTTTCTTTGTGTTCTTCTCCAAAACAAGAGGTCCCACACTTTGAGATCTTGGAGCTCTAGCTTTCTTTGAAGGAGTGCTCTTATCATCACCAACAGCCACCCTCTTGCCATCTTTCTTGGCTTTCTTGTAAGCATCATCAAGCACTCTCTCATCACTAGCCAACCTCTTGCCATCCTCCTTGCTAGTCTTATTACCAACATCAGCCACTCTTTTCCTTCATCCTTGTGTTTCTTTGCTGCCCCATCAACCAATCTGTGTCTAGCCTTCTTGGCTTGTGCCTTCTCTCAACATAGCCAGAGCTTGTTGCCTACGTTCTTCCTCGGATTCAGGCATAGAGCCTAACGCTTTTCGAACTTAGCAGTGTGGTTCTTAGCAGCCTCGGCCTTCTCTTGTGCAATCAGTTTCTCATCTTTCCTTCCCATTGGAACCTGAAAATATCAAGACTTGGACAAGATAAAGCACAAGGAAGAGAGAATATGCTGGAAAAGAGAAAATATGGAATGAACACTTGCAAACCTAGTCTAGAACCAGCAACCTAGCAAGACTATCAAAGTAACCAAGCTCCCAAGTTCACAAGATGCAAAATTTTTTTTTTTTATGAACAAGGGAACTTAATCAGGTTGAAATTCAAGTAAACACATCAAGCTAGCTGAAATTGAATGCTAAACAAGCTCTAGAACATCAATTCCAATCAACCTAGACCATAATCAACCAAAAGTAAGAGCCTTTTCAAAACCCCAAATCTCATGAACCCTAATTTGCCAAAGTTCAAATTAATCTCAATTCCACCATGAAATCAACTACCCAGCATGATATACAAGCAATCCCTAGTCTAATTTACAAGAAATTAGCAAGAAAAGCTCAAATTTCAAGTTCAAATTTTTAGGGTTCATGAGGGTTACGAATTTGAACTTAGAGATACCATACCTTGCTTTGGATGAAGGATAGAGATGAAAGGGTTCAAGGAATTAGGTCTAGGGAGGAAGGTCTTGATGTGGGAAGAAGAAACTTGTGATTTGGTTAAGATTTGGCAAAGTTATGGGAATTTTGTTCTTGGAGGCTGAGAGGATTTTGATGTGAGGAAGAAGATGGAATGAGGAAAGAGGGGTGGCCTAGGGTTTTAAAATGTGTCTGGGTCGGGTGGTTCTGGGCGGGCTTAGGTGGTTTTGGGTTGGAAATAAGGGAAGAAACACTTACCTGGGCCGGGCGGTCGCGTTGGGTGGGGTTACGTGTGTGAAAATGGGCTGCTGGGGCGTGGACTGGCTCGGTACGCATACCCGCGTGTCCTCGATCGTCCCGCGGGTGGCGATCCAGCGTAGGTCCACCCGGTGCTCGGTCCCGGCGGGCGTTGCGCCAGTAGGTCGACCGGTGTGTCCGTCCGTCCAGCATCGACCGTCCGGCGGGTGCTGCGTCCCGTAGGTCAACCCGGTATGTCCGTCCTGCTCATCCGTCTGTCGGCTTGAATCACCCGTGCGGGTGCCGTGTCCCGCGTAGGTCAACCCGGTACATCCGTCCGTTCATCAGTCCGTCGCTTGATTCACCCGCGGGTGCCGTGTCCCGTAGCACAACCCGGTACATCCGTCCTGCTTCCAAGTCTGAATTTCACCAAGTTTAACCCACTTCCTTTCATGTCTCTTCCATCTCAAAACCGCAGTGAACTCATCTCCAAAACTCCCAATCTAGCCCCATCATCATTCAAAGGACTTTTGATGAAAAATAAAAGAATCCTAATGCAATATGTACAAGGATAACCATGGGACTTCCTCCCAAGTGAGCTTGTTTAAAGTCACTAGCTTGACTTTGCCTCCTTTGAGGTTAGGCAAGGGAGCATCAGAGAGTGGGGTTGATGTCCCATCCTCCTTTGGTACTGTGGTCATGTATTCCTTGAGTCTTTGGCCATTCACTGTGAAGTCTCCACCATCCTTGTTCCAAAGCACAATGGCTCCATAGGGTCTCACTTCTTTGATCACAAATGGACCAGACCACCTTGACTTTAACTTTCCTGGAAATAGCTTAAGTCTAGAGTTGTAAAGAAGCACTTGATCTCCTGCCTTGAACTCTCTCTTGAGGATGTGCCTATCATGGAAGGCCTTTGTCTTTTCCTTGTAGATCCTTGAGTTCTCAAAAGCATCCATCCTTATCTCATCCAGCTCATTGAGTTGAAGAAGTCTTTTCTCCTTTGCACACTTGATGTCAAAGTTTAGAAGCTTCACAGCCCACAATGCCTTGTATTCAAGCTCAACTGGCAGGTGGCAAGACTTTCCATAGACAATGTTGAAGGGAGTGGTGCCTAGAGGAGTCTTGAATGCTGTTCTATATGCCCAAAGAGCATCATCAAGCTTGGCTGACCAATCCTTCCTCTTGGTTCCTACAACCTTTCCAAGATCCCCTTGATTTGCTTGTTGGAGACTTCCACTTGGCCACTAGTTTGAGGGTGATAAGGTGTTGCAACCTTGTGCTTTACTCCATTCCTCTTGAGAAGACTCTCAAATACCTTGTTGATGAAGTGTGAACCTCCATCACTTATGACCACTCTTGGAACTCCAAATCTTGGGAAAATAGTGCTCTTGAACATTTTGACCACTACTCTTGAATCATTTGTAGGACTTGCTATTGCTTCCACCCACTTTGATACATAGTCCACAGCCACCAAGATGTATTTGTTGCCATAGGAAGAGGGAAGGGTCCCATGAAATCAATCCCCCAAACATCAAACACTTCCACTTCAAGGATTGGGTTTTGAGGCATCTCATTTCTTTTAGTAATGTTCCCACTCCTTTGGCAAGAGTCACATCTTGAAATGAAGTCTTGTGAGTCCCTGAACATGTGTGGCCACCAAAATCCAGCTTGTAACACCTTTGAGACAGTCTTGAATGGAGCAAAATGGCCTCCATAGGAGATCCATGGCAATGTGAGAGGATTCCTTCAACTTCTTCTTCAGCCACCACTCTTCTATAAATCTGATCCTTGCATAGGTGTGAGGTATGGTTCATCCCAATAGTATCTCTTCACATCCTTGTAGAACTTCTTCTTCTCATACCCTGCAAGTCCCAATGGCTCTTTTCCAGTGGCTAAATAGTTAACCAAATCAGCATACCAAGGTCCGTTCTCTCAGCTGCCTTAACCTCTTCAATCTTTTTTCCAGTCTCAATGGCTGCTACCACTGACATGATGGCTAGGACATGCTCTTCTCTGAGGCCCTCATCAATAGGGATTCCACCTTCAATTCTCAACCTGGACAAGTGATCAGCAACTCCATTCTCAATCCCTGGCTTGTCTCTAATCTCCAAGTCAAACTCTTGAAGCAAAAGGATCCACCTTAGTAGTCTTGGCTTGGCATCCTTCTTTGCTAGGAGATGTCTCAAAGCTGCATGGTCAGTATACACAATGACCTTAGAACCCACCAGGTAGCTTCTGAATTTCTCAAAGGCGAAGACAATGGCCAGCATCTCCTTCTCTGTTGTGGCATACCTCATCTGCGCATCATTCAATGTTTGGCTAGCATAATAAATGACATGAGTTTTGCCATCCTTCTTCTGCCCCAGGACAGCCCCAACAGCAAAATCACTAGCATCACACATTATCTCAAAGGGAGGTCCCAATCAGGTGGTTGAACAATGGGAGCACTAACAAGGTCACCCTTTATCTTCTTGAAAGCCTCAAGACAATCTTCATCAAAGCTGAAAGCAGCCTCCTTGCACAGCAACTTGGTCATTGGTCTAGCAATCTTTGAGAAGTCCTTGATGAATCTTCTATAGAATCCAGCATGGCCAAGGAAGCTCCTGATGTCTTTCACTGTCTTTGGTGGGGCAAGCTGACCATCACCTCAATCTTAGCTTTGTCCACTTCAATACCTTTTTCTGAAATCTTGTGTCCCAGCACAATTCCCTCTTTGACCATGAAATGACACTTCTCCCAATTCAGCACTAGGTTGGTGTCTTCACATCTCTGTAGGACCCTGCACAAGTTGGACAAACAAGCAGAAAACGAAGATCCGTAGACAGAGAAATCATCCATGAATACCTCCACTATATCCTCAATGAGATCCGAGAAGATAGACATCATGCACCTTTGAAAGGTTGCTGGAGCATTACATAACCCAAATGGCATCCTTCGATAAGCAAAGGTGCCATAGGGCATGTGAATGTTGTCTTCTCTTGATCATTGGGATGAATGGGGATTTGGAAGAACCCTGAATACCCATCAAGAAAACAATAGAAAGGATGGTTTGCAAGTCTCTCAAGCATTTGATCAATGAATGGCAATGGAAAGTGATCTTTTCTAGATGCTGAGTTGAGCTTTCTATAATCAATACACATCCTATGGCCAGTTATGGTTCTAGTTGGTATCAATTCATCCTTGTCATTTTAACCACAGTGATACCACCCTTCTTTGGAACTACATGCACAGGAGATACCCATTTAGAATCTGAAATAGGGTAGATAACACCAGCATCTAAGAGCTTGAGAATCTCCTTCTTTACAACATCTTTAAGGTTAGGATTCAACCTCCTTTGATGTTCTATAAGTCATTGATTCATCCTCTAGATGTATCCTATGCATGCACAAAGAAGGTGATATCCCCTTAATATCATCTAGTGAGTATCCAATGGCTTTTCTAAACCTTTTAAGTGCATTTAAAAGTTGAGAAAGCTCAAGTTCAGTAAGTTCACTACTCACAATGACAGGATATGTCTCATTAGGGCCTAGAAATGCACCTTACACCATGGGGAAGAGGTTTTAGCTCCACTTTTGGTGCCTTGAGCTCACTCCAATCATCTTGTTTGGTGTTCTCTTGTTGAGTGGCTGGAACAGCTTGACATGCCTCTTGTTTAAGCTCCTCATACTGGCCTCTATCAGCAATCTTCTTTCGAGAATCCAGCATGGCTGCAATAGCCTCACTCTCCTTGTTCTCAACCACTTGGACCTCTTTATCCACTGTCAAAGCATGCTGCAAAGGGTCCTCTATTGTCAACTCTCCACGTGCCAATTCCTCAAGGAGCTCATCAGCAAGAGCTTCCATCTCCTCTATGTAGAACACTTGGCCTTGCACAGTTGACCTCTTCATTACCTCGTTGACATCAAAATGGAGAGTGTGCTCTTTCCCAAATGAAGATCAATCTTGCCTTCCTTCACATTGATAAGGGCTCCTGCTGTGGCTAAGAATGGTCTTCCAAGGATCAAGGGTCTCTAGCTTCTTCATCCATCTCAAGAACAACAAAATCAGTGGGGATTTCACAATTTCCCACCATTACAGGGAGGTCTTCAAGGATACCAATGGGGAATTTGACTGAGCGGTCAGCAAGCACCAAAGAGAGTTTGCACTTCTTGTATTGACTAAACCCAAGCTTCTTGGCAACAGATAGAGGCATGAGACTGACACTAGCTCCCAAATCACATAGACATCTCTCAAACATTAAAGGACCAATGGCACAAGGTAGAGTAAAGCAGCCTGGATCCTCTAGCTTCTTAGGGATTGTCAATCTCTGGATGATGGCACTGCACTCATGAGTAAGAACCATCATGCCTTCCATTTCCTTCTTCTTGGCAGCCACAGCATCCTTCAAGAACTTGCTGTATTGAGGAACAAGCATGAAGGCATCAATGATTGGCATTGTAACTTGAACTTCACTCAATTGCTTCTCAAAGAGTGCTTTGTACTTCTCCAAAGTTGCCTCTTGAATCTTCCAGGAAATGGCAGCTTAGGTTCATAGGGAGGAGGAAAAGAAGACTCCTTTGTTGGAGTAGTAACTTCACCATGCTTTGGTGTTTGCTTCTCTTCTCCAACCTTTCCTTTGCCCTTAGCTTCAACAATCTTTTCTAAAATCTCCTCATCAACTTTCTCATCCACAATCACAACATCATCATCAATGTTGATAGCCACCCCCACTTAGTTTCTCACCATCCTTGGGAGAGTTCTTGGAGGTAGCTCTCTACCACTTCTCAAAGTGATTGCCTTCATTGGTTCTTTTGGGTTTTGCTCTGGCTTTCCTGGTAATGTTCCTTGTTGGCGACTTGGCTGAGAGTTCATAGAAGCAAATTGATTCTCCAAAGCTCTAATCTTGTTGTTTAGCTCAGTGTAGCTGCTGTCTATCTTGGAGTGAACAGTCTTGAACTCATGGCCAATGTCTTTGGCTGCTCTAGCTTGACCTTCCAACAATTGTTTGAACATAGCTTCCATAGATGAATCTGGAGCTTTAGCTTGGGAGGAGCTTCCTGAGCTTGAGTAGATTGATTGCCATGATTTGCAAAACCAGGAGGAGGATTCTGCCTAGGCTGGTAGCTCCCTTGTTGAGTGTTTTGCTTTGGTGGATAACCTCCTTGCTGGTTGTTGGTGTAGCCTCCTTGCTGGTTGTTGGTGTAGCCTCCTTGCTGGTTGGTGGGGTAAGACCTTTGCTGGTAATTGTTGTACTGAAAGTTAGGTTCCTTCCTGTACCAAGAACCATTGTTGTTGATGAAGCAAAGCTCTTCTTGCCCTTCTAACCCTTCAACTTCATTAACCTTAGGAGGAGTTTCTTGATTTGGACCACCCACAAAGTGAATCTGCTCCTGCTTGGCTTGGTTAGCAATCAGCAAGTCTATCTTATCTTGCAAGGATTTTATTTCCTTCTTGGTCTGGTTGTCATCAGCTCTGGTTGTTCTATCAGCCCTGTCATGTTCTCCACTGTAGACTGAGTCACTCTTGACCATGTTGTCCACCAGCTCCTCAGCATCTTCTTCAGACCTGCCCAGGAAGAAACCATTGCTTGCTGTATCCAATCTTGCTCTAAACTCAGGAAGGGCACCTCTATAGAATGTGCTCAGTAAACTCTCCTTTGAGAAGCCATGGTGTGGGCACTTAGCTTGATATCCCTTGAACCTTTCCCATGCTTCACTAAAGCTTTCCAAGTTCTTCTGCTGGAAACTAGAGATCTCATTCCTCAGCTTGGCTGTCCTTGATGTGGAGAAAATTTCTCCAAGAAGGCCTTCTTACAATCATCCCAAGTAGTGATGGAGTCACTAGGCAGAGATTTCTCCCATTGGCGTGCCTTGTCTCCTAGAGAGAATGGAAACAACTTGAGCTTGAAGGCATCTTCTGACACACCATTGGTCTTGGACAAGCCACAATAGCTATCAAACTTGTCCAAGTGATCAAATGGGTCTTCTACAGCCAAGCCATGGTACTTGTTGTTCTCAATCACATTCAACAAGCCTGACTTGATCTCAAAGTTATTAGATTCCACAGCTGGTGCACGGATACCTGTCCTGTTGCCATGAATGTGAGGACGGTCATATGTGCCAATGGCTCTAGCTGGCGCTGTGGGTGTTGTTGTTGCTGGCGCTGTGGTCTAAGGTTGTCAGCTCCTTGACCATTGCCTTCTTGGGGTTGATGATCATCCATCTCAAACCCCAATCTCTGAATGTGAGCTTGTTGCTCCTCTTCTCTTCTCCTTCTTGCTATTTCCTCTCAAGTGTAGCTATCTCTTCAACAGTGGGAACCAGGTTAGTTGCACCCTGCTTCTTGTGTTCATACACCTGAAAATCAAAGGAAAATGCAAAAGGAGAATCAATATCACAAGAAAAGAAAATGATTTAGTCTCAAGCAAGTGACTAAATCCCAATGTCACAATCAACTTAGAATTTGGCAAAATTTGATGATAGAACTTTTCAGATTCTAATCAAATGATGTAGTATAAAAGATTGTCGAACCAGTCCTAAGTGACAATGAAACAGAGGGAATGCAAGCCTATGCTCAATCTAAATGCAACCATTAGAGAATGATGATTAAACTAGAACAATGAGTAAAACACAACAAAAGCAAACTTTCTTTCTTATGAGGAGAGCAAAACCCATGGGTGTAGGGACTTGATATCAAATGATTAAGCTTCAATCCAAGATGCTAACTTTTCAATCAATCTAATCCTTATGCCTAGACAACTAAACTAAGCAAGCTCTATCCCTAGATGAATGCTCTTTTGCTATGATCACCCAAGTACACCAAATCCCTTTGGCTGTAATGATCAAAGCAAACAATGAGAATGAGTCTAATAGCAATTCTAGCCTCTAAGACAACTAATCCCTTAGGCAAAGCTAGCTAAAAGCATAGATGAGTTGGTTCAGGCATTTCATAGAACACCTTCCGGGCATGAAATGCCTATAGCTCTATGTTTGAGAGGCCAACTCAAATATAGCTTTAAAAACACCAAATCTATGCAAAGAAATGATAGATCTAACAATAGACACCTTGGATCTAACTTAATCACTCTCTATCACCCTAACCCATGGATCTTAGAAGAATCTACTCACTAATCCACATGCTTATTCTTAAACCCATGAGAGATTCAAGCATAAACATATAGAGAAAGAAAGGATATGAGATAAACAATCAAGAACACAAGATGAGATGAGATGAGATTAATAATTCAAAGATGAAGTTTTACTCAAAGGTTTTGTTCTTAGATCATAAATAACATAAGTCCCAAACTTGGGTTAATGAGAGTATTTATAGTAGGCTTAAAAGCCCTAAACACATAAAAGGAGAAAGTCTAAAAAGCCCTTGGCCAAGTGATTTTCGACCAATGAGAAACAAGGAGAAAGGAAGAAACTCAGCCACCCGGTCAGCTAGTGCCTGTCCAGGCCGGGTATGCCCAGGTCGGGTATGGCTTGCTCGTCCGGCGTCCAGGCCGTCGCGGCCTCTAGGCCGGGTGTGTTCGGCCGCGTGGTGGGTGTCCAGCAGCTAGCAGGACGCGCGGGTGTGCGTGGCGGGTGGTGCTAGTCGGTGTGCAGGCTGGTGCGGGTAGGAGGAGTTGTGGGACGTCCGAGTGTCCTGGTCCGGTGTGTTCGCCGTCCGGAGCTCGTCTAGCATCAGATCGTGCGGGTCGTCCAGGTCGGGCAGGTGCTGTCGGGTGTCTGCTGGTACGCGGGTGAGGCAAGGTCGGTGCGTCCTGAGCTCGCGTCCAGTCCGTCCGTCCCGCGGGTCCTTGTGCTCGGGTGGTATGGACCGCGTCCGTTCTAGGCGTTCAGCATAATCGGACGCGCGGGTGCTTGTCCCGGTCGTCCTGGTCGCGTCCTGAGCTTGTCCAGGCGAGGAAGGATGGTTGGACTCGGGTGTGCTCACCCGGGTTGTTTGACATGCTTCCACTCAACTGATCATAACTCCTCCAATATGGCTCCAAATGTCTTGAAACCACTTCCATTGGAAAGCTAACTCAGAATGCCATGTCTCCACCAAATATTAGCATCAGAAGGTATTCCTAAGGTCTCTGTCCATGTTCATCTTTATACCCTTCTTTTTCATCACAAAACTCCCAAACATCTTCAATATCTCCAAAGTGTGCTCCAACACCTAATAGGGACTTATGAATGCATAATGAGCCTAAAGATGCCTAAAGCCTAATCTAAATGAGCAAAAAATGCATAAGATATGATAACTAAAAACATGTAAATATGCAAGACATCAAATTCTTCTCCTAACTTTTCTTGAGCTCCAAAAATACCAGAGGCCAGCTCATTAATCTCATCTTTGGTGTAAATCTCTTGTGGTAGCCTGGTCTCTGTGAATGAAGCAGCATGTTTTGGAAGACATATGTAGCTGTGAGCAAACAAAGATGCTCTCTCCAGGATGTTTCTGATGTCTTCTTTGGTGACAGGGATAACTTCTCCAGCTAATCCCCTTGCGTATCCAAACTCATCTCTATAGACAACATACTCATCCTTCTGTTCCCCTTTAAATCTTCTGGCTCCATACTGATCATAAGCTCGAAGTTCAGACTCAAGGTGTCTATCGGTCGATGCTGGATGATTCCTGTCGAGCGATGTGGGTGTTGCCTGATGTCTTGCATATTTTCTTGGTTTTAGCATTTCATTTTATGCATTTTAATCATATAGATTAGGGCATTAGGCATCTTTAAGTCCATATTGCATTCATTTGTCCCTATCAGGTGTTGGAGTGCCTTGTGAAGAGATTTGGGAGCTTTAAGACTCAAAAAGAGGTGAAGAGTGAAGTTTGCCCATGAAAAACCAAATCAAGCCGGACCATACCGGGAAGGACCGACCGGGAAGAAGCATCCGGGCGGGAGAGATGTGCTGGACAGTGCTTGGTAAGGACGGGGAAGGACCGTCCGGGGTGATTCACCCGGACGGGAGAAGACTGCTGTCCAAAGCGTGATCCAGCCGGGGAGATTCGGCCGGGACGATGCACCCGGACGGGATGAGAGTGCTGGAAAAGACCTGATCCAGATGTTGGGGTCAAAATCGGTCACGACGGAATCGATGCCGAAAAACCTCGGAAAAACCAAATCTCGGTCAAAACTTCGAGAACGAGTAACCGAAACGGATCGTCCGGCGAGCATGGGCCAGCTCACCGGCGAGCTCTCCCGAGACAAGGGAGAGTTCGCCCGGCGAGCGCAGGCCAGCTCGCCCGGCGAGCACGGGCCAGCTCGCCGGCAAGCTCGCCCGAGACAACGGAGAGCTCGCCCGGCGAGCGCGAGCCAGCTCTCCCGGCGAGCGCGAGCCAGCTCTCCCGGCGAGCACAGGCCAGCTCGGCGGCAAGCTCGCCCGAGACAAGGGAGAGCTCGCGAGACAAGGGGGAGCTCGCCCGGCGAACGCGGGCCAGCTCGCCCGAGACAGGGAGAGCCGGCGAAAAGCCAGCTTCGCCGGCGAGCTCGCCCGAGACAAGGGGGAGCTCGCCCGGCGAGCTCGGGCCAGCTTGCCCAGCGAGCAAGGGCCAGCTCGCCGGCGAGCTCGCCCGAGACAAGGGAGAGCTCACTCGGCGAAGCAAGCTTGCCCGCCAAGGACGGGCCAGCTCGCCGAGAGAGCTCGCCGAGACAAGGGAGCCCGGCGAGCTCTCCCGAGACATGGGAGAGCTCGCCCGAGACAAGGGGGAGCTCGCCCGGCGAGCGTTGGCCAGCTCGCCCGGCGAAGCGCTGGCCCGGCGAGCACAGGCCAGCTTGCCGCGAACTCGCCCGAGACAAGGGAGAGCTCGCCCGAGACAAGGGAGAGCTCGCCCGAGACAAGGGAGAGCTCGCCCGGCGAGCGCGAGCCAGCTCGCCCGACGAGCACAGGCCAGCTCGCCGGCGAGCTCGCCCGAGACAAGGGAGAGCTCGCCCGTGACAAGGGGGGAGCTCGCCCGGCGAGCGCGGGCCAGCTCACCTGGAGAGCATAGGCCAGCTCGCCAGCGAGCTCACCCGAGACAAGGGAGAGCTCGCCCGAGACAAGGGGGGAGCTCGCCCGGCGAGCACAGGCCAGCTCGCCGGCGAGCTCGCCTGAGACAAGGGGGAGCTCGCCCGGCGAGAAAGGGCCAGCTCGCCCGGCGAGCGCGGGCCAGCCCGCCCGGCGAGAAAGGGCCAGTTCGCCCGAGACAAGGGAGGGCTCCCCCGGCGAGCACGGGCTAGCTCGCCGGCGAGCTCGACCATGACATGGGTCAGCTTGCCCGGCGAGTACAACCCAGTCATGGATCAGCTCGCCAGGCGAGTTCAGCCAAGACACAGGAGAGCTCGCCCAGCGAGCACGATAACCTTTCGATGATTATTTCTGAATCCGGTCTTATCCCGTAACCATGTGTCTTCGTCCGAAATTTCCATAACTCAATCCTCTGGTCCACGGATATAAGGTCGAAAACCGTCTAGGAATATCTTCAAAAGCTTTCGGGAAATCGGGAAGGTTAAGTCCCTCGAACGGTTCCCACTTTTCGTTGTAGGACGGGTTACGATTAATTCAACATCAACCACCCCGGCTGTACGAAGAGACGAAGTTCCGTTAGAAGGGATCGTACCTATGCCTAACGGACACTTCGCGAGTAAAAACGCTTAAGTCTCAACACGGCCCAAAGAAGGTCCAAATTCCAGACGACGGCCCACCTACGATCAAAAGAGACTTGAGCCCAAAGATTAGGATGACGGTTTATCTCATTCGCGGAAAGAGATAAATGTCAAGTTTCCGCGAGGATAAATGTCAAATTTCCGCGAAGATAAATGTTAAATTTCCGAAGATAATCATGAAGGAAAAATGGAAAAGCCCGACTTGCGACAAATCCGGCCCGAAAAGAGAGGCAAACCGACCTAGAGGAAGTATATAAGGAGAGCTTGAGGCGAGGAGCAAGACGAGAGCTTTCTCAGAGCAAACTTAACACTTAGAGCAAATTAGGCAATTTTCCGTTTTTACCATCGAGCTGCGACTCAACTAGGTTAGAACTTAGGTTGCTAGACTAGCGAACTTGCCGACAGCTCTCGTAGCCAAGGCTCTTACCTGTTGTTCACGCTCAAACGCGAATTTGGAAATAAGATCCCCTTTTGCTCTCCCTTCTTTTTATCTTACGATTTTATACCTTAATATTCTCGTCGTACTGATTGTGTTGTGTGTGGCCCAGCAGATAGCCGTGACCTTTAGGGGAGACTTGGTTTACTTGGTTTCCCTCCGATTGACTGAAACTCGACGGTGTGAATTTCGGTTCCCACACCAGACCGGGAAGACTCGGCCAGGATGATGCACCCGGACGCGTATGGACGAGATCAGACCAGGGAAACTCGGCCGGGGTGATGCACCCAGACGGGAGGGACGCGTCTGGACGAGCTTCAGGCCGGGGAGAACAGACCAGGATGGATGGTTTGGCTCGACCCCAGGCCGTTTTTCTTCTTGCCCTCCTATTGGTCGAGACCTAATTGCTTCCAAGGATCTTTCAGTCATTTTCTATCATGTTTTTAGGGCTTTTAAGCCAAGTATAAGTACTCTTGTATCTTCCAATTTGGGACTTGTCTCTTTTTCTCTCAAAAACACTTTTAGATCTTGAATAAAGTTTGGATCCTGGATCCTTTTTCTTCTTTTATTCTTGTGTTCTTGAGGAATTGTTGCTCTCTAATCATGGTTAACCTTGGATCCATCATGGGTTTAAGGGAAATCATGTCTATTAGGGAGTAGATCTATCTAGAATTCATGGGCTTGGGAGACTAAGGGTGATTAGGTGTAGATCTAAGATGTTCTAGGGTAGATCCTTCTTGATCCTTGCTTGTAGAGTGCTCTTCTAGCTATATGGAGTTGGCCTCTTCAAAATAGAGCTATAGGTATTTCATGCCCGAAAGGTGTTCTATGAGATGCCTGAACCAACTCTCCAATGCTTTTAACATTCTTCACCAAAGATATTTGTTGTTAAAGGTGTTAAGATAGCTAATGGACTTGATCTTAATGATTGCTTTCATATTATTCACCCTAAGAGATTAGATGCTTGAGATATGTTAGTGAATGAGCATTCATCTAGAGATAGAGCTTGCTTAGGATTGTGTCTAGGCTTAAGGTGTTAGATTGATTGAAAGTTTGCCATCTTAGATTGAAGCTTGATCACCCAAAGTCAATTCCTTTGCCCCATGAGTCCTATTGCTTCAAATTGAAAGAGAGACCATTACTTTTTTGCATTTTAGCTTAGTTTTAGTTCACTTCGTTCCACTCTTTTGATTGCACCTAGCTTAAGTATAGACTTGCATTCCCTTTGCATTGAAATCATCTAGGTTTGGTTCGACAATCTTTTATACTCAATCATTTAATTAGGACCTTGCAAAGTCCTTTCATCAAATTGGCGCAGTTGCCAAGTTCTAGTTTGATTTTGACATTAGGATTTAGTCACTTGCTTGAGACTAAGTCTTGTTACCTTTATCTAGTTATTAATTCCCTTTCAAGTGGTTGTTCTTTTGCAAGGTACATTCACAAGAGAGGAAGATCATGTTTCTTGACTTGGAATCAGTGTTCAAGGCTATTTTAGAGAGTTAAGAAAGAATAATATCTAGAAGCTCCACTTATTGTGACAGAGCTTATGAGCCAACCACCCAATTGTAGTACCAACCACATGGAAACCTTGGTCAAGAAAGCAGTATGGATATGGTGAGAGATACCAACCTTGGGATTTAGAGTATGAAGAACAAGAAGTCAAATTCCCTCAAGCCTCCAATGAAGAAAACATCACCAACATGCTTGAGAAGTTGTTGGAGAATCAAGAAAGAGGAAGACTTGAGATAGAAAGGCAAATGAGTTCTCTTTCCACCAAGGTAGATGCTCATTGCAAGACTCTTTAGCTTAAGGATGGATGAAACTATAACACATGTGAAGTCTATCAACAACAAACTGTCTCACATCATTGAAGATCAAGAAGAAAGCATCACTCCACTTTACAACACCAACACTTGTGAAGAATGTTCCATGGATATGGAAATTGATGTTGACGAGGATGTGCAAATCAAGGATGGATTTCACCAAGAAGCTGAAACTTCTATACATGAGCTTGAATTACTCCTTGGATGCATGGTAGATGAAAATCATGGGCAAAGATATGAAGAGCAAGTTGAACCAACAACATTCAAGAGTTATTCAACAAGAAGCAAGGATGAAGAAGTAAGCTTGGTTGGAAGAGTCTTTGAAGATTTTTGTGATGATGGTTTGGTTGTTGAATGCACCGAGGAGATAAGAGAAATCTCATTGGTTATGGATGAGTTCTCAATCAAGGAGGAACCACATGTGAAGTTTACTTCCAAGGAAGGAACAAGGGGTGAAGAGTCTATGGAGAATCAAGTAATTCACATTGAAGAATCCCTCAAAGAGATGCACCAAGAAGACTCTCCTATGGACAAGCCCTTTGCCTACCATTTTGGTATACTCTCTACCAAGAATCTCATTGTTGATGATCCAAGGATGGTACTCTTTGAAGAGATCAGGAAGAATGAGTTTAGGGGTTGGTTCTATGATGAGTATGATCCTGGTGATCCGGTTTGGAAAGAAGGCTTTCACTACATGGGTAAAGAGCCTAGACACATCCAGCCTTCACTAGCCAGAGGAAGGAAAGACAAGCTAGTGACTCAAAACAAGCTCACTTGGGAGGAAGTCCCATGGTTATCCTTTTTACATATTTCACTACATTTTTTTTGTTTTAAAGACCCTTGGGCTGACGAGGCAGGCAACCAGACATTGCTCCCCTAGGCACCAACTGAATCTTCTAACTCTCCTTATGAGGTATCACTCCAACCCTTCTTGTATATACATTTGCTTTTGTTTTGTTGGGGTATCTCCTTCTCTCTTAATCACACAGAGACTGTGTGATTTAAGTGTGGGGGAGGTACCAAGTATTTGATCATTTTTGCTTTGTGATTGAGAGTCTCATGCATTGCATTGTACATTCATATATGCATAGAAAAACCAACAAAAATTTTTTAAATTTTTTGAATCATGTAGTTGCATCACTTGCATCTTTAAGATTGAGTCTAGAGCATATAGGTTGCATTCACCTGCACATGGAGCATTGCCTTGTAAAGAACACTTGTTTGCACTGAATTTGACACCCTAGTTAACTTAATTTCTCTTGCATATGGGCATTTGCATACTTGATCATGGATCTTATACACATTTGGGTTATCTTTCCCCATTATACCACTCTTTGTTAACCCAAATGGTCATCCATACCCTTGAACCTAGCCATTCTTTGAAGCCTACATTGATTTGCATGAGTGAGGCCTTTTCTGATAGCTTGTCATGTGCAAAATCTTGAGAGTATTGGGAGCGACATGGATTTGTTCTCATCTCCTGCTAGAATAGGGTCCTCATTTGAGCTAGCTTCTAGGATGGTGAGTGGGGTTTTTGTTCCTTAAAAGGTTTATATCTTGGGTTTGAGATGTGACAATGTTAAGATTGATGAACAAAAGAATGTATTGAGAAAGAAAAGCCCTAGGGAACTAGAATAGAATGATAAGAAGCTCTTGATTGATGTTTTTGACCTTCCCTCTTCATAAAAAAAAAGAAAAGAAAAAGAAATAGAAAAAAAAGAAAAATAAAAAGAAAGATTCAATAAGATAGTGGGGAAGGGAAAACAAAAAGTATTAGAGCTTAGAAATGTGAATTGTGAATAAAAGGGTCCTTAGTGGTTGAATCTTGAAGAAAGAAAGTTGTTCATTGGGTGAGTGATGCAAGTAATTTTTCATTTTGGGTTATGGGATGAATAAAAGGGGTGTATAACTTGTAATCACTTAGGAATGGGTAAAATGATGAGGATGAATCCATGTATGCATGAATTGCTCCTAGTCTTAGATAAATTTTGCATAATGATCAAGCTCCTTGATTTTTGTGTGATTGCCACCTTGAAATGATGCATTGAAACCCTCATTTTCATCCATATCAGACCATTTGATCACCTAGCCAAATGATTGAGATCTTGTGCCCATTTGTGAGAATTCACCTTGTGTGTGTGTGTGTGAATCAATGTGAGGGTTGGTTATGAGAACATGTTGATTGATAGGCATTGCACCTTGTGTAGAGGCATAAGAGTAATTGATAGGCCTTGTGAAGCTAGAGCATAATAAGAGAGTTTTGCTCATGCTATTTCCTATGTTTCTTTAGGATGTCAAGTTGAGTGCTATGGGTGTTTCTTTTGGCTTTGCTTCCATCACTATGTCTCTCCTCCTTGTGTTTTGAAAAGATTACTTGAGGACAAGTAAAGGTCTACTGTGGGGGAGTGGATGTCTTGCATATTTTCTTGGTTTTAGCATTTCATTTTGTGCATTTTAATCATATAGATTAGGGCATTAGGCATCTTTAGGTCCATATTGCATTCATTTGTCCCTATCAGGTGTTGGAGTGCCTTGTGAAGAGATTTGGGAGCTTTAAGACTCAAAAAGAGGTGAAGAGTGAAGTTTGCCCATGAAAAGCCAAATCAAGTCAGACCAGACCGGGAAGGACCGACCGGGAAGAAGCACCCGGAAGGGAGAAACGTGCTGGACAGTGCTTGATCAAGACCGGGAAGGACCATCCGGGGTGATGCACCCGGACGGGAGAAGACTGCTGTCCAAAGCGTGATCCAGCCGGGGATATTCAGCCGGGATGATGCACCCGGACGGGATGAGAGTGCTGGACAAGACCTGATCCAGACCGGGAAGACTCGACCGGGATAATGCACCCGGACGCGTATGGACGAGATCAGACCGGAGAGACTCGGCCGGGGTGATGCACCTGGACGGGAGGGACGCGTCTGGATGAGCTTCAGGCCGGGGAGAACAGACCGGGATGGATGGTTTGGCTCGACCCCAGGCCGTTTTTCTCCTTTCCCTCCTACTGGTCGAGACCTAATTGCTTCCAAAGATCTTTTAGTCATTTTCTATCATGTTTTTAGGGCTTTTAAGCCAAGTATATGTACTCTTGTATCTCCCAATTTGGAACTTGTCTCTTTTTCTCTCAAAAACACTTTTAAATCTTGAATAAAGTTTGGATCTTGGATCCTTTTTTTTCTTTTATTCTTGTGTTCTTGAGGAATTGTTGCTCTCTAATCATGGTTAACCTTGGATCCATCATGGGTTTAAGGGAAATCATGTCTACTAGGGAGTAGATCTATCTAGGATTCATGGGCTTGGGAGACTAAGGGTGATTAGGTGTAGATCTAAGATGTTCTAGGGTAGATCCTTCTTGATCCTTGCTTGTAGAGTGTTCTTCTAGCTATTTTGGAGTTGGCCTCTTCACAATAAAGCTATAGGCATTTCATGCCCGAAACATGTTCTATGAAATGCCTGAACCAACTCTCCAATGCTTTTAACATTCTTTACTGTTGGGGTAAAAATTGGTCACGACGGAATTGATACCCGAAAGTCCTCGGAAAAACCAAATCTCAGTCAAAACTTCAAAAGCCGAGAAAACGAATAACCGAAACGGATCACCCGACGAGCACGGGTCAACTCGCCAGCGAGCATGACCGTAGCACGGGTCAACTCGTCCGGCGAGTATGACCAACTTACGGGTCAGCCCGCCGGCGAGCTGGACCAATGCACGGGTCGGCTCGCCGGGCGAGCACGACCACGCTGCGTGTCTACTCGCCGGCGAGCATGACCAAAGCACGGGTCAGCTCGCTGGGCGAGTATGACCGTGTTGCGGGTCTACTCGCCGGCGAGCATGACTGATATACCATCGATTTTACCCATTTTTACCCATGGTATATGAGTACTTTTACTACTATTACCTATGTTTTGGAGTCTATTAGGTATGTTTTCAGGCTCAGGAGCATTTTGGAGAAAAATGATGTTTTAGGTGCCTTTTTGGAGCTTAAAGAAGAGTTCACCCTAGATCAGACCAGAGGTCGACATCCAGAGCTGCACATCGATCGATGCACACTCTGTGCTATCAATCGACACATATTTGCCGAAGGACAATACATCGAGATCATAACCGATCGATGTACACCCTGTACTATTGATCGATATCAAAGCGGCAGAAGACAAGTTGGACCTTGCCGAACTTGAAGCCCACGACATCACCTTTTTACATGATTGCCCCTGACGAGTTTTTTTGAACCTAATGAACTCATATTTATATGTACCTAAGTGTTTTGGCACAAAGAGGGGACCACAAGAGTTTTCACATGTTTCTAACCAGCTTTCTACCTCCATCTTTTCTACTCATTTCTTTTACTGTTTTCATTACTTTGCAAGTTCTCAATAAAGTTCTATTCAGTTCTTTACTTGTTCTTTTTAACAAAGGTTATAGAATTATAGATCTAGAGGAAAGATCCAAAGAGATTTGTTATTTGAACTTAAGTGTTCACCCTCTAATAGATCTATGAACTTCTATTATTACCATGTTACTTTGAATCACTTAGCTATGTCTGAGTTGATTCACTTGTTAGATTTAGGGTTTAAATAGGATATGAGGGATTAGTCCCAGTCTATATATGCTATAGTTGTGATATTTATTGTTAGGATTGTTCACTAATGCTTTTTCTAGCTTAGCTACCTAGAACATGAACTTGGATTGTATTATTAATTCAATACAATTCTTGATAACATCCTAAATATGCTATGACCCTCTTGAGACAAGTGGAAGCTGATCTAAGATCATGGTGAGCATTTTATCAACTTGCGCATAATGTCTGCTTAGAGCCGTATCGATCGATACTCCTATCGAGTAATCGATCGACGTAGCTAGAGGTGTATCAGTCGATATTCCTATAGAATAATCGATCGATACTGTCGGCAATATAGCTGACCGCAAACACCATTTTGAATCTAAGTAATAGATGGTCTAAATATTGCGAGAGCTGATGGATTCATTTATAGTGTTGAGCTCTGACATATCATGCAAGCAACTTGTTAGCATTTATAGTATTTATAATCCTGAATTCCTGAATACCTACCCTGAATCTAACTACTTTTCTTTATTGTCTTAACCTAAAACCTTTCAACTGAGTAATCTTACCATTACTCAACAAACCTGTAATTTACTTTTAACCATTTTCAACCTAGCATAGTCACTAAGATTGCATCTTATTTGTACACTAGCTCTCTGTGGATTCGATCCCTAAGTACTACAACTGAACCTCTTATTTGAGAGAGTAAAGTCACTCCTTAGGGTAATTTGAGTGATATCAAATTTGGCGCCGTTGCCGGGGAGCTTTGATACAATATGATCTAATATGATTAGGTCTAAGTTATTTTTACTTTAATTTGTTTTCTGACACAATTTTTTTTTCTTGTCTTTTCAGGTACATGCCCAGCAGTACCAGAAGCAACAAGGCATCTCAACTTTTGTTCTCAGAAGACCCTGCTAGCTTGGAGCGTTCAATCCGCAAGGAAATCCGTTCCGCATCGATCGACAACAACAAGTGTCTGTCGACCGATACCGACGCACCACTGCCGACCGAGACACCATCTTCGTCGACCGATACTCGCACCATCCTGTCGACCGACACCACTTCACCGTCGACCGGCATGTTTCTTCCGACATCGATCGATAGCCCTTACCTTATATCGATCGATACTGTTCCGCGAGTCATGGTTGCGCCTATTATTCTCATACGAGATGAGAATGGAGACTTGCGTGACCAAGAAGGTCACCTTCGTAATGAAGCAGGTCAGATACTCAATGCTCAAAATGAAGTAATCCCTGAGCCAGAAACTGCACCTACAGGAGCTGTTCAACCTGTAGGAGAGGCTGCTCGAACACTAGCTGACTACAACCGTCCAGATCAGTTCTACACCAACAGATCAGCCATTCGTCCCCCTGCTATTTAGAGAGGCGATTTCGAGCTCAAGCCGCGGTACTGAAACCTTTTAGGACACACACCCTACTGTGGGCTGTCCAATGAGCATCCCATGGACCATCTGGAGAGGTTCGAGGATCTCATATCTGCTATTAAAGCCAATGGAGTCCCTATGGACTACCTTCTCTGTAAGCTCTTCAAACACTCTTTATCTGAAGAAGCTTTACAGTGGCTTAAGCAGCTACCACCAGGATCTCTTACATCCTGGAGCGATTTAAAACCACCTGGGCTATGCGAAGAGACGAGGTTCTGTTGGGAAGGTCATACCAATGCCAACGGCTATTTCGTGAGTAAAAACGCTTGTCTCGATACGGTCCAAAGAGGGTCCAAATTGCGGACAACGGCCCACCTATGTTCCTAAGAAACTTGAGCCCAAAGACTAGGATGATGGTTTATTGATGATAAAACTTTTCTAAGGTTCTAATCAAATGATGCAGTATATAAGATTGTCGAACCAGTCCTAAGTGACAATGAAACAGAGGGAATGAAAGCCTATGCTCAATCTAAATGCAATCATTAGAGAGGATGATGATTAAACTAGAACAATAAGCAAAATGCAACAAAAAGTAAAACTTTCTTTCTTATGAGGAGGGAGAGACCCATGGGTATAGGGACTTGATATCAAATAATTAAGCTTCAATCCAAGATGCTAACTTTTCAATCAATCTAATCCTTATACCTAGACAACAAAACTAAGCAAGCTCTATCTCTAGATGGATGCTCTTTTGCAATGATCACCCAAGTACACCAAATCTCTTTGGCTGTAATGATCAAAGCAAACAAGGAGAATGAGTCTATTAGAAATTTTAGCTTATTTGACAACTAATCTCTTAGGCAAAGCAAGCTAAAAGCATAGATGAGTTGATTCAGGCATGTCATAGAACACCTTTCGGGCATGAAATGCCTATAGCTCTATGTTTGAGAGGCCAACTCAAATATAGCTTTAAAAACACCAAATCAATGCAAGGAAATGATAGATCTAACACTAAACACCTTGGATCTAACTTAATCACTCTCTATCACCCTAACCCATGGATCTTAGATGAATCTACTCACTAATCCACATGCTTACTCTTAAACCCATGAGAGATTCAAGCTTAAACATATAGAGAAAGAAAGGAGAGGAAATAAACAATCAAGAACACAAGACGAGATGAGATAATAAATCAAAGATGAAGCTTTACTCAAAGGTTTTTGTTCTTAGATCATAAATAACATAAGTTCCAAACTTGAGTTTATGAGAGTATTTATAGTGGGCTTAAAAGCCCTAAACACATAGAATAAAAATGACTAAAAAGCCCTTAGAAGATTAAAGGTCTAAGCCGATCAAAATGCTCCAAAAGGAAGAAGCTCGGATACCATGGTCGGATAGCCTTCCACCAGGCCGGGTATGGCAGGCCGGGTATGAGGGTTCGTCCGGCATCCAACAGGCCATCAGGCCGTGGGTCTTCTAGGCCGGGTGAGGGAGGTCGTGTCCTGAGCTCGTCTCTTCAGTCCAACCCGTGCGGGTAGAAGCAGCCGGGTGAGGGAGGTCGGGTGTCTGCTGGTACGCGGGCTGGAATGGCTGGGTGGGACGTCCGGGTGATCTGAATCGCGTGTGTCTTGGCGTCAGCACCATCAGGACGTGCGGGTCCTTCAGGCCGCATGTGCCTGCCCGGGTGACTCCATGCGCGGGTGAGAGCGGACGGGTGTGCAAGGCGCGCGCATTCTAGGCTTCCAACACAATCAGAACGTGCGGGTGCTTGTCCCCGGGTCGTCCTGGCCGCGTCCTGATCCTGGGCGTTCTCCAATGTCGGGCCGTGCGGGTCGTCTTGTTCGGGTGTGGACGTCCGGGTAAGACTTCACGCGGGTGGCGTCCAGTCGGGTGCTCCAAGCCGCGTACGCTGTCCGTTCCCGTGGTCAGTACGTGCGGGTCATCGAGGTCGCGTACGTCTGTCCGGGTGCGGCACCGTCTGGCATTCATCCTCTCGTCTGTGCGGGTTGGTCAGGCCGAGCGTGCTGACCCGGGTGTACTGACATGCCTTCACTCAAACAGTCATAACTCCTCCAATATGACTTCAAATGGTTTGAAACCACTCCCAAAGAAAGCTAACTCAAAATGCCATGTTCCCACCAAATCTTAGCACAGAAAGACTTCTTTATAGCCATCGTCCATGCCCATCTTTCACCCCTCCTTTTTGTAACAAAGTACCCCCAAACACTTTAAAATTCTCCAAAGTGCACTTCCAAGACCTGATAAAGACTTATGAATGCAAAATGAACCTAAATATGCCTAATGCTTAATCTAGAAGGGATAAAATGCACAAAATGGAAAGCTAAAATAGAGAAAATATGCAAGACATCATTTATATCATCCGCGAGAAGAGATAAATGTCAAATTTCCGTGGAGATAAACGTCAAGTTTCCGCGAAGATAAACGTCAAATTTCCGCGAAGATAAATATCAAATTTCCGCGAAGATAAATGTCAAGTTTCCGAAAATAATCACGAAGGAAAAAGAGATATGGAAAAGCCCGTTCCGCGACAAGTCCTGTCCGAGAGGAGGTAAACCGACCTAAAGGAGGAGTATATAAAGAGGAGTTAGGACGAAGAGCAAAGAAGAACTTTCAGAGCAACCTTAGCACTTATAGAAATTTAGGCATTTTTGTGTTTCTACTATCGAGCTGCGACTCAACTAGGTTAGAACTTTTGCTAGACTAGCGAACTTGCCGACAGCTCTCGTAGCCAAGGCTCTCACCTGTTGTTCACGCTCAAACGCGGATTCGGAAATAAGATATTTTTGTTCTCTTTTCTTTTACGATTTACTACTTTGCTATTTTTGTCATATTGATTGTGTTGTTTGTGTCCCAGCAGATAACCGGGACCTTCAGGGGAAACTAGGTTTACTTTGTTTTCCTCTGATCAACTAAAAATCGACGGTGTGAATTTCGGTTCCCACAGTTTTAGCGCAAGAAGGAGGGGGGGGGGGTACAGATTTATCTCTCACGCAACCACACACGCTCAGCCAGGTATGACGATCGAGACTGACAAAAAAAACAGGCGCCGACGGGCCTCCCGTCGATCCCAGTGGTAATCTAACCCCAACTGGAAACATGTTAACGGTAACCACTGACACCGCGGCATTAGCCCAGATGAAAGAACTGTTCGCTTCTGCTCAGAAAAAGTCGGACGAACAGGATAAACTCATTGCCTCTCTCGCAAAACAGGTGGAGACCTTAACTGCGAAGGCTATGAGTAAAATCCCGCGCGGCACCACCAGGACCCGCGGCGGCAGAAGACTCAATTTCGAGACTCCGAACGACCAGGCTGCACGGACGGACAGAGCTTCCTCCGGAAAAAACCCTAGCGAAACAGCCCCGTCCGATGCGCAACCGGTTGTGGAGAAACTTCCACCTCCTCCCGGGAGCGACAAAGGAGCTGACGTCGAACGTATTGATCGGGACATAAGTGACCAGTCCGATTGCTCGGACCAGGACTCTGATATCCATCCAAGAAGAACGCGAAACCAGTCTGCTCGGCAGAACGCGTCACTCGAAAAACCCATGACGGAGGAAGAAGAAAACCTCTATTGGGTGGAGCAGGAGGAGTTGGCTGAAAAACAAGCCAGAATCCACTGGAGCCAGCGTCGCCAGACTCGAAGGGCATCTGGAAGCCCCAGTGAGATCCACGACCTCTGCGAGTACATCGCGAAAACCGCGGCAGAAATCAAAGCGGTAAAATCGCAGATTCACCACGCGACAAGCGCTGCGCCCGAAATCGTCAGACTACTCGAGGAAGCACGCAAGACTCCTTTCACTGCCCAGATCACGGAAACCCACATCTCAGATCCATGGAAGATAAAAAATTTCCGTCTACGATGGCACCTCCGACCCGAAGGCACATCTACAGTCATTCCAGATCGCGATGGGAAGATGAAAACTCAAGGAGCGCGAAAAAGACGCCGGCTACTGCCTCCTCTTCGTCGAAAACCTCAAAGGCACTGTGCTCGAATGGTTTTCTATCCTAAAGCGAAACTCTATCGGAAGTTTCTGCCAACTCGCTTCGGAGTTCCTCAAACAGTACTCCATGTTCATGGACAAGGAAACCTCGGATGTCGATCTCTCGAGTCTATCCCAAAGGGAGGACGAGCCACTCCGCAATTTCATGAACAGATTCAAGCTAGTAATGGCAAGAGTCACTGGAATCAGTGACAAAGTAGCAGTCGACGCTCTGCGGAAAACTCTCTGGTACCAATCTAAACTCCAACAGTGGATATCTCTCGAAAACCGAGAACGATCAAGGACGCTCTGCACAAGGAAACGAACTTCATCATAATGGAGGACGAGATGAAGATCCTCTCCCAGAAACACAACCCGCAGAAAACATCCGCAAAAAGGAGGAGCTCTCGTAACGATAAGTATATCCACCACGGAGGGGAAGATCTCCAGGGCGATCACAATTACGCCATAAATCCCGAACAAGGGAAGACCTCCTACTGAGATTTCCACCAGACCAGAGGACATTCTACTACGAACTGCAACGTTCTCGGCGCAAGGCTCTCCACAAAACTCCTCGCCGGCGAACTCTCGAAGGTTACGAGCATAAAAGATCTTGTCTTGGATTCCGATCGGCCTCCCAAAACTAATAAAGAGTCTCCCGAAAGGGACGCACGCGAAAATTAGTCGGGCAAGAAACGCGGAAGAAGACAAGACGACCAAGGAAACAACAGCAACCGTCGAAGGGTCAACATGATCATCAGAGGATCGCAATTATATCACGATTCGGTCTCTTCGATCAAGGCTTACAGACGAAAAGCTGAGACCAGCTCTAACTGGGAAAATCGGTCCCCAACCAATGACGTACCAAACGATACGATCACCTTCGAAGAGCATGAAACCATCGGCATTGACAAATCACACTGTGACCCGCTAGTCATCGATTTGGTAATCCGAGACCTCGAAGTCGTCAGGATCCTTGTCGACATAGGAAGCACGGTCAATGTCATCTACCGTGACACGCTTCGAGGAATGAGTATCAAACTCGGAGAAGTCGTCCCGGAACCAAAACCTCTCACAGGTTTTTCGGGTACGATGTCAATGACCCTCGGATCCATCAAACTTCCCGTAATGGCTAAAGATGTAACAAAAATCGTCGACTTCATGGTAGTCAACACTCCTGCCATCTATAAAGTCATCATGGGAACCCCCTGGATCAATGCCATGAAAGCAGTACCATCGACTTACCATCTCGGCATCAAATTCCCAACCCCGCACGGAACATCATTAATTTGGGGATGCCAAAAACAATCATGGATCTGCTACTTGGCCGAACATAAACTTCGGCTAACTCGAAACACCCCAGTGGTCAACCCGAAGAAATCGAAGAAAACTCAGGACTCCTACCAGAGCTCCGCAAAAAGCAATCCGAGATCATCGGATCAGGCAACGACTCAGGATGACAGCATCGCCCCCGAATCCATCACCTCACCAGCGGACGACCCTTCTCCGGAAATGATCATTGACCCAGCTTCGGCCCCAGTAGCTGAGGCGACTAAGGTGACCCCTCCAGCGAGTAGGAACACCCGCGGAAACTAGCAGAACTACGAGATGGCTTGATCCTCGAAAGAGGTACGTAGACAGCTTGTCCTATTGACAAGTTCAGCTATCCCCCTCTCCAAAGGGGGGGGGGGAAGTGGGTACGATACTCATATACTCCCATAAAGTTCGAAATATCCGTTCTTGTACTCGAAATTTTCAAACTTTTTAATAAAATTTCTTTTTTCTGATCTCATGATGTCTTGCATATTTTCATGTATTTAGCCATCTTTTTATTGCATTCCTTTAGTTGTAGGCTTAAGTTTAGGCTTGTCTAGGATCATTTTGCATTCATTTGTCCCTATCAGGTGTTGGAGCATGTTTTGGTGAGATTTGAGGTGTTTGGAGACCTTATGACCCAAAAGAAGTGAAGAATCAAGATTGGCTATAAGAAGAGAAGTAAAACCAAGAGAAGAAGTTTAGACCGGGTAGCCTTGACCGGCTACACACACCCGGATGGATCAGGACGGACCAGCTCGTATGGATGACCGGGATGCCGCGTGCAAACTCGAGCAACCGGACCATAAGGAGATGCAGGACGTCCGGGGAGACATGTCCGGGTAGGAGCACCGGACGATGAAGACTGCTGGGCGGCGGGGAGACATGTCGACGCCACCCGGACGGAAGAAGAACCGAGCGAGAGACGTCCGGGGAGACACGTCCGGGTAGGAGCACCCGGACGATGAAGACTGATGGACGGCCGGGGAGATGCGTCCGGGTACATGCATCCGTACGGGCGAACAAGACACATCCAAGCTGAGGACGACCGGGGTGGCCTGTCCGGCTAGGAGTACCCGGTCGTGAAGAAGGTGCTGGTGACCGGGGTGAGGCGACCGGGAGAGACGGCGTGGAACCCGGACGAGCAAAGAACGCGCCAGCTTGGAAGGCGGGTAACCTGACCGGGTTGGATGGTGTTGCTGCTACCCTGACCGAGTTTTGTGCCTCTTTCCTATTGGTTTAGACCCATCTAGCTTAAGGGCTTTTTAGTAATCTCAATCTATGTTTCTAGGGCTTTTAAGCCTAACTATAAGTACCTTTGTTATCCCTAATGTGGGACTTATCTCATTTTCTATCTAAGAACACATAAACCTCTTGAGTAAAGTTTCATCTTGATTCATAATCTCATCTTGTCTTTGTGTTCTTGATTGTTTGATTTCATTTCCTTTCTTTCTCTATATGTTTAAGCTTGAATCTCTCATGGGTTTAAGAGTAAGCATGTGGATTACTGAGTAGATCCATCTAAGATCCATGGGTTAGGGTGATAGAGAGTGATTAAGTTAGATCCAAGGTGTTAGTGTTAGATCTATCATTTCCTTGCATTGATTCGGTGTTCTTAAAGCTATTTTTGAGTTGGCCTCTCAAACATAGAGCTATAGGCATTTCATGCCCGAAAGGTGTTCTATGAAATGCCTGAACCAACTCATCTATGCTTTTAGCTTGCTTTGCCTAAGAGATTAGTTGTCAAAGAAGCTAGGATTGCTATTAGACTCATTCTCCTTGTTTGCTTTGATCATTACAGCCAAAGAGATTTGGTGTACTTGGGTGATCATTGCAGAGATAGAGCTTGCTTAGTTTTGTTGTCTAGGCATAAGGATTAGATTGATTGAAAAGTCAGCATCTTGGATTGAAGCTTAATCATTTGATATCAAGTCCCTACACCCATGGGTCTCACTCTCCTCATAAGAAAGAAAGATTTGCCTTTTGTTGCATTTTACTTATTGTTCTAGTTTAATCATCATCCTCTCTAATGATTGCATTTAGATTAAGCATAGACTTGCATTCCCTCTGTTTCATTGTCACTTAGGACTGGTTCGACAATCTTATATACTACATCATTTGACTAGGACTTTAGAAAAGTTCTTTCATCTAATGGGCGCCGTTGCCAAATTCTAAGTTGATTGTGACATTGGGATTTAGTCACTTGCTTGAGACTAAATCATTTTTATTTTCTTGTGTTATTGATTCTCCTTTTGCATCTTCCTTTGATTTTCAGGTGTATGAACACAAGAAGCAGGGGTGCAACTAACCTAGTTCCCACTATTGAAGAGATAGCTACACTTGAGGGGGAAATAGCAAGAAGGTGAAGAGAAGAAGAGCAACAGGCTCACATTCAAAGGTTGGGGTTTGAGATGGATGATCACCAGCATCAACCCCAAGATGGCAATGTTCAAGGAGCTGACAACCTTAGACCACAGCGCCAGCAACAACAACACCCACAGCGGCCACTTAGAGCCATTGGCACATATGACCGTCCTCACATTTCATGGCAACAGGACGGGCATCCGTGCACCAGCTGTGGAAGCTAACAACTTTGAGATCAAGTCAGGCTTGTTGAGTGTGATTGAGAACAAGAAGTACCATTGCTTGGCTGTAGAAAACCCATTTGATCACTTGGACAAGTTTGATAGCTATTGTGGCTTGTCCAAGACCAATGGTGTGTCAGAAGATGCCTTCAAGCTCAAGTTGTTTCCATTCTCTCTAGGAGACAAGGCACGCCAATGGGAGAAATCTCTACCTAGTGATTCCATCACTACTTGGGATGATTGTAAGAAGGCCTTCTTGGAGAAATTCTTCTCCACATCAAGGACAGCCAAGCTGAGGAATGAGATCTCTAGTTTCCAACAGAAGAACTTGGAAAGCTTTAGTGAAGCATGGGAAAGGTTCAAGGGGTATCAAGCTAAGTGCCCACACCATGGCTTCTCAAAGGAGAGTTTGCTGAGCACATTCTATAGAGGTGCCCTTCCTGAGTTTAGAGCAAGATTGGACACAGCAAGCAATGGTTTCTTCCTGGGCAGGTCTGAAGAAGATGCTGAGGAGCTGGTGGACAACATGGTCAAGAGTGATTCAGTTTACAGTGGAGAACATGACAGGGCTGATAGAACAACCAGAGCTGATGACAACCAGACCAAGAAGGAAATCAAATCCTTGCAAGAGAAGATAGACTTTCTGATTGCTAACCAAGCCAAACAGGAGCAGATTCACTTTGTGGATGGTCCAAATCAAGAAACTCCTCCTAAGGTTAATGAAGTTGAAGGGTTAGTAGGGCAAGAAGAGCTTTGCTTCATCAACAACAATGGTTCTTGGTACAGGAAGGAGCCTAACTTTCAGTACAACAATTACCAGCAAAGGTCTTACCCCAACAACCAGCAAGGAGGCTATCAACCAAAGCAAAACACTCAGCAAGGGAACTACCAACCTAGGCAGAATCCTCCTCCTGGTTTTGAAAACCATGGCAATCAACCCACTCAAGCTCAAGGTAGCTCCTCCCAAGCTAAAGCTCCAGATTCATCTATGGAAGCTATGTTCAAACAATTGTTGGAAGGTCAAGCTAGAGCAGCCAAAGACATTGGCCATGAGTTCAAGACTGTTCACTCCAAGATTGACAGCAGCTACACTGAGCTGAACAACAAGATTAGAGCTTTGGAGAATCAGTTTGCGTCTATGAACTCTCAGCCAAGTCGCCAACAAGGAACATTACCAGGAAAGGCTGAGCAAAACCCCAAAGAACCAATGAAGGCAATCACTTTGAGAAGTGGTAGAGAGCTACCTCCAAGAACTCTCCCCAAGGATGGTGAGAAACTAAGTGGGGGGGTGGCTATCAACATTGATGATGATGTTGTGATTGTGGATGAGAAAGTTGATGAGGAGATTCTAGAAAAGATTGTTGAAGCCAAGGGTAAAGGAAAGGTTGGAGAAGACACCAAGGCATGGTGAGGTTACCACTCCAACAAAAGAGTCTTCTTTTGTTCCTCCTCCCTATGAACCTAAGCTGCCATTCCTGGAAGATTCAAGAGGCAACTTTGGAGAAGTACAAAGCACTCTTTGAGAAACAATTGAGTGAAGTTCAAGTCACAATGCCAATCATTGATGCCTTCATGCTTGTCCCTCAATACAGCAAGTTCTTGAAGGATGCTGTGGCTGCCAAGAAGAAGGAAATGGAAGGCATGATGGTTCTTACTCATGAGTGCAGTGCCATCATCCAGAGATTGACAATCCCTAAGAAGCTAGAGGATCCAGGCTGCTTTACCCTACCTTGTGCCATTGGTCCTTTGATGTTTGAGAGATGTCTATGTGATTTGGGAGCTAGTGTCAGTCTCATGCCTCTATCTGTTGCCAAGAAGCTTGGGTTCAGCCAATACAAGAAGTGCAAACTCTCTTTGGTGCTTGCTGACCGCTCAGTCAAATTTCCCATTGGTATCCTTGAAGACCTCCTGTAATGGTGGGAAATTGTGAAATCCCCACTGATTTTGTTGTTCTTGAGATGGATGAAGAAGCTAGAGACCCCTTGATCCTTGGAAGACCATTCTTAGCCACAGCAGGAGCCCTTATCAATGTGAAGGAAGGCAAGATTGATCTTCATTTGGGGAAAGAGCACACTCTCCATTTTGATGTCAATGAGGTAATGAAGAGGTCAACTGTGCAAGGCCAAGTGTTTTACATAGAGGAGATGGAAGCTCTTGCTGATGAGCTCCTTGAAGAATTGGCACTTGGAGAGTTGACAATAGAGGACCCTTTGCAGCATGCTTTGACAGTGGATAAAGAGGTCCAAGTGGTTGAGAACAAAGAGAGTGAGGCTATTGCAGCCATGCTGGATTCTCGAAAGAAGATTGTTGATAGAGGCCAGTATGAGGAGCTCAAACAAGAAGTGCACCAAGCTGTTTCAGCCACTCAACAAGAGAACACCAAACAAGATGATTGGAGTGAGCTCAAGGCACCAAAAGTGGAGCTAAAACCTCTTCCCCATGGTGTAAGGTGCATTTCTAGGCCCTAATGAGTCATATCCTGTCATTGTGAGTAGTGAACTTAATGAACTTGAGCTTTCTCAACTTTTAAATGCACTTAAAAGGTTTAGAAAAGCAATTGGACACTCACTAGATCTGTGCATGTAGTTCCAAAGAAGGGTGGTATCACTGTGGTTAAAAATGACAAGGATGAATTGATACCAACTAGAACCATAACTGGCCATAGAATATGTATTGATTATAGAAAGCTCAACTCAGCATCTAGAAAGGATCATTTTCCATTGCCATTCATTGATCAAATGCTTGAGAGACTTGCAAACCATCCTTTCTATTGTTTTCTTGATGGGTATTCAGGGTTCTTCCAAATCCCCATACATCCCAATGATCAAGAGAAGACAAAATTCACATGCCCCTATGGCACCTTTGCTTATCGAAGGATGCCATTTGGGTTATGTAATGCTCCAGCAACCTTTCAAAGGTGCATGATGTCTATCTTCTCGGATCTCATTGAGGATATAGTGGAGGTATTCATGGATGATTTCTCTGTCTGGATCTTCGTTTTCTGCTTGTTTGTCCAACTTGTGCAGGGTCCTACAGAGATGTGAAGACACCAACCTAGTGCTGAATTGGGAGAAGTGTCATTTCATGGTCAAAGAGGGGATTGTGCCTGGACACAAGATTTCAGAAGAGGGCATTGAAGTGGACAAGGCTAAGATTGAGGTGATGGTCAGCTTGCCACCACCAAAGACAGTGAAAGACATCAGGAGCTTCCTTGGCCATGCTGGGTTCTATAGAAGATTCATCAAGGACTTCTCAAAGATTGCTAGACCAATGACCAAGTTGCTGTGCAAGGAGGCTGCTTTCAGCTTTGATGAAGATTGTCTTGAGGCTTTCAAGAAGATAAAGGGTGACCTTGTTAGTGCTCCCATTGTTCAGCCACCTGATTGGGATCTCCCTTTTGAGATAATGTGTGATGCTAGTGATTTTTCTGTTGGGGCTGTCCTAGGGCAGAAGAAGGATGGCAAAACTCATGTGATTTATTAGGCTAGCCAAACTTTGAATGATGCACAGATGAGGTATGCCACAACAGAGAAAGAGATGCTGGCCATTGTCTTCGCCTTTGAGAAATTCAGAAGCTACCTGGTGGGTTCTAAGGTCATTGTGTATACTGATCATGCAGCTTTGAGACACCTCCTAGCAAAGAAGGATGCCAAGCCAAGACTACTAAGGTGGATCCTTTTGCTTCAAGAGTTTGACTTGGAGATTAGAGACAAGCCAGGGATTGAGAATGGAGTTGCTGATCACTTGTCCAGGTTGAGAATTGAAGGTGGAATCCCTATTGATGAGGGCCTCAGAGAAGCGCATGTCTTGGCCATCATGTCAGTGGTAGCAGTCATTGAGACTGGAAAAAAGATTGAAGAGGTTAAGGCAGCTGAAGAGAAGGGACCTTGGTATGCTGATTTGGCTAACTACTTAGCCACTGGAAAGGGACCATTGGGGCTTGCAGGGTATGAGAAGAAGAAGTTCTACAAAGATTTGAAGAGATACTATTGGGATGAACCATACCTCTACACCCTATGCAAGGATCAGATTTATAGAAGAGTGGTGGCTGAAGAAGTTGAAGGAATCCTCTCACATTGCCATGGATCTTCCTATGGAGGCCATTTTGCTCCATTCAAGACTGTCTCAAAGGTGTTACAAGCTGGATTTTGGTGGCCACACATGTTCAGGGACTCACAAGACTTCATTTCAAGATGTGACCCTTGCCAAAGGTGGGAACATTACTAAAAGGAATGCGATGCCTCAAAACCCAATCCTTGAGGTAGAAGTGTTTGATGTTTGGGGGATTGATTTCATGGGACCCTTCCCCTCTTCTTATGGCAACAAATACATCTTAGTGGCTGTGGACTATGTATCAAAGTGGGTGGAAGCAATAGCAAGTCCTACAAATGATTCAAGAGTAGTGGTCAAAATGTTCAAGAGCACTATTTTCCCAAGGTTTGGAGTTCCAAGAGTGGTCATAAGTGATGGAGGTTCACACTTCATCAATAAGGTACTTGAGAGTCTTCTCAAGAGGAATGGAGTGAAGCACAAGGTTGCAACACCCTATCACCCTCAAACAAGTGGCCAAGTGGAGGTCTCCAACAAGCAAATCAAGGGGATCTTGGAGAAGGTTGTAGGAACCAAGAGGAAGGATTGGTCAGCCAAGCTTGATGATGCCCTTTGGGCATATAGAACAGCATTCAAGACTCCTCTAGGCACCACTCCCTTCAACCTTGTCTATGGAAAGTCTTGCCACCTGCCAGTTGAGCTTGAATACAAGGCATTGTGGGCTGTGAAGCTTCTAAACTTTGACATCAAGGATGCAAAGGAGAAGAGACTTCTTCAACTCAATGAACTGGATGAGATAAGGATGGATGCCTTTGAGAACTCAAGGATATACAAGGAAAAGACTAAGGCTTTCCATGACAGGCACATCCTCAAGAGAGAGTTCAAAGCAGGAGATCAAGTGCTTCTTTACAATTCTATACTGAAGTTGTTTCCAGGAAAGTTAAAGTCAAGGTGGTCCGGTCCATTTGTGATCAAAGAAGTGAGACCTTATGGAGCAATTGTGCTTTGGGATAAGCAGGATAAAGACTTCACAGTGAATGGCCAGAGACTCAAAGAATACATGGCCACAATACCAAAGGAGGACGGGACATCAACCCCACTCTCTGATGCTCCCCTTGCCTAACCTCAAAGGAGGCAAAGTCAAGCTAGTGACTTTAAACAAGCTCACTTGGGAGGAAGTCCCATGGTTATCCTTGTAAATATGCATTAGGATTTGTTCTTTTTCAAATAAGTCACTTGGAGAATGGTGATAGCTTGGGGATGAGTGCATAAAGCTTTGAGAAGGAGTTGAATATAAAAAAATGGTTTGGAGGTTGGACCGGGTAGGGTGGACCGGGGACGCCTACCCGGACGGACGCGCAGCGTGCTGAACTATCGGACCGGGGTGCGGTGTCCGGGTGAAAGCACCCGGTCGTGAAGAGGACGGACGGACGAAAGGGACAGACCGGGGAGAGGGCGTCCGGGTAGAAGAACCCAATCGTGAAACAAGGACGGACGGACCGGGATGCATCGTCCGGGTAACAGCACCCGGTCGTGGAGGCAGCAAGACGGACCGGGGACGACCGTCCGGGTAGGCTTGCCCAGTCGTTCTCCGCGTGAAGAAGACACTCGAGCAACCCGACGACCCGCGCATGACCCGGCCGCGACCCAAGGTAAGTTTTTCACCTAAACCGACCCAAACCCACCTAAACCGACCCGAGCACCCATCCACCCGACCCAGAAACATTTTAAAACCCTAAGCCACCCTCTCTCTCCTCACTTCATCTTCTTCCTCACATCATAATCCTCTCTAGCCTCCAAGAGCATAAATCCCCATAACTTTGTTTCTTTTTCCCACATCCACTCAAGCAAATCACAAATTTCTTTTTCCCACATCCACTCCTTCCTTCCCTAGCTCTAATTCCTTGAATCTTTTCATCTTTATCCTTCATCCAAAGCAAGGTATGGTATGTCTAAGTTCAAATTCGTAACCCTCATGAACCCTAAAAATTTGAACTTGAAATTTGAGCCTTTTCTTGCTAGATTCTTGTAAATTAGACTAGGGAATGCTTATATATCATGCTGGGTAGTTGATTTCATGGTGGAATTGAGATTAATTTGAACTTTGAAAAATTAGGGTTCGTGAGATTTGGGGGTTTTTCATAAAGTGCTTGTTTTAGGTTGTTCTTGGGTTAGATTGGATGCTAGGTTGATGGAGAACTTCAATTTAGGCCATTTTAAGCTTGATTGTGCTTAATTGAGTGGTTTTGATTCTTAGAGGTTCTTTTTGCTCATAAAAAAAAAAAAATTTTTGAGCATGAGAATTCTCTAAGTTGTTCTAAAGCCTTTTACTTAAAAAGTTGTTTCTTGTGAGCATTTGATCATTGGAGTTGTAATTCATATGTTTTTGATCATATTCCTCATATTGAAAGCTTTTTCCTTCTCAAGCTTACTCTTTTCCAAGGTCTAAAGTGTCAGGTACCAATGGGGAGAAAGAATGAAGCTGATCTTGAAGTTGAGAAGAAAGAGCGTGCAGCAAGACACACTGCTCAGTTTGGGAAATCTTTGGGTTCACAGCCTGGTTCAGAGGAAGAGCGCCGCCAGCAAGCCTTGGCTCTGCTAAGGAAGAAGGCACAATCCAAGAAAGAAGGGAAGAGAGTTGTGGTTGATAAGAGTGTGGCTGAAAGTGCTCACAAGCAAGCCAAGAAAGATGGGAAGAAAGTTGTTGCTGATAAGAGTGTGGCTGATGGTGCTCACAAGCAAGCCAAAAGGGATGGAAAGAGATTAGCTGTTGAGACAATGGGGCTGATGGTACTCACATGCAGGCTCCTCCAAAGAGAGCTAAGGCACCAAGAAATTCTGGTGTGGGAGCTCTTGTGATTGAAAAGACAAGCAACAAAGGTGATCATACCCTTGCTCACACTATGAGGGCTATGACTCCACCTAGGAGAACACCAGACCCTGTGCAAGAATTTGTAGAGAGCCTTAACCAGCACAACAAGGAAGAGAAGTTGGCAAGGGCTAGAGCAAAGAAGCAAGGCAAGAAACCAATGATTGCAGAAAATAAAGGTGAAGAGGATGAGACATCTTCTAATGATGAGCATGCTGATCCTAAATCAAGGTATGGCAAGAGGGATAGGTCCAAGACACCTACTGAAGATGAGCTGCTAGACTTTTGAGGAATGGCATTGCTTGGGTCCCCACCAGATTTGTTCATAAGATGATTTTGCAAGAGCTGTACCTTGATGATGATGTTGAAGAAATGCTTAAGCACATGAAGGTGGGCAGCCTCTATTCAGCAGTTTACCCCACTCACAAGTCTCTTGCCAATTCTTGGCTACACTAGAAGCAACTTTTCACACTTCCAAGCATGCACAGCAAGGATGGGGAGAGATCAAATTCAAGATTGAGGGTGAGGTTTACTCCATGTCTTTCAAAGAGATTAGTGAAGTTCTTGACCTTGAGGATCAGAAAAACCCTTCACTTCCAACACTCAAGACAGCCCCTAAGGAGAAGACCATTGCTGAATCAATGTGGACCTTATTGACAGGACAAGGAAAAGGGGGCCAAAAGAAGGAGAAGAATGGAGCTATTAGGCATCCCACTATGCGCTACCTCCACAGGTTGCTTAACCACACCCTCTTCCAGAAGAAGGAAGTAGGGAATGTTGCTGGAGACGAGTTGAGATTCCTTCAGCAAACCGCCCGCCACTTTGTTTCCTCTCCTCAGCTCTCTAGTGTCCCGGATGATTTCTACTCAGATTTTGGTATGGTTGGCTTCCTTGTACAGCGCCTCATGCACTACAAGAGCTGGGCTTGGACAAACCGTGACTCCGGACCTCAAATTGGTATTGGTGGCTGGATAACCCCATTAATAGCTTACCAAGGGATTGGTTTGGGTGATGATGGAGTAAGTCCTACTTTCTTGGATGGAGCTTACCTGAGGAAGGCTCAATTTCTAAGTGGACGGTTTAATGGAACATGTGTCTGCTCTTACTCAAGGGGTGGCAAGAATGCTGAGCTATTGCTTCCTAGCCCACACCTCACTTCCTTGAGCACTTCAGGAGATATCAGCTTCTACATCTGTGAGGAACACCTCCTTAGGAGTCATGGACCTCTTTGCCCGGTGACCCTGCCTAAGGGTGATAAGGCGGTAAGAAATCACAATGCTTATGACGAGGAGTACACCAGAAGCACCACTGCTCATCTTTTTGGCCCTCCTCGTTACAAGCTTGAGCATTGCACCAGTGTCCTGCCCCTTTGACCCCTACGCCAGGCTCATGACCACATTAAAATCCTCCAGAGGTGGAACAAGGTTCAAGATAGAACATTTTTCAAGCTCACCAACAAGTGCAAAGAGCTGAAAAGGACTGTGATGAGGCAAGCTGAAGTTTCAGCCCGATTATTGAAGAAAGTGGCTGATGTTCTAGCTAGGGGGGCTGTAGCTGGCTGCAAGGCTGAGGACTTTGATCTTGATGCTCTCAATGCACCCCCTCAGCCACTTATTGACTCCTCTGCACCACAATCCAGCAAGCAAGCTCTCCGCCGTTTGAGGAACCCTTACATCGCCCCATCCGAGTCCGGAAACAAGTCACCATCCCTAAGCACCACTGCTGATGAAGATGACTCTGAGGGAGGGGCATCAGCCTCATCCCATGCTCCATAGAGGTACTCCAACCCCCTATCATTGTATATACCATTCATCATTTCATTTGGGCCCTTCTCCACATTTAACAAACACAGAGACTGTGTGACTTAAGTGTGGGGGAGGTGCCAAGTTGCTGATCATCTTGTGTTTTATGTCATAAGCATGCATTTGTAGATAGTTATTGCATAGAAAAGCCATAAAAATTTGAAAAGCACAAAAAGAATCATGTAGTTGCATTAGGATTGAGTCTAGATCATTCTCTTGCATAAAAAAAAAGGAGAAAAATCATCATATAGGTTGCATCATGCATAAGGGGACAAGGATGATAGTTGCCTTGAAAAGATGCTCATGCTAAGTTCTTAAAGTGATACCCTTTATAAACATAGTAAGTAGCTTGAGCAATCTTAGGATAGCTTGTAAACTTTTTGCCTTGAAATCTTTTCCTAAAGCTTATTTGATTGATTGATGCTATATCTTTGAAGTTTGCTCCTGTCATATTTAGACTCTAAGTCTCTTGCTCATGGTCCCTTGTGTACTAAGCCATGGATAGAACACTTGAGTTGTCCCTCCCATTCTTTGCCTATCTTTTTGGACAAGCTCAAGTGGCACTCCACACCCTAAAACCCTTACCTCCTTTCAAGCTTTCATTATTTGTTGAGTGAGGCCTTCTTTGGAAAGCTTTACATGTGCATAATGTTGAGAGTATTGGGAACGACAATGCTTGGTCTCCATTTTAGCTAGATTAGACACTCATAATGTCTAGCTTCTAGGATGGGGGTGAGTGTTGTATGGTATGATGTTGGGAAAGTGAAAGGTTTATGAAAGAAAAGGTTGACTCATGGGACTCTAAAGTTATAAGTGATTAAGTCTAGAAGGGATAAGAGGAATGAAAGATTGCAAGCTCTAAGTTGTTAAAAAAGTCTTGGCCCCCATAAAAAAAAAAGAAGAAGAAAAAGACAAGAAGAAAAAAAAAATAATAATAATGAAAAGGGGGCTAGCAATGTCTAGAAAGAGCTGAAAGGGTTTAAAATGTGAAAATTCCCTTGTAGACTTCATTAAGAAAGAGTTTTAAATGAGAAAATATCTTGAGTATTTGGGGGGAATCTTTGGGTGAGAGATGTGAGTGGTACTTTGGCATTGGGAATAAGGATGAAATTTTATGTATTTGGGGAAAGGGTAGAACAATGGAGATTGAGCATTGTATGCATGAGTTGATCCCTTTCTTAGATATATTATGTGCAATGTCAAGGCTACTTGTTTTGAGAGTGAACCACCCCTTGAAAGATCCCTTTGAACCCCTTGTTTCACTTGAATAAAACCTTCTACCACCAAACCAAATGACTTAGACCATTTGACCATTTGCAAGAAGTCTTTTGAGTTTGCTTAATGATTGTTAGAGGGAAAATGGAATTGTGGGTTGTGGATTCATGATGAGTAAGTGTAGGGATCAAAGGAGTTAAGATAGGCCTTGTTAAGTTAGAGTTGGATTGAGTTTTTGCTCCTGCTACTTGGTATGTTTATACAAGGTTATCAAGTTGAGAACTAAGAAGAGCATTCTTTTGGCTATGAATCCCCTCCTTCAAACCTCTCCTCCTTAGTCCTTACTAGTTCACTTGTGGACAAGTAAAGGACTAGTGTGGGGGAGTTGATGTCTTGCATATTTTCATGTATTTAGCCATCTTTTTATTGCATTCCTTTAGTTGTAGGCTTAAGTTTAGGCTTGTCTAGGATCATTTTGCATTCATTTGTCCCTATCAGGTGTTGGAGCATGTTTTGGTGAGATTTGAGGTGTTTGGAGACCTTATGACCCAAAAAGAAGTGAAGAATCAAGATTGGCTATAAGAAGAGAAGTAAAACCAAGAGAAGAAGTTTAGACCGGGTAGCCTTGACCGGCTACACACACCCGGACGGATCAGGACGGACCAGCTCGACGGATGACCGGGATGCCGCGTGCAAACTCGAGCAACCGGACCATAAGGAGATGCAGGACGTCGGGGACACGTCCGGGTAGGAGCACCCGGACGATGAAGACTGCTGGACGGCCGGGGAGACATGTCCGGGTACGTACACCCGGACGGAAGAACAAGGCGTCGAGCCGAGAGACGTCCGGGGAGACACGTCCGGGTAGGAGCACCCGGACGATGAAGACTGATGGACGGCCGGGGAGATGCGTCCGGTACATGCATCCGACGGAAGAACAAGCGCGTCCGAGCCGACGTCCGGTAGGAGCACCGGACGATGAAGACTGATGGACGGCCGGGAGATGCGTTACATGCATCCGACGGGAACAAGACACATCCAAGCTGAGGACGACCGGGTGGCCTGTCCGGCTAGGAGTACCCGTGAAGAAGGTGCTGGTGACCGGGTGAGGCGACCGGGAGAGGACGGACGTGGAACCCGGACGGAGCAAAGAACGCTGCCAGCTTGGACGGCGGGTAACCTGGACCGGGTTGGATGGTGTTGCTGCTACCCTGACCGAGTTTTGTGCCTCTTTCCTATTGGTTTAGACCCATCTAGCTTAAGGGCTTTTTAGTAATCTTAATCTATGTTTCTAGGGCTTTTAAGCCTAACTATAAGTACCTTTGTTATCCCTAATGTGGGACTTATCTCATTTTCTATCTAAGAACACATAAACCTCTTGAGTAAAGTTTCATCTTGATTCATAATCTCATCTTGTCTTTGTGTTCTTGATTGTTTGATTTCATTTCCTTTCTTTCTCTATATGTTTAAGCTTGAATCTCTCATGGGTTTAAGAGTAAGCATGTGGATTAGTGAGTAGATCCATCTAAGATCCATGGGTTAGGGTGATAGAGAGTGATTAAGTTAGATCCAAGGTTTTAGTGTTAGATCTATCATTTCCTTGCATTGATTTGGTGTTCTTAAAGCTATTTTTGAGTTGGCCTCTCAAACATAGAGCTATAGGCATTTCATGCCCGAAAGGTGTTCTATGAAATGCCTGAACCAACTCATCTATGCTTTTAGCTTGCTTTGCCTAAGAGATTAGTTGTCAAAGAAGCTAGGATTGCTATTAGACTCATTCTCCTTGTTTGCTTTGATCATTACAGCCAAAGAGATTTGGTGTACTTGGGTGATCATTGCAAAAGAGCATCCATCTAGAGATAGAGCTTGCTTAGTTTTGTTGTCTAGGCATAAGGATTAGATTGATTGAAAAGTCAGCATCTTGGATTGAAGCTTAATCATTTGATATCAAGTCCCTACACCCATGGGTCTCACTCTCCTCATAAGAAAGAAAGATTTGCCTTTTGTTGCATTTTACTTATTGTTCTAGTTTAATCATCATCCTCTCTAATGATTGCATTTAGATTAAGCATAGACTTGCATTCCCTCTGTTTCATTGTCACTTAGGACTGGTTCGACAATCTTATATACTACATCATTTGACTAGGACTTTAGAAAAGTTCTTTCATCATCTCACGAATCACTCGCAATAAGCCTCTTCACCGCCCAAGCAATCCTTGGACGGAAATCAGTTCCTGTTTTTTAAAAAAAAACAGTCACGGTCAAGTAAGACCTAAAATGTACACTTCTTCTCCAAAAAGAGAGAAGATCGAAACCATCTTATAAAAGATATATCTTTCGGGAAAAGCGAGACGTCACGAACAATCCTTAAAAGATCTTATCTAAGCACACAGTCCATCCGCGAATTTAAAAGGAAAAATGATGATCGTTGATTGGCCCCGACGAACATACCTGAAAAACGTTCTCCAAAGAGAACTCGTAGTCAAACGTTTCATAAAAGTAAACGTTCTCTTACATCCGAGAAGGATATCATAGCACGTGATACACTAAAAATGAATCCTTGCTACTGCCAAGTTAACAGTTGTAATTATAGTACTTTAGATTCAAATCTAGAGGACCAGTCTACACTTTATTTCTATGAGTTTTGAAATCAAGCTAAGAAGAAAATTTGGTTTTGGTTTTAAGAATGACGATTGGAAACAAGCAAAACTATAGGTTTATTTCAAATTAACAAGCAGCTGACCTAGGGTATTTCATTGGGTGTTGAATTGGAGCCAAACAATTATTCAAGCGCGAAGAAGTTCTTTCTAGAACTCGGATCACTGAGCTGGAACACCCCACTGTCGTGGTGGTGATCGCTTTGCAGATCGATTGTAAGCATTAGAGAACAGGTCCGATCAGTTCACTTACTACCCTAATATCTACTTTCGCTGATTAGGGATACTAAGCTCATTCAGTACATGTCAAGTTATCTCCTAAGCGGTTAACTAGGTGATGAACTTAGGATCTAACAATAAGTGATCAGATTAATGAAAGCATTAAGAACAGTATGAATGAAGAACAATTGAAATCGCTTATCTATGTTCAGCTCATGCCTCAACACCCTAAAAACCCTAGGCGAGCAAGGTGACTACTCGATCATGATGCAAGAAATCAAAGACATATTTCCTGAAATAAATTGCATAAGAACATAGTCGAAAACAAAGGGTTCAGATGATCTTCTCTATGAGAGGATTGATTCTTCTCCCTTACAAGTTGCAGATCGCAAAGCTCAATGTTCTCTTGTAAAAACTAGCGTAGTCTACTAAAATAGGGATAAAGGCACTTTTATAAGGAGGCGCCGTCGATTTCTAGAGAGGGAAGGTGATTAGGGTAAATCTTCAAAGATATGGAAATTTCCATGATTGTCGAGAACAGTCCACCTCGTTGCTCCGCACGATTGTTCTGCATGGAAAGCTTCAGTTCTTGTACCTTTCTTCATGTTCCTCCCTTTAGCTCTTTAGTCTACTCCAGACCTGAATTGACTCAAAAAGGACTAGACTAACTCGATAAAACAATGGAAACTGGTTAGAAATCATATGCACTATGGTGTCAAAAACACCACATATCAATTCCCCCAGACTTAGATCTTTGTTTGTCCTCGAACAATGGCAAGTATCCAGCACAAGGAGAAAGGTTTGAAAGTGTGGGAACTCGCCTATTCTCAACAACCATACCTTTACCACGAATCTCTGAACCATACAAGCAGTTGGCTAGGACCACACACTTTTGCTAGAACCCCACTGACAGCTGTTCGAAAATCGGCTCCATACTCTACATCTCAAGCCTGAAAAAGTACACTTTCGAGACAGAACTCCTATATTTGTTTAAGAGCAGCGCAAACGCTTATCACCGGCACTATTCAGGGTAGATGGGCTAGGCATGAAACAGGCTTATTTAGTGGTGGAGTTAAAAGTGTTTAGGCGTTACCAGTTTTGTAGTGGATGCATGATATCACGCAAAATAGCAAGAGAGGACGGATCCATTGATGTCCACAGCTCTTACTCGTTTTGCCAAATTTGGAGCGGCTGCTCCGACTGTTCTCCTGACTGGTCTCCTTGATTGGTACCCGATTCTTCTGTTCTACCTTCTCATCCATCTCATCATGATCCACATAGTACTCCTCCGAGGTCTCCACAAACAGGTTTGTCTAATGAAGGCACATCAAACAAGTAGAGGTAGTTGCGATCAATCAGATCAGTGAGCAACTGTTCTCCATGTGAGTACAGAAAAACCTTCTTCCTCGTATGGCTTCAACTAAGTTTTTGTATAGGAGCCTCATCAATCCTCCTTATCCATCACTGATCTCAAAAAGATTGAAATAATATACACGTTTTTTTTTTTGACATATACTGGAGTGAGATCAATTGATGGGGATGTGACGGAGAAGGAGGTTACTTTCAGGGTGAAGATGGTCCACTGATCATTCTACTTGTCTGTTCTTGTGACTGTTCTCATCGTGGTGGTGACCGTTCTGAAGAGACTGTTCCGGCTTCTATTCTGACTGTTCTGGGGCAATACGAGTAAGAGACTGCGTCGATCCTTTCCTCTCCGGCCTTTTTGCACATATCTGCACATATAACATAGGAAAACAGAATGCATGGAGACGGAATAAAGGCTTAGGTTCAAGGTAGGAACTAGCTAAAGATGAGCTAGCCACTCACGAACAGCAAGATGGGTATAAAGAATAAGAAGTCCTGAGTGTGGTCTCGTTTCCCTGATCTAGTGCCAATAACAAGAGTAATTGCAGTTAACATTCAGGAGTTAAGTCTACACAGTGTAACCTGATCGGTTGAGAACTTCTGGAGAGTCAAATGAGATAAATCAGGGTGTTCCAGGTCCAAGTGTGGGTCTATCGTCACTGCTAATGTCACTGAATAAGAAGGTTAAAGCACGAGGTGGTTAAAGATCATTATAGAATAAGGTCCTAATTCCCACAAGAGTTTTTTTTTTAAAAACTGACTCGATCCTAAAACAGACTCGATCAATAAGACTCAAAGCAGACGGACTGACTCAGCCTCCCCCATACTTACTTCACACCATCCCTGGTTGTGAGGAGATAGATAGAGGAAGGCCAAAAAACACAAAATAAATAAGAAAACAAATAACATGCAGAAACATAAAGAGTTCAAATGGATAAGACAATGGTGATAGATGTTGGCAGCGGATCAGTCTGACTCCCTGCTCCCGGATTGCCCAGCAATACGCCTGTTCCACGGTAGCCGCTCTCCTCCTGATGTCGCTCGAGCTGGTTCCTTGCCTCGGCGATAGATTGTCCGCTGAGACTGCTCTTGCATGTCCTCTCTTTCCTGCTGACCCTTGAAGCATCCGCCGGCGATGGTATTTAGGATTCTCTTCAGGAGGCTGCTGTTCTTGCGCGTGAATCAATCATCCAGCGGCGGTACGTTGCATCGTCGAAGCCGTCCTCGATGTCCTCGAGGTCATAGTTGGGGTCAGGTGTTACGTCCTCGATGTCCTCCGTGCCTGGGTCCTCCTGGTGGACTAACAGCGGATTATCGCAAAGCTGCTCCTGTTCTGGGAGAAACCGGATGTTCTCAAACTTGTCCATGCTTTTGATCTCGGTTTGAGGGAGTTTGCAGAACAATTGCGTCCCTTCCTTATCTTGGAACATGTAGGTGCTCTCGTCGCGGAGGATGTGACACTTAATGAGATAGGGGATGTCAATGTATAATGGCTCATAGTTGGTCTCGAGGGAGAGTTGGTCGATTCCGAAGTGGAGGAACAATGGCGAGAGAAGACTGCCACATCGATCCTTCGTTTGCGACCTCTCATCAGCAGACTTTTCTTCGCGACGAACATTGCAGCAAGTAAATATCCAGGGTTAGTGAGAACCTTCGTGATTGGGATGCCTCCGCGCGCTGCTCGTATCTGATCCTCTAATCCTGAGTAGAGCATCTGGAGCTCTCCATTGGTGACCTTCGAGGTTTTGTCCTTAGCGAACAGCAAGTTGCTGAGGACCTTTGCAATGATCCACACTGAAGGATTGCGGATGTGGGACTGATAGACTGTGCGAGGTTTGAAGTCTCCACTTGCGATCAGGTCCCAGAAGATCTTGGCGGGTGGAAAGCTTTTGAGGAGAGAGACCTCCCTTGGATCGTCGGATATGTCATAGATCTCGTTGAACTTGACGAGCGGGAGGGAGCAATGTTTCCCACCGGCCATAAAACGGAAGTGAGTGTTCTCGAACGTTGGCTGGTGCTCGTTCTCATGGTAGATCTCCGCCATAGCCAGGGCTTGCCGGAACAGCTCTGGAATGAGGATTTGCGGCTTGGTTCAGAGCTCGAGTATTCCAATGGCTGAGAGAATACGCTGAACGTCGTCGTCGAGACCGAGCTGGGCTAGTGTAGGAGGGTGTACGTACAATGTTGGCTGGATGTCGATGGCGAGGAGAGCATTGTAAGCCCTTGCTTTTTCTTTGTCCCACCCCTTGACATTGACATCAAAGAGCCTAGGGTCCTCAATGTCGTACTGATTGTATTGTGTGTGGCTGATGTCTTGCATATTTACATGTTTTTAGCATCCATATCTTGTGCATTTTGATCATATAAGTTAGGCATTAGGCATCATTAGGATCCATTTTGCATTCATTTGTCCTTATCAGGTGTTGGAGAATGCTTTGGTGTGATTTGAGGTGTTTGGGAGTCTTATGGCCCAAAAAGAGCTGAAGAATCAAGTTTGACCATGAAAAGAAGTCAATCCATGATCTGGTCGAGACAAAGATGAGCACGGACGGAGGCCTTAGAGATGTTTTATGTTGCTAAGATTTTGTGGAGACACAGAAAATTGAGTTAGCTTTCCAATGGAAGTGGTTTCAAGTCATTTGGAGCTGTATTGGAGGAGTTATGATTAGTTTACTAGAAGCACATCAAGCTGGCTGGGAAGACTGGTCCGGGTACAGCTACCCGGTCCGGAGAGAAGCGCTGGATGAGACCAGGCCGGGTTGGGCGGTTTGGCTCAACCCCTGACCGTTTTTCACCCTCTTTTCCTATAGGTTGAAGCCTAATTGACCGTAGGGACCTTTTAGTATTTTTCTATGATGTTTTTAGGGCTTTCTAAGCCTTGTATAAATACTCTTATATCTCCCAAAGTGGGAGTATCTCATTTTCTCTCAAGACTTTAACTCATATTGTAAAAGCTTGAATCTTTTTATCAATCTAAGGAGGCTCTTCATCTTATATCTTGTTTCTCCTTCTCACAAACATGATTAGCCTTGAATCTCACATAGATTTAAGGTTTTTTCATGGAGATTAGTGAGTAGACACACTTTGGATTCATGGGCTAGGGTGATTAGTGAAGATCTAGGGTGTTTAGTGTTAGATCTACTTGTTTCCTTGCTTGTTGAGGGTTCTTAATGCTATTTTGGTCTTGATCATATCAAAATAGATATATAGGCATTTCCGAAAGGTGTTCTATGAAATGCCTGAACCAACTCTTCAATGCTTTTAACATTCTTTACCTAAGAGATTTGTTGTTAAAGGTGTTAAGATAGCTAATGGACTTGTTCTTAATGATTGCTTTCATATTATTCAACCTAAGAGATTAGATGCTTGAGATATGTTAGTGAATGAGCATTCATCTAGAGATAGAGCTTGCTTAGGATTGTGTCTAGGCTTAAGGTTGTTAGATTGATTGTTTGCTGCCACCTTTAGATTGGATCTACATCACCTAAAGTCAAATTCCTAGTCCCAGGGATTCCACCTTAGCATTTGATTGAGTTCTTGCACTTGTTTCTTGATTAGATTTGAGATCACCTTGTTTATATTTCTAAGATCTTAGCTTGTCACCTTCATCCATCTTCTTGTTTGCTTAGATTAAGGAAGCTTGTGTATTCTTGGTGCTATAAGTCTCTAGTTTTCTGTGGGTTCGACAATCTTTTATACTACATTGATTTGATCTTGGACCCTTGAAAAGTCTTGTATCAAATTTGGCGCCGTTGCCAGGGAACTAGTAGATTTATCATTAGGATTTCAATCCTTCTTGAGACTAAGCTTTATTTTCTTGCTTTGTTTTGCTTTTGTACAGTTACTAACTTTCTATTCTAGAATTTCTGTTTTGTAGTGATGGCTTCAAGCTACCTTGAAAAGCCACAAGAAGAGGAAGATCACATTGAAGATGAGCCATATGTTTATGTGGAACCACCACCCTTTGATATACGCATACTCACACCAGACCAAAGGGTGGAGTTGCATCGGCTTCAGAGAATGAAAGAGAATTGGGGCAAGCCAATGAGATCCCTGGCACGAATGATCCGGGTAGACCTCATTAGGGATTGAGCAGAGTTTGAAGAAAGGGAGGTTACACAACATGAGTTTGATGTTGCTTATGACCTTAAAGAGGTAATGTATTGGGTTCCACCACTCCAGCTGGAAGGTACAAGCATTTCCACTTTAGAACTTCAACTTGAGGAAATTTGCTTGCCTTGTGGTGAGAATATTGCCCAAGATTTTGATTCTCTTGAGCTCATCAATGAATGTCTTGATCTGATATGTGAAACTAGGAAACTAGATGAGTTGAGAATAGAAAAGCTTGTTAGAGATCATATTGAAGTTTGTTTTGACAAGAGTTATCTATGTGCTTCATTTGATCTTGAATCTGAGTTTTTCATTCTTAATGAACCAAGACCTCTTCTCGCACTTTCTGATCTAGGGGATGAACTTGATGTGGATAAGCTCTTGCTTGAGATAGAAAATCCCCATGCTGAAAATTATCATGAGAATATGAACATTGTGTTTTATTTGGTTGATGGAGATAGAGTTGACTACTTTGTTAAAACTTCGTTTGCACCTGTAGTTGATTTTGTGTTTCCACCAAATGCTTTTGATTCTCATGACCATTTGAACCTCAAAGAGCATCTCATGATTCATGATACATCTTTAGGGAAGCTCTTTGATGAAAAATCTGTCTATTTTCTATGGACAGTAGTGTGCTCCTTTGCATACTTGGTTCCTTGATCTCATAGGAGAAGGACCAAAGGTGCATTGGCTCAGCCTTTTGATACTTATGATTAGCAAGAACACAAAGTCAAGCTAGAGACTTAAAACAAGCGCGCTTGGGAGGCATTCCAATGTTTATCCATTTTATATATTTCTTTATCTTTCTTTCTTTTGAAGCTTTTTAATAAGGATAGTTGAGGTTTTTCAGGTTGGGTCTAAGGCCAGACAAAAGGTGAAAGGCGGCCAAGCATTGCAACTCTAGACACCCGCCTTCACTTATCCGCTTCAGCCTATCTCTCCCGGTGGCACAAATCCGAGGCCAAGGGTCCTCTACCACCCAATTCAGCCAATAACTCCAAGTATGTGTCACTCCAACCCTTCTTGTATATACATTTTCTTTTGTCTTGTTGGGATATTCTCCTTCTCTCTTACTCACACAGAGACTGTGTGATTTAAGTGTGGCGGAGGTACCAGGCATTTGATCATGTTTGCTTTGTGATTGAGAGTCTCATGCATTGCATTGTACATTCATATTTGCATTAAAAAAAATTGAATCATGTAGATTGCATCACTTGCATCCTTAAGATTGAGTCTAGAGCATATAGGTTGCATTCATTTGCATACGGAGCTTTTCCTTGTAAAGAACACTTGTTTGCACTGAATTTGACACCCTAGTTAAATATATCAAGTAGCTTAAGCATCTTTTGAAAGGCTTCCGTGCTTTGAGCCTTGAAAACTCTTCTTGAAACTTGCTTGCTTGCTTGATATTGACATTGTTCTTGAAACCAGCTCCATCCTGAACTTAGACTTGAATGAACTTAATTTCTCTTGCATATTGGCATTTTCATACTTGATCATGGATCTCATACACATTTGGGTTATCTTTCCCCATTATACCACTCTTTGTTAACCCAAATGGCACTTCTATACCCTTGAACCCTAGCCATTCTTTGAAGCCTACATTGATTTGCATGAGTGAGGCCTTTTCTGATAGCTCGTCATGTGCAAAATCTTGAGAGTATTGGGAGCGACATGGATTTGTTCTCATCTCTTGCTAGCATAGGGTCCTCATTTGAGCTAGCTTCTAGGATGGTGAGTGGGGTTTTTTGTTCCTTAAAGGCTTATGTCTTGGGTTTGGGATGTAACAATGTTGAGATTGATGAGCAAAAGAATGTATTTAGAAAGAAAAACCTTAGGGACATAGAATAGAAAGATAAGAAGCTCTTGATTGATGTTTTGACCTTCCCCCTTCATATTAGAAAAAGAAAAGAAAAGAAAAGAAAAAAAAAAGAAAAGAAAGATTCAATAAATAGATTAGAGGAATGAATAGAGAGTGGTTGAATCATGAGAAAGAAAATGTTCATTGGGTGAGTGATGTGAGTATGTTTTCATTATGGGTTATGGGATGAATAAAAGGGGTGTAGAACTTGTAATCACTTAGGATTGGGTAGAATGATGAGGATGGATCCATGTATGCATGAATTGCTCCTAGTCTTAGATAAATTTTGCATAATGATCAAGCTCCTTGATTCTTGAGTGATAGCCACCTTAAAAAGATGCATTGAACCCTCATTTTCATCCATATTAGACCATTTGATCACCTAGCCAAATGATTGAGATCATGTGCCCATTTGTGAGACTTCGCCTTGTGTGTGTGTGTGTGTGAATCAATGTGAGGGCTGGTTAAGAGAACTTGTTGGTTTATAAGCATTGCATCTTGTGTAGAGGCATAAGAGTAATTGATAGGCCTTCTGAAGCTAGAGCATAATAAGAGAGATTTGTTCATGCTATTTGCTATGTTTCTTTAGGATGTCAAGTTGAGTGCTATGAGTGTTTCTTTTGGCTTTGCTTCCATCCCTATGTCACTCCTCCTTGTGTTTTGAAAAGATTACTTGAGGACAAGTAAAGGTCTAGTGTGGGGGAGTTGATGTCTTGCATATTTACATGTTTTTAGTATCCATATCTCGTGCATTTTGATCATATAAGTTAGGCATTAGGCATCATTAGGATCTATTTTTCATTCATTTGTCCTTATCAGGTGTTGGAGCATGCTTTGGTGTGATTTGAGGTGTTTGGGAGTCTTATGGCCCAAAAAGAGCTGAAGAATCAAGTTTGGCCATGAAAAGAAGTCAATCCATGATCTGGTCGAGACAAAGATGAGCATGGACGCCGGCCTTAGAGATGTTTTCTGTAGCTAAGATTTTGTAGAGACACAGAAAATTGAGTTAGATTTCCAATGGAAGTGGTTTCAAGTCATTTGGTGCTGTATTGGAGGAGTTATGATCAGTTTACTAGAAGCACATCAAGCTGGCCGGGAAGACTGGTCCGGGTACAGCTACCCGGTCCGGAGAGAAGCGCTGGATGAGACCAGGCCGGGAAGACTAGGCCGGGTTGGGCGGTTTGGCTCAACCCCTGACCGTTTTTCACCCTCTTTTCCTATTGGTTGAAGCCTAATTGACCCTAGGGACCTTTTAGTATTTTTCTATGATGTTTTTAGGGCTTCTACGCCTTGTATAAATACTCTTATATCTCCCAAAGTGGGAGTATCTCATTTTCTCTCAAGACTTTGCCTCATATTGTAAAAGCTTGAATCTTTTTATCAATCTAAGGAAGCTCTTCATCTTATATCTTGTTTCTCCTTCTCACAAACATGATTAGCCTTGAATCTCACATAGATTTAAGGTTTTTTCATGGAGATTAGTGAGTAGACACACTTTGGATTCATGGGCTAGGGTGATTAGTGAAGATCTAGGGTGTTTAGTGTTAGATCTACTTGTTTCCTTGCTTGTTGAGGGTTCTTAATGCTATTTTGGTCTTGATCATATCAAAATAAATCTATAGGCATTTCATACCCGAAAGGTGTTCTATGAAATGCCTGAACCAACTCTTCAATGCTTTTAACATTCTTTACCAAAGAGATTTGTTGTTAAAGGTGTTAAGATAGTTGATGGACTTGTTCTTAATGATTGCTTTCATATTATTCAACCTAAGAGATTAGATGCTTGAGATATGTTAGTGAATGAGTATTCAACTAGAGATAGAGCTTGCTTAGGATTGTGTCTAGGCTTAAGGTTGTTAGATTGATTGTTTGCTGCCACCTTTAGATTGGATCTACATCACCTAAAGTCAAATTCCTAGTCCCAGGGATTCCACCTTAGCATTTGATTGAGTTCTTGCACTTGTTTCTTGATTGAATTTGAGATCACCTTGTTTATATTTCTAGGATCTTAGCTTGTCACCTTCATCCATCTTCTTGTTTGCTTAGATTAAGGAAGCTTGTGTATTCTTGATGTTATAAGTCTCTAGTTCTCTGTTGGTTCAACAATCTTTTATACTACATTGATTTGATCTTGGACCCTTGAAAAGTCTTGTATCAATAGCCACTCCTTCCTGCTCCCGAGGCCATGGGTACGTTGGGTTAGGCTCTGCCATGGGTGTCGACTGGGTCGCGGTTTGCCTCGATGCTCTCTGGGCGATGTGCTTTGTTCGGACCTGCAAGAGAGAACAGCCATAGACAGATCAGCACTATTCGGGGGTTGGTTAGAAAAGATGGATCCACAAACCATTCTCAATATAACCGCATCCAATCGTTTCCAATCAACCACATCGAACAAATCATACCAAATCGAAATAATCTAATGTTCTAGAGTCATGAAGATCCGAGTCAATTCGATCTAAACCATTCATATAACTAGAATCTATCAAGTGAAGTGCAATAAATGGAAATGAGAACGGCTCCTGAATCGCTGTTTACAAAGCAATGCGAGTTGAGTTGCTTACCTTGGGTGCCATTGATAGGATGGACTGCAAAGAAACTTCGATCTCTAGGGGATCCAAGAGGCGAGAACTTAAAATCGAAAAGAGGAGATGAGGAAATGGAGAGTTTTCGATTTAGGGTTCTTTTGCGGCGATGAGAGAAAGTGGGAGAGTGGGCCCTAAACCGCTTCCCCTTCTCTCACCATTTATTATTTTTATTTTTATTTATTTATTTTTTTATCAGGGTCCGAAATACTTACCAGGTATCAGTTGTTCTCCAGTGACAACAATCGATGGACTGTTCCTTCGATAAGAGTTCGGACTTCCTCTCTTTTTTTTTCTGAAATAAAAATTAAAAGCAAACATAGAAAAAACAAAGAAAGAAATATTCGCACTCACCAGTGGGTTGCCTCCCATCAAGCGCTTGGTTAAAGTCGCTAGCTTGACTTTGGTTAGCCTTTTCAGGCTATGGATGGGTCGCCTAAGGGGATTTCTTCCCCTTCTGTGGTTGTTGTTTCAGAAAGGTATGGCTTGAGGCGCTGACTGTTGGGGTCAAAAACGGTTATCTCAAAATCTACGGCTAAAGATCCTTCCAAACTCAAAGTTCTCCCGCACGAACAACTAACGGGGGAAAGATCGGGCAACGAAAAACTCACGGGCAGCACACCCGGCCTGGCACCGGCGGCACACCCGGCCTGGCGCCGGTGGCACACCCGGCCTGGCGCCGGCGGCACCTGGCGCCGGCGGCAGCGTCATGCAGGCGGCCTGGCGCCGGCGGCACCGACGCTAGCGGCGGCAGCGCCGCGGCGGCCTGGGGCACGGCCACGCGCCCGGCGCGCGCAGCGTCACGCGGGCCAGCCAGCGCCGGCGCAGGCGTCGCGGGCCGGCCTGGCGCCCGGCGGCACCGGCCTGGCACCGGCGGCACGCGTCACGCGCGCCATCCTGGCGCCGGCGGCACGCGTTCCGCAAGCCGGCCTGGCACCGGCGGGAACCCCCCTAACGACGGTCGACAGCCCTCGTCCTGGTCTCGGTCCCATCATGCTCGGTCGGATCCCATCTTGGCTTGTTTGGATCAATCCTCGTGAGGTTGGTACGACCACGGCTACGGAATGAACATCTTTCGATTCAGTTGGAATCGTCCTCGATGTTTTACGACAAAAACTAGAAGGATTAGATTTTTCGTAGAAGATATCGTATAAAACAAAGATTGATTAACTTGAACATCGATCCTTTAGGCTGTACGGTTTACTTTACGAGAAAGATAGTCTTTTCGAGAAATCGTATAAAACGTTCAACGACTTGAGATAAGTCCAGGGACTTACTTACGATTCTAAGAATTCAGGCCCAATCATGCCGTGACGGTTTATCCGATTTCCCGAACATCGGATAAAGATCAAGTCATCGAAAAATAGGGAAAAACTCGAGGATAATTAAGAAGATCGATGAAAATGGAATACTTCCTGAAGAGATAAACTTGGGCCCAAAGGCGAGGTCCATCATCCTAAGGCAAACCGACCTAGGAGTGAGTATATAAGGAGAGCAAGAGAAGAGGAGAAGGGGATCCGAAAATTAGACTTAGAGCATTCTGCTAGCTTAGAAGAATTAGGGCTTAGGTGGTTAGACTAGCGGAGCAAAGTCAGACTCTCGGGAGAAGTTATGACCCTCGGTTCGACTAACCTCCTAGTCAAAGCCGGGAGCGTCGCCAAAAACACGGAATTCCTGGTGATCGATGGTCCAACATCCTACAATGCGATAGTTGGAACTCCCTGGCTAAACTCCATGAGAGCGATCCCATCAACATTCCACCTATGCCTCAAGTTCCCGACGCTTTTCGGGGTCGAAACAATACATGGTAGTCACGGAGCAGCGCAGATCTACCTCGCTACCGAACTAAAACGGAAAAATTCCGAAATCGAGACCTCTCCGGAAAAGCAAACGATTCACGACTCGCCAGAAACATTCTGGCAGTCCCAAAGAGCTGAGGCCCTGAAGGAAGCGTGAACCAACCTGCGAACCGGTGGTCTCAATTTGTCTCGACGATTCCTTCCCGAACGGGCGTCGAAATCGAGCTAACCTCCGCGAACCAATAAAAGCAGAGCTCATCGCATGCCTCAAAAGAACCTCAAGACGTTCGCGGGCGCTGGAGGATATGCCGAGGAATCGACATTAGCGTAACATGTCACGAACTTAACATCGACCCAACTCACAAACCCGTAAAACAAAAGAGACGAAAGCTGGGACCTGAGCATGCCACAGTCAACGAGGATGTCGAAAGACTCCTCAAAGTAGGGTTGTTGGGGTCAAAAGGTTATCTCGAAATCTCGGCTAAAGACCTTCCGTAACTCAAAAGATTTCCATAAGCGACTGAGGGAAAGATCGAACAAAAAACCCGGACGGCGAGACGGCCTGGCCGGCGGGACGCTGGCTGGCCTGGCGCCGGCACCTGCCTGGCGCCCGGCGGCAGGGCGGCCGGCCTCGCCGGCCACGCTGACGCTGGCTGGCTCGCCGCGGCACTCGCCTGGCCCGGCACGCTGGATGCGGGCTGGCCAGGCGCCACTGCCGTGGGCCAGCCTGGCGCCCGGCGGCACCCGGCCTGGCGCCGCTGGACGCGGGTGGCTTGCGGCGGCCGGGCGGCCTGGCCTGGCGCCAGCCGGACGCTGGCTGGCTGGCGCTGGCGCTGGACGCTGGCTGGCTGGCGCCGCGGCGCCGCCTGGCGCCCGCGGCACCGCCACGTGGGCCGCCTGGCGCCGCGGCACCAACCTGGCGCCGGTGGCTGACGGGCTGGACGGCTGGCTGGCGCACGGCCTGGCGCCCGGCGGCGCGCGGACGCTGGCTGGCCTGGCGCCGGCGGCACCCGCCTGGCGCCGGCGGCACCCGCCACGCAGGCCGGCCTGGCGCCGGCGGCACCGGCCTGGCGCCGGCGGCACCGTCGCTGGTCGGCCTGGCGTCGGTCCGGCCCTCGTCCTGGTCTCGTTCCTATCGTGCCGGTTCGATCCGCCTTTAGCTTGTTTGGATCAGCCCTCGTGAGTTTGGTCCAATCAGGCTACGGCGGTTTACCCGATTCCACGAAACATCGGATAAACATCAAGTCATCGAAAGATAGAGGAAAACTCGAAGATAATTACAAAGACCGACAAAATGGAACATTTCGAAGAGATAAGCTTGGGCCCAAAGGCGAGGCCCATCACCCTAAGGCAAACCGACCTAGAAGTGGGTATATAAGGAGAGCAAGAGCAGAAGAGAAAGGCATCCCGAAAATCCGAGAATTAGACTTAGAGCATCCTGCTAGCTTAGAAAAACTAGGGTTTAGGTGGTTAGACTAGCGGAGCAAGGCTTAGGACGTTTGGCTGCCTGCGAATCTATATTTTTCTTTAATCGCAAATCTCTGTCTTTCGGAGAATTCTTGTACTCGTTTCTTTCATCTAATAAAAGCCTTCGGGCAAATATTTCAAACTATCATTTTTATCTATTGAACTTTATCGATTTCGTGTGGCAACGCAGAGAATCCGGACCTTCAAGGAAAGTCAGGTTTACTTGGCTTTCCTCCGCAATCTTATTTATCGAAAATTGACGGTGTGAATTTCGGTTCCCACAGTTTGGCGCTAGAAGGAGGGGGGGACGGATCCTCTAACTCTAAAACCACCAATCGATCAAAGTTCAGTATGACTTCTTCACAGCCCGCAACATCGTATCTTTCGAGGATCGAGCAACGGCCCGAACGGTCAAACCTCACAACGATCTCCTCGTAATAGAACTCACGATCCAGGATATTGACGTAGCAAGGGTATTAGTCGACACCGGATGCTCGGCCAATATTATCTACAAAAGCACCCTCGAGAGGATGGGCGCGATCTAAGCATCCTTACAGATGACCCCAGCCCAGTATTCGACTCGAGAAATTATGACCCTCGGCTCAACTAACCTCCTAGTCAAAGCCGAGCGCCACCAAAACACGGAATTCCTGGTGATCGATGGTCCAACATCCTACAATGCGATAGTTGGAACTCCCTGGCTAAACTCCATGAGAGCGATCCCATCAACATTCCACCTATGCCTCAAGTTCCCAACGCTTCGGGTCGAGACAATACATGGTAGTCACGAGCAGCGCAGATCTACCTCGCTACCGAACTAAAACGGAAAAACTCTGAAATCGAAACCTCTCGAAAAGCAAACGATTCACAACTCGGAAACCTTCTGGCAGTCCCAAAGAGCTGAGGCCCTGAAGGGAAGCGTGAACCAACCTGCGAGCCGGTGGTCTCAATCTGTCTCGACGATTCTTTCCGAACGGTGTGTCGAGATCGAGCTAACCTCCGCGAACCAATGAAAGCAGAGCTCATCGCGATGCCTCAAAAGAACCTCAGTACGCTCGCGTGGGCTGCGGAGGATATGCCGGAATCGACATTAGCGTAACATGTCACGAACTTAACATCGACCCAACTCACAAACCCGTAAAACAAAAGACGAAAGTTGGGACCTGAGCGCGCCACGCGTCAACGAGGAAGTCGAAAGACTCCTCAAAGTAGGGTCGATAACAGAAGTCAGGTATCCGGACTGGCTTGCCAACCCCGCCGTGGTAAAAAGAAAACGGCAAATGGGAGTCTGTCGATTTCACGGATCTGAATAAAGCCTGTCCAAAGGATTGCTTCCCGCCCCACACATTGACCGACTGGTCGAAGCAACCGCGGAAACAAGCTTCGTCATTCATGGACGCTTTTCCGGATACAATCAGATCATGATGAATCCCGACGATCGCGAAAAACTGCGCTCATCACAGACCGCTGAACGTATTGCTACAAGGTAATGCCTTCGGTCTTAAAACGCAGGTGCAACATATCAGCGACTTCGTCAACAAAATGTTTGCCGAACAACTCGGAAAACTATGGAAGTATACATCGATGATATGCTCGTAAAATCTCTTGACGAACACGATCATATAGCCCACCTAGAGGAATGTTTTGCACGACTCAACCAGCATAACATGAAACTCAACCCGCAAAATGTAGATTCGCAGTGGCATCGGAGAATTCCTCGATACCTCGTAACGTATCGCGGAATCGAGGCCAACCCTAAACAAATCGACGACTGATAGAAATGGCCTCCCCGAACCAAGCGAAGTCCAGAGGCTAACCGAAGAGTCGCTTTGAACCGCTTTCATCTCACGCCCACGGATAAGTGCCTACCGCTTTACGAGACATTGAAGGGAAACAAGAAGTTCGAATGGTCCGAGCAATGTGAAAAGCTTTCCAGCAATTGAAACATTACCTGGCCACTCCACCAGTCCTCGCAAAACCGTGGAAGGTGAACCTCTTTTCTCTATATCGCAGTTTCCGCAACGGTCAGTGGTGTCTTGATACGAGAAGAACGCGCTAACAAAACCAATCTTTTACGTAAGCAAGACGCTACTGGATGCGAAACTCGATACCCTCTAATGGAAAATTAGCATTCGCTGTCATAACCTCGCAAGAAAACTAAGACCATATTTCCAGTCTCACGCTATAGTGGTTCTCACCACGCTCCCGCCACGGATAATCCTGCATAGTCCAAGTCAATCCGAGGCTCGCAAAATGGGCAATCGAACTGAGTGAGTACGACGTCGAATATCGCCAAGGACGGTGCAAAGTCCCAAGTACTGGCGGATTTCTTGGTAGAATTACCCACTAGAGACATGACTAACGAGGAACCAAACTCAACTTGGGTCCTCCACGCCGGATCTTCATCCAAACAAGGATCCGGAATCGAATACGGCTCACCTCTCCTAATGGGGAAATCCTAGAACAGTCTTTCCGATTGGCTTTTCACGCTTCAAACAATGAGGCAGAATACGACTCGTCGCAGGATTGCGGCTGGCCCATGGGTTAAAAATCCGTAATATTCACGCTTACTGCGATTCTCAGTTAGTCGCCAATCAATACAGCGGAGAATATGAGGCGAGAGACGAAAGGATGGACGATATCTAAAACTCGCCCAAGAACTGGCTCGAATTTCGACCAGTTCGCCCTGACCAGAATTCCTCGCCGAAAACGCCCAGGCTGACGCCTTGGCTGCCCTCGCCTCAAGCTCAGATCCAGTGCTCCAAAGAGTAATCCCGGTCGAATTCATCGAGCATCCGAGCATCGGACCACCAGTGGTCGCCAATCTAATCCAGGACGAGATTGAAGATGCGGAAGAAGTCGAGGATCAGCCGGAAGCGGATGTGAACCCGACCGAGTATGGCTGCGACAGCCCTTGGTTAGAACCAATCCGAGCCTATATCGTGAATGGAACCTTACCCCCAAAAATGGGCTCGTGAAGTAAAACCCTGCACGGTATGTCACGATAGAGGAGAAATTTATAAGTGGTGTTTCTCTGGTCCTCTCATGGCATGCGCAGAAGGGAAAGAGCAAGAAGAATCATGAAGGAGGTCCATTCTGGATCATGCGGAAATCATTCTGGCGGAAGATCTCTCGCGGTTAAAATCAAACGCCACGGTTATTATTGGCCAACCATGGTAAAGATCATGAAATTCGCCCGAAGTGCGAAAATGCCAAAGGCATGCTCCAACAATCCATCAACCCGCGGAGATCCTCTCCTCGATCTCGTCCCCCTATCCTTTCATGCGATGGTCCATGGACATCGTCGGACCTATGCACCCATCAAAACAAAAACGCTTCCTCCTAGTCCTTACGGATTTCTTTTCCAAATGGGTAGAAGCGAATCCTACGCAAGTATCAAGGACACAAGTCGAGAACTTCGCTGGAAACATATCATAACTAGACATGGGGTCCCGACGAAATCGTAACAGATAATGGATCTCAATTTATCTCTACTGATTCAAGCATTCTGCTAAAATGGAAAATACGACTTACAAAGTCAACTCCCAGATATCCGCAATGCAATGGACAGGCAGAAACCATCAACAAAACCGCCCTTGACGGACTCAAGAAACGCCAGACGCCAAGAAGGGCGATGGGCGAGGAGCTCGAAGGAGTTCTTTGGTCGCATCGCACAACCCCAAGACGGGCTACGGGTGAAACTCCATTCGCCTCGCTACGAACGGAATGTATGATCCCCGCGAAGTAGAATTCCCGAGTACGGAGAAGATTCCTCCCCGAAGAGAGGATTTAAACGACGCTATGATGCTGGACAATCTCGACTCATCAATGAGCCACCAGGCACTCATTCAATCCAGAATTACCAGCACGCTGCCGCAAGGTACTATAACTCAAACGTACGCCATCGCAGGTTCAAAGAAGGCGATTTAGTCTTACGCAAAGTCTTCCAAAACACTGCCGAACGAAACGCAGGAAAACCGGAGCAAACCGGGAAGGACCGCACAAAGTCATAAAAGTAGTCCGACCAGGCTCATACCAAATCGCAAACATGCAAGACGCCAAAATCCGAGAACTTGAATGCGATGCACCTCAAAAATACTACCACTAAACGATAAAGCGTGGTACAAAAGAACTACGAGATGGCTTGATCCCTAGACAAGGGTACGTAGGCAACTCGCCAATCGGCGGATTCAGCTATCCCCAATTTAAAAGGGGAGGGTACGATATCTGATACTCCCACAAATTTCAAGACTCTAAAATTTTCAAACTTTTCACGACTTTTCAAAATCAGCCGAGACGGCCACAACAGCGGATCTAGTGTCCACTAGCGATTATCACATCCAAAACAAATCCCGATGGCCAACACTTCACGAGGCATTGTGAATGTGGACGCTTCTCCTGGTCAAACTTACGCGACCCCTTGGTCCCGCGTCCAAACGGAAACGACAGTTTTCTGGCTGCGAACATTCGCAAAGACATCCCCAAAGCCCGCAAACGCTTCAACACGAGATGCGCATAAGGAAAAATCAACCTTCAGCACTGCGAGACGTCGCTAACGCTTCAAGGACATTCTTTTCCACAAAACATTGCAGACGAAATCTTCGTCTCTAAACATACAAACGCACCTCAAAACGGTATCATTTCGCTGTTGCTGATCACAACAAACGAACTCTAACGCCCTAAATGACAAATAGCCGCCTTCGAGGGGTAGGCTCTCTTACATCCGACAAGGATAAACATAGCTATACAAGAAATCCAAAATTTTGGTCTAGCTCTTCAGAAGGAAGTAGCTCGACTCACGCCAAAACAAATCATATAAGCCGACAACAATTCGCGGATTTTAAACGGTACGAGTCAGGTTAAAATCGCAAACAGGCAAAACGAAGCCGATTTGTCATCGCAAAGCCTCAGTCCGAGTAAACCTAGGTCTTGCCCTAAACCCAGCCACGCTGGATCTTGACATCTCACAGACATAGTATGGTATACGAGATCCAAAATTTGTCTCTTCACTTAAGCCTATTCGCTTCACGAAGTTTTTCGCAGAATCGGTAAACCGCGAAAATCTCGCTTTATGCGGACAATAGATACGGTGATCATCGGGAACTAGGAATGAGACGACAACTCACACCCTCTTTCTCATACTTGAAAAACTGAAGTTCATAAATAATCAAAACGTTTCATAGATTGAGACTGCTGAAATTCAAACAAAACCCCAAAAAGGGCAGGGATTCGCCACCAACGGCCAGTCCCGTAATACATCATGGCCTCTTAAACGGCGAAACACATAAAACGAAATCCCAGAAGGGATTGATAAACCTAGACGCCCCAGGAGCGCCATCTTCATCCTCACTTGACAGGGACAGCCTCGCCGTCGCCTCCCTCGAGATCGCCACTACCCGCCTCGCCCACCTCGCAATCTTCTCCCACGCCCCGATCTTCTGAGTTTTCGGAGGTCGGAGCTAGGTGCATTCGGCTTGCAGACCGGCGAGGATCGAATCGAAATCTCCTCGGTGGCCGCCCACTCTCCTTTACAGACGATAATCTGGCTTCCTCCAAGTCCAAAGACGGGCCTCGTTACCTCGAAGCAACTCGAGCTCGTTCAGACTCCCCGATCCCCGCTAAAGCCAAGTCCCTCTTACGGACAGCTATCAAGGACTCAAACAGGATGGCCATCCTCGCCGACGACCATAGAAGTCGCCGCTGGCATCGGCAACCTCCGAGGATCTACGGCGCTCATCTCCTCGTGAGCCTGAACCTTCTCCAAGACGGCGGACTTCCGAGGATTTACTCCTCTTCTCTTTCTTCACCTTGAGTAACAAGCTCGCGGTCTTCCCAAGGTCGCTACCAAGATCGCTGATACGAACCTCAAGCTGGGACGTCTGGGCGGCATGGGTGTCCTCGACACCTGCAATGCGGCCTTGCGCTTCAGCGCTTCGCGACGACTCCAGTTCCTTCGATAGACGAATGACTTCCGACCCGCACTCGCCAAGCATTCCATCGATCAGAGACACAAACTGTCCGCAAAAGGAAAGAAGTATCATCGCAAAAAAAAAACGGTGCAAGAATTACGGACAAAATCAACCTTGAACGATGACGCCGAACGGCTCAGAGGTCGCTCGCTCTTCGCACCCCGCTTTTTTTCGCCCGACGCCAGCCTTGCCCTTCCTTGGGCAGCGGCGCTGCACCAGCCGCTGGCAGTCCTAAGACGAAGTTCCTCTTCGCCGGAAGAGGGCAGATTCTATCGCCATCTCTTCCGAGATCACGATCGGGCAGTCAAGAACCCGATGGATGGATCTGAACATCGAGTCTGTTCAGGAACAATAACCCTTCTGTAGACGGGAGGGCATCGGATGGGACTTCGAACTAGGAACCAAAGGAGCAGGCAAAGGAGTTGGAGCCGCTGAAGGAACATCGGGCGCCTCGCCCGCCGCTGAGCCTTTGCAGCACTACGCCGATAGCTTAGCCTTGAAAGAATCAAACCCATCAGTCAGGGACGGAATAGCCTCTTGAACGGCCTGAACGGGCGGGAGCTTGACTGGCCGGAACCGACGGAGCTTGGCCGGCCTCGCCCATCTCAACATCAGAACCACTCTTTTCAACTTGGGATGAAGACATTTTCTTTCTTGAGAGAGAGAAGAGAGAATTTGGAAAGATGTGAAGAATGAGAAGGAGGGTTGGCTACTTATAAGAAAAAAGGAGGAGAAGACACAGTTCTCTCTGCGGAAAATCCTTAGCCAAAGATTTCGATTTTCAAAAAATTAGATCACTCGCCAGAAAATCGCCTCCACCTACGGGCTGGGGCTAACTGTTGGGGTCAAAACGGTTATCTCAAATCTACGGCTAAAGACCTTCCCAAACTCAAAAGATTTCCGCAAACGACCGACGAGGGAAAGATCGAACAACGAAAACCCACGGACGGGCGACGCCTGGCCGGGCGCACCCGCCTGGCGCTGCGCACGCTGGACGCTGGCTGGCCTGGCGCCGCGGCACTCGCCTGGCGGGCGGCACGCTGGACGCTGGTTGCCTGCGCCGGCACGCCTGGCGCCGCGGCACGCTGACGCTGGCCGGCCGCGGCACTCGCCTGGCGCCGCTGACGCGGGCCGCCTGGAGCCGGGCGGCACGCTGGACGCTGGCTGGCCGCCGGGCGGCACGCCTAGCCGGGCGGGCACGCGCCGCTGGCTCGGGCGCCGCGGCACGCCTGGCGCCGGGCGCACGCTGGACGCTGGCTGGCATGCCGGCGGCATTCGCCTAGCGCCGGCACACACGCTGGCCGCCTGGCGCCGCGGCACCACGCTGGCGCCTGGCGCCCGGCGGCACCTCGCCTGGCGCGCTGGACGCTGGCTGGCCTGGCACCGGGCGGGCCTGGCTGCCTGCCGGGCGGACGCTGGCTGGCCTGGCCCGGCGCACCCGCCCATACCGGGCGGCACTCCACGCAGGCCGCTACGGCCTCGCCTGGCGCCGGGCGGCACCGCGACGGGTCGGCCTGGCCGTCCGCTGCCCTCGCCCCGTCTCGGTCCTATCGCGTTCGGTTCGATCCCGCCTTTAGCTTGTTTGATCAGCCCTCGTGAGTTTGGTCCAATCAGGCTATGGGGTTTACCCGATTCCACGAAACATCGGATAAACATCAAGTCATCGAAGATAGCGGAAAACTCGGAGATAATTACAAAGACCGACAAAATGGAACATTTCCGAAGAGATAAGCTTGGGCCCAAAGGCGCAGGCCCATCACCCTAAGGCAAACCGACCTAGAAGTGGGTATATAAGGAGAGCAAGAGCAGAAGAGAAAGGCATCCCAAAATCCGAGAATTAGACTTAGAGCATCCTGCTAGCTTAGAAAAACTAGGGTTTAGGTGGTTAGACTAGCGGAGCAAGGCTTAGGACGCTTGGCTGCCTGACTCTATATTTTCTTTAATCGCAAATCTCTATCTTCGGAGAATTATTGTACTCGCTTTCATCTAATAAAACGCCTTCGGCAAATATTTCAAACTATCATTTTTATCTATTGAACTTTATCGATTTCGTGTGGCAACGCAGAATCCGGACCTTCAAGGAAAGTCAGGTTTACTTGGCTTTCCTCCGCAATCTTATTTATCGAAAATTGACGGTGTGAATTTCGTTCCCACAAGGGTCGACAATGTTAGGTATCCAGATTGGCTTGCAACCCTGTCGTGGTAAAAGAAGAACGGCAAGTGGCGAAGTCAGGTCGACTTCACGGATCTGAATAAAGCTTGTCCAAAGGACTGCTTCCCGCTTCGCGACATCGACCGACTGGTCGGCAACCGCGGAAACAAGCTTCATCATTCATGGACGCTTTTCCGATACAATCAGATCATGATGAATCCCGACGACCGCGAAAACCTGCATTCATCACAGACCGCTGAACGTATTGCTACAATGGAATGCCTTTCGGTCTTTAAAATGCGGGCAACGATCAGCGACTCGCCAACAGAATGTTTGCTGAGCAACTCGAAAACTATGGAAGTATACATCAATGATATGCTCGTAAAATCTCTTGACTAACACGCATCATGTAGCCCACTAGAGGAATGTTTTGCACGACTCAACCAGCAAAACATGAAACTCACCCGCGAAATGTAGATTCGCGGTGGCATCGAGAATTCCTCGATACCGAACGCATCTCGAATCGAGGCCAACCCTAAACAAATCGACGACTGATAGAAATGGCCTCCCGAACCAATCGAGAAGTCCAAAGGCTAACCGTAAGAGTCGCGCTTTGATCCGCTTCATCTCGCCCACGGATAAGTGCCTACCGCTTTGTTACTTAAACGCTAAAGGGAAACAAGAAGTTTGAATGGTCCGCAATGTCAAAAGCTTTCCAACAGTTGAAACATTACCTGGCCACTGACCAGTTCTCGCAAAACCGTGGAAGGTGAACTCTCTTCCTCTATATTGCAGTTTCCGCAGCAGTCTGGCGCCCTGATATGAGAAGAACGCCGCTAACAAAAGCCAATCTTTACGTAGCAAGACGCTGTTGGATGCGGAAACTCGATACCGCTAATGGAAAATTAGCATTCGGCCATAACCTCGCAAGAAAACTAAGACCATATTTCCAGTCTCATACTATAGTGGTTCTCACCACATTCCCGGATAATCCTGCACAGTCCGAACCAATCTGGTAGGCTCGCAAAATGGGCAATCGAACTAAGTGAGTACGACGAATATCGCCAAGGACATGTGCAAAGTCCCAAGTACTTGCGGATTTCTTGGTAGAATTACCCACTAGAGACATGACTAACGAGAACCAAACTCAACTTGGGTCCTCCACGCCGACGGATCTTCGCCCAAACAAGGATCCGAATCGAATTCGACTCACCTCTCCTAACGGGAAATCCTAGAACAGTCATTCCGATTGGCTTTTCATGCTTCAAACAATGAGGCAGAATACGCACTCGCCGCAGGCTTCGGCTGGCCCATGGATTAAAATCCGTAATATTCACGCTTACCGCGATTCTCAGTTAGTCGCCAATCAATAGAACGGAGAATATGAGGCAAGGGACGAAAGGATGGACGATATCTAAAACTCGCCCAAGAACTGGCTCAGAAGGACCAGTTCGCCCTGACCAGAATTCCTCGCCGAAAACGTCCAGGCCGACGCCTGGCTGCCCTCGCCAAGCTCAGATCCAGGGCTCCAAAGGATAATCCCGGTCAATTCATCGAACATCCAAGCATCGACCACTGGTGGTCGCCAATCTAATCCGGGAGAGATAGAAGATGCGAAGAAGTCGAGGATCAACCAAAGCGGATGTGGATCCTACCGAGCACGGCTCGACAGCCCTTGGTTAGAACCAATACAAGCCTATATCGTGGAATGGAACCTTACCCGCAGAAAAATGGGTGGCTCGTTAGTGAAAACCTGCCGCACTGTACGCCACGAGGGGAGAAATTTATAAGTTGTGTTTCTCCGTCCTCTCATGACATGCAAGGAGAAAGGGCAAGAAGAATCATGGAAGAGGTCCATTCTGGATCATGCGGAAATCATTCTGGCGGAAGATCTCTCGCAGTCAAAATCAAACGCCACGGTTATTATTGGCCAACCATGGTAAAAGATCATGAAATTTGCCCGAAGTGCGAAAATGCCAAAGGCATGCTCCAACAATCCATCAACCCGCTGAAATCCTCTCCTCAATCTCGCCCCCTATCCTTTAATGCGATGGTCCATGGACATTGTCGACCTATGCACCCATCAAAACAAAACACTTCCTCCTAGTCCTCACGGATTTCTTTTCCAAATGGGTAGAAGCAGAATCCTACGCAGTATCAAAGACACACAAGTCGAGAACTTCGCCGGAAACATATCATAACTAGACATGGGGTCCCATAATAAATCGTAATGACAATGGATCTCAATTTATCTCTGCTGATTCAAGCATTCTGCAAAAGTGGAAAATACGACTTACAAAGTCAACCCCAGGTATCCGCAATGCAACGGACAGGCAGAAACTATCAACAAGACCGCCCTGACGGACTAAAAGCCAGACGCCAAAAGGGCGATGGGAGGAGCTCAAGGAGTTCTTTGGTCCCATCGCATAACCCCAAGACGGGCTACGGTGAAACTCCATTCGCCTCGCTTATGGAACGGAATGCATGATCCCCGAAGTAGAATTCCCGAGCGGAGAAGATTCCTCCCGAACGAAGATCTAAACAACACTATGATGCTGGACAATCTCGACTTATCAATGAGCCGTGACCAGGCGCATTCAATCCAAAATTACCAGCACGCTGCCGCAAGGTACTACAACTCAAACGCACGCCATCACAGGTTCAGAGAAGGCGATTTAGTTACGCAAAGTCTTCCAAAACACTGCCGAACTAAACGCAGGAAAACCGGGAGCAAACCGGGAAGGACCATACAAAGTCATAAAAGTGGTCCGACCAGGTTCATACCAAATCGCAAACATGCAAGACGAAAAATCCCAAGAACTTGAACGCAATGCATCTTAAAAATACTATCACTAACAGGACGGATACAAAGAACTGAGATGGCTTGATCCCTAGGCAAGGGTATCGTAGGCAACCCGCCAACCGGGCGGATTCAGCTATCCCCAATAAAAAGGGGAGGGTACATATACTGATACTCCCACAAGTTTCAAGACTCTAAAATTTTCAAACTTTCACGACTTTTTCAAATCAGCCAAACGCCACAACAACGGATCTAGTATCCACTAAGCAATTATCACATCCAAAAACAAATCCCGAGGGCTAACACTTCAAGAAGCAAAGTGAATGTAGACGCTTCTCCACCCTTGGTCCCGCCCAAAACGGAAACAACAATTTTCTGGCTGCTAACATTCGCAAGACATCCCCAAAGCCCGCGGCTTCAAATCACGAGATGCGCACAAGGAAAAATCGACCTTCAGCATCGCGAGACGCCGCTAACACTTGAAGGACATTCTTTTCCGCAAAACACCGCAGACAAAATTTTCGTCTCAACATACAAACGCACCTCAAAACGGTATCATTTCGTTGTTGCTGATCACAACAAACGAACTCTAACGCCCTAAACAGACAAATAGCCACCCTTCAAGGGTAGGCTCTCTTACATCCGACAAGGATAAACATAGCGCTATACAAAAATCCAAAATTTTAGTCTAGCTCTTCGAAAGGAAGTAGCTCGACTCACGCCCAAACAAATCAGATAAGCCAATAACAATTCGTGGATTTTAAACGGTAAGAGTCAGGTTAAAATCACAAACAGGCAAAACGAAGCCGATTTGTCATCGCAAAGCCTCAGTCCGAGAGTAAACCTAGGTCTTGCCCTAAACCCAGCCACGCTGGATCTTGACATCTCACAGACATAGTATGGTATACGATCCAAAATTTGTCTCTTCACTTAAGCCTATTCGCTTCACCTAACTTTTCACAGAATCGGTAAACCGCGGAAAATCTCGCTTTATGCAAACAGATACGGTGATCATCGGGAACTAGGAATGAGACGACAACTCACACCTCTTTCTCATACTTCAATAAACTGAAGTTCATAAATAATCAAAAGCGTTTCATAGATTGAGACCGCAAAGTTCAAACAAAACCCCAAAAGGGCAGGATTCAAGCCACCAACGGCCAGTCCCGTAATACATCATGGCCTCTTAACGGCAAACACATATAAAATAAAATCCCATAAGGGATTGATAAACCTAGACGCTCCCAGGAGCGTCACCTTCATCCTCACTCGCGATAGGGATAGCCTCGCCATCACCTCCCTCGGTCGCATCGTCACTACCCACCGCCTCGCCAGCCGCAATCCTCTCCGCCGCCTTGATCTTCTGAGTCTTCGGAGGTCGACGCAGGGTGCATTCGCCTGCAGGCCAGCAAGGATCAAATCGAAATCTTCCTCGGTGGCCGCCCATTCTCCTTTGCAGGACGATAGTCTGGCTTCCTCCAAGTCCAAAGATGGGGCCTCATTACCTCGAAGCAACTCGAGCTCGCTCAAACTCCTCGATCCCCGCTAAAGCCAAGTCCCTCTTGCGGTGGCTATCAAGGACTCAAACAGTGTGGCCATCCTCGCCGACGACCAAAAGTCGCTATGGCATCGGCAACCTCCGAGGATCTACGGGCTCATCTCCTCATAAGTCTGGATCTTCTCCTGAAGACGGCGGACTTCCGAGGATTTGCTCCTTTTCTCCTTCTTCACCTTAAGTAACGAACTCGCGTCTTCCCAAGGTCACGCCAAGATCACTGATACGAACCTCAAGCTGGGACGTCTGGCGGCATGGGTGTCCTCGACACCGCAATGCGCCTTAGTACGCTTCAGCGCTCCTGCGACGACTCCAAACCTTCGATAGGCGAATGACTTCCGACCCGACTCTCGCCAAGCATTCTCATCAATCAGCGACACAAACTGTCCGCAAAAGAAGGAGTAAGTATCATCGTAAAGAAGAAAGCAATACAAGAATTGCATAGATTAAAATCGAACCTTGAACGATGACGCACCAACGCTCGAGAGTTCGCTTCCGCCTTCGCACCCGCTTCTTTTGTTCGATGCCGCACCAGCCCTTGCCCTTCCTTTGGGCAATGGCGCTGCACCAACCGCTGGCAGTTAAGACAAGTTCCCTCTTCGCCGGGAAGAGGTGCAGATTCTATCGCATCCTCTCTTCCGAGATCAAGATCGAGCACGAAGAACCCGATGGATGGACCTGAACATCAAGAGTCTGTTCGGAACAATAGCCCTTCCAAGACGGAGGGCATCGGATGGGGCTTCGGGGCTGGGAACCGGAAGAACAGGCAAAGGGGCCGAAGGAGCAGGCAAAGAGATCGGAGAAACATGCAAAGGAGTTGGAGCCGCTGAAGGAACATCGGGCGCTCAGTCCTCCCGCTTTGAGCCTTTCGCAGCACTGCACCGGATAGCTTAGCCTTGAAAGAATCAAACCCATCAATGAGGGCCGGAGTAGCCTCCTGAACGGCCTGAACGGCCGGAGCTTGGCTGGTTGGAACCGACGGAGCTTGGCCGGCCTCACCCATCTCAACATCAGAATCATTCTTTTCAACTTTGGATGAAGAAATTTTCTTTCGAGAGAGAAGAAGAGAAATTTGAAAAGATGGGAAGAATGAGAAGGAAGGCTGGCTATTTATAAGAAAAGGGGTGATGACAGGTTTCCTGCGAAAATCCTTAGCCGAAAATTTCGATTTTCAAAAAATTTGAATCACTCGCCCGCAAAATTGTCTCCGATCTTACAAGCTGGGAGGCTAATTGTTGGGGTCAAAAATGGTTATCTCGAAATCTACGGCTAAATATCCTTCCATACTCAAAGATCTCCCGCAGACACAACGGGGAAAGATCGGGCAAAGGAAAACTCACGGCGGCACACCCGCCTGGCGCTGGCGGCAACGCGTCACGCTGGCCGCCTGGCGCCGGCGGCACCCCCTGGCGCCGGCACCGCCTGGCGGGCGCACGCTGCCGCCTGGCGCCGGCGGCAAGCCCCCTAACGACGGTCGACGGCCCTCGTCCTGGTCTTGGTCCCATCATGCTCGGTCGGATCCCATCTTGGCTTGTTTGGATCAATCCTCGTGAGGTTGGTACGACCACAGCTACGAAATGAACATCTTTCGATTCGGTTGGAATCGTCCTCGATGTTTTACGACAAAAACTAGAAGGATTAGATTTCTCGTAGAAGATATCGTATAAAACAAATATCGATTAACTTTAACATCGATCCTTTAGGCTGTACGGTTTACTTTACGAGAAAGATAGTCTTTTCGAGAAATCGTATAAAACGTTCAACGACTTGAGATAAGTCCACGGACTTACTTACAATTTTAAGAATTCAGGCCCAATCATGCCGTGACGGTTTATCCGATTTCCCGAACATCGGATAAAGATCAAGTCATCGAAAAATAGGGAAAAACTCGAGGATAATTAAGAAGATCGACGAAAATAGAATACTTCCTGAAGAGATAAACTTGGGCCCAAAGCGAGGTCCATCATCCTAAGGCAAACCGACCTAGGAGTGAGTATATAGGGAGAGCAAGAGCAGGGGAGAAGGGGATTCGAAAATTAGACTTAGAGCATTCTGCTAGCTTAGAAGAATTAGGGCTTAGGTGGTTAGACTAGCGGAGCAAAGCTTAGGACGTTTGGCTGCCTGCGACTCTATCTTTTTCTTTAATCGCAAATCTCTCTGTCTTTCAGAGAATCTTTGTACACGTGTCTTTCATCTAATAAAACGCCTTCGGACAAATATTTCAACTCTTATTTTTATCTATTGAATTTTCTCGATTTCGTGTGGCAACGCAGAGAACCGGACCTTCAAGGAAAGTCGGGTTTACTTGGCTTTCCTCCGCAATCTTATTTATCGGAAATTGACGGTGTGAATTTCGGTTCCCACACTGACCATTCACAAAAAATTCTCCTCCTTTTGTGTCCAGCAACACAACTGCTCCATATGGTCGGACCTCTTTAATGGTAAAGGGTCCAGACCATCTCGACTTCAATTTACCAGGGAACAGCTTAAGTCTGGAATTAAAGAGCAGGACCTGATCATTTGGTTCAAAGTTCCTACTGATGATCCTTTTATCATGGTGCTCCTTGGTTTTCTCCTTGTAGATCTTTGAGCTCTCATAGGCCAGATGCCTGATCTCCTCCAGTTCGTGAATCTGGATTGTTTGTCGTTCCCTGGCTGATTTGATGTCAAAATTAAGCAGTTTGACAGCCCATGCTGCCTTATATTCCAGTTCCACCGGAAGATGGCAAGCCTTGCCATAGACCAGGTGATAGGGGTGGTCCATAGTGGAGTCTTGTAGGCTGTTCTGTAAGCCCATAGCGCATCGTCTAACTTGAGAGACCAGTCCTTGCGGGTTGTTCCGACTGTTTTCTGAAGAATGTTCTTTATTTCTCTATTAGACACTTCCACTTGACCGCTGGTTTGGGGATGGTATGCGGTTGCGACCTTGTGTTTTACACCGTTCTTTCTCAGCAATCCTTGGAACACTTTATTGATGAAGTGAGTTCCCCCACCGCTTATGACCACTCTAGGCACTCCAAATCTTGGAAAGATGATGGAAGTAAACATCTTGGTTACAACGCGTGCATCATTGGTTGGACTAGCAATCGCTTCTACCCACTTGGAAACGTAGTCCACAGCAACCAAGATGTACTCATTCTTGTGAGAGACTGGGAACGGTCCCATGAAGTCGATCCCCCAGCAGTAAAACACTTATACTTCCAGGATATAGTTCTGAGGCATCTCATTCTTCTTGTTTATACTCCCCATCCTTTGGCATGCATTACATCGTGATATGAAAGCGTAGGAATCCCTAAACATAGTAGGCCACCAAAAACCGGCTTGGAGGATCTTGGAAACCGTTTTGAAGGTGGCAAAGTGACCAGCATAGGACGAACCGTGACAGTGATGAAGGATCCCTGGAATATCAGCTTCTGGAACACACCTTCTGAAGATCCCATCCTTTCCCTGCCGATAAATATGTCTCATCCCAGAAGTAGTGCCTTGCTTCCCTTAGAAATTTCCTCTTCTCATTCCCTGTGAACCTCAAAGGTTCCTTCTCAGCTGCTAGGAAGTTGGCAATCTCAGCAAACCATGGAAGATTCGGGTACTGCTTCTGGATCACTGCAGCGAATGCTTCGTCTACACGGGAACAACCCTTGCTGACAGGGAATGACTGTTTTGTGTTGCACAGACCAATCGCGTTGACATATTCCATTGGTTGTTCCTCGTCAAGAGCTGTCTCATCCGACACTTTCATCCTGGAAAGATGATCTGCCACTCCATTATCAACTCCCTTCTTGTCTCTTATCTCTAGATCGAATTCTTTGAGTAAAAGAATCCACCTTAAGAGCCGCAGTTTAGCATCCTTCTTCATGAGCAAGTACTTCAGAGCTGCATGGTCTGTGTGCACGATCACCTTTGATCCAACTAGGTAGGATCTGAATTTCTCAAATGCAAACACGATGGCAAGGAGCTCTTTTTCTGTAGTTGCATAGTGACACTGAGCTTCGTCCATATTTCTGCTAGCATAGTATATCACGTGCAGCTTCTTGTCTTTCCGCTGTCCAAGAACTGCTCCCACTGCAAAGTCACTAGAGCTCCCTTGATCATGTGGAATGCGGCTGGACAGTCGCTGTCAGAGTCGAACTGGGTTTCTTTGTAGAGCAGCCGAGTGAGTGGCCTTGCAATTTTCGAGAAGTCCTGGATGAACCTTCTATAGAAACCAGCGTGACCCAAGAAACTCCTTATTCCCTTTACTGAAGTTGGTGGCTGCAGACTCATCATGACCTCGATCTTTGCCTTGTCCACCTCGATGCCTTTCTCTGATATCTTATGTCCCAGAACAATCCCATCTCTGACCATGAAGTGGCATTTCTCCCAGTTCAGCACCAGATGCTTCTCTTCGCATCGCTTCAGAACCCTGCACAAATTTGACAAACAGACATGAAAGGAGCTTCCATAGACGCTGAAATCGTCCATGAAAACCTCCATTATGTCTTTGATTAGGTCAGTGAAAATTGACATCATGCAGCGTTGGAAGGTCGCTGGAGCATTGCACAAGCCGAAGGGCATCCTCCTGTAAGCGTATGTTCCATATGGGCATGTGAACGTCATCTTCTCCTGATAGTCTGGGTAGATGGAAATCTGAAAGAAACCTGAATAACCATCTAAAAAGCAATAGTAAGGGTGGTTAGCCAATCTTTCAAGCATATGATCAATGAAAGGAAGTGGGAAGTGATCCTTGCGAGTCGCAGCATTCAGTTTACGGAAATCAATGCACATGCGATGACCAGTAACTGTTCTAGTAGGGATTAGTTCATTCTTTTCATTTGTTATAACAGTGGTCCCACCTTTTTTAGGTACTACATGAACGGGGCTGACCCACTTACTATCAGAGATCACATAGATTACACCAGCTTCTAGAAGTTTCATTATCTCTTTCTTTACAACATCTTTTAGATTTGGGTTTAACCTCCTCTGACGTTCTACAGAAGTCATCGATTAATCTTCTAGGTGTACTCTATGCATTCACAGATCAGGTGAAATGCCAGTATGTCAGCTAGAGAATATCCTATTACATTACAATATTTTCTAAGTTCACATAAAAGCAGAGCAGTCTCGGCATTGTTCAGTTCGGCATTCACTATGACAGGATATGTGGAATTGGGTCCAAGGAATGCATACCTGAGTCCCTTGGGAAGGGATTTGAGCTCTACCTTTGGAGCTTTCAGCTCGCTCCATGAGTAATCGTTCTGAGTTGCCGGAACAGTCGGGTTCTGAGGCGCGGTTGTTCCAGCTGGTTTGCTGAGTTCGCTCTTCTCCCCCAGACTTAGATTTGCCACTATCTTTTCCATACTCCTGGCTGAATCCAGGACTTTGGCATAGGCATCAGCATCAATACTCTCTAAGCTTTGCTCGGCTTCAGCTCTGACTAAGGCGAGTTCAAGAGGGTCATCGGTGAGAATCTCCTCAATAATCCCCTCATGTGGTTCTAGCGGATCGCTCTCTTCTTGGACAGTGAAGGTTTGTCCATCCAGCATTGGTTTCTTGAGCATCTGATTCATCTCAAACTTCATCACAATGTCTCCAAGATGGAGATCAATTTTCCCTTGCCGAACGTCTATGATAGCTTCAACAGTGCACAGAAATGGTCTGCCCAGGATCAGGGGACTTTTGATTCTTCCTCGAGTTCCAGAACAACGAAATCGGCAAGGACAAGTGTGTTCCCAACCAGAACTTGGAGATCTTCAAGGATTCCAACTGGAGACTTCACTGATCGATCAGAAAACACTAGGGACATCCTGGTAGGCTTGAAATCCGTGTATCCGAGGTGCTTAGCCACAGAGTATGGCATGAGGTTTATGCTTGATCCTAGATCAACGAGTGAACATGAGAAGACTGTTCTCCCTATCTGGACTGAGTGGACAAATTTTCCCGGATCACCCAGTTTCTTGATCCTTTTGTTCTGGAGCACTGCGCTGCACTCTTTAGAGACGATCATGAACTCGCTGTCATCAGATATCTTCCCAGAGATCAGTCCCTTCACAAAACTACGCATGGATGATATCATCTGGATCGCACTCATCAGAGGAAGTTTGACTGTTAGGTCTTCCAGCATCTTTATGCACTTCATCTCCTCCTTATCCTTGCGCGTAACCTTAGCTGGAACAGGTTAGGGTACTTTCGGTACATACTGACGAGCAGGGGAAGATTCTGCAGTCGGTGGAACAGCCCCAGCAGGTCGCTCTGCATCAGTCGGAACAGTCTCAGTAGGTAGTCATGCCCCTTCCTCATCTGTAGGTACAGCTTCAGGCGGTTGATCCGACTCTTTCTGCTTCCCTTTCTCGGCCGATTTGAATCTCCTGGTGTCAGGATCAGTCAGTTGCTCCCCACTCCTTAGAACGACTGCATTGCATTCCTTGGGATTCTTATCTGTTTTTCCAAGGAGAGTACCTTGCTGTCTCTTCACACTCTCAGCAGTCTGAGCAATCTGAATATCCATCTGTCTCATATGGCTTGGGACATTATCGTACTTGGCACTCAGGTCATTGAACATATGGTTCATTCTGGTGTTGATGTCGTTTGTGACCTGGTTCAGTGCTTTTCCTTGGATCTGCTGTCCTTGCAGCAGTTGGCTCATCATCATTGTATGACTCTTCATATCTTCCTGCTGAGCAGTCTGAGCCGGTTGTGCAGCCTGCTGATTAACTGGCTGTTTCTGGTTGTGGAACTGGGCATTCTGAGCTGGGCTGAGGATCTAGGTTCTCCCTTGATTTCCATACCCCCTTTGGTATCCACTGTTCTGACCCTGATTTCCTTGAGCGTTTTCTGTGTTACCGTCTGGCTTAGGGTTGTTGAACAAGTGGGGATTGTTCCTCACGTTAGGGTTCGGGTGATAGTTCTTGAACTGCCATCCTTGCCCGTTAGGGTTCGGGTGATAGTTCTTGAACTGCCATCCTTGCCCATTCACATAGCTCACTTCGTGCTGATCTTCAGTCGACTGATCTGCCTCTGATGTGCCTTCCGCGGTTGCTTTATCCTGAGGGGATTCTTCTATGATGAAGACCTGGTTCTGATTACTCTTAATCAGCTGATCGACCTTGGCAGAGAGCTCATCAATCTTGCTGTTGTCGATGCTGTTCACCTTCTGGGTGCAATCAGTCTCGCAGTTATTATCAGCTGAGCTTGAGGCCATGTTCTCAATCAGTGCGAAGGCACCTCGAGTGGATTGGATCATGAAGTCTCCATTACTGGCTGAGTTCAAAGCGTTCATGTACTCCCAACCTACTCCATCGTAGAACACTCCAAGCAGATAGTCTTCCTCAAAACCGTGATGTGGGCACTCTCTGCGGTAGACGTTGAATCGCTCCCATGCGTCGTAGAACGGCTCATCTACTAGCTGTTTGAAGGTCGCGATCTTCTGTCTCAGAGCTGCCGTCTTCGATTTCGTGTAAAATGGCTCAAGAAGGCAGATCGGACTTGTTCCCAAGTGGTGAGCGATCCAGTAGGTAGGGAATCTAGCCAGCGAGTAGCCTTCCCATCAAGCGAGAAAAGGAACAGGGTACACTTGATGTAATTGGGTGGTACTCCATTCGTTTTAGTGAACCCACACATCTTCTCAAAGTGCTCAATGTTGTCCATCAGTCTTTCTGCAGGAAGTCCATTGAAGATCTTCCTTTGCACCAGACTTATCAAGGCTGGCTTGATCTCAATGTCTTGCCTAGTGCACGGTGGAGGGTTGATGGCAGATCGCGTAGTAGGCAGATTACGCAGTAGATTTCTCTGGCCGATCGGAACAACCTCCTCCGGTTGATTCTGCTGATTCACAGCGTTCAGAGCTGCTTGCTCGGCAGTAGCTTGCTGCGCTTGGATGGTTTTCTGCATCTGCTGCATCTGCTGTTGCATGAGTGCAAACGCGGCAGTGAGGTCATCCTGGTGATCACCCATGTTGGTTTTCGTAGGTCCGGGTTGTTGACGGTTATATTGTTCCAATCTCACTAGTTCTTCGTTGGTAAGCCGATGCAGTGGTCCTTGTGCGTTGCTCCGAGTATGCCTACTGGTCATGCAACTGGATCATCAGCTGGAAAAAAGAATTAGAAGTGAGTTAGATATCTTAGACTAGATATGAAACCAAAAAATAGAGGTAAAAAGTCTGGTCCCCGTCGCAACGGTGCCAAAACTTGATACACAAAAAATGAATCCTTGCTACTGCCAAGTTAACAGTTGTAATTATAATACTTTAGATTCTAATCGAGAGGACCAGTCTACACTTTATTTCTATAAGTTTCAAAATCAAACTAAGAAGAAGTTTGGTTTTGGTTTTAAGAATGACGATAGGAAACAAGCAAAAGTATAGATTTATTTCAAATTAACAAGCAGCTGACCTAGGATATTTCATTGGGTGATGAATTGGAGCCAAACAATTATTCAAGCGCGAAGAAGTGCTTTCTAGAACTCGGATCACTCAGCTGGAACACCCCACTGTCGTGGTGGTGATCGCTTTGCAGATCGATCTCACCATCTAACTGTCGTTGAGATGTGAATCGATCGCAAGCATTAGAGAACAGGTCCAATCAGTTCACTTACTACCCTAATATCTACTTTCGCTGATTAGGGATACTAAGCTCATTCAGTACATGTCAAGTTATCTCCTAAGCAGTTCAGTAGGTGATGAACTTAGGATCTAACAATAAGTGATCAGATTAATGAATGCATTAAGAACAGTATGAATGAAGAACAATTGAAATCGCTTATCTATGTTCAGCTCATGCCTCAACACCCTAAAAACCCTAGGCGAGCAAGGTGACTACTCGATCATGATGCAAGAAACCAAAGACATAATTCCTGAAATAAATTGCATAAGAACATAGTCGAAAACAAAGGGTTCAGAGGATCTTCTCTATGAGAGGATTGATTCTTCTCTCTTACAAGTTGCAGATCGCGAAGCTCAATGTTCTCTTGTAAAAACTAGCGTAGTCTATTAAAATAGGGATAAAGGCGCTTTTATAAGGAGGCTTCGTCGATTACTAGAGAGGGAAGGTGATTAGGGCAAATCTTCAAAGATATGGAAATTTCCATGATTGTCGGGAACAGTCCACCTCGTTGCTCCGCACAATTGTTCTGCATGGAAAGCTTCAGTTCTTGCACCTTTCTTCATGTTCCTCCCTTTATCTCTTTAGTCTACTCCAGGCCTGAATTGACTCAAAAAGGACTAGACTAACTCGATAAAACAATGGAAACTGGTTAGAAAACATATGCACTATGGTGTCAAAAACACCACATATTAATTTCCCCAGACTTAGATCCTTGTTTGTCCTCGAACAATGGCAAGTATCCAGCACAAGGAGAAATGTTTGAAAGTGTGGGAACTCGCCTATTCTCAACAACCATACCTTAACCACGAATCTCTGAACCATACAAGCAGTTGGCTAGGACCACACACTTTTGCTAGAACCCCACTGACAGCTGTTCGAAAATCGGCTCCATACTCTACATCTCAAGCCTGAAAAAGTACACTTTCGAGACAGAACTCCTATATCTGTTTAAGAGCAGCGCAAACGCTTATGACCGGCACTATTCAGGGTAGACGGGCTAGGCATGGAACAGGCTTATTTAGTGGTGGAGTTAAAAGTGTTTAGGGGTTACCAGTTTTGTAGTGGATGCAGGATATCACGCAAAATAGCAAGAGAGGACGGATCCATTGATGTCCACAGCTCTTACTCGTTTTGCCAAATTTGGAGCGGCTGTTCCGACTGTTCTCCTGACTGGTCTCTTTGATTGGTACCCGATTCTTCTGTTCTACCTTCTCATCCATCTCATCATGATCCACATAGCACTCCTCTGAGGTCTCCACGAACAGGTTGGTCTAATGAAGGCACATCAAACAAGTAGAGATAGTTGCGGTCAATCAGATCAGTGAGCAACTGTTCTCCATGTGAGTACAGCATAACCTTCTTCCTCGTATGGCTTCAACTAAGTTTTTGTATAGGAGCCTCATCAATCCTCCTTCTCCATCATTGATCTCAAAAAGATAGAAATAATATACACGTTTTTTTTTTTTGACATATACTGGAGTGAGATCAATTGATCATTCTACTTGTCTGTCCTTGTGACTGTTCTCGTCGTGGTGGTGACCGTTCTGAAGAGACTGTTCCGGCTTCTATTCTGACTGTTCTGGGGCAATACGAGTAAGAGACTGCGTCGATCCTTTCCTGTCCGGCCTTTTTGCACATATCTGCACATATAACATAGGAAAACAGAATGCATGGAGACGAATAAAGGCTTAGGTTCAAGGTAGGAACTAGCTAAAGATGAGCTAGCCACTCAGGAACAGCAAGATGGGTATAAATAATAAGAAGTCCTGAGTGTAGGTCTCGTTTCCCTGATCTAGTGCCAATAACAAGAGTAATTGCAGTTAACATTTAGGAGTTAAGTCTACACAGTGTAACCTGATCGGTTGAGAACTTCTGGAGAGTCAAATGAGATAAATCAGGGTGTTCCAGGTCCAAGTGTGGGTCTTTCGTCACTGCTAAGGTCCTAATTCCCACAAGAGTTTTTTTTTTAAAACTGACTCGATCCTAAAACAGATTCGATCAAAACGACTCAAAGCAGACGGACTGACTCAGCCTCCCCCAGACTTACTTCACACCATCCCTGGTTGTGAGGAGATAGATAGAGGAAGGCCAAAACACACAAAATAAATAAGAAAACAAATAACTTGCAGAAACATAAAGAGTTCAAATGGATAAGACAATGGTGTCAAAAACACCACATATCAGCACGCTATACAAAAAATCCAAAATTTTGGTCCGCACTCCAGACGGTCTCTGGAAGATGCTCGGTTCTTCCCATACAAGTCGATAAGCCGGCATCAAGTCACGGACTTTAAAACGGAAAGAACCAGGTAGAAATCGCCAACAGGCAAAACGAAAGCCGATTAGTCATCGCATAGCCTTAGTTCCGAAAGTAATCCTAGGTCTTGCCCTAAACCCAGTCCTACTGGTCAACAAACATTACTAGACATGGTACAAAAAATGTCTCGTCGCCCACGCCTATAACGCTCAACGAAAACTTCGTAGAAACTCAGAAGCATTCAGGAATGTCTTTATCTCAAAAAAGGGGGCCAGCGGACAAGCGACAAAATACGAGTCGAGATACGAAGTGACTACTCATATCTCAACCTCGACACTTGACATAAGTATAAACTAAAAATATTCGTTATATACATTAGGAGCCACAAAACGGCTGGGATTCGAAGCCACCAACGGCCAGTCCCACAAATAAAGTCAAATGGCCCCGTAAGGCCATAGCACACTCATATAAACGGCAACACTAGGCCTAAAAACTCAACGATACAAATAAAGATAAGGGAAATCTATCCCGACGATCCTCAAAAGTCAAGGTCGAGATACCCGGACATTGAAACGCCAAACGAGTTCACGGGCAGATCGACCTCTCCCTCTCCATCCACGATTCCGACACCTTCATCACCAACACCGGCTCCCGCTTCTGCCGTGTCCTCCGAGACCTCGATGGAATCCCAAAGCTGTCTGACCCTTCCTTCGATCGGAGGAACCAAGGATTTGGCATGGGCGCACCCGTCCATAAGGCCCGACATCTCAGCGACCTCGGCAGGAAAGGAGAAGTCCTTGTTCTGCGACTTGTAGAGGGTGGCGACCGAGCCACGGCACTCGCGAAAATCGCCCACAAATTCCTGAGAATCCTTAAAGCTCTCGAATTCAGGGGCAAACAAAGCGGCCCTCCGCTTCATCTCGGCGACAATCGTTCTCTTTCCTTTCTTCTCCGCACGAACAAGGGCCCGAGAATGGAGCTGAGCCTGTCTCCGGCTCTGTTCCTCGACCTCCTTCCAGAACCGAAAGAGTTCTCTTTCAGCCTCCTCGGCTTTTAAGTGAGAGATACGCGATTCCCGGAAACTTCCGTCAAGCGCTGCATTAAACACCCTCATCCCCTCCATGAACTTAAGATAAAAAAATATATATATATATATTGAAATTCAGATCAAAGTTCAAAGGATAAACCTCATTGATTAAACGGGAACCTTCAGCGACTACTTTCCTCCTCGACTCTTCGTCCAGCGACTCATGAGTAGTTAAATCGGGAGGGAGGTCGGCAAAAAAAGTCGCTAGGAAGGGGAACCTCGCTGGTTCCACTCTTTTCCCCTGGAGTGAAACTAGGGTTCCATCCTGGCAGCAGAGGATCTCCCGAGACGTTCTCAGAGGCAACCCCTTTGCCTCTCCGAGACCTGTTTCTCCGCCTCTGAGCGGGCAAGACATCAGTGACCAGTTCTACGTCATACGGAACGTCAAGAGGCTGGGAGACGGCTAGAGATCGATGGAGCTCCACCGCACTTTGAATCCGTTCAACGGTAAAGGAATTCCAGAAGAATGGCCTGCTGCGGAGAAGATCTCGCTTGGCAAAAAGATCGGCAGGAGTCGGTGGAAGGATCTTGTTCACTGCAAGATAATAAAAAAAAAAATCATCGTCACATGTTTTCAAGGTATCAAAATGAAAAACGTTACTAGTCGTATTACCGCGTTTGAAGTTCCACTCCCGACGGAATAGGTGGAGGTAGCTCTCCTCGACAGAATCCCCATCTATTCGGACAAAGAAAAAGCGCTCGAACCATGTCTTGCGGTGCGAAAAGTATGCCCCTGAATTATAGCCATGTTTTTTTCTTTGGCGCCATGCGGTATGAGCCATCAATTCCCGTGACTCTCGTAGACAAAAGGCCCTTGAAGTCGCCAGGGTTAAGGTCCATTCCTAGCTCGTAACTCGAGATCAATACGCCAAGCAAATGCTGTAAGGCCGGAATGTTTAGCTGGCTGATCGAAAGCCCAAAGCGGTGAAGCGTGCGGACGATGGTGCCGGGGATCGGAAACCACATGCGGCAATACGACAGGAAGGCTTCGTAGCAAGTGAAGAAACCTTCTGGAGGGTTCCATGCGCTCTCGTTGCCACTCTGGATCCGAAACACGACTCCACTTGGAACCTGGTAAAAATTCCGGAGAGTCGCAAGGTAGTCGGGAGAAACCATGCTCGGCGTGACGGGGTGCGTTTGGCGACCTCACGGGCCTCTTAGGGATTGGAATGTCTTGCAGAGGCGGGAGCGAGCCGCAAAGAGCTTTGTAGTACGCATCCTTTGTGTCTTCATCAACTCCAAACTCTTCTTTTGGGGTGATCACCTCATTAGCGGAAGAGTCATCCGAAGATGAATGTGAGGAAGAGTGCCTCTTTGAAGATCCTTTGCTTGAAGAAATTTTCTTTATTTAAGCAAGGAGAGAAACAGAAGAGAAATTCCTATCTTAGAGGTATGTTCTAGTGAGGAGTAATTTTGGAATAATGAAAAACTTACTCCACCTATATAAGCAACAAAAGAGATTTACTATTTACTCTCGGCTTTCGGCAAACGATTACGTCTCTACACCTTCCAAACAAGCTATACCGCGAGCTAGGACCTGTTACCAAAACTCCACGGAACCTAGCTAGCTGGGGGGCTAACTGTTGGGGTCAAAATCGGTCACGACGGAATCGATACCCGAAAGTCCTCGTAAAAACCAAATCTCGGTCAAAACTTCAAAAGCCGAGAAAATGAATAACCAAAACGGATCACTCGACGAGCACGGGTCTACTCGCCAGCGAGCATGACCGTAGCATGGGTCAACTCTCCCGGCGAGTATAACCACATTACGGGGCAGCTCGCCGGCGAGCTGGACCAATGCACGGGTCAGCTCGCCGAGCGAGCACGACCACGCTGCGGGTCTACTCGCCGGCGAGCATGACCAAAGCATGGGTCAGATCGCCGGGTGAGTATGACCGCGTTGCGGGTCTACTCGCCTGCGAGCATGACCATGGCGCGGGTCAGCTCGCCCGGCGAATACGGGTCAACTCGCCTGCGAGCTCGACCATAGCAAGGGTCAGCTTGCCCGGCGAGCACGGGCCAACTCGCCGGCGAGCTCGACCAAACCACGGGTCAACTTCGCCGGGCGAGAACGACTGTGTTTCGGGTCTACTCTCCGGCGAGCATGACCATGGCGCGGGTTAGCTCGCCCGGCGAGTATGGGTCAACTCGCCGGCGAGCTCGACCATAGCAAGGGTCAGCTTGCCCGGCGAGCACGGGCCAACTCGCCGGCGAGCTCGACCGAAGCGAGGGTCAGCTCACCGGCGAGGTCGACCATAAGGGTTAGCTCGCCCGGCGAGCTCGACCGTAGCGAGGGTCAGCTTGCCGGGCCAGTACGACCGTGTTGCGGGTCTACTCGCCGGCGAGCATGGCACTGGTCAGCTCGCCCGGCGAGTACGACCGCATCGCGGGTCAGCTCGCCAGCGAGCTCGACCGTAGCACGGGTCAGCTCGTCCGGCGAGCTCGACCGTAGCGCAGGTCAGCTCGCCTGGCGAGTACGACCCCATCACGGGTCAGCTCGCCGGCGAGCTCGACCGTAGCGCGGGTCAGCTCGCCCGGCGAGGACGACCCCATCATGGGTCAGCTCGCCGGCGAACTCGACCGTAGCGTGGGTCAGATCGCCCGGCGAGTAGGACCCCATTGCGGGTCAACTCGCCGGCGAGCTCGACCAAGGCATAGGTCAGCTCGCCCGGCGAGCGCGACCAGCCTTTCGGTGATCATCCTGAACCCGGTCCTATCCCATGACCATGCATCTTCGTCTGAAGCCTCTGTAACTCAATCCTCGGGTCAATGGACATAACACCGATGTTCCGTCTAAAAACATCGTCAAAAGTCTTCGGGAAATTGGGAAGGTTAAGTCTCTCGAACGGTTTCCCACTCTTCGTGATAGAACGGGTTACGATTAACTCAACATCAACCACCTCGGCTATGCGAAGAGACGAGGTTCCATTGGGAAGGTCATACCAATGCCAATGGCTGTTTCGTGAGTAAAAACACTTAAGTCTCGATACGGCCCAAAGTGGGACCGAATTGTGGACAACGGCCCACCTATGATCCTAAGAGACTTGAGCCCAAATACTAGGATGATGGTTTATCTCATCCGCGAGAAGAGATAAATGTCAAATTTCCGTGGAGATAAATGTCAAGTTTCCGAGAAGATAAATGTCAAATTTCCGTGAAGATAAATGTCAAATTTCCGCGAATATAAATGTCAAGTTTCCGAAGATAATCACGAAGGAAAAAGAGATATGGAAAAGCCCGTTCCGCGACAAGTCCGTTCCGAGAGGAGGTAAACCGACCTAAAGGAGGAGTATATAAAGAGGACTTAGGACGAAGATCAAGAAGAACTTTCAGAGCAACCTTAGCACTTATAGCAATTTAGGCATTTTTCTATTTCTACTATCGAGCAGCGACTCAACTAGGTTAGAACTTAGGTTGCTAGACTAGCGAACTTGCCGATAGCTCTAGTAGCCAAGGCTCTCACCTGTTTACGCTCAAACGCGATTCGGAAATAAGATCTTTTTGCTCTCTTTTCTTTTACGATTTACTACTTTGCTATTTTCGTCATATTGATTGTGTTGTGTGTGGCCCAGTAGATAACCGGGACCTTCAGGGGAAACTAGGTTTACTTGGTTCTCCTTTGATCAACTAAAACTCGACGGTGTGAATTTCGGTTCCCAGATTTACCAAAGAGATTTGTTGTTAAAGGTGTTAAGATAGCTAATGGACTTGATCTTAATGATTGCTTTCATATTATTCAGCCTAAGAGATTAGATGCTTGAGATATGTTAGTGAATGAGCATTCTTCTAGAGATAGAGCTTGCTTAGGATTGCGTCTAGGCTTAAGGTGTTAGATTGATTGAAAGTTTTCCATCTTAGATTGAAGCTTGATCACCCAAAGTCAATTCCTTTGCCCCATGAGTCCTATTGCTTCAAATTGAAAGAGAGACCATTACTTTTTTGCATTTTAGCTTAGTTTTAGTTCACTTCATTCCACTCTTTTGATTGCACTTAGCTTAAGTAAGACTTGCATTCCCTTTGCATTGAAATCACCTAGGATTGGTTCGACAATCATTTATTCTCAATCATTTGATTAGGACCCTTGAAAAGTCCATTCATCATTGCCCTTTCGAACGACGTTGGTCCAACGATGTCGATCGATGGCTGAGAAACCGGTCTGGAAGATTGTTGGAAACCATTTTCTGTTGTAGTAGCTGTAGGATGTTCGTCTGGATCCTTAGGTCTGCTGTCTGGTTTTCTGGGTTGCTGCATAAACAAGTTTTCTGGTCCATTGGCCATCTGAAGGATGTCTGCTATGTTATCATTGGTGATGTGTAGAAGCCTTCCATCCATAGCTCTTGCATGATCATCTGGGTCCCTGAAAATACCAAATTCATCAGGCATTAGATATCCGTTATCTATTTTCATATGATTCTTATTGAAGTATTGAGATGGAAAAGGAATCGATGGTCGCTTTGGTGTATCGATCGATGCTGGCGGTGGCGTATCGATTGATGGCGGACGTCTGTCTGCGGAATTAGGGTTGTTGACTTGAATAATCTTCTTGGAGACTCCTTCAACAATCGATGGGTGTGCGTGTGCTTGCATCTTGTCTGCTTCTGTGGTTTGAGAAATCTTCTGGGGTGCAAAACTCCTTATATAGCCATCAGTTGTCATACTTTGAATTAGAAAATTTCCTTTTTTCCTCTCAAAGTCGGTTACCTCAAAATCGGTCGTGTACCAGAGATGGTATCCATCAATGCAGTTGATAGTTATACTGGATGAGGGTGGGAATTTATCGATGCGGCATTGACTCTATCGATCGATGGTGAATGCCTTTTGTTGAAGGAATGGCTTAAAATCTGTCTTTTTCCATGGCAATCTCTGTAGCTCTTTCCTTCCAATAGTCCTCATCATACTCTTCTGTAGAATCTTCCTCTGGTGAAAGAATTACAGTATCCACTGCAAAACTTTCATGGAATTCACTGTCTGTCCAGCTGCCTATTGAATAGTCATCTTGTCTGCTGTTGGGTTGAAAAGCAAAGTCTGGATAGCACTGATCTGGCAAAGTGTAATGGTCAACCGAATGCTCCATGTCAATCAATGCGTCATGATGATCATCGGTCGGTTTCGACTCACAAGAACGATCGATGACAGAGTGTGAATGTCGATCAATTCCGAGTACTCTGTCTCGTACTCTGCTTCACAGCATGCTGCAATATAGCCAAGATCATCTCCAATCTCCACGAGGTTGACCTTGTTGTTTTACAACTCTGACTGGGTCATAGTGGATGTCTGGATCTATCAGTGTCAGGCACAATCTGTTGGTGTTCATGTAACATACAGCTCCTACTGTAGCCAAGAATGCTCTTCCAAGCAGAAGGGAAGAGTTTCCATTGAGCTTGATATCCAGGACATGAAAATCCACTGGAACAAGGGCATTACCAATCTGCACCTCAAGGTCTCTGATGATACCTCCTGAGTTCCTCTGAGTACAGTCCACAAAGGTGAAAGATTCTGAAGAAGGCTCTACTTTCAGACCCAGATGGTCTGCCATAACCTTAGGTAGGATGCTGACTGATGCTCCTGTGTCACAAACTGCATGAGGAAATTCAATACCCTTCACTAGACATCGTATTGCAAACTTCCCAGGATCACTCATCTTCTTCAATGTGATCCTTTGTTTCATCCTTTCTCTGACATGATAAAACATTCTTCTAATGTCCTCCTCAGTATCCTTTGTCTCTCTGAAAAACATCCACAACCTGTGTGTGAAATAAACCTCCTCAAAAGGTTCTCCAGTGGGATTCTGAGGACTCTCTTAGTGAAACCATCCATCTCCTTTTCATTAGCTTCCCTCTTCTGGTTTTTAGGAATCTTCTCCTTCCTTTTCCTCAACTTCCTCTCTTTAGTGGCCTTGTCAACTAGCATAGGCAGAACGGTGGGAATTCAAAGCCACAAGAGGCCAGTCCCAAAATAAAAACACGGCCACACTAGGCCGGAGCAAAAAAAAAAGTTTCGAACGAAACTGCAACTTCACTCATCCTCCGAACATGGAACCTCACCTTCACCCATCGGCTCGTCTGAGTTTGGGGCCGCACCATCTCCACCTTCCTCAGCAACAAGGTCTCGTCCCTCTTGGCTACCCAATCATGGCGAAAGAATGCACTTGGATTTCAGGCAGCAAGGATCAAGCCAAAGTTTCCCTCCACGGTCGCCAACTCCTTCTTGCGAGCAGACATTTTTGCCTCTTCGCCCTGAAAGGACGGGGGCGCCTCGCACTGAAACAACCAAACCTCATCCATCCCTCCTTCGATGGTCGCTAAAACTAGATCCCTGTCACGGGCGACCACCAAGGAATCGAGGGAATCGGCAATCCTCGCCATACGAACCTGAAATTCAGCACGCAGAGGATCCTTAGCCTCTTCAATTGCGGAAGTCGTTGAACCTTTGCTACTGTGAAGCTGGCGCTGAAGTCGACACACCTCCGAGGACTTAGTCTTCCTGGCCTGTTTTGCCTTAAGCAAAGAACTCGCAGTTTTTTCGAGATCTCGCTCAAGCTCGCCAATCCGGGTCTCGAATTGAGAAACTTTGGAGGAGCGAGAATCCTCGATGACCTTCAACCTGGCCCTAAGCTGTGATGACTTATCTTGCGACTCGGCTAACTCTCTCGTAAGACACTTGACCTCTGATCTGCAATCATTGATCATCCCATCGATCAAAGACACAAACTGCAAAACAAGAAAATGATCAGAAAAGAACTAGCATACTCACGAAAGAGGTTTTCATGAAGAACCTAGGCATGGTGTTGTGGCATCAGACCTGAATCAGACGCCCCTACCAACAGAGGGCCAGCCGCGGCATGATAGTAGGGCCTTTTGTAGGGTCCTAATCAAATGATGTAGTATAAAAGATTGTCGAACCAATCCTAGGTGATTTCAATGCAAAGGGAATACAAGTCTATGCTTAATCTAAGAGCAATCAAAAGAGTGGAGTGAAATGAACTAGAACTAAAACTAAACTAAAATGCAATAAAGTAAATGATCTCTCTTTCAATATAAAGCAATAGGACTCATGGGACAAGGGAATTGACCTTGGGTGATCAAGCTTCAATCAAAAGGTGGCAGCAACATTCAATCTATCAACCTTATGCCTAGACAACAAAACTAAGCAAGATCTATCTCTAGATGAATGCTCTTTGCAATGATCACCCAAGTACACCAAATCTCTTTGGCTGTAATGATCAAAGCAAGCATAAAGAATGAGTCTAATAGCAATCCTAGCTTCTTTGACAACTAATATCTTAGGCAAAGCAAGCTAAAAGCATAGATGAGTTGGTTCAGGCATTTCATAGAACACCTTTCGGGCATGAAATGCCTATGGCTCTATGTTTGAGAGGCCAACCCAAATATAGCATTAAGAACACCAAATCAATGCAAGGAAAGGATAGATCTAACACTAAGCACCTTGGATCTACACTTAATCACCCTAAATCTCCCAAGCCCATGAACCCTAAGATGATCTACTCTCTAATAGACATGATTTCCCTTAAACCCATGAAGAATTCAAGGTTAACCATGATTAGAGAGCAACAGATGCTCAAGAACACAAGAATAAAAGAAGAAAAATGATCCAAGATCCAAACTTTATTCAAGATCCAAATGTGTTTTGAGAGAAAAGAGACAAGTCCCAAATTGGGAGATAAATGAGTATATATACAAGGCTTGAAAGCCCTAGAAACATAAAATGAAATTACTAAAAAGTCCTTAATCTAAATTGGTCTAAACCAATGGGAATGAAGCTTAAAATTCGGTCAGGGGAGAATCAAAACCATCCAACCCGGTCCAGGTTACCCGGCCGTCCAGCTGGTCGCTTCTTTGCTCCGTCCGGGTTCATCAGGCCATAGTCTCACCCGGTCGTCTCGCCCGGTCTTCAGCATCTTCTTCACGACCGGGTAATCCTAGCCGGACAGGCCACCCCGGTCGTCCCTCGGTCTGGACGCGCCTTGATCTCCCGTCCAGGTGCTCCTACCCGGACGCGTCTCCCCGGCCGTCCGTTAGCTTCTCATCGTCCGGGTGCTCCTACCCGGACTGGACACCCCGGTCTGGTCTCCTCCAGCACCACTCAAACGACCGGGTGCCTCTCCCAGGCTCAGTCATCCCGGACCGGACCACTTCCATCCATCTGATCTTTTCCCGGCCGGCTGCTTGAACCCGGCCGTCTCTACCCGGCCATCCTGACATGCTTCAAGTGAATTGATCATAGCTTCTCCAATACAGGTCCAAATTACTTGAAACCACTTCCATTGAAAAGCTAACTCAATTTGCTGTGTCTCCACAAAATCTTAGAAGCAGTAGACATCTCTAAGTCCTCTGTCCATGCTCATCTTTTTCTTGACTAGAACATGGATTTGACTTCTCTTTTCATGGCCAAACATGATTCTTCATCTCTTTTGGGGCTATAAGGCTTCCAAACAACTCAAATCACACCAAAGCATACTCCAACACCTGATAAGGACAAATGAATGCAAAATGAACCTAAACATGCCTAATGCCTAACTTATATGACCAAAATGCATAAGATATGGATGCTAAAAACATGTAAATATGCAAGCTATCAACTCCCCCACACTAGACCTTTACTTGTCCTCAAGTAATCTTTTCAAAACACAAGGAGGAGAAACATAGAGATGGAAGCAAAGCCAAAAGAAACACTCATAGCACTCAACTTGACATCCTAAAGAAACATAGCAAATAGCATGAGCAGAACTTCTTATTATGCTCTAGCTTCACAAGGCCTATCAATGACCCTTATGCCTCTACACAAGATGCAATGCTTATCAACCAACAAGTTCTCTTAACCAGCCCTCACATTGATTCAAACACACACACACAAGGTGAAGTCTCACATATGGGCACATGATCTCAATCATTTGGCTAGGTGATCAAATGGTCTAATAAGGATGACAATGGGGGTTCAATGTATCATTTCAAGGTGGCAATAACTCAAAATCAAGGAGCTTGATCATTATGCAAAATTTATCTAAGACTAGGAGCAACTCATGCATACATGGATCCATCCTCATCATTCTACACAATTCCTAAGTGATTACAAGATCTACTCCCCTTTATTCATCCAATAACCCAAAATTGAAAACATTCTCACATCACTCACCCAATGAACAACTCTCTTTCTCATGATTCAACCACTAAGGACCTCTATTCATTTTTCTAAGCTCTAACTCTTTTGGTTTTCCCCTCCCCACTATCTTATTGAATCTTTCTTTCTGTTTTTTTCATTTTCTTTTTTTTCATTTTCTTTTTCTTTTCTTTTTTTTTTTTAACACAAGATGAAGGGGGAAGGTCAAGACATCAATCAAGAGCTTCTTATCTTTCTATTTCAGGTCCCTAGGGTTCTTATTTCTTATGATACTCATTTGCTCATCAATCTCAACATTGTTACATTCCAAACCCAAGAATTAGACCACTAAGGAACAAAAACCCCACTCACCATCCTAGAAGCTAGCTCAAATGATGACCCTATGCTAGCAAGAGATGAGAACAAATCCATGTCGCCCCCAATACTCTCAAGATTTTGCACATGACAAACTATCAGAAAAGGCCTCACTCATGCAAATCAATGTAGGCTTCAAAGAATGGATAGGGTTCAAGGGTATGGAAGTGCCATTTGGGTTAACAAAGAGTGGTACAATGGGGAAAACATAACCGAAATGTGTATGAGATCCATGATCAAGTATGCAAATGCCCATATGCAAGAGAAATTAAGTTCATTCAAGTCTAAGTTCAGGATGGAGCTGGTCTTAAGAACAATGCCAATATCAAGCAAGCAAGCAAGTTTCAAGAAGAGTTTTCAAGGCTCAAAGCATGCAAGCTTTTCAAAAGACTCTTAAGCTACTTGATATGCTTAACTAGGGTGCCAAATTCAGTGCAAACAAGTGTTCTTTACAAGGCAATGCTCCATGTGCAAGTGAATGCAACCTATATGCTCTAGACTCAATCTTAAGGATGCAAGTGATGGAATTTACATGATTCAAAAATTCAATTTTTTTTTTTAATACAAATATGAATGAACAATGCAATGCATGAGACTCAAAATCACAAAGCAAACAGGATCAAATACTTGGTACCTCCCCCACACTTAAATCACACAGTCTCTGTGTGAGTAAGAGAGAAGGAGATACCCCAACAAGACAAAAGTAAAATGTATATACAAGAAGGGTTGGAGTGATACCACTGGTGTGTTGGGTGTGGTGCCTAGGGGAGCAATGCCTGGTTGCCTGCCTCATCAGCCCAAGGGTCTTTAAAACCAAAAATCCTAGTGAAATATGTACAAAGGATAGCCATGGGACTTCCTCCCAAGTGAGCTGGTTTTGAGTCACTAGCTTGACTTTCCTTCCTTTGGCCAGTAAAGGCTGGTGTGTCTAGGCTCCATACCAATGTAGTGAAAGCCTTCTTGCCAAACCGGATCACCAGGATCATACTCGTCATAGAACCAACCCCTAAACTCATTCATCCTGATCTCTTCAAAGGGTACCTTCCTTGGATCATCAACAATGAGCTCCTTGGTGGGGAGTATACCAAAATGGTAGGCAAAGGACTTGTCCATAGGAGAGTCTTCTTGGTGCATATCTTTGAGGGATTCTTCAATGTGAAGAACTTGATTCTCCATAGACTCTTCACCCCTTGTTCCTTCCTTGGAAGTAAACTTCACATGTGTTTCCTCCTTGATTGAAAACTCATCCATAACCAATGAGATCTCTCTTATCTCCTCTATGCATTCAACAACCAAACCATCATCACAAAGATCTTCAAAGATTCTTCCAACCAAGCTTACTTCTTCATCCTTGCTCTTTGTTGAACAACCCATGAATGTAGTGTGTTCAACTTGGTCTTCATATCTTACCACAAGATTCTCATCTACCATGCATCCAATGAGTAATTCAAGCTCATGTATAGAGTCTTCAGCTTCTTGTTGAAATCCATCCTTGAGTTGAACATCCTCTTCAACATCAACTTCCATATCCATGGAACATTCTTCATAAGTGTTGGTGTTGTAAAGGGGGAGTGATGCTTTCTTCTTGATCTTCAATCATGTAATAGAGTTTGTTGTTGATGGACTCCACATGTGTTATAACTCCATCCAACCTTGAGCTAAGAGTCTTGCCATGAAAATCTACTTTGGTGGAAAGATAGCTCATTTGCCTTTGTATCTCAAGCCTTCCTCTTTCTTGATTCTCCAACAACTTCTCAAGCATGTTGGTGATGTGTTCTTCATTGGAGGCTTGAGGGGATTTGACTTCTTGTTCTTCATACTCTAAAGCCCAAGGTTGGTATCTCTCACCATATCCATATTGGCTTTCTTGACCAAAGTCTCCATGTAGTTGGTACTCCAATTGGGTGGTTGGCTCATAAGCTCTGTCACAATAAGTGGAGCTTCTAGATATCATTCTTTCTTGACTCTCTAAAATAGCCTTGAACATTGATTCCAAGTCAAGAGACATGATCTTCCTCTCTTGTGAATGTACCTTGCAAAAGAACAACCACTTGAAAGGGAATTAGTAACAAGATAAATGTAACAAGACTTAGTCTCAAGCAAGTGACTAAATCCCAATGTCAAAATCAAACTAAAACTTGGCAACGGCGCCACTTTGATAGTAGGGCCTTTTGTAGGGTCCTTATCAAATGATGTAGTATAAAAGATTGTCGAACCAATCCTAGGTGATTTCAATGCAAAGGGAATACAAGTCTATGCTTAATCTAAGAGCAATCAAAAGAGTGGAGTGAAATGAACTAGAACTAAAACTAAATTAAAATGCAATAAAGTAAATGATCTCTCTTTCAAAATGAAGCAATAGGACTCATGGGACAAGGGAATTGACCTTGGGTGATCAAGCTTCAATCAAAAGGTGGCAGCAACATTCAATCTATCAATCTTATGCCTAGACAACAAAACTAAGCAAGATCTATCTCTAGATGAATGCTCTTTTGCAATGATCACCCAAGTACACCAAATCTCTTTGGCTGTAATGATCAAAGCAAGCATAAAGAATGAGTCTAATAGCAATCCTAGCTTCTTTGACAACTAATATCTTAGGCAAAGCAAGCTAAAAGCATAGATGAGTTGGTTCAGGCATTTCATAGAACACCTTCCGGGCATGAAATGCCTATGGCTCTATGTTTGAGAGGCCAACCCAAATATAGAATTAAGAACACCAAATCAATGCAAGGAAAGGATAGATCTAACACTAAGCACCTTGGATCTACACTTAATCACCCTAAATCTCCCAAGCCCATGAACCCTAAGATGATCTACTCTCTAATAGACATGATTTCCCTTAAACCCATGAAGAATTCAAGGTTAACCATGATTAGAGAGCAACAGATGCTCAAGAACACAAGAATAAAAGAAGAAAAATGATCCAAGATCCAAACTTTATTCAAGATCCAAACTTTATTCAACAGATGCTCCCCGGCCGTCCGTTAGCTTCTCATCGTCCGGGTGCTCCTACCCGGACTGGACACGCCGGTCTGGTCTCCTCCAGCACCACTCAAACGACCGGGTGCCTTTCCCAGGCTCAGTCATCCCGGACCGGACCACTTCCATCCATCTGATCTTTTCCCGGCCGGGTGCTTGAACCCGGCCGTCTCTACCCGGCCATCCTGACATGCTTCAAGTGAATTGATCATAGCTTCTCCAATACAGGTCCAAATGACTTGAAACCACTTCCATTGAAAAGTTAACTCAATTTGCTGTGTCTCCACAAAATCTTAGAAGCAGTAGACATCTCTAAGGCCTCTGTCCATGCTCATCTTTGTCTTGACTAGAACATGGATTTGACTTCTCTTTTCATGGCCAAACATGATTCTTCATCTCTTTTGGGGCCATAAGGCTTCCAAACAACTCAAATCACACCAAAGCATACTCCAACACCTGATAAGGACAAATGAATGCAAAATGAACCTAAACATGCCTAATGCCTAACTTATATGATCAAAATGCATAAGATATGGATGCTAAAAACATGTAAATATGCAAGCTATCACGGCACCGTTGGTGCATCTCTTCTTTGCCGCATCAGGATTAGCACTTGGCCTTTTACGAACTTTCGCTGTAGCAGCCGGAGTGGCGCTGGGAACACGCAATGCTAAACCACTTTCTCTCTTGGCTGGGGGAGGATGCATCGATTCAGGAGCTGGGTCAGATTCAACAACAGGAGGAGTCGTGGATGAACCCGACGGTTGGGCTACGGCCTCAGGTGAAAACACAACTACGACATTTGCCCCTCCAACGGAGTTGAATCGCCATCTGGAACAGGGAAATTCGATGAAACGAAGCGCGCTGCACTAACCACCTCTATGGCTTCCTGTCAATCCATCTCGCCCTGGAAAGAAAGGAACTCCGCAATGTACGTCGGGACGCACTACAAGAAAACACAATATTAACGACGGCGGTATTCCCCGTGAATTCATCGTAAAGACCAAGTACAAAGATTCGTCGTAAAGACCACGTAAGCTTTCCACGTAAGGAGGCGCTAAAAATCCTCGTAAATACCACGAAAACATTTCCTCGATAATAACACGTAAATGATTATCCTCGTAAGTTCCACGTTATGTTTGCCTCGTGAGTTCCACGTAAAATTTCCACGTAAAATTTCCACGTGTAAAACACGTAAAGCGCTCGAAAGATTTTCATCGTAAACACGACGTAATGCTTTCCTAGTTATTTCCGTAAGGTTAGCGAGGAATTTACTTCGTTTTTTATACATAATTTTTTAAAATATTTAATTAGAGAAATAATTATAATTATAATTATATTTATAATTATGAATAAAAATATAATTTAAAATAAAAATCAATACTAAAATATTTTTATACATAAATAAGTTTACGTAAATACAACCACGAGAAGAAACAAATTAAGAGTCGTTCATCGCCCAGTAGAACTTGTCACTCCTCCTCTCTACATCCGCCTCGTCATTGGTCTCGAATGTCGACTCGCCTGCAATGGGATGTTGTCGTCACATGTTCCTCAACAAGGACTCCCATTCCGGATTTGTGGACGCTATGACGTCCAAGAAGCCCTCGACTCCACCCATACGAGCTGTGAACGCAGTTTTTGTTGAGGCCACCTCGTTACGCAGATCAGTGACCTCATCATCCCATCTCTGAGCATAAGACGATGTCGCTCTCAGAACATTGTTGACGGAACCAATCCCCAACGTACGTTCATTTTTCTTAGGGACAACCTTAAAAACGAAAAGTAAATATTGTTAGTAAAAATTGAAAGTTAAATTAAATGAATAACTAAAAAATAATAATTTGTAAAAATTACCTCTTCGTAAATCCTATCCACTTCAACTGTGGATAAGGTGACGGGTAATTCGTCAGTAGACTGCTGTGTGACATGGGCCTGACGCTCTTGAACCCGCTCAGCAACGTCATTGAAAATTTGCTCGGGACCTAGGATCTACAAATTGGCCCGCCTTGTTCTTGTGGGTCTTCTCGTAAAGTTCCATAAGAGTCGGGAGCTGTCCCGTCTCTTTGGCCTAAAAATTAAACATTTAAGAAAGTTAGTATATATAAAGTAATTATATAATAGACATTAATTAACTTATATATTTAATTACGTACCATCTCGATACAGACCGCCGCATGGGGTTTTTGGCCCGTAGAGTGAAGCATCGGCCCTTGGCCGTGCTCATCTACCGTGTTACGGGAGGCAGAGCAAGCCTGGGCGACTTTGATTGCGTCAGGATCGCGCCAATAGCAGATGTGGCCATCCCAAACTTTCGTGGTGAGCTCAGCGGGTTTACCTCTCTCATACCCCTTCACGGTCCATTCACCCTTCCAGTTAGAGACCGTGTCCAACAAGCGAACTTTCACTTTCGTGTAAAACGCTTTCCTCACCCTCTCAGTGATCCCCATGGACCAGTTATATTTTTGCTATGACAGAAAAAAATAAATCTATTAGATTTAAAATTAAAAAATTATTGTATATATAAATTAATAACTTACAGCGAATCTTGAACCACGCCTTTCAGACGTAGACGGATTCTTCTTCCAGTTCAGATGTGGCATGGAGAAGTAACCCTTCATCGTGTCCGTCCCGATGCGAGGCAATTGTCAACCCCAAACCTGAAAAAAAATTAAAGTATAAATATTTATTAATTAATGTTATAAAAGAATTTTAAAAGAATCTTAAAAAAAATGTAACATACCACAAAGTGCCATCTAGTCGGTCGGGGTCTATGACCGGTAAACCTTCTCTGCCCGACTGAGCGAGAATATCCTCGACAGTGTATTGCGAGTAAGGAGCACTCGGCGGCACCATCAAGTCAGGGTGAATCTGGGCCGGCATCTCCCGAGCCATCGGAGGAGGCACAAGAGGAGGCACCTCTGGGACACTCAAATCATGAGGAGCAGCCGGTGGTGCATCAAATCGAGGAACCGATGGTGCACCAGAAGGAGAGACTCTTTGAGAAGACTGAGTCTGGGGGACGCTCTCCGGACCCGAAGAACCTGGAGCTGAAGAAGAAGAACCGCCGGGATGTAAACGACTACCGGCTCACCGAACATCGCTCTGTAGTGGGCAGTAAGCTTGTTCTTTCGTACCTATTGAAAAAAAAAGTTAAAATTAGTAATTAAAAAATTCTATAAATCTCGCTAAATTCCCTACATTAATCACCTAATGAACACTAATTAACCTAAAATCCATAAACCTATCTAAATTCCCTACACTAACCACCTAAACTACCCTAAACTAATCAAACTAGAGAGGAAAGAGAGAGGAAACTTACCATGACTACAATTGAGAGAGGAAGTAGAGAGGAAATGGGAAAGTGAGAGCTTGCGTGTATACATATAGGATAGTTTTCCTCGTAAAAAACTCGTAAAGTAACGAGGAACGTGCGAGACCCGTGTTATTTGTTACGAGGAAATCGCGAGGCCCGTGTAATTTTTGACGAGGAAATCGCAAGGCCCGTGTTTTTCTTTACGAGGAAATCGCGAGGCCCGTGTTTTTATTTCGTCGTAAGTTACTCGTTAGTTTATGAGGCACTAAGGAGGATTCTGTTTAAATCCCTAAAATCCTAAACCCTAAACCCCAAATTCTAATTTGAAGATTTTAGGGTTTATGTAATTTCTGAAAACAAAGAGAAGAAAGAAACTATAATCACAAGTGGGAAGAGACAAGTCGAGACCTACGTACGTTTAAACGTATTTAGGTTTCGCCATTTCTTCCCACTTGTGATTCCAGATCTTTCTTCTCTTTTTTTATTAAGAATTCCGAAATGAGAAGAAAGGATGCTTTGGTATATACAGATTTGGTTGCCCTCGTGAATTCCTCGTGAGGTCACGAGGAAATAACTAGGCCCATCTCTTCGTTTCCCGTATTTCCTCGTGAATTCCTCGTAAGCTAATGTGGTCTTTACGACGATTTGTGCTTACGTGGAATTAACGAGTTTCCTTTTTTCTTTTATAACTAAATTATGCTCGTTATTTCCACGTAAGCTAACGTGGTTTTTACGACGAATTGTGCTTACGTGGAATTAACGTGGCCCGTGTTTTTAATTTTCAGTTTCGTCGTAAAGAACTCGTTAACTTACGAGGAAATACCGAGGATTATGTTTAAATCCCTAAAATCCAAAATCCAAAACCCCAAACCCCAAACCCCATCTTCCTTACCTTCCACTTCATATATTCCTTATCTCTATCTCTTCTTACTTATAAAAAAATGCAATCAATCCATCAAATGCATTAAGTCTGAAAATCAATCATATTTAAAACAATTATATCAATACAAATACATCAATCAGATACATCGACATTCTCATCATCACTTGAAACCTCATCATTTTCATTAAACTCGTCTTCAACAACTTTGTCCGTCGCATCTTCGGTAAGATCTTCGTACTCGTGATTATGCGGATCAATGAGAAGGATGTCGTCCGTGGCAGCTTCAGGTTCCTCAACTTCATTTATTTGTTCTTCTTGCAATGGTGGTACTTCTCCACTGATGATTCGTCCTCGAGGTGTAACTTTGATCACGGATAACCAATTTATTCCCGATTCGCTCATCCGAGGGTATGAAAGGAAGCTAACTTGGTCTGCTTGTGAAGCTAAGATGAAAGGCTCGAATTTGTTGTACCTGCAAAAAAAAACCTTGAAATTAATCATACACATCATGTATGCTAAGATGAAAGGCTACTGTAAGACCCGATCCCGGCCAACTAGGCCGCGGTCGACGCCTTACGTCGCTCGGTCTATACACTGACCGAACCTCTAAATTTTTTTTTGCCCTTTATTCAAAACATCGCCCATAGGCGAGGGCTAACTCAGATCTTAGCTCAAGACTACCTGATGTAGCGGAAGCTTCTAGGGATAGAACTAGATCCGTTGATTCTAAGAATACCCGGAAACTAGGGTTTGTGAATACTCTTCACAGTGCTTAATTAAAAGCTCTTTAGGGTTTGAGAATACTCTTCTCAGTGGTTTATAGAAACCTCTTCAGGAAAACTCCTTTTATTAATAATCAATCAACTGAATACAAACTTAAGCCTACACGGCTATATATAAGAAAACCCTGAAAACCCTAAAAACCCTAAAACAATAAAGATAATTATCAAAATAATTAATAAAATAAATAATAAGATATTTGGAATATTTCCAAATATCTATCTACATCATTCTCTCCGGGTTGGAGAAGATTCGTCCTCGAATCTTGATCGTAGTCTTTGAATCCAAAACGTTTCCCAAGAAAAACTCTTCCTCGGATCTTCAATAGCTTGTTTTGCACGATTTTTGCACGAATCTGTTTGTAACCTGAATCTTCACAAATCCGTTTTTGCACAAAGTTTGCACGCATCTGATTATCAAAATTCTTCACAAAATCTTCAGAAATATTATTTCGCCCTAATTTTGCACGGCTCCGATTTTCAAAAGACCCGTCTTTGAAGACAAAGTCAATAACTTGAACATCATCTTCATACACGTCGTAGATCGGATCTCCATAGATCTCTCGATAGATCTCATGGTTCTCTTCTCTGTCAACAAAAGGACTTGCGTCCATGATAGGATAGATGCTACTACTCACCATGACATCCAGAATCGTCTTCGATTGAGAAATCAAAGGAACCAGGCTCTGATACCAACTGATGTAGCGGAAGCTTCTAGGGATAGAACTAGATCCGTTGATTCTAAGAATACCCGGAAACTAGGGTTTGTGAATACTCTTCACAGTGCTTAATTAAAAGCTCTTTAGGGTTTGAGAATACTCTTCTCAGTGGTTTATAGAAACCTCTTCAGGAAAACTCCTTTTATTAATAATCAATCAACTGAATACAAACTTAAGCCTACACGGCTATATATAAGAAAACCCTGAAAACCCTAAAAACCCTAAAACAATAAAGATAATTATCAAAATAATTAATAAAATAAATAATAAGATATTTGGAATATTTCCAAATATCTATCTACATCACTACCGTAGTCAATTCCTAGCTTAGATCAACTCAACACATATGCAGCGGAATAACAACTATATCCATTGGTCTACAACCAATCTAGCACTGGTCCGGTCGAATCACCCTAGCCTTGGTTAGTATACACAGCTACCACTAGCTCCAAAGGGTCGATCCTGAACCATACCAAGTCATACAAATCCGAGGTTCCATTCCCGTAATCCATTCTATCTAGATCTACGCAACATTGCTAGATCATACCTTTGCCACATCCACTGAGCTTGTTAGCTCTTTGTATCAGCTGACTTAACTTGCTTATACCTGCATAAACTCTCCCCTTGGGTACTTAGTCATTCAGCCAACCATCCCCACAGACTAAGTACCTTCGGGAAGTCTTCAGCTGCAAAAACGACCTCAAGAAAAAATGCTCCAAAAATTAATTAAAATTCATTGCAATTCATGATAAATCCCAACTAAGAAGAATCCATAATCAGAATCTACAGAACCGGCCTTGATCCTATAGATCTCGGCCAAATTCAGTCAAACCGGCCATAACTGACCACCTTCAAATCAATTATGTAAAACCCCATAAAATTCATGATAAATCATGATAAATCACCACTAAGAATAATCCATTGTCAGATCTCAATGAATCCCTCTGGATCATATAGATCTCGACCATGACCAGTCCGGCCGATGGCCAAGGACTTCATACCTGAACCAGCCAAGGCCTGGTTTAGTACCACCATGTCTCACGCGTGTGCTCCCCTGGAACCAAGTCCTTTCATGGACTTACAAGGCCCATCAGTTCCTTAGTCAATCAACCAACCGCCCCACATGACTCAGAACTGATGAGTCTTCACATCTAACCGGCCATGGAACCATGTCCCACTAAACCTGATTAGTGTTGCTCTTACCACCAGTGCATCCTTTGATCAATCAGATCAGACACCTTGATCCACCATCCATGGACCAGGTCGTCCATCCTTGCCCATGATCAGATCACACACGGCCTTGCTTGTACAAACACCCCAGCACAATACTTGTGGTCCATACCAACAAGTACTACCCTTACTCCTCTCCTTTACTTGCTGTTGGATCCAAACGAATTGGACCTTGCACTCCACATGTTTTCTCTGATACTAGGACCCCCATGTGTCTCATCAATGGGTCGGATCCATGGTTCACACCATGATCAAACCCAACATCAAACCATGAACCATCATGGATCACTCATCAATGATGATTGTAGATCTTGTGTCATCCCTTGTCATGGACGACCATGCTTCTACAAAGCATGCCTCCATCAAGTCTTATCACATATATCCAGTATTGGTAAGATCCAATCAAGGGTCGTACCAAACTGCCCATCCATGGAATTCCTATGAAACCAGTTTCTGCACTGCATCCACCTTCAAGACTGTTCATGCCTTTCAGAGTGGAGTCTGGCCTGCTCCCTTTTCTCTTAACCATCTGCGTGTGTTTCCAGGCTATAGAGAAAGCCCAGGGAATGATCATCCATGATCAAAACCCATCCAAAAGTCGTTCATCACTTTCCCCTTGTTTCCCATGAAACTGCCTTTCCACACACATCTGCCTTCAAAGCTGTGTCTGCCCTTGGAAGTGGAATCCGGCCATCCCTCTTCTTTCCAGGCTATTTGCGTGTCTTGTCTTCTATGGATGTAGAGGAAGCCCAAGGCATGGCAAACAATAATCAAAACTCACCAGAGGGTCGTTCTCAATTCCCCTCTTGATTGCCCTCAAACATGCCCATTTGCTGCCTTCACATCTCTCTCTCTTTCTCTCTGGAAGTTTGTCTGAGTTTTCTGTCTTATCTCCTTGAATATTTTCGACAGAGACCAAGAAAATAGAAGGGAAATCGATCCCCAACCATCCATAACCGCCTGGGAGGCAGTTACCAATTCCTTAGATCCAAAATGGCAGTTTCTCCCTTTCTCAACCGTCCGTAACGGCCCTTTGACAGTTTCTTTCTTTTCTTCCCTTCCACAAAATCGTCCACTGAGCCTTAGCTCACACTCCTGGAAGTTTGCCAACTCCCTGGTCCATGCCTAAGACAAACCACCTTGCAACCGGACCATCGGCTCACCCCGTAACCGCCTGACCCGACCACACTGGTCCGGACCAGAACACCTCTTCCAACTGAGTTGAGCTGACTACCAACTGTTCCCAGCTGAGTGAGCTAGTCCTCCAGCTCCTGTGAGCTGATGAAACTTAGGTGAGCTAACTTCCAGCTTCACCTAGCTGATCGAGCTTGATCCAGACCTCATCCAGCTAACGGATCACTCGTCCAGCTCCTTTACACTTGTTTCTTTCACATCCTGGTTTAGTCTCAGCTTCCTGATGCCCTTAACCTTCCTTATTGGACCATGATACGCTTGTCTCAAGGTCTTACGACCTGACTGGTGCATCTCCTTGCACCATGGTCCATCCGGACGATCCTATCTAGGCTCGGGGACATGACATGTCTACCCCACTTAGGATGGATTCGTCCTCGAATCCAGTCGTGCTGACGTCTTGTCTCATGACAAAGGTTCCAACCGAACTCTTTGCATTCGGAACATGGAGCATGCTCGATTGGTTCTACCTAACTAATTTGTTGCATCTCCCTCCTTGTTCCTTTTCACTGACCACATTTTGATCATCATAAATACAAGTCTCCCCCACTTGATAGAGATTTAACCCAAAATCTTACCAAGTGGTCCATCATTTGGTTCATCAAGCACCCATACAAGGACATGACTTGTGTCACTGGCCCAACTCTCCAGGTTGCGGTTCTAGTAAACACCAATTCTATTACTCTCTGACCCTAGTCCACGACTAGATCATATTCAGCTCTTAAGAACATACTGCATAACCGGGCCTTGGTAGATCTACCCAATCTCCAAGCAACTCGATGTACCAGTCAAGTCTTAAAGAACTTGTTCCAATCTTTAGGCTTCTCGTTCTACCACGAGTCCTAACAGATTGTTCAGTTTACGTAAGTCCTTCCCGGACACCAAGTTTTATGATTCCAGCCACAAATTACTGGATCATTCCTTAACCAGCCACAGCCTTTCCCAGCTTGGCCATATTGCGATCTTAGTCTCTACAAGACTAAACCGCCTCAACTTAACTTCTGTCCATCACTGGACTTTGTTATATTTCGATCATGGTCCATTTAGGACGTGATCATATTCTGGTCCTAGTCCACTTGGGGACTCGACCGTGCATTCCGACCATAGGTCCATCTCCGAGTAGGTCGTGTCCTGATCCTTGTCCCTTACCGGACTTGATCATATTACGGTTCTGGTCCACTCCAGGACACACCCATATCAATCAATACACAGCCTGAATCTACCATTTTTCTGTTTCACAAAAAGAACTGGTGCTTCCCAAGGCAATACACTATGGCGTATGAAACCCTTATCAAGCAACTCCTCAAGTTGCTACTTTACTCAGCCATTTCGGCTGGTGCCATACGATACGGACTTTTGGACATTGGGGCCGTTCCAGGTTTTTGCTCGATCATGAACGGGTCAGCCCTGCCAGGGGGCACACCCTGCAGCGCCCGAAACACATCCTTGAACTCATGAACCAACGGTATCCCATCCGGGCCACCACCCCCTACGACCTCATTAGTGTAAATGGTAGCCAATAAGGCCTCACAACCATTTCCAAGCATCCTTTCCACCGGAATTGCTGCACCGGAATTGCTGATCGGGGATCCAAACTCATTCTCAATCTGCACCATTCCACGGTGACAATCAAGAGTTGCCCGATTCTTTCCAAATCAGTCCATGCCTAAGATCATCTCATGATTCTTTAGGGGGACAATAATCAGATCTACAGGCATCGACCTGTCCAAGATCACAATCAGATCTACATGCATCGGCCTGTCCAAGATCACAATCAGATCTACAGGCATCGGCCTGTCCAAGATCACAATCAGATCTACAGGCATCGGCCTGTCCAAGATCACAATCAGATCTACAGGCATCGGCCTGTCCAAGATCACAATCAGATCTACAGGCATCGGTCTGTCCAAGATCACAATCAGATCTACAGGCATCGGCGTCCAAGATCACAATCAGATCTACAGGCATCGGCCTGTCCAAGATCACAATCAGATCTACAGGCATCGGCCTGTCCAAGATCACAATCAGATCTACAGGCATCGGCCTGTCCAAGATCATAATTAGATCTATAGGCATCGGCCTGTCCAAGATCACAATCAGATCTACAGACATCGGTCTGTCCAAGATCACAATCAGATCTACAGGCATCGGCCTGTCCAAGATCACAATCAGATCTACAGGCATTGGCCTGTCCAAGATTATCACTGGAATGTCCTTAACCAGACTGAGTGAGTTCATAATCTGCCCTCTGGCCACACTCACTTTGTCAGGACCATTCCAGGTTCCAACCCGGAACATACCCTTTTCGATCATATCTGGACTCACAAAACCATGTAGCTCCAGTGTCGAAAAGTGCGTGTGTTTCCACACCACCGATCATTAAGTACCTAGATGAGTAGGATCTCGGTTTGATCACACATTTGGAAAATGTCTCATACCATTCTCCAAAGCGTCATACTTCTGTGAATTTCCCATACCATTCACAAGTGTCTTTATAATATACCTCAATCCTCATCATACTAAGATACTTAACATCTTGTCTCCAATTTCTCTTGGAATTGTTCCATTCCATTCCACTCGATCTAATGGATCCTACCTTGACTTATACCGAGTCCAAGCTGATCCATTTGATCACAAGCCCACTCTTATACTAGCCATGTAGTGTCTTCCTTAAGTAAACATGAACACCGGATATGCTCACTTTCTTTGAACAGCCACCAAGGAGTAACACTTACCTCCAAGAGAGTGCTGCACGTTTCTTTCAACCTAAGCCACTCTCTGGTCTGTGTTACTTCCCTGGTCCAGGTCGTCCATACAAATATCTTGCATTGCATTCATCGTCCAATCCGTCTATTACTTCCAAACAACTAGATAAACTAACCTTTCTGTTTTCAGGGTCTTGCCCTTGGAGAGTGCATCTTGGCTAAACCGGCTCATCTTGGAACTTCCCCGTTCACAAGCATGAAACCCAATCTTTCCTCAACTCTCACTTGGCTCACCACAGCTAAGGTTCCAAGTCATCTCAGTTTTCAGAAATAATTTTGGTGTGGAACTCAACTTCTTTGAGCACTATCCTTAACAGGATCAAGCATGCTCTGATACCAACTTGTAAGACCCGATCCCGGCCAACTAGGCCGCGGTCGACGCCTTACGTCGCTCAGTCTATACACTGACCGAACCTCTAAATTTTTTTTCGCCCTTTATTCAAAACATCGCCCATAGGCGAGGGCTAACTCAGATCTTAGCTCAAGACTACCGTAGTCAATTCCTAGCTTAGATCAACTCAACCCATACGTAGCGGAGTAATAACTATATCCATTGGTCTACAACCAATCTAGCACTGGTCCGGTCGAATCACCCTAGCCTTGGATAGTATACACAGCTACCACTAGCTCCAAAGGGTCGATCCTGAACCAGACCAAGTCATACAAATCCGAGGTTCCATTCCCCTAATCCATTCTATCTAGATCTAAGCAACATTGCTAGATCATACCTTTGCCACATCCACTGAGCTTGTTAGCTCTTTGTATCAGCTGACTTAACTTGCTTATACCTGCATAAACTCTCCCCTTGGGTACTTAGTCATTCAGCCAACCATCCCCACAGACTAAGTACCTTCGGGAAGTCTTCAGCTGCAAAAACGACCCCAAGCACAAATGCTCCAAAAATTAATTAAAATTCATGACAATTCATGATAAATCCCAACTAAGAAGAATCCATAATCAGAATCTACATAACCGGCCTTGATCCTATAGATCTCGGCCAAATTCAATCAAACCGGCCATAACTGACCACCTTCAAATCAATTATGTAAAACCCAATAAAATTCATGATAAATCATGATAAATCACCACTAAGAACAATCCATGGTCAGATCTCAATGAATCCCTCTGGATCATATAGATCTCGACCATGACCAGTCCGGCCGATGGCCAAGGACTTCATACCTGAACCGGCCAAGGCCTGGTTTAGTACCACCATGTCTCATGCGTGTGCTCCCCTGGAACCAAATCCTTTCATGGAATAACAAGGCCCATCAGTTCCTAAGTCAATCAACCAACCGCCCCACATGACTCAGAACTGATGAGCCTTCACACTTCCTAACCGGCCATGGAAACATGTCCCACTAAACCTGATTAGTGTTGCTCTTACCACCGGTGCATCCTTTGATCAATCAGATCAGACACCTTGATCCACCATCCATGGATCAGGTCGTCCATCCTTGCCAATGATCAGATCACACACGGCCTTCCTTGTACAAACACCCCAGCACAATACTTGTGGTCCATACCAACAAGTACTACCCTTACTCCTCTCCTTTGCTTGCTGTTGGATCCAAACGAATTGGACCTTGCATTCCACATGTTTACTCTGATACTAGGACCCCCATGTGTCTCATCAATGGGTCGGATCCATGGTTCACACCATGATCAAACCCAACATCAAACCATGAACCATCATGGATCACTCATCAATGATTATTGTAGATCTTGTGTCATCCCTTGTCATGGACGACCATGCTTCTACAAAGCATGCCTCCATCAAGTCTTATCACATATCTCCAGTATTGGTAAGATCCAATCAAGGGTCGTACCAAACTGCCCATCCATGGAACTCCCATGAAACCAGTTTTTGCACTGCATCCACCTTCAAGGCTGTTCATGCCTTTCAGAGTGGAGTCTGGCCTGCTCCCTTTTCTCTTAACCATCTGCGTGTGTTTCCAGGCTATAGAGAAATCCCAGGGAATGATCATCCATGATCAAAACCCATCCAAAAGTCGTTCATCACTTTCCCCTTGTTTCCCATGAAACTGCCTTTCCACACACATCTGCCTTCAAAGCTGTCTCTGCCCTTGGAAGTGGAATCCGGCCATCCCTCTTCTTTCCAGGCTATTTGCGTGTATTCTATGGATGTAGAGGAAACCCAAGGCATGTCAAACAATAATAAAAACTCACCAGAGGGTCGTTCTCAATTCCCCTCTTGATTACCCTCAAACCTGCCCCTTTGCTGCCTTCACATCTCTCTCTCTCTTTCTCTCTGGAAGTTTGTCTGAGTTTTCTGTCTTATCTCCTTGAACCGATCCCCAACCGTCCATAACCGCCTGGGAGGCAGTTACCAATTCCTTAGATCCAAAATAGCAGTTTCTCCCTTTCTCAACCGTCCGTAACCGCCCTTTGGCAGTTTCTTTCTTTTCTTCCTTTCCACAAAATCGTCCACGGAGCCTTAGCTCACACTCCTGGAAGCTTTCCAACTCCCTGGTCCATGCCTAAGAAAAACCACCTTGCACCCGGACCATCGGCTCACCCCATAATCGCCTGACCCGACCACACTGGTCCGGACCAGAACACCTCCTCCAACTGAGTTGAGCTGACTACCAACTATTCCCAGCTGAGTGAGCTAGTCCTCCAGCTCCTGTGAGCTGATGAAACTTAGGTGAGCTAACTTCCAGCTGCACCTAGCTGATCAAGCTTGATCCAGACCTCGTCCAGCTCCCGGATCACTCGTCCAGCTCCTTTACACTTGTTTCTTTCACATCCTGGTTAAGTCTCAGCTTCCTGATGCCCTTAACCTTCCTTATTGGACCATGATACGTTTGTCTCAAGGTCTTACGACCTGAATGGTGCGTCTCCTTGTACCATGGTCCATCCGGACGATCCTATCTAGGATCGGGGACATGACAGCTACAATTTGTTGTACCTTCGTCCACCATTGACATCAACTACATCGAATTTGTTAAACCAAACACCTCTATTGACAACGGGGTCGAACCATTCACATTTGAAGAGTACGCATTTCAGCTTCAATATCCCTGGGAATTCGACTTCAATAATCTCCGTCAAGATCCCGTAGAAATATGTTTCCCCATTCAAACATATTCCATAGTTAGTGGTCGCGCGCTGTCTACCATAGTCATATGTGTGAAAAGTATAGCCTCGTGTGAAATACATCTGTGATGTGGTGACCTTTAGATGTGGAGATTGAATTACTTCGGGTAACCACTTAGGATAATCTGCATCATCGTCATAATCAACCTGCAAAAATAAAGAGGAAGTTGAAATTAATACAGATCATGTATGAAAAAAGAATTTGATCGAGCTGCAAAAATTATAATACCTGATTCTTCATCCACTTAATAAAGTGTTGATCTTTCCTTTTGTCTACGTCACTTGTGGATATACCTGGGAATGTTTTTTCGACTTGAGAAATAAATAAGTTGTAAAATCACATTTTATATCAATTAATCTTATTTGGCAATTATATAATTTATATTTTTATGTGTTTAGAAGTGTCTATATATGTTACCATTCAAAATAACGCATCAATTGATCCTCGCACTTGAGTAGAACATAGGTGTGTGCACTATGGGCGTCTTCTTCACTCGACCACCAAACCTCTTTTGATTTTCCACCGAGTCGCCCAATCTGGCTAAAGATGTCTGGAACACCCGGAACTGCATATGTTGGCGCGACACCACCATCATCATATCTTCTTGGAGCTCTTTTCCGGGAACGTACTTTTTGTTGGGGTCAAAATCAGTCACGACGGAATCGATGCCCAAAAATCATCGGAAGAACCAAATCTCGGTAAAACTTCAAAACAAGTACCAAACGGATCCCGATGAGCATCGGCCAACCGCCGGGCCGCCCGTGACAAGGGAGAGCTCGCCCGGCGAGCGTGGGACAACTCGCCGGCGACCTCGCCCATGACAAAGGTGAGCTCGCCCGGCAAACACTGGCCAGCTCGCTGGCATGCTCGACCGAGACAAGGGAGAGCTCGCCCGGCGAGCATAGGCCAGCTTCGCCGGGAGAGCACGGACCAGCTCGCCGGCGAGCTTGACCGAACAGGAGAGCTCGCCCGGCGGCTGCTCACCAGGCGAAGGCCAGCTCAGCCTCGCCAGCACGGGCCTCACCCGGCGGCTGGCCAGCTCGCCCGCGAATCGCCAGACAGGAGAGCTTCAAAGCGGCCAGCACGCCGTGAGCACAGGCCAGCTTCGCAAGCTCACCCGAGACAAGGGATAGCTCGCCCGAGACAAGGGAGAGCTCTGGCCAGCTCGCCAGCGAGCACGGGCCAGCTCGCCAACGAGCTCGCCCGAGACAAGGGAGAGCTTGCCCGGCGAGCGCGGGCCTGCTCGCCTGGCGAGCACGGGCCAGCTCGCTGGCGAGCTCGACCGAGACAAGGGGCTTCGCCCGCGAAGCTGGCTTCGCCGGCGAGCTCGACCATGGCAAGGGCGAGCTCGCCGGCGAGCACGCGCCAACTCGCCGGCGAGCTCGACCATGACATGGGTCAGCTCGCCCGGCGAGTACAACCCCGTCATCGATCAGCTCGCCAGGCGAGTTCGGCCAAGGCACATGAGAGCTCGATCAACTTTTTGACGATTATTTCTGAACCCGGTCTTATCCCGTGACCATGCGTCTTCGTCCGAAATTTCCATAAATCAATCCTCAGGTCCATGGATCCAACGTCGATGTTCCATCTAGGAATATCTTCAAAAGCTTTCGGGATATTGGGAAGGTTAAGTCTCTCGAACGGTTTCCCACTCTTTGTGGTAGGACGGGTTACGATTCTTTCAACATCAACTACCTCGGCTGTACGAAGAGACGAAGTTCCATTAGAAGGGATCGTACCTATGCCAACGGATACTTCGCGAGTAAAAACGCGTAAGTCTCAATACGGCCCAAAGAAGGTCCGAATTGCAGACAACGGCCCACCTACGATCCAAAGAGACTTGAGCCCAAAGATTAGGACGACGGTTTATCTCATTCGTGGAAAGAGATAAATGTCAAGTTTCCGCGAAGATAAATGTCAAATTTCCGCAAAGATAAATGTTAAGTTTCCGAAGATAATCATGAAGGAAAAATGGAAATGCGCGACTTGCGACAAATCCGGCCCGAAAAGAGAGGCAAACCGATCTAGAAGAAGTATATAAGGAGAGCTTGAGGCGAGGAGCAAGAGAGAGCTTTCTCAGAGCAAACTTAGCACTTAGAGAAAATTAGGCATTTTTCCGTTTTTAGCGAACTTGCCGACAGCTCTCGTAGCCAAGGCTCTTACAAGTTGTTCACGCTAAAACGCGAATTCGGAAATAAGATCCCCTTTTGCTCTCCCTTCTTTTTATCTTACGATTTTATACCTTAATATTTTTGTCGTACTGATTGTGTTGTGTGTGGCCAAGCAGATAGCCATGACCTTTAGGGGAGACTAGGTTTACTTGGTTTCCCTCAGATTGACTGAAACTCGACGGTGTGAATTTCAGTTCCCACAGTTTGGCGCTAGAAGGAGGAGGATACGGATCTATCTTTCACGCAACCAAGCACACTCAGTCAGATATGACTATCGACACTGATAAAGACAAACAGGCGCCCGACGGGCCTCCCGTTGATCCCAGTGTCAATCAAACTCCAGCTGGAAACATGTCGACAGTAACTATGGACGCCGCGGCATTAGCCCAGATGAAAGAACTGTTCGCCTCTGCTCAGAAAAAGTCGGACGAACAAGACTACTTGAGGAAGCGTGCAAGACTCCTTTCACCACCTTGATCACGGAAACCCGCATCTCGGATCCAGGGAAGATAAAAATTCCCGTCTACGATGGTACCTCCGACCCGAAGGCGCATCTGCAGTCGTTCCAGATCGCATTGGGAAGATGCAAGCTCAAGGAACGCGAAAAAGACGCCGGCTACTGCCTCCTCTTCGTCGAAAACCTCAAAGGAGCTGTGCTCAAATGGTTTTCTCGCCAAAAGCGAAACTCTATCGGAAGCTTCCGCCAACTCGCTTCGGATTTCCTCAAACAGTACTCCATGTTCATGGACAGGGAGACCTTGGACGTCGATCTCTGGAGTCTATCTCAAAGAGTGGACGAGCCACTCCGCAATTTCATGAACAGATTCAAGCTAGTAATGGCAAGAGTCACTGGAATCAGCGACAAAGTCGCAGTCGACGCTCTGCAGAAAACTCTTTGGTACCGATCTAAACTCCGACAGTGGATATCTCTCGAAAAGCCAAGAACGATCCAGGATGCTCTGCACAAGGCAACGGACTTCATCATAATGGAGGAAGAGATGAAAATCCTCTCCCAGAAGCACAACCCGCAGAAAACGTCCGCAAAAAGGAAGAGCTCTCGTAACGATAAGTACATCCACCACGAAGGGGAAGATCGCCAAGGCGAGCACAATTACGCCATCAATTCCGAACAAGGGAAGACCTCCGGTAACACTTGGACCAGGAACCAGTTCAAGGATAACTCCTACTGCGATTTCCACCAGACCAGAGGACATTCTACTACGAACTGCAAGGTTCTCGGAGCGAGGCTCGTCGCGAAACTCCCTCGCCGGCGAACTCTGGAAGGTTACGAGCATAAAAGATCTTGGCTTGGATTCCGATCGACCTCCCAAAACTGACAAAGAGTCTCCCAAAAGGGAAGCACGCGAAATTCAGTCGGGCGAGAAACGCGGAAGAAGACAAGACAACCAAGGAAACAACAGTAACGGTCAAAAGGTCAACATGATCATCGAAGGATCGCAATTCTATCACGATTCGGTATCTTCGATCAAGCCTTACGGACGGAAGGCAGAGACGACCTCTAACTTTGAAAATCGGGCCCCGACCAATGACGCACCGAACGATATGATCACCTTCGAAGAACATGAGACCGAAGGCATCGACAAACCGCACTGCGACCCGCTAATCATCGATTTGGTGATCCGAGACCTCGAAGTCGCCAGGATCCTTGTTGACACAGGAAGCACGGTCAATGTCATCTACCGCGATACACTTCGAAGAATGAGTATCGAACTCGGCGAAGTCGTCCCAGAACCAAAACCTCTCACAGGTTTCTTGGGTACGATGTCAATGACCCTCGGATCCATCAAACTTCCCGTGATGGCAAAAGGTGTGACGAAAATTGTCAACTTTATGGTAGTCGACACTCCTGCCATCGATAACGTCATCATGGGAACCCCCTGGATCAATGCCATGAAAGCAGTACCATCGACTTCCCATCTCGGTATCAAATTCCCAACCCCGAGCGGAACATCAGTAATCTGGGGATGCCAAAAACAGTCAAGGCTCTGCTACTTGGCCGAACATAAACTTTGGCTAACTCGGAACACCCCAGCGGTCAACCCGAAGAAATTGAAGAAAACTCAGGACTCCTACCAGATCTCCGCAAAAAGCAGTCCGGAACCACTGGATCAGGCAACGACTCGGGATGACAGCATCATCCCCGAATCCATCACCTCACCAGCGGATGACCCTACTCGGGAAACGATCGTCGACCCAGCTTCGGTCCCAGTAGCTGAAGCGGCTAAGGCGACCCCCTCCAGCGAGCAGAAACACCCGCGGAAACTAGCAGAACTACAAGATGGCTTGATTCTCGAAAGAGGTACGTAGGCAGCTTGCCCTATTGACAAGTTCAGCTATCCCCCTCTCCAAAAAGGGGAGGGTACGATACCATATACTCCCATAAAGTTCGAAGTATCCGCGGTTTGTACTCAAAATTTTCGAAACTTTTTATAAAATTTGTTTTTTCCGATTTCACGAATCACTCGCAATAAGCCTCTACACCGTCCAAACAATCCTTGGACGGAAAAATAGTTCCTGTTTTAAACAGTCACGATCAAGCAAGACCTAAAATGCACATGTCTTCTCCAAAAGAGAGAAGATCGAAACCACCTCGTAAAAGATATATCTTTCGGGAAAAGCGAGACGTCACAAATGATATCACTCAAATTACCCTACGGAGTGACTTTACTCTCTCAAATAAGAGGTTCAGTTGTAGTACTTAGGGATCGAATCCACAGAGAGCTAGTTTACAAATAAGATGCAATCCTAATGACTATGCTAGGTGTTGGTGTCAAAATCGGTCACGACGGAATCAATGACTGAAAGTCTCTAGAAAGTATTTCTTGAAACAAAAAGTCTCGGATAATTTGAAAAGAAGTTATATGAGATTTTCTCAAATTAGAATATCCACTCTCTGTGAGATCGGAAGACTACGGGCGCGGACAAGAGTCCCCGAAAGATCGGTCCGCTAAGCGACATCAAGATTCGATCACCACAAAACCCTAAACACAAAAGAATCTGCCTCAAACTTCAAGAGGTCGCTCTCTCAAACCGTGAGGAACCAGAAAACGATCAAGATATCAAATCAACCCTCGCCGAGATCTTCAGCCTGGCGCCGGCGGCACCCTGCCTGGCGCCGGCGGCACCCGTCACGCGGCTGGACTGGCGCCGGCGGCACTGACCTGGCGGGCGGCATTGCGGACGCTGGCCGCCTGGCGCCGGGCGGCACTCGCCTGGCGCCGGCGGCACCCGCCACGCTGGCTGGCTCATGCGGCACCGACCTGGCACCGGCGGCACCGACGCGGGCGGCCTGCCGGCGGCATCCGCCTGGCGCCGGGCGGCACCCTGCCACGCTGGCTGGCCTGGCGGGGCACCGTGACGCTGGCCGGCTTGGCGCTGGCGGCACCCGCGACACGGGCCGGCGCCGCGCGGCACCGCCGCGACGGCTGGCCTGGCACCGGGCGGCGCCCTGGCGCCGGCGGCACCCGCTGCTGGCTGGCCTGGCGCCGGCGCACCGCCTGGCGCCGGCGGCACCGCCGCTGGCTGGCATGCCGGGCGGCACCTCGCCTGGCGCTCGGTCGACGGCCCTCGCCCTGGTCTCGGTCCCATCGTGTTCGGTCTGATCCCATCTTGGCTTGTTTGGATCAATCATCATGAGTTTGGGACGATCACGCTACGGAATAAACATCCTACGACTCGATTGGAATCGCCCTCGATGTTTTACGACAAAACTAGAAGGATTGGATTTCGTAGAAGATATCGATAAAACAAGGTCGATTAACTTGAACATCGATCCTTTAGGTTATACGGTTTATTTTACGAGAAAGATAGTCTTTCCGAAATCGTATAAAACGCTTAACGACTTAAGACAAGTCCACGGACTAACTTACGAATTTAGGAATTCAGGCCCAATCAGGCTATGACGGTTTGTCCGATATCCCAACATCGGATAAACATCAAGTCACCAAAACTCGAGGATAATTACAAAGATCGACGAAAATGGAATACTTCCTGAAGAGATAAGCTTGGGCCCAAAGGCGAGGTCCATCATCCTAAGGCAAACCGACCTTGGAGTGGATATATAGGAGAGCAAGGGCAGAAGAGAAGGGGATCCGAAAATCCTAGATTGGAGACTTAGAGCATCCTGCTAGCTTAGAGAACTTAGAACTTAGGCGGTTAGGCCAGCGAGGCAGGACTCGAACGCCTGGCGCCTCTTGTTCTAGTTTTATCTTCTCCAGACCCACGCTCTCGGAAGGATCTAACTATACTTTTACTCAGAGCTCCGCATAGAAACCCTAGGCATTATCTTCGACATGCCCGCTTCTATGACCAACGCTCATATTAGACGAACCAGGCCCTAGAACGTCTGGCCGCCTCCTGCTCGCAAATCTCCGCTCCTCTCGGAAGGATCGGACAATTCTTTTATTTAAGAGCTCCGCACATAGAAACCCTAGCGTTATCTTCGACATGCCTGTTTCTATGACAAACGCCATACTAGATTTAACCCGCCAGACGGTTCGATCTCTTGTTCAATTCTTTCTAACTGAACTACGTCCGACTTGATCCTCGAAGGGGTACGAGGCAGCCTTTCTTAAGGTCCAGTCTCAAATCTTAACAAATCTTTTCCGCATTTATTCGGTCACTTGTCGTTGGCTGTCGCAGAATCCGACCTTCAAGGAAAGTCGGGTTAACTTGGCTTTCCTCCGCAATCTTATTCATTAAAATTGACGGTGTGAATTTCGGTTCCCACAGTTTAGCTAGAAGGAGGGGGACGGATTACTCTTACTCATACGGCCGCAAAGCTTGATCGAACCAATGTCCAGAAATATGAAAGAAAAAGTTGCAGTTTGCGCCAACGATGGTAAAACAACTCCAGCAGCGACTGTTCCTATGGCCAACGCCACGCAAACGCCACGGTGCTCGAGCAAATCAAAAACCTAGCCGCGGCTTTCCGCCACAGGAAGAGCACAAAAACGAGCTCGCAATTCTCTATCTAAACAGAAAGGGCAACGATAAAATCTATCAAACCCCAAAATTCGCCTTGTTACCAAGTTAGAGAAATCGCGAACGAGCAAGGTTTCTACGAAAAACGCTTTTTCGAGAACCTCTCGAAAAATAAAACTTATTCTCCTCAAACCTTGGGGAAACCCTATATTACTCGTGGAACAGAAGCACGGCAAATCGGTTCACCGATTCCCACTGCCATACTTCTTACAAACAACTCTCGAGGAACAAACGGAAAACGAAGGAGGTCGGAGCTTGATCTTACTAGGACGACTTGCCATAAGGTAAGATCAGTCTTCCCAGTTCGCCTTAGTAAGAGCCCACTTTGTTCTCCTTTGTGTCTAGGTCAAAATGGCTTTCGCTTCGCCTCAATCGGAGTTTCCGTGAGATTTTACTAAGGGAACAAAATCACTCTCCGCCACCTGCCGTGGACGAGAACAACCATCACCAAGGTCACCTCGCCTGTGGAAACCTCACTTTGCTCTTGTTGGGGTCAAAACGGTTATCTCGAAATCTACGGCTAAAGACCTTCCCAAAACTCAAAAGATTTCCAAACGACCGACGAGGGAAAGATCGAACAACGAAAACCCACAGACGGCAAGACGCCTGGCGCCGGGCGGGGACGGGCTGGCCTGGTGCTGGCGGCACCGCCTGGCGCCGGGCACGGGACGCTGCTGGCCTGGCGCTGCACGCTGGACGCTGGCTGGCCTGGCGCGGCACCGCCTGGCCGGGCGGCACGCTGGACGCTGGCTGGCCCATGGGCGCAGCGGCGCTGGACATGGCGGCACGCGGCATGCGCGGACGCTGGCTGGCCTGGCTCCGGGGCACCTCGCCTGGCGCCGGGCGCACGCTGACGCTGGCTGGCCAGGCGCGCACCCGCCTGGCGACGCAAGCTGGCCTGGCGCCAGGGCACGCTGGACGGGCTGGCGCATGCACCGCCTGGCGCCGGGCACGCGGGCTGGCCTAGCACCGGCGGCACCCGCCTGGCGTCGGTCGACGCCCTCGCCTTGGTCTCGTCCCATCGTGCTCGGTCCGATCCCATCTTGGCTTGTTTAGATCAATCTTTGTGAGTTTGGTACGATCACGGTTATTCTAAACACCAATCGTCTCGACTATACGAGGAAATGGGATTCCTTCGAAATGCGAAACCTTCAAAAGACTATTTTCTCAAAAATTTTGTAAGGGTTTTAATTCTTTGTAGGACAGGAACAAAACGTCTTGAAAACTGCCGTAGAATTTAGGGAACTTAGGACCTAGGTGGATAGTCTAGCAAGCTAAGTCTTAGGCAAAATTTCCAGTCTTGTTCCATCGTTCCTTGATTGTCCAGGCAGAACATGCAAACCGATCTAGTCTCGAAACCGAGAAACGATCGCCACGCCGCTCTAAAAGCATACTCATCCCGCTTCCTAAAAGAAAGAAAAACGCATACAGCCTTCGAAGAACGGCTAACCCGCTTTCTTGAAAAAGAAAAGGAAGTAGGTACGATACTATATCCAGATAATCCCATCTTGAAAACTTTTGCTTCAGCATCAAGACAACGCTTTTGACAAAGCAAAACTCTCGCAGCAATAAGATTCGTCTAAAAAACGCTAAACGGCATAGCCCAACCGTTACAAACATAGTCCTGAAAACTCTATGTCACCTCTCGTCGCAAACTCGCAACTAAAAACGTGTACCGACGTCAGACTAATAGCACGACGGTGAACTACAAAAATAACGAAATAACCTTCGTAAAACTCCACGAGTAGTTCAAGCAGCTTTCAAAGGTCGAAATCATAGCGGAAACATCTCCCGTGTAATCCGCGGAAACATCGCTACTTTAACAATCTGCGATTTTCTATCTCCATGAAACCGGTCATCCATTACTTTCGTATAACAAGAACGTTTTAAAACAAAACAGCCTAGGGAAAAAACATGATCGGTCTCATGCAAAACGATTTCGCAGTACGCAAAAGTGAATGAGGAAAACATATCCGTGGTCGCTAATATCGCAAGTAATTGTGAGAAACGCCTCCGTTACCTTTGCGAAAACCCCTTACATCACTTTTACGAAAAATCCTCTGTATGGTCGAGTCAATTCATACAAAGCAACTTTCGTAAAATAAACATAATGGGTCCAACGGGTAACTGACATAGACAGTTTTCGCTCCACAAGGTTTCTGGCTCCTGCTTTCACTCCCAGTTACGCCGAGCAGGAAATAATCACGCAGACGAACCCGCACGTCCTCGCCGATCCCTTAAACTTTTTCCCCCCGGATAAAATGAAACGATTTTCATGCAACAAAAAAGAATTTATACGAACCATTCATCGTATAACTGAGACCTAAAGTGGAAGATCGTTTCTAAAAGCCATCAGCCATAACTCAGAAAACTCCGCTATGCTTGGCATGTCTATCTCGCAACGCTATTTGGCCCTCGCCAACTACCCTTAAAGCCCGGACCTGAATTCGCATCCCCATTAAGGACAATCGTAAACTAACATGACCTTAATAAGGGTCATGGTCTGATCGTTTACCAAACAACTTCCTTGGCGATACGGCTGAATCTAGCCTCCATGCCAATCCAAAGCTACTGAGCGACCACGCTCCAATCACTTAACGGCTAAAAACAACAATCCACGATTTGTTCATAGAACGCTAAGTGACTATTACGCAAGCAATTTGTCGTATAACCCAGAATCGGAAATCATAATGATAAACTCTCCATACCAAAACTCAGTCCTAACAACCATATGGTTAACGGAAGATTCAAACTCATCGTCAATCGATTAAGTTCTATACGCCCCGTAAACACTGCATGAAAAGAAACACTCGTGACAAGGCTCCAAGAGTTATACGAGTCATCCTTAATATATACAAACAAATCCCGAAGGCCAACACTTCACGGCACGTGAATGTAGACGCTTCTCCCTGGGTCGAACTTACGCGACCTCTTGGTCCTGCGTCTAAACCGAAACAACAGTTTCTGGCTGCGAACATTCGCAAAACATCTCCAAAGCCGAACATTTCAACCACGAAATGCGGCACAAGGAAAACTCGACCTTCAGCACTGCGAGACGTCGCTAACGCTCGAAGGACATTCTTTTCCTCAAAACGTTCCAGACGAAATCCTCGTCTCTAGAACTCAAAACATACAAACACACCTCTAAACGGTAACATGCCTCTAAACTGGCATCATTTCGTTGTTGCTGATCACAACAAACGAACTCTAACGTCCTAAACAGACAAATAGCAGCCCTTCAAGGGTAGGCTCTCTTGCATCCGACAAGGATAAACATAGCGCTATACAAGAAATCCAAAATTTTGGTCTAGCTCTTCAGAAGGAAGTAGCTCGACTCACGCGAACAAATCATATAAGCCGACAACAATTCGCGGATTTTAAACGGTACGAGTCAGGTTAAAATCGCAAACAGGCAAAACGAAAGCCGATTTGTCATCGCAAAGCCTCAGTCCGAGTAAACCTAGGTCTTGCCCTAAACCCAGCCACGCTGGATCTTGACATCTCACAGACATAGTATGGTATACGAGATCCAAAATTTGTCTCTTCACTTAAGCCTATTCGTTTCACGAACTTTCCAGTAAATCGGTAAACCGCGGAAAATCTCGCTTTATGCAAACAATAGGTACGGTGATCATCAGGGAACTAGGAATGAGGCGACAACTCACACCCTCTTTCTCATACTTGAAAAACTGAAGTTCATAAATAATCGAAAAACAAATACATCAACAGCATCATGCTCGAAAGTCTCTCATGACACATAACCAGACCATATAAGTCTCGCGGAAAACAGATCACAAGGGTCTTAAACTCAAAACGAACTACGGAAGGCTTGATCCCTACACCAAGGGTGCGTAGGCAGCCTTGAAAGCAGCCCCAATCTTACCACTTTCAGCGGAGCCTTTCAACCATTAATTCCGCCTATCTTACCTGACATGTCTTATCGCCGCAAGAACATCACAAAGGTTCTAACGAGCTGGGGCTAACTGTTGGTGTCAAAATCGGTCACGACGGAATCAATGACTGAAAGTCTCTAGAAAGTATTTCTTGAAACAAAAGTCTCGGATAATTTGAAAAGAAGTTATACGAGATTTTCTCAAATTAGAATATCCACTCTCGTGAGATCGGAAGACTACGGCGGTGACGAGTCCCGGAAAGATCGGTCCGCTCGCCCAAGGACATCAAGATTCGATCACCACAAAACCCTAAACACAAAAGAATCTGCCTCAAACTTGAAAGGTCGTTCTCTCAAACCGTGAGGAACCAGAAAACGATCAAGATATCAAATCGAAGCCCTCGCCGAGATCTTCAGCCTGGGCCGGCGGCACCTCTGCCTGGCGCCGGCGGCACCCGTCACGCGGGCTGGACTGGCGCCGGCGGCACCGCCCTGGCGCCGGGCGGCACCTGGACGCTGGCGCCTGGCGCCGGGCGGCACGCCTGGCGCCCGGCACCGCGGACACGGCCGCCCGCGGCACCACCACGCGGGCTGGCCTGGCGCCGGGCGGCACACGCGGGCGGCTTGGCGCCGGCGGCACCGCCGCAGGCTGGCCTGGCGCCGCGGCACCGCCTGGCGCCCGGCACCCGCCGCTGGCTGGCCTGGCCGGCACCCGTCGCGCGGGCTGGCCTGGCGCCGGCGGCACCCCGGCCTGGCGCCGGTCGACGGCCCTCGTCCTGGTCTCGGTCCCATCGTGTTCGGTCTGATCCCATCTTGGCTTGTTTGGATCAATCATCATGAGTTTGGGGCGATCACGGCTCGGAATAAACATCCTACGACTTCGATTGGAATCGTCCTCGATGTTTTACGACAAAAACTAGAAGGATTGGATTTCTCGTAGAAGATATCGTATAAAACAAGGTCGATTAACTTGAACATCGATCCTTTAGGTTATACGGTTTATTTTACGAGAAAGATAGTCTTTCCGAGAAATCGTATAAAACGTTTAACGACTTAAGACAAGTCCACGGACTAACTTACGAATTTAGGAATTCAGGCCCAATCAGGCTATGGCGGTTTGTCCGATATCGAACATCGGATAAACATCAAGTCACCAAAACTTCGAGGATAATTACAAAGATCGGCGAAAATGGAATACTTCACGAAGAGATAAGCTTGGGCCCAAAGGCGAGGTCCATCATCCTAAGGCAAACCGACCTTGGAGTGGATATATAAGGAGAGCAAGGGCAGAAGAGAAGGGGATCCGAAAATCCTAGATTGGAGACTTAGAGCATCCTGCTAGCTTAGAGAACTTAGAACTTAGGCGGTTAGGCCAGCGAGGCAGGACTCAGAGCGTCTGGCGCCTCTTGTTCTAGTTTTATCTTCTCCGCAGACCCACGTTCCTCGGAAGGATCTAACTATACTTTTACTTAGAGCTCCGCACATAGAAACCCTAGGCATTATCTTGACATGCCCGCTTCATGACCAACGCTCATATTAGACGAACCAGGCCCTAGAACGTCTGGCCGCCTCCTGCTCGCAAATCTCCGCTCCTCTCGGAAGGATCGGACAATTCTTTTACTTAAGAGCTCCGCACATAGAAACCCTAGGCGTATCTTCGACATGCCTGTTTCTATGACAAGCGCTCATACTCGAACCCGGGGATCTCTTGTTCAATTCTCGAAGTCCGACTTGATCCTCGACGTAGGCAGCCTTTCTTAAGGTCCAGTCTCAAATCTTAACAAATCTTTTTCCGCATTTATTCGTCACTTGTCGTTGGCTGTCGCGAGAATCCGGACCTTCAAGGAAAGTCGGGTTAACTTGGCTTTCCTCCGCAATCTTATTCATTAAAATTGACGGTGTGAATTTCGGTTCCCACACTAGGCTGAAAATAGTTTAAAATAAAGTGCAACTTTGCTGAGTAAGGGTGAGATTACTCAGTTGAAAGGATTTGGTTTTGAAAACAATAAAGGAAAGTAGTTAGATTCAGGGTAAGTATTCAGGAATTCAGGATTATAAATACTATAAAGGCTAACAAGTTGCTTGCATGATATGTCAGAGCTCAACACTTATTAAACGAATCCATCAGCTCTCGCATTATTTAGACCATCTATTACTTAGATGCTAAATGGTGTTGCGGTCGGCTACTTCTGCCGCTGGTATCGCTCGATAGTTCATTAGGAATATCGACCGATACACCTCTAGCTACGTCGATCGATTACTCCATAGGAGTATCGATCGATACGGCTCTTAGCAAGCTTTATGCGCGAGTTGATACAATGCTCACCATGATCTTAGATGAGCTTTCGCATATCTCAAGAGGGTCATAGCATGTTTAGGATGTTATTAGGTATTGCATGTAATAAATCAATGCAATCCAATTTCATGTTCTAGGTAGCTAAGCTAGAAAAGCATTAATGAACAATCCTAACAATAAATATCACAACTATAGCAATTATAGGCTGGGGCTAATCCCTCATATCCTATTTAAACCCTAAATCTAACAAGTGAATCTACTCAGACATAGCTAAGTAGTTCATAGCAACAAGGTAATAATAGGAGTTCATAGATATATTAGAGGAATGAACACTTAAGTTCCAATCACAAATCTCTTTGGATATTTCCTATAGATCTAAAATCCTATAAACTTTGTTAACAAATAAAGAACTGAAAGAAAATGAGTAGAAGTAGAAGAAAATTTTAAAACATCTATTACTGTAAAAGATTGTATATGAAAGAGACTTGAATGAAAAGAAAGCTTGTTTTTAATGTCAAAACACTTAGGCATATTAATATATGAGTTCATTAGGTTAAAAACTCGTCAGGGGCATTCTTGTAAAATGTGATATCTTGGGCTTCAAGTTCGGCCAGGTCCAACTTGTCTTTCAGCCGCCTCAGTATCGATCGATAGTACAAGGTGTACATCGACCGATTACGGTCTCGATGTATCGTCCTTTGGCTAATGTGTGTCGATCGATTGCACAGAGTGTGCATCGATCGATGTGTAACTCTGACGTCGACCTCTGGTCTTGATCTCGGGTGAACTCTTCTTTAAGCTCCAAAAAGGCACCTAAAACATCACTTTTCTCCAAAATGCTTCTGAACCTGAAAACATACCTAATAGACTCCAAAACATAGATAATAGTAGTAAAAACACTCATTTACCAGGGGTAAAACGGGTAAAATCCATGGTATATCAACTCCCCAGACTTAACATTTTGCTTGTCCTCAAGCAAACACACAGCAGTCTTAATGAAAGAGGTTTTGAAAAGCAGGGACTAAATCAAATTCAAACTTAGAATCATAACCTCTACTTTGTTGCAAACCACATCTAAGAGTATCAATCACGAAGCACATTATGCAATATCCTAGTTAAACTACCTTGATCATCTAGCCAACAACTTAGCAATCATGTCTGACTAACCCTCTACTGATTTCATTTCTGTACATAAAAATAAAAGTGCAGGCTTTACCTTGGGAGTATCGATCACAGGATGCAAGGTTTGCTCAAACAAGTATCTGGATCTGCGGTAAAATTAGTTCCTATCCTCTCTCTACTATTTCTCTCCTAGTCAAGTCTACTTTCATTTGCAAGACATTGACCAAGATTGGACAGGCTTCCATGAATCAAGCCTTAATGGTTGGAGCCACCAAGTCCTGTTCACTTCTTTTTGACCTATATCCTAGGATTCATTGAATCAAGTCTTGAAGGGGTAACCACCAAGCCTGTTCGAACCCTTTACCTATAGAATTCTTATGAATCAAGTCTTGACGGGGGTAACCGCCAAGCCCTGTTCGAATTCCTTCCTAGTTAATATCTAACTATTCCTAGAACATAAATTTAAGATAACTTTCGAATTTTTTTTTTTTGGACGTAAAAATTAAATCTAATTTCGAAAATGAGAGAGAGAGGGTGATAAAATTATCTACACAAGGCTTTTACCTTCCAGACTTGTTTGAAGCATCCAATCCCATGTATACCAAGCCCCAAGACAAGCAAATAATTGTCAGGTTAGGTTGGAAATCAGCTTTGGTTCCTCCAGACAATCAATGAAAGTGTTGTCATAGCAGATAGGTGATCAACTTTAGCATCTATAGTATATTCTACATCAACAAATCTAAGAATGATGCCTAAAAGATTGGTTAGATAAAAAGTGAAAATTAAAATTATCATTATCCCTTTCTTGACTCAATAAAAACTATTTTGAAAACATTTTTTTTATGAAGTCAAAAGGTAAACAGCATCAGTAACATCCCCCCAGACTTAAATCATACACTGTCCCCAGTGTATAACCAGTCTAGTGAAGGCATAGGTAATAATAAAGTACACTGATATCAAAAAATTTAGAACGATATACCTGACCGTGTTGCGTATCGATCGATGTTGAGTCATCTTCGTCGATCGCTTCTTTTTGGTTCATGTCGATCGATATCGACAGTGTCATGTCGGTTGATTTCAGTGGCAATCGTCTAATTGTAACTGCAAAGAAAAACAAATACGAAAAATAAAATCCTAAAGATAAAAATAAAATGAAAAACTACCTAACAGTGGGTTGCCTCCCACTCAGCGCTTTGATTATAGTCATCTAGCTTGACTTTGGATGAGATGAGCTACTGAGGTGAAGTCTAGGTACTTGTTGAGAAACAAGTATCCTCTGTATCTTTCTTCTCACCGAACCATGCGTCAAATAGGCTTATTGTGGCTTCATATTCTCTGGTTTGTTTCTTCTTTAACTCAATCAACTCATCAGTGATCCTTTGAATCCTTTCTTCATGACTTTCAATGCTGACTGCGTGCCATCCTATCTTCCTGTAGGCATGTTCTGAAAGGTCACTAAGCTCTGCTTGCATTGAATCATGGCGTTGGATCATCTTGTGTTGGATGGAGCTGGTATCGATCGATTCCTCGGTTGAAATATTGGTCGATGGCTGTTGAAGTCCATCGATCGATGCGCTGGTTGCTCGGTCGATCGATTCTAAGGGTGCAGGTCTGCTCGCTAGCTGTCTCTGAATAGCTTTAATTTCTTTCTGCATCCCTTTTATGCTAGATTCCATGCTTCCACCCTCGTTAACAAGCGGGAAATACGTTTGGTCTAGACGTCTATCTTGTGAATCACCCACGCTTGTTATTGCTGTGTAGATTTCATCAGCTAATTTATCTAAATCGGCTCTGGTACAGATCTCTGAAGTCTGTATATCAATCGATGCAATCTGTTGCTTATTGGTCGATTTTTGCTTCTGCAGATTCTCGTGAAGCTTTTCTGCAAAGAGCTTCATCTGGCCGTCGATTTCAGTCAATCGCCTATCGATCGATGTGAGGTTGAGTTCGTCGATCGATGCAATCGATGCAGCCTGATAATCTAGTTGACGTTGGAACTCCTTAGCCTCTTGCTGCATAGTATCTACGAGTAGTGCGAGTTCCTCCACTTCTTTGTCTACTAAGAAGTATATATCAGCAATTTTCCTCTCAACTGCTTTCAGACGGGTCAATCCTCCAAAAGGATTGCAAGGTGCAGCGGGGTTCATATCTGCATGTGCTTCATTGATAAGGCGGATAGATCTCCTCATCTCTTCTGTGCAGATTCTAAGATCTGCTAGGTTGTGCAAGATCCCCTCACAGGTTGTGGTTTGTTTGATGATGAGACGAGCTTCTGCTTTCTTCAATTCTTTCCGGATATCTCCAAGAGACTCATCAACCTCACGTTTTGAGTAATTGGTCGATGGTGTGGGCTCCGTATCGATCGATGTGGATGTGACTCCGTCGATCGATATTGATCTTTTATGGCTATGGTTCTGTTTGTTGCGAAGATCTTCAAGTTCCAGCTCAAGACGTTGAACCCTCTTGAGTAATCCTTGGTCTGCACTGAACATCCAGTTCATCTCACTGCGAAGCTTGTCTGTGGCCTCTTCCAAACTCTTTTCCATGGAGAGCTTTTCCCATTTGCGTTCTCCAAGTAAACCGGTGAACATCTCGTTGATCTCGTCCTTGGTGTAGGTTTCTTGCACCAATTCTCTTCTTGTAAATGAACTTGCTTACTCTGGTAGACAGATGTAGGAGCGCTCGTCCATTGAAGTTCTTTGGAGCAGTTTCTTGATGTCGTCTTTAGAAATTCTGATGACGTCACCATCTATTCCTCTAGCAAAACCATTCTCGTCTCTGTAGACCCCATACTCATCTCGCTGCTCCCAAAAGAATTTCCGAACTCCATATCGAAAGGCTCTCTTTCCGAATTCGAGACACTTATCGATCGATGCAACACAATCTGTATCGATCGATTTATATTGAAGATATGGATCCTTTCTGTTGAGTGGTTATCCTCAGCTTCCTTTGGCTCGGTTGTTGTGTCTGCCTCCTGGTGCTGATAATGGTGGTCTGGTCCGTAGCGTTGTTGCTGGAATAGGTTGTGGGATCCATTGGCTAACTGTAGGACGTCTGCAATGTCTTCTTTGGATATGTGGAGTGTTCGTCCATCCATTGAGCGTGCAAAATCTTGTGAATCCCTGAAAATACCAAACTCATCCGGGATTAGATTACCGAAATTAAGTATATTTGAATGTGTTACCTGGGATGGTTGGTTGTATGAATCGGTCGATTGCACTTGTCCTGAATCGGTCGATGGTTGTTCAGGCCTATCGGTCGATTGTACTTGTGCCGTGTCGGTCAATGAGACTTCTTCGGGTTGGTTGGTGTATGTTGGTGTGGCGGTCTTGACTGCGAAGCTCTCGTACTGGTAGTCGCTTGCCCAGCTCCCGATTGAGTAGTCTCCCTCTCGCGTGTTGTTGACTGTGTTGTCGAATGATGCGAGGCAAGTAGTATCGATCGATGGGGAGAAGGCCCTGTCGATCGATGTCGTGATTCTGAGGTGGTGATGGAGAAGTCGATCTTCATCTTCTCGAAGGTGTGGACATTCTATAGCTCTCTCCTCCTCGTAATCATCAGTATACTCCTCAATATGAGTAGTATTTGCAGCATATGGTGGGATGTAGTAGTCGTTCTCCCACGTGTTTACTTCGAAATCACCTTCTGGAAACTCCTCCTCGATCTGATTGAATAGTGAATCGATCGATGACCATGTGTGGCTGTTGATCGATGTCTGTTCACCAGAGATGATGGATGAGACAGTCCTACTATTGATCGATTCTGCGGTCTCTGTCTCGTATTCGCCTTGTGAGTCGTATTCATCTCCACAATAGCAAACAGCTACAAGGTCTGAGTCGTCTTGGATCTTCTTAGGGACCTTGATGACTCGTACTGGATCATAGTAGACCGTAGGGTTGATCAGGGTTAGGCACAGTTTGTTTGTCTGAAGGTTGCAGACTGCTCCAACTGTGGCTAGGAAGGCTCTTCCAAGTAGCAAAGAAGTAGGTAGGGTTATCTTGACGTCTAAGACATGGAAGTCCACTGGAATTAGGGCTTCTCCTATGGTGACTTCAAGGTTTTTCACAATTCCTCCAGAGTTCTGCTAAGAACAATCCACAAAGATGAACGATTCTTCAGTAGGCTCTATCTTCAGACCTAGATAGTCTGCTATCACCTTGGGTAAGATGCTAACTCCAGATCATGTATCACATAGGGCACGTGGGAAGTTAATCCCATGGACTGAGCAAGGAACAACGAACTTCCCTGGATCACCCTTCTTCTCTAGTTTGATCCTTTTCTTCATACTTTCTCTGACTTGGTTGAACATCCTCTTGATGTCTTCTTCTGTCTCCTTGGTTTCTCTGAAAAACATCCACAATCTGTGTGAAAAGTAGGCTTCTTCAAAGGGTTTCTCTGTAGGTATCCTTAGAACTCTCTTTCTGAAACTTGCCAACTCTTTCTCATTAACTCCTCTTTTAACGTGTTTAGGAACCATCTTTTTCCTTTTCTACCTCCATTGGATCAATAATATCCGTGGGCTTCTTCATTATGGCGGTTGGTGGGTTTCTGGAAGGCTTAGATTGCTCCCGGAGTGCTTTAAGTCGTGCAACATCTATCTTGGGAAGTTGCACTCGGCGTGTGATAACTGAATATCGATCGACAGCTTCTGTGTCGATTTCTTTATCAACGATCGATCGTCTGTCCGTCGACGGATGTGGGTGTTTTGCTGCGAACTCCTTGTGAGTAAGTATCTTCACGGCATTGCACTCGTTGGTGGATTCTTCAAGATCCATCGGTCGATGCTCGTCTTGGTCCATCGATCGATTGGTATTGGCGTACGTCGATCGATGTGGTGATCCTGACATACATCGATTCCATTGGTTGCCGCCAATTCTTCCGATCTGGAAGTCTTCTTCTTGCAGCTTCTCTTGCTTTACCACTCTCCAAAAGTCATCCTCTATGATAGCGGCGTTGTGGCCTGTTGTTTCTTCTCAGTCCCTTTTCCTAAAGCTTCCTGCTTCTTAACAGCTTCTCCTGTCTGAATCACTTGAGTCTCTAGTTTCTTCACATGGGTACTCAAAGCATCAAGCTTTGTATTCAAAGTGGTGTAGACAGCGTCGATCTTTCCATTGAAGTTCACCTCTAACTGCTGCTGGCTTTCAAGAACTTTGCTGAGCATGTCTTCTAGCTTTCCTTCTGGGGTTGGTGTGGGTGGCTTCATGTAAGATGAGTTTCCATAACTCCTGTTTTGTTGGGGTTGCTGCTGTTGAAGTTTCCTCTGTCTGCGAAGTTTCTGTTCCCTTGGTTTCCAGACCTCTGAAATCCGGTTCCACTGATCCAGTTGACTTCTCCTTCGTGTAGTCATCTTCTTCAGCTTCTGCATCCTCCACTGAGCAGATTAGCTTTTTAGCACTTTCTGAACATTGTCAAGTGTAGCTTGTACCTCATTCATTTGTTCCTTTCCAAGGCGCTGCAGATCTTGCTCTTACAATGTTCTTTGTGCTGTTGCTGGATGCTAGGTTGTCTATCAGCTTCACAGCATCTTCAGGATTCCTCGTAGTGAAGTTGCCTTCACTCGCAGTGTCTAGAGCCATCTGATATTTCAGTGCGATGCCTCTGAAGAAAGTGCAGAGCAGCTGCACTTTGTTGAATCCATGGTGTGGGCAGTCTCGCTGGTAAGACTTGAATCTGATCAGGCATCCTTGAATGACTCTCCAGGCTCCTGATTGAATGTGGCAATTTTCCTCCTTAAGTCTTCAGCGCGCGCATCATCAAAGAAGTTACACAAAAATGTGTTTTTAATGTCGCTCCAGGATGTAAGAGATCCTGGTGGTAGCTGCTTAAGCCAATTCAAAGCTTCTCCAGATAAAGAGTGTTTGAAGAGCTTACAGAGAAGGTAGTCCACATGGACTCCATTGGCTTTGATATCAGATATGAGATCCTCGAACCTCTCCAGATGGTCCATGGGATGCTCACTGGACAGCCCATAGTAAGGTATCTGTCCCACAAGGGTGTAGTTTTGCGGCTTGAGCTCGAAATCGCCACTCTGAATAACAGGGGGACGAATGGCTGATCTGTTGGTGTAGAACTGATCTTGACGGTTGTAGTCAGCTAGTGTTCGAGCAGCCTCTTCTACAGGTTGAACAGCTCCTGTAGGTGCAGTTTCTGGGTCAGGGATTACTTCATTCTGAGCGTTGAGTTTCTGACCTGCTTCATTACGAAGGTGACCTTCTTGGTCACGCAAGTCTCCATTCTCATCTCGTGTGAGAATAATAGGCGCAACCATGACTCGCAGAGTAGTATCGATCGATATACGGTTAGGGGTATCGATCGATATCGGATGAAAGATGTCGGTCGATGGTGAAGTAGCGTCGGTCGACATGAAGGTGCGAGTGTCGGTCGACGAAGACGGTGTCTCGATCGGCAGGCCGGTATCGGTCGATTGGGCAATTGATGGCGATCGATGAACGGATTTCCTTGCGGATTGAGCGTTCCAAGTTAGCAGGTCTTCGAGAACAAAGTTGGGATTCCTTGTTGCTTCTGGTGCTGCTGGGCATATACCTGAAAAGACAAGAAAAAAAATTTTGTGTGAGAAAAGAAATTAAAACAAAATAGAAATAACCTAGACCTAATCAGATTAGATCCTATTGTATCAAAGCTCCCCGGCATCGGCGCCAAATTTGATATCACTCAAATTACCCTAAGGAGTGACTTTACTCTCTCAAATAAGAGGTTCAGTTGTAGTACTTAGGGATCGAATCCTGAGAGCTAGTGTACAAATAAGATGCAATCCTAATGACTATGCTAGGCTGAAAATAGTTTAAAATAAAGTGCAGGTTTTTCTGAGTAAGGGTGAGATTACTCAGATGAAAGGATTTGGTTTTGAAAAAAATAAAGAAAAGTAGTTAGATTCAGGGTAAGTATTCTGGAATTCAGGATTATAAATACTATAAAGGCTAACAAGTTGCTTGCATGATATGTCAGAGCTCAACACTTACTAAATGAATCCATCAGCTCTTGCATTATTTAGACCATCTATTACTTAGATGCTAAATGGTGTTGTGGTCGGCTACTTCTCCCGCTGGTATCGCTCGATAGTTCGATAGGAATATCGACTGATACACCTCTAGCTATGTCGATCGATTACTCTATAGGAGTATCGATCGATACGGCTCTAAGATAGCTTTATGCGCGAGTTGATACAATGCTCACCATGATCTTAGATCAGCTTTCGCATATCTCGAGAGGGTCATAGCATGTTTAGGATGTTATCAGGAATTGCATGTAATAATAAATCAATGCAATCCAAGTTCATGTTCTAGGTAGTGTTGGGGTCAAAAACGGTTATCTCGAAATCTACGGCTAAAGACCTTCCCGAAACTCAAAAGATTTCCAAAGCGACGAGGAAAGATCGAACAACGAAAAACCCACGGACGGCGAGGCGCCTGGCGCGGCTGGAGGCTGGCTACTGGCGCAGCCTGGCCGGCGGCATGCCTGGCCTGGCGCCCGGCACTGGCGCCGGGCCCGACGCTGGCTGGCCTGGCGCCGGCACTTCGCCCGCCGGGCGGCACCTGGCCCGGCGGGCGGTCGCCCGGCGCCGGGCGGCACTCGCCCGCGCACGCCCGGCGCCGGCGGCACCGCCGGCCGCGTACCTGGGCTGGCGGCTGGCGCTGGCGGCTACCGGCGCACGCTGGACGCTGGCTGGCCAGCGGCGGCACCGCCTGGCGCCGGCGGCACGCTGGACGCGGGCTGGCCTGGCGCCGGCGGCACCTGGCGCCGGCGACACGCCACGGGCAGCCCGGCGGCACCGTCACGCTGGCGCCTGGCCCGGCACCGCCTGCGCCGGCGGACGCTGGGCTGGCCTGGCCGGCGGCACCGCCTGGCGCCGCGGCACGCTGACGCTGGCTGCCGGCACGCGGACGCTGCCTGGCCTGGCGCCGCACGCTGGACGCTGGCTGGCGGCCGCGCACGCGACGCTGGCTGGCCTGGCGCCGGCGGCACGCCTGGCGGGCGGCACCCGGCTGCCGCGGCACGCAGGACGCTGGCTGGCCTGGCGCCGCGGCACCGCCTGCGCCGGCGGCAATCCGCCAGGCGGCCTGGCGCCCGGCACCCGCCCTGCCGGCGGCACCCATCGCGTGGTCGGCCTGGCGTCGGTCCGCCCTCCCCTCTCGGTCCTATCGCCGGTTCATTCCCGCTTTAGCTTGTTTGGATCAGCCCTCGTGAGTTTGGTCCAATCAGGCTATGGCGGTTTACCGATTCCACGAGACATCGGATAAACATCAAGTCATCGAAGATAGCGGAAAACTTCGGAGATAATTACAAAGACCGGCGAAAATGGAACATTTCGGAAGAGATAAGCTTGGGCCCAAAGGTGAGGCCCATCACCTAAGGCAAACCGACCTAGAGGTGGGTATATAAGGAGAGCAAGAGCAGAAGAGAAAGGCATCCGAAAATCCGAGAACTAGACTTAGAGCATCCTGCTAGTTTAGAAAAACTAGGGTTTAGGTAGTTAGACTAGCGGAGCAAGGCTTAGGGCGTTTGGCTGCCTGCGACTCTATCTTTTCTTTAAATCGCAACTCTCTTTGTCTTTCGGAGAATCCTTGTACTCGTTTCTCTTATCTAATAAAAGCGCCTTCGGCAAATAATTCAATTTCTATTTTTTGTCTTCTGTTTACTTTGTCGATTTCGTGTGGCAACGCAGAGAATCCGGACCTTCAGGGAAAGTCGGGTTCACTTGGCTTTCCTCCGCAATCTTATTTATCGAAAATTGGCGGTGTGAATTTGGTTCCCACAGTTTGGCTAGAAGGAGGGGGGACGGATTCTCTAACTCGAAAACCACCGATCGATCAAAGTTCAGTATGACTTCTTCGTCAGCCCGCAACATCGTATCTTCGAGGATCGAGCAGCGGCCCGTACGGTCAAACCTCACAGCGATCTCCTCGTAATAGAACTCACGATCCAGGACATTGGCGTAGCACGGGTATTTGTCGACACGGATGCTCGGCCAATATTATCTACAAAAGCACCCTCGAGAGGATGGGCGTCGACCTAAGCGTCCTACGGATGACCCCAGCCCAGTACTCGGACTCGGGAGAAATTATGACCCTCGGTTCAACTAACCTCCTAGTCGAGCGGGGCGTCGCCAAAAACGGAATTCCTGGTGATCGATGGTCCAACATCCTACAATGCGATAGTTGGAACTCCTGGCTAAACTCCATGAGAGCGATCCCATCAACATTCCACCTATGCCTCAAGTTCCCAACGCCTTTCCGGGTCGAGACAATACATGGTAGTCACGGAGCAGCTCAGATCTACCTCGCTACCGAACTAAAACGGAAAAATTCTGAAATCGAAACCTTTCGGAAAAAGCAAACGGTTAACAATTCACGGAGACCTTCTGGCAGTCCCAAAGAGCGAGGCCCTGGAAGGCGTGAACCAACCTCGAACGGTGGTTTCAATCTGTCTCGGCGATTCTTTCCGGAGCGGTGTGTCGAGATCGGAGCTAACCTCCATGAACCAATGAAAGCAGAGCTCATCGCATGCCTCAAAAAGAACCTCGGTACGTTCGCGTGGGCTGCGGAGGATATGCCGGGAATCGACATTAGCGTAACATGTCACGAACTTAACATCGACCCAACTCACAAACCCGTAAAACAAAAAAAGCGAAAGTTGGGACCTGGCGTGCCACGCGAGTCAATGAGGAAGTCGAAAGACTCCTCAAAGTAAGTCGATAACAGAAGTCAGGTATCCGGACTGGCTCGCCAACCCCGTCGTGGTAAAAAAGAAAAACGGCAAATGGCGGGTCTGTGTCGATTTCACGGATCTGAATAAAGCCTGTCCAAAGGATTGCTTCCTCCACATTGACCGACTGGTGAAGCAACTCGCGGAAACAAGCTTCGTCATTCATGGACGCTTTTCGGGTACAATCAGATCATGATGAATCCGGCGACGCGAAAAACTGCGTTCATCACAGACCGGCGTATTGCTATAAGGTAATGCCTTCGGTCTTAAAAGCGCAGGTGCAACATATCAGCGACTTCGTCAACAAAATGTTTGCCGAACAACTCGGCAAAACTATACATCAATGATATGCTCGTAAAATCTCTTGGCGAACCGCGATCACATAGCCCACCTAGAGGAATGTTTTGCGACTCAACCAGCATAACATGAAACTCAACCCGCAAAATGTAGATTAGCAGTGGCATCGGAGAATTCCTCGGATACCTCGTAGCGTATCGCGGAATCGAGGCCAACCCAAAACAAATCAGCGACTGATAGAAATGGTCTCCCGAGAACCAAGCGAGAAGTCGAGGCTAACCGGAAGAGTCGCGGCGTTGAACCGTTTCATCTCACGCTCCACGGATAAGTGCCTACCGTTTCTGAGACATTGAAGGGAAACAAGAAGTTCGAATGGTCGAGCAATGTGAAAAAGCTTTTACCTGGCCACTCCACCAGTCCTCGCAAAACCGGTGGAAGGTGAACCTCTTTTCTCTATATCGCAGTTTCATAGGCGGTCAGTGGTGTCTTGATCACGAGAAGAGCGGCGAACAAAACCAATCTTTTACGTAAGCAAGGCGTTACTGGATGCGAGCTTCGATACCCTCTAATGGAAAAATTAGCATTAGCTGTCATAACCTCGGCAAGAAAACTAAGACCATATTTCCAGTCTCACGCTATAGTGGTTCTCACCACGTTCCCGCTACGGATAATCCTGCATAGTCCAAGTCAATCCGGGAGGCTCGCAAAATGGGCAATCGAACTGAGTGAGTACGACGTCGAATACCGCCCCAGGACGTGCGCAAAGTCCCAAGTACTGGCGGATTTCTTGGTAGAATTACCCACTAGAGACATGACTAACGAGGAACCAAACTCAACTTGGGTCCTCCACGTCGGGATCTTCATCCAAACAAGGATCGGAATCGGAATACGGCTCACCTCTCCTAACGGGGAAATCCTAGAACAGTCTTTCCGATTGGCTTTTCACGCTTCAAACAATGAGGCAGAATACGAAGCACTCGTCGCAGGATTGCGGCTGGCCCATGGGTTAAAATCCGTAATATTCACGCTTACTGCGATTCTCAGTTAGTCGCCAATCAATACAGCGGAGAATATGAAGAGCGAAAGGATGGACGCATATCTAAAACTCGTCCAAGAACTGGCTCGAAATTTCGATCAGTTCGCCCTGACCAGAATTCCTCGCTCGGAAAACGTCCAGGCTGACGCCTTGGCTGCCCTCGCCTCAAGCTCAGATCCAGGGCTCCAAAGAGTAATCCCGGTCGAATTCATCGAGCATCCGAGCATCGGACCACCAGTGGTCGTCAATCTAATCAAGGCGAGATTGAAGATGCGGAAGAAGTCGAGGATCAGCCGGAAGCGGATGTGAACCCGACCGAGTATGGCTGCGACAGCCCTTGGTTAGAACCAATCCGAGCCTATATCGTGAATGGAACCTTACCGCCCGAAAATGGGCCCGTAAAGTAAAACCAAAGCACGGTATGTCACGATAGAGGGAGAAATTTATAAGTGGTGTTTCTCTGGTCCTCTCATGGCATGCGCAGGGGAAAGAGCAAGAAGAATCATGAAGGAGGTCCATTCAGGATCATGCGGAAATCATTCTGGCGGAAGATCTCTCGCGGTTAAAATCAAACGCCACGGTTATTATTGGCCAACCATGGTAAAAGACTGCGAAATTAGCCGGAAGTGCGAAAATGCCAAAGGCATGCTCCAACAATCCATCAACCAGCGGAGATCCTCTCCTCGATCTCGTCCCCTATCCTTTCATGCGATGGTCCATGGACATCGTCGGACCTATCACCCATCAAAACAAAAGCGCTTCCTCCTAGTCCTACGGTTTCTTTTCCAAATGGGTAGAAGCGGAATCCTACATAAGTATCAAGGACACACAAGTCGAGAACTTCATCCGGAAACATATCATAACTAGACATGGGGTCCGTGCGAAATCGTAACAGATAATGGATCTCAATTTATCTCTACTCGATTGAAGCATTCTGCGAAAAATGGAAAATCGACTTACAAAGTCAACTCCCAGATATCCGCAATGCAATGGACAGGCAGAAACCATCAACAAAACCGTCCTTGCGGACTCAACGCTAGACGCCAAGAAGGCGATGGGCAGAGGAGCTCGAAGGAGTTCTTTGGTCGCATCGTACAACCCCAAGGCGACTCTGGTGAAACTCCATTCGCCCTCGTTTACGGAGCGGAATGTATGATCCCGCGAGTAGAATTCCCGGATGCGGAGAAGATTCCTCCCGAAAGAGGGATTTAAACGCGCTATGATGCTGGACAATCTCGACCTCATCAATGGCGCGCGACCAGGCACTCATTGAATCCAGAATTACCAGCACGCTGCGCGAAGGTACTACAACTCAAACGTCGCCATCGCAGGTTCAAAGAAGGCGATTTAGTCTTACGAAAAGTCTTCCAAAACACTGCCGAGCGAAGCGGGAAAAAGCAAGGAAGGACCGTACAAAGTCATAAAAGTAGTCCGACCAGGCTCATACCAAATCGCAAACATGCAAGGCGTCAAAATCCGAGAACTTGGAATGCGATGCACCTCAAAAATACTACCACTAAGCGATAAAGCGTGGTACAAAGAACTACTGAGATGGCTTGATCCCTAGACAAAGTGCGAGGCAACTTCCAATCGGCGGATTCAGCTATCCCCAATTTAAAAGGGGGAGTGCGATATCTCATATACTCCCACAAATTTGAAGACTCTAAAATTTTGAAACTTTTCACGACTTTTCAAAATCAGCCGAGCGGCCACAACAGCGGATCTAGTGTCCACTAGCGATTATCACATCCAAAACAAATCCCGGATGGCCAACACTTCACGAGGCATTGTGAATGTGGGCTTCAGGTCAAACTTACGACCCCTTGGTCCAGCGTCCAAAGCGGAAACGACAGTTTTCTGGCTGCGAACATTAAAAGACATCCCCAAAGCCATAAGCGTTTCAACACGAGATGCGGCATAAGGAAAAATCAACCTTCAGCACTGCGAGGCGTCGCTAGCGGCGGACATTCTTTCCACAAAACATTGCAGACGAAATCTTAGTCTCTAAACATACAACGCACCTCAAAGCGGTATCATTTCGTTGTTGCTGATCACAACAAGCGAACTCTAGCGTCTAAACAGACAAATAGCGCCGAGGGTAGGCTCTCTTACATCCGACAAGGATAAACATAGCTATACAAGAAATCAAAATTTTGGTCTAGCTCTTAAGGAAGTAGCTCGACTCCGCCAAAACAAATCATATAAGCCGACAACAATTAGCGGATTTTAAGCGGTGCGAGTCAGGTTAAAATCGCAAACAGGCAAAACGAAAGCCGATTTGTCATCGCAAAGCCTCAGTCCGAGAGTAAACCTAGGTCTTGCCCTAAACCCAGCCACGCTGGATCTTGACATCTCACAGACATAGTATGGTATACGAGATCAAAATTTGTCTCTTCACTTAAGCTATTCGTTTCACGAGTTTTTGTAAATCGGTAAACCGCGGAAAATCTCGCTTTATCGGACAATAGATACGGTGATCATCGGGAACTAGGAATGAGGCGACAACTCACACCCTCTTTCTCATACTTCAAAAAACTGAAGTTCATAAATAATCGAAAACGTTTCATAGATTGAGACTGCAGAAATTCAAACAAAACCCCAAAAAGGGGCAGGGATTGAAGCCACCAGCGGCCAGTCCGGTAAATACATCATGGCCTCTTAAGCGGCGAAACACATAAAACGAAATCCCAGAAGGGATTGATAAACCTAGGCGCTCCGGGGCGTCATCTTCATCTCGCTGGGGACAGCCTGCGCCGTCGCCCCTCAGTCGCATCGCCACCGCCCGCCGTCCGCGCCACCCGCAATCTTCTCCCAGCTCCCGATCTTCCGAGTTTTGGAGGTCGAGCTAGTGCATTCGGCTTACAGACCGGCGAGGATCGAATCGAAATCTCCCTCGGTGGCGCCCTCTCCTTCAGGACGATAATCTGGCTTCCTCCAAGTCCAAAGGCGGGGCCTCGTTACCTCGAAGCAACTTCGAGCTCGTTCAGACTCCCTCGATCCCGCTAAAGCCAAGTCCCTCTTACGGACAGCTATCAAGGACTCAAACAGGATGGCCATCCTCGTCGACGACCATAGAAGTCGTCGCTGGCATCGGCAACCTCCGAGGATCTACGGTTCATCTCCTCGTGAGCCTGAACCTTCTCCGAAGGCGGACTTCGAGGATTTACTCCTCTTCTCTTTCTTCACCTTGAGTAGAGCTCGCGGTCTTCCCAAGGTCGCTCAAGATCGCTGATCTGAACCTCAAGCTGGGGCGTCTGGCGGCATGGGTGTCCTCGACGTCTGCAATCGGCCTTAAATGCGCTTCAGCGCTTCTGCGGCGACTCCAGTTCCTTCGCCGATAGCGAATGACTTCCGACCCTTTTCGCCAAGCATTCCGTCGATCAGAGACACAAACTGTCCGCAAAAGGAAGAGTAAGTATCATCGAAAAAAAAAATATAAAAAGCGGTGCAAAATTACGGACAAAATCGAACCTTGGAGCGATGGCCAACGGCTCGAGAGGTCGCTTTCCTCGCTCTTCGCACCCGCTTCTTTTCGCTCGGACGCCGCCAGCTCTTGCCCTTCCCGGGCAGCGGCTGGCAGTCCCAGGACGAGTTCCCTCTTCCGGGGAAGAGTGCAGATTCTATCGCGTCATCTCTTCCGGAGATCACGATCGGGCAGTCGAAGAACCCGATGGATGGATCTGAACATCGAGAGTCTGTTCAGGAATCTGTACAGGAGGGCATCGGATGGGACTTGAGCTAGGAACCAAAGGAGCAGGCAAAGGAGTTGGAGCAGCGGAAGGAACATTGGGCGTCTCAGTCCTCGCCGCTTTAAGCCTTCGCAGCACTACGCCGGGATAGCTTAGCCTTGAAAGAATCAAACCCATCAGCCAGGGACGGAATAGCCTCTTGAGCGACCAGCGGCGGCTTGACTGGCGGAACCGGCGGAGCTTGGCGGCCTCGCCCATCTCAACATCAGAACCACTCTTTTCAACTTGGGATGAAGACATTTTCTTTCTTGAGAGAAGAAGAGAACTTGGAAAGATGTGAAGAATGAGAAGGGAGGGTTGGCTACTTATAAGAAAAAAGGAGGAGACACAGGTTCTCTGCGGAAAAATCCTTAGCCAAAGATTTGATTTTCAAAAATTCAGATCACCGCCGTCGTCTCCGACCTTACGGGCTGGGGGCTAACTGTTGGGGTCAAAAGCGGTTATCTCGAAATCTACGGCTAAAGACCTTCCGAAACTCAAAAGATTTCCATAAGCGGCCGAGGGAAAGATCGAACAACGAAAACCCACGGACGGCGAGGCGGCCTGGCGCGGCACACGGACGCGGGCTGGCCTGGCGCCAGCGTCACCCGCCCGGCGCGGCAGCGGGGCTGGCTGGCCTGGCGCCAGCGGCTTCCGCCTGGCGCGGCGGCAGCTGGCCTGGCGCCCCGGCACCTGGCGCCGGCGGGGCAGGCGGCTGCCTGGCGCAGCGGCACCCGGCGGCGGCGCGCAACCTGGCGCCAGCGCAGGGCAGGAACTGGCGCGCATGGCGGCGCGGCGCCGCCACGCGGGCGGCCTGGCGCCAGCGGCACCAACCTGGCGCCGGCGGACGCTGGCTGGCTGGCGGCAGCCGCACGGGCGGCTGGCGCGGCTGGCGCCACCCGGGCGCTGGCGCTGGCGGCACGGGGCGATGGCTGGCCTGGCGCCAGCGGCACGCTGCGGGGCTGGGCTGGCCTGGCGCCGGCGGCTGGCAGCGGGGCTGGCCGCGCCAGCGGCACCCGCCTGGCGCCCGCGGCGGGCAGCGGGACCTGGCGCCAGCGGCACCGGCCGGCGCCCCAGCAGCGGGCTGCCTGGCGCCGCACTGGCGCCCGGCACCAATCCGCAGGCGCCTGGCGCCGCGGCACCGCCTGGCGCCGGCGGCACCATCGCGGTCGGCCTGGCGTCGGTCCGCGGCCCTCGTCGGTCTCGGTCCTATCGTGTCCGGTTCATTCCGCTAGCTTGTTTGGATCAGCCCTCGTGAGTTTGGTCCAATCAGGCTATGGCGGTTACCAATTCCACGAGACATCGGATAAACATCAAGTCATCGAAAGATAGCGGAAAACTTCGGAGATAATTACAAAGACCGGCGAAAATGCAACATTTCGGAAGAGATAAGCTTGGGCCCAAAGGCGAGGCCCATCACCCTAAGGCAAACCGACCTAGAGGTGGGTATATAAGAGAGCAAGAGCAGAAGAGAAAGGCATCGAAAATCCGAGAATTAGACTTAGAGCATCCTGCTAGCTTAGAAAAACTAGGGTTTAGGTAGTTAGACTAGCGGAGCAAGGCTTAGGACGTTTGGCTGCCTGCGACTCTATCTTTTTCTTTAAATCGCAACTCTCTTTGTCTTTCGGAGAATCCTTGTACTCGTTTCTCTTATCTAATAAAACGCCTTCGGGCAAATAATTCAATTTCTATTTTTTGTCTGCTGTTTACTTTGTCGATTTCGTGTGGCAACGCAGAGAATCCGGACCTTCAGGGAAAGTCGGGTTCACTTGGCTTTCCTCCGCAATCTTATTTATCGAAAATTGACGGTGTGAATTTTGGTTCCCACAGGTAGCTAAGCTAGAAAAGCATTAATGAACAATCCTAACAATAAATATCACAACTACAGCAATTATAGGCTGGGGCTAATCCCTCATATCCTATTTAAACCCTAAATCTAGCAAGTGAATCTACTCAGACATAGCTAAGTAGTTCATAGCAACAAGGTAATAATAGGAGTTCATTGATATATTAGAGGAATGAACACTTAAGTTCCAATCACAAATCTCTTTGGATCTTTCCTCTAGATCTAGAATCCTATAACCTTTGTTAACAAATAAAGAACTGAAAGAAAATGAGTAGAAGTAGAAGAAACTCTTAAAACTTCTATTACTGTAAAAGATTGTATATGAAAGAGACTTGAATGAAAAGAAAGCTTGTTTTTAATGCCAAAACACTTAGGCATATAAATATATGAGTTCATTAGGTTAAAAAACTCATCAGGGGCATTCTAGTAAAATGTGATATCTTGGGCTTCAAGTTCGGCCAGGTACAACTTGTCTTTCAGCCGCCTCAGTATTGATCGATAGTACAAGGTGTACATCGATCGATTACTGTCTCAATGTATCATCCTTCGGCTAATGTGTAACTCTGACGTCGACCTCTGGTCTTGATCTCGGGTGAACTCTTCTTTATGCTCCAAAAAGGCACCTAAAACATCAATTTTGTCCAAAATACTTCTGAACATGAAAACATACCTAATAGACTCCAAAACATAGATAATAGTAGTAAAAACACTCATATACCAGGGGTAAAAACGGGTAAAATCCATGGTTTATCAGAAAACAATCCGCAAAAGATCTTATCTAAGTTCACAGTCCATCCGCGACTTTAAAAACGATGATCGTTGATTGGCCCCGACGAACCTACCTGAAAAACGTTCTCCAAAAAGGAACTCGTAGTCAAACCTTTCATAAAAGTAAAGGTTCTCTTACATCCGGCAAGGATATCATAGCGCGCTATACAAAAAATCCGAAATATTGGTCAGCACACCAGACGGACTCTGGACGATACTCAGTTCTTCCCATACAAGTCGTATAAGCCGGCTTCAAGCAGCGGACTTTAAAACGGAAAGAACCTGGGATAAATCGCCAACAGGCAAAACGAAAGCCGATTAGTCATCGCATAGCCTTAGTGCCGAGAGTAAACCTAGGTCCTGCCCTAAGTCTAGTCCTACTGGCCCATTAACACCTCAAGGCATGATATCAGAACTGATACGAGATCGTAAAACATGTCTCGTCTAAACGTTTCCGAATTCCCTTGTCCTTATAAGAGCAAACGAACAGGACGACAAACTAAGAGTTAAGAAACGAAGTGACTACTCGTATCTTTCCCTCAAACACTTGACAGAAGTATAAACTAAAGATCACAGGATGATAAACATATTCGTCATATATATAAAAGCCGCAAAACGGCTGGGATTCGAAAGCCACCAATGGCCAGTCCCACAGATAAAGTCAGATGTCCCCGTAAGGCCATAGCACACTCATATAAACAGGCCACAGTCAGCCTAAAAACTCAACAATACAAATAAAGGACAAGGGAAATTTATCCCAAATAATCGAAATCTAGATACCCAGACTTCGAAATGCCAAAGAGTTCGCGGGCTGATCAACCTCTCCCTCTCCGTCCGCAACTCCGGCACCTTCGTCGCCAACACCGGCTCCCGCTTCCGGCGTGTCCTCTGAGACCTCGATGGGATCCCAAAGCTTTTGGACCCTTTCTTCGATCGGAGGAACCAGGGATTCAGCATGGGCGCACCCGTCCATAATGACCGACATCTCAGTGACCTCGGCAGGAAAGGAGAACTCCTGGTTCTGCGACTTGTAAAGGGTGGCAACCGAGCCACGGCACTCGCGAAAATCACCTACGAATTCCCGAGCATCCTTAAAACTCTCGAATTCGGTGGCAAACAAAGCGGCCCTCCGCTTCATCTCGGCGACAATCATCCTCCTTCCTTTCCTCTCCGCGCGAACAAGGGCCCGAGAATGGAGATCAGCCTGTCTTTGGCTCTGCTCCTCCACCTCCTTCCAAAACCGAAAGAGTTCCCTCTCGGCCTCCTCGGCTTTAAAGTGAGAGATGAGCGACTCCCGGAAACTCCCGTCGAGCGCCGCATTAAACATGCTTATCCCCTGCGTGAACTTAAGATTTAAAAAAATATATATATATATATATCAAAATTCAGATAAAACTTCAAAGGATAAACCTCGTTGATTAAACGAGCCTTCGGCGACCACTTTCGCCTCGACTCTTCGTTCAGCGACTTCGTGAGAAGTAAAACCGGGTGGGAGGTCAGCGAAAAAATCGCTAGGAAGGGGAACCTCGTTGGCTCCGCTCTTTTCCCCTAGAGTGAAACTAAGTTTCCATCCTGGCAGCGGAGGATCTCCAAGCGGCGTCGAACTCCTTTTCCTTTCCGAGACCTGTTTCTCCGCCTCTGAGCGGGCAAGACATCAACGGCGGTTTCACGTCCACGGAACGTCAAGGGGCTGGGAGACAGCTCGAGATCGATGGAGCCCCGTCGCACTTCGAATCTGTTCAACGGTAAAGGAATTCCAGAAGAATGGTCTGCTGCAGAGAAGATCTCGCTTGGCGAAAAGATCGACAGGAGTTGGCGGGAGAATCCTATTCGCTGCAAGATATAAAAAAAATCAATAAAAAAAACCATCGTCACATGAAAAAACGTCACTAGTCGTATTACCGCGTTTGAAGTTCCATTCCCGACGGAATAGATGGAGATAGCTCTCCTCGACGGAATCCCCATCTATTCGAACAAAGAAAAAGCGCCAAACCATCTCTTGGGGCGGGTGCCCCAAGATTATAGCCATGTTTTTCTTTGGTGCCATGCGGAACGAGCCATCATTCCCGCTGGTCTCGTAGCCCAAAGGGCCTCGAATTCGCCAGGGTTAAGTTCCATCCCTAACTCGTAACTCGCAATCAACACTCCCAGCCAATGCTGTAAGGCCGGAACGTTCAGCTGGCTGATCGAAAGCTCGAAGCGGTGAAGCGCGCGAACAATGGTGCCAGGGATCGGGAACCACATGCGGCAAAACGACAGAAAGGCTTCATAGCAAGTGAAGATACCTTCCGGAGGATTCCTTGCGCTCTCATTGCCACTCGGAATCCAAAACACGCCTTCACTTGGGACCTGATAAAAATTCCAAAGAGTTGCAAGGTAGTGGGGAGAATTCATGCTCGGCGTGAGGGGTGCATTTGGCGACCTCACAGGCCTCTTGGGGATCGGGATATCTTGCAGAGAAGGGAGCGAGCCGCAAAGAGCCTTGTAGTACGCATCCTTTGCGTCTTCATCGACTCCAAACTCCTCCTTCGGAATGACCACCTCATTAGCAGAAGAATCATCCGAAGATGAATGTGAGGAAGAGTGCCTCTTTGAAGATCCTTTGCTTGAAGACATTTTCTTTAAAGCAAGGAGAGAAAGAAAAGAGAGATGCCTATCTTGGAGGTAAGTTCTAGTAAGGAGTAAGTTTGGAATGATTAAAAACTTACTCCACCTATATAAGTAGTAAAAGAGATTTACTATTTACTCTCGGCTTTCGGCAAACGATTACGTCTTTACACCGTCCTCACAAGCTATACCGCGAGCTAGGACCTGTTACCAAAACTCCACGGAACCTAGCTAGCTAGGGGGGCTAACTGTTGGGGTCAAAACCAGTCACGACGGAATCGATGCCCGAAAATCCTCGGAAGAACCAAATCTCGGTCAAAACTTCAAAAACGAGTAACCGAAACGGATCACCCGACGAGCACTGGCCAACTCGCTGGCGGGCTCGCCCGTGACAAGGGAGAGCTCGCCCGGCGAGCGTGGGTCAACTCGCCGTGAGCTCGCCCATGACAAAGGTGAGCTCGCCCGGCGAGCACGGGCCAGCTCACCAGCAAGCTCGATCGAGACAAGGGAGAGCTCGCCCGGCGAGCGCAGGCCAGCCCGCCCGGCGAACACAGACCAGCTCGACCGAGAGAAGGGAGAGCTTGCCCGGTGAGCGCGGGCCAGCTCGCCTGGCTAGCATGGGCCAGCTCGCCCAGCGAGCACGGGCCAGCTCGCCGGCGAGCTCACCCGAGACAAGGGAGAGCTCGCCCGGCGAGCACGGGCCAGCTCGCCGGTGATCTCGACCGAGACAAGGGAGAGCTCGTCCGGCGAGCACGGGCCAGCTCGCCGGCAAGCTCGACCGAGACAAGGGGGAGATCGCCCAGTGAGCGCGGGCCTGCTCGCCGACGAGCTCGACCATGGCAAGGGCGAGCTCGCCCGGCGAGCACGGGCCAACTCGCCGGCGAGCTCGACCATGACATGTTCAGCTCCCCCGGCGAGTACAACCCCGTCATGGATCAGCTCGCCAGGCGAGTTCGGCGAAGGCACATGAGAGCTCGCCCAGCGAGCACGATCAACCTTTCGACAATTATTTCTGAACCCGGTCTTATCCCGTGGCCATGCGTCTTCATCCGAAATTTCCAAAACTCAATCCTCAGGTCCACGGATACAACGTCGACTTTCCGTCTAGGAATATCTTCAAAACTTTCAGGAAATTGGGAAGGTTAAGTCTCTCGAACGGTTTTACACTCTTCGTGGTAGGACGGGTTACGATTAATTCAACATCAACCACCTCGGCTGTACGAAGATACGAAGTTCCGTTAGAAGGGATAGTACATATGCAAACGGACACTTCGCGAGTAAAAACGCTTAAGTCTCAATACGGCCCAAAGAAGGTCTGAATTGCAGACGATGGCCCACCTACGATCCAAAGAGACTTGAGCCCAAAGATTAGGACGACGGTTTATCTCATTCGCGGAAAGAGAAAAATGTCAAGTTTCCGCGAAGATAAATGTCAAATTTCCGCGAAGATAAATGTTAAGTTTCCAAAGATAATATTGAAGGAAAAATGGAAAAGCCCGACTTGCGACAAATCCGCCCCGAAAAGAGAGGCAAACCGACCTAGGAGAAGTATATAAGGAGAGCTTGAGGCGAGGAGCAAGAGAGAGCTTTCTCAGAGCAAACTTAGCACTTAGAGCAAATTAGGCATTTTTCCATTTTTACTATCGAGCTGCGACTCAACTAGGTTAGAACTTAGGTTGCTTGACTAGCGAACTTGCCGACAGCTCTCGTAGCCAAGGCTCTTACCAGTTGCTCACGCTCAAACGCGAATTCGGAAATAAGATCCCCTTTTGCTCTCCCTTCTTTTTATCTTACAATTTTATACCTTAATATTTTCGTCGTAGTGATTGTGTTGTGTGTGGTCCAGCAGATAGCCGTGACCTTTAGGAGAGACTAGGTTTACTTGGTTTCCCTCCGATTGTCTGAAATTCGACGGTGTGAATTTCGGTTCCCACACTTTTGATCCAAAGTAGTACGATGTGAAGTGAGAAGTTTCTTCCGTCAAACTTCCAGCAATTATAGAACCTTCAACTTTTGCGAGGTTTTTTGCTTTTCCCTTCAAATATTTCATGGCTCGCTCATAGTGATACATCCATCCGTAATGTACAGGTCCACGAAGCAATGCCTCATATGGGAGGTGGACAGCTAAATGCTCCATGACATCAAAAAATTCCGGAGGAAATATCTTCTCCAAGTTGCATAATAAATGAGAATGTTCTCTTAAAGCTGTTCCACGACTTCTTCTTTAAGAGTGTGTGTGCTCAGATCTCTGAAAAATGCTCCGATGCCTTGTATATTATTCCAAAAACAATTAAACACATTAATCATATATTATTGCAAACTAAACCATTGTAAAATTTCTGGGTCATAATTTACTACCTGCAACTGCTTCACGTACGTTTGTTGGAAGTAGCTCCGCAAATTCAAAAGGAAGTAGTCGTTGCATAAATACATGACAATCATGACTCTTCATCCCAGAGAACTTTTGACCCTTTTCAACACATCTAGAGAGATTTGAACCATACCCATCGGGGAACTTCACTTCTGATGCCACCCAGTTGAACAACACCGACTTTTTTTCCGAAGACAATCTGAATATCGAAACGGGAACTTGTCCATTGCTTTTTATATGTAACTAACTTCTTGAGCAAATATCCGGGAAGTCCAACATCGATTTTATGTTGTCTTTTGTCTTCCCCGGGACATTCAATATTGTATTCATGATGTTCTCAAAGAAATTCTTCTCTATATGCATCACATCGAGGTTGTGGCACAGAAGAAGATCCTTCCAATATGGCAACTTCCAGAATATACTCTTCTTGTGCCAATTGGGATGAACACCGTAAAAATCAGGTATATTACCAGGGACATGCCAATTACCACCACGAGGATCTGTTTCCAAAGCTCCATAGTAATCGAGTTGCGCTTCAATTTGTTGTCCAGTTAAATATGGAGGAGGAGTGTCTCTCACAATTCTTTTGTCCCTAATAAATTTCTTGTTTCTTTGGTACGGATGGCCAATGGGAAGAAATCGACGGTGACAATCGAACCAACTTTTCTACCTACCATTCTTCAGTTGAAACGCATCTGTCGTTCCATTACAATATGGACAAGCTAATCTCCCATGTGCAGTCCATCCAGACAACATCCCATAGGCAGGAAAGTCACTTATGGTCCACAGAAGCATCGCTCACATCATAAAATTTGTCTTCGTTGAGCAGTCATATGTCCTCTCCCCTGTTGACCACAAATCCTTCAATTCTTTTATCAGTGGATATAGGAAAACATCCAGAGACCATTTTGGATGGTTCGGACCAGGTATTAGTATGGTCAAGAATAGCAACTCCCGTTGCATGCACATCTCCGGTGGCAGGTTGTATGGCGTAAGAAAGATTGGCCACAATGAACATTGTCTCCCTGACATTCCGAATGGACTAAATCCATCTGTGCATAATCCGAGATACACATTCCGACTATTGCTAGCAAATTCCGGATGTATTTTGTTGAAATGTTTCCAGGCTCTTGCATCTGATGGATGAGTCATCTCATCATCCGTCTGAGTATGCTCGGCATGCCATCTCATCTTTCCAGCAGTCTGCTCTGATTGGTACAATCTTTTCAATCTATCTTTAATTGGTAGGTACCATATCCTTTGGTACGGTACCCTATTACATCCCCGTCCTTTCGGCTTGAATCGTGGCTTCTTGCAGAATCGACATTCTTCTAACTTCTCATCATCTCCCCAGTAGATCATGCAATTGTCGATGCAAACATCTATTATCCTCGAAGGCAACCCAAGACTATAAACCAGTTTCTGAATCTCATAATAAGAATCAGCAGACACATTGTCTTCCGGCAAATACTCTTTAAACAAGTCTGCCCATTCATTCATGCAACTTTCAGGTAGATTGTGATCAGTTTTAATATTCATCATTCTAGCAGCCAACGACAATTTAGAGAGACCTTCTCTACAACCGCTGTAAAGTGGCTGATTCGCAGCATCTAACATTTCATAAAACTTTTTTGCATCTATATTAGGTTCTTCATCTTCATCATGAGGTACAAATACATCAGCTAGCATATCATGAACCTTATCAATATCTACCATCATCTGCTCTTCTTGATGGTAACTATGTTCATTATGCAAATGATGATCAACCGTTCTTCCTGAAAATTGCTATTACTACTACTACTACTAGCTTCATGATTCTCATCATAATTATAACCTTCTCCATGTTGAAACCAGATATAGTAATTTGGCGTGAAACCTCTGTTTTTTAAATGCTTCCAAACATTTTCACGATTTGCCAATTTCAAATTGTTACATTTCCGACAAGGACAGAACATCTTACCGCTTTCTAGGGCCAGCGGTGTGGAATCTGCCTGATGCATAAATGTCTCCAGCCTCGCAAGGTATTCTTTCGTCGCTCTCCCGTTAGCATCTCTATGCATATACATCCACCTCCGCAACTCTAAAATATTCCCGGAGCCCAACATTTTTTTTTCTTTCACGTTTTTGTTTTTTTTCTTGTTGGTGTGTTTAAAATGATGTTGAAACGTCCATATTTATCGGAAATTTTCGAATCTCTTAGTTGAGATTTTGCTAGGAATTTACGACGATATTTAATTAGGTAGCCGAAAAACATGTTACAACTAAAAAGTTGGTGTGGACTCGAAATTTCGTCGTTAATTACACGTAAAATATTTCCACGTAAGGTACACGCCAATCTTACGTCGACTTTATGAGGAAATTATATTTCCTCGTAAAAACCTCGTTAAGTTACTGATGATAGGAATTTTCAAGGGTTCAAATCAAATGATGTAGTATAAAAGATTGTCGAACCAATCCTAGGTGATTTCAATGCAAAGGGAATACAAGTCTATGCTTAATCTAAGTGCAATCAAAAGAGTGGAATGAAGTGAACTAAAACTAAGCTAAAATGCAATAAAGTAATGATCTCTCTTTCAATATGAAGCAATAGGACTCATGAGGCAAGGGAATTGACCTTGGGTGATCAAGTTTCAATCTAAAGGTGGCAGCAACAATCAATCTATCAACCTTAAGCCTAGACACAATCTTAAGCAAGCTCTATCCCTAGATGAATGCTCATTCACTAACATATCTCAAGCATCTAATCCCTTAGGTTGAATAATATGAAAGCAATCATTAAGAACAAGTCTACTAGCTATCTTAACACCTTTAACAACTAATCCCTTAGGTAAAGGATGTTAAAAGCATTGAAGAGTTGGTTCAGGCATTTCATAGAACACCTTCCGGACATGAAATACCTATAGCTCTATTTTGAAGAGGCCAACCCCAAAATAGCAATAAGAACACTCAATCAAGCAAGAAAAAGATAGATCTACACTAAAACACCTTAGATCTACACCTAATGACCCTAAATCTCCCAAGCCCATGAACCGTAAGATGATCTACTCTCTAATAGACATGATTTCTCTTAAACCCATGATGGATTCAAGGTTAACCATGATTAGAGAGCAACAATTACTCAAGAACACAAGAACACAAGAATAAAAGAAGAAAAAGGATCTAAGATCCAAACTTTATTCAACATCCAAAAGTGTTTTTGAGAGAAAAAGAGACAAGTCCCAAATTAGGAGATATAAGAGTATTTATACAAGGCTTAGAAACCCTAAAAACACCATAGAAAAATACTAAAAGGTCCCTTGGGTCAATTAGTCTTCAACCAATAGGAAGAGAGGGAATTTTTGGTCAGGGGTTGAGCAAATGGCCCAACCCTGTCCAACCAACCCGGACCAGCCTTGTTCTAGCCGTCCAGCCGTCCAGCCGTCCCGACCGGGTAGCTCATCCCGGACCAGCCTACCCGGTCCTGCCTTGTCCATCTCAAACTTCTCCCGATCGGGTAGCTCATCCCGGACCAGCCTTCCCGGTCCTGCCTCCCCAGCCTGGTCGTCCAGCGTTCCGACCGGGTGCTCGAACCCGGACTGATCTACCCGGCCAGCTTGATATGCTTCAAGTGAACTGATCATAACTCCTCTAATACAGCTCCAAATGACTTGAAACTACTTCCATTGGAAAGTTAACTCAATTTTCTGTGTCGCCACAAAATCTTAGCATCAGAAGACATCGATAAGGCCTTCTTCCATGCTCATATTTGTCTTGACCAGATCATGGATTGACTTCTCTTTTCATGGCCAAACTTGATTCTTCACCTCTTTTTGGGCCATAAGGCTTCCAAACACCTCAAATCACACCAAAGCATACTCCAACACCTGATAAGGACAAATGAATGCAAAATGGACCTAAAGATGCCTAATTCCTAACTTATATGATCAAAATGCATGAGATATGGATGCTAAAACATGTAAATATGCAAGACATCAACTCCCCACACTAGACCTTTACTTGTCCTCAAGTAATCTTTTCAAAACACAAGGAGGAGAGACATAGAGATGGAAGCAAAGCCAAAAGAAACACTCATAGCACTCAACTTGACATCCTAAAGAAACATATCAAATAGCATGAGCAAAACTCTCTTATTATGCTCTAGCTTCACAAGGCCTATCAATTACTCTTACCTCTACACAAGATGCAATGCCTATCAACCAACATGCTCTCTTAACCAGCCCTCACATTGATTCACACACACACACACTCAAGGTGAATTCTCACAAATGGGCACATGATCTCAATCATTTGGCTAGGTGATCAAATGGTCTAATATGGATGAAAATGAGGGTTCAATGCATCATTTCAAGGTGGCAATCACTCAAAATTCAAGGAGCTTGATCATTATGCAAAATTTATCTAAGACTAGGAGCAATTCATGCATACATGGATCCATCCTCATCATTCTACCCAATTCCTAAGTGATTACAAGATCTACTCCCCTTTTATTCATCCCATAACCCAAAATGAAAACATTCTCACATCACTCACCCAATGAACAACTTTCTTTCTTTTAGATTCAACCACTAAGGACCTCTTATTCACAATTTACACTTCTAAGCTCTAGTACTTTTTGTTTTTCCTTCCCCACTATCTTATTGAATCTTTCTTTTTCTTTTTTTTTTTTTTTTTTTTTTTTATATGAAGGGGGAAGGTCAAAAACATCAATCAAGAGCCTCTTAATATTTCTATTCTAGGTCCCTAGGGTGTTTCTTTCTCAAAACATTCTTTGTTCATCAGTCTCAACATTGTTACATTCACAACCCAAGATATAAACCATTAAGTAACAAAGACCCCACTCACCATCCTAGAAGCCAGCTCAAATGATGACCCTATGCTAGCAAGAGATGAGAACAAATCCATGTCGCCCCCAATACTCTCAAGATTTTGCACATGAAAAACTATTAGAAAAGGCCTCACTCATGCAAATCAAAATAGGCTTCAAAGAATGGATAGGGTTCAAGGGTATGGAAGTGCCATTTGGGTTAACAAAGAGTGGTACAATGAGAAAAGATAACCCAAATGTGTATGAGATCCATGATCAAGTATGGAAATGCCCATATGCAAGAGAAATTAAGTTCATTCAAGTCTAAGTTCAGGATGGAGCTGGTCTTAAGAACAATGCCAATATCAAGCAAGCAAGCAAGTTTCAAAAAGAGTTTTCAAGGCTCAAAGCATGCAAGCCTTTCAAAAGAAGCCTTTCAAAAGATGCTTAAGCTACTTGATATGTTTAACTAGGGTGTCAAATTCAGTGCAAACAAGTGTTCTTTACAAGGCAATGCTCCATGTACAAGTGAATGCAACCTATATGCTCTAGATTCAATCTTAAAGATGCAAGTGATGCCACTACATGATTCAAAAAATTTAAATTTTTTTTGTGCATATATGAATGTACAATGCAATGCATGAGACTCTCAATCACAAAGCAAACATGATCAAATACTTGGTACCTCCCCCACACTTAAATCACACGGTCTCTGTGTGAGTAAGAGAGAAGGAGATACCCCAACAAGAGAAAAACAAATGTATATACAAGAAGGGTTGGAGTGTTACCACATAAGGAGTGTTGGGCGTGGTGCTTGGTGCCTAGGGGAGCAATGTCTGGTCGCCTGCCTCTTCAGCCCAAGGGTCTTTAAAACAAAAATCCTAGTGAAATATGTACAAAGGATAGCCATGGGACTTCCTCCCAAGTGAGCTTGTTTTGAGTCACTAGCTTGACTTTCCTTCCTCTGGCTAGTGAAGGCTGGTGTATCTACCTTACCTATGTAGTGAAAGCCTTCTTGCCAAACCGATCACCAGGATCATACTCATCATAGAACCAACCCCTAAACTCATTCATCCTGATCTCTTCAAAGGGTACCTTCCTTGGATCATCAACAGTGAGATCCTTGGTAGAGAGTATACCAAAATGGTAGGCAAAGGGCTTGTCCATAGGAGAGTCTTCTTGGTGCATCTCTTTGAGGGATTCTTCAATGTGAATAACGATTCTCCATAGACTCTTCACCCCTTGTTCCTTCCTTGGAAGTAAACTTCATGTGTTTCCTCCTTGATTGAGAACTCATCCATAACCAATGAGATCTCTCTTATCTCCCCTATGCATTCAACAACCAAACTGTCATCACAAAGATCTTCAAAGATTCTTCCAACCAAGCTTACTTCTTCATCCTTGCTCTTTGTTGAATAACCCATGAATGTAGTTTGTTCAACATGGTCTTCATATCTTACCACAAGATTATCATCTACCATGCATAATTTAAGCTCATGTATAGAGTCTTCAGCTTCTTGTTGAAATCCATCCTTGAGTTGAACATCCTCTTCAACATCAACTTCCATATCCATGGAACATTCTTCACAAGTGTTGGTGTTGTAAAGGGAAGTGATGCTTTCTTCTTGATCTTCAATCATGTGAGAGAGTTTGTTCTTGATAGACTCCACATGTGTTATAGTTTCATCCATCCTTGAGCTAAGAGTCTTGCCATGAGCATCTACCTTGGTGGAAAGAGAGCTCATTTGCCTTTTATCTCAAGCCTTCCTCTTTCTTGATTCTCCAACAACTTCTCAAGCATGTTGGTGATGTGTTCTTCATTGGAGGCTTGATGGGATTTGACTTATTGTTCTTCATACTCTAAAGCCCAAGGTTGGTATCTCTGACCATATCCATATTGGCTTTCTTGACCAAGGTTTCCATGTGGTTGGTACTCCAATTCGGTGGTTGGCTGATGAAAGGACTTTTCAAGGGTCCCAATCAAATGATGTAGTATATAAGATTGTCGAACCAGTTCTAAGTGATCACAAAGCAAAGGGAATGCAAGCCTATGCTTAATCTAAATGCAATCATTAAGGGAGATGATTATTAAACTAACACAATATCTAAAATGCAATAAAATGTAAAGCTTTCTTTCTTTATGAGGAGATGAGACCCATGGGCTAAGGGAATTGACCTTGGGGGATCAAACATAAGTATAAGGATGGCAGCAAACAATCAATCTATAAACCTAGGCCTAAGCACAATTCTAAACAAGCTCTATCTCTAGATGAATGCTCATTCACAAAGATAGCTCAAGCATCTAATCTCTTAGGTTGAATATTATCTAAGCAATCATTAAGAACAAGCCTAATAGCCATCTTAACACCTTTAACAACAAATCTCTTTGGTAAAGAATGTTAAAAGCTTATGAGAGTTGGTTCAGGCATTTCATAGAGCACCTTTCGGGCATGAAATGCCTATAGCTCAACTTTGGGGTGGCCAACCCTAAAATAACATTAAAAGCACTCTACTAGCAAAGAATAAGATAGATCTACACTAAAACACGATCTAGCTTAATCACCCCTTGGTCTCCCTAACCCATGAATCCAAAGAGGACTACTCACTAATCATCATGATTACTCTTAAATCCACGAGAAATCCAAGATTAATCATGAAGAGAAAGAAAGGAGATGAAATCAAGCAATCAAGAACACAAAGATGAGATGAGATTATGATTCAAAGATGAAACTTTACCCAAAAGGTTTTGTGTTCTTAGATAGAAAATAACATAAGTCCCAAATTAGGGATAACAAGAGTATTATACTTGGCTTAAAAGCCCTAGAAACATAAAAAAAATTACTAAAAAGTCCTTGAGCCAAATGAGTCTCAACCAATAGAAAGGAAGCATAAAAACTCGGTCAGGGGTAAACCAAATGGTCCATCCCGGTCGTCCCACCCCGGTTGTCCCTGTTCTGTCCGCGCCTTGTCCCGTCCGGGTTCACCAAGCGGACGCGTCTCTGGTCGTCCGGACATCCTGCGTGTGTTTCTCCCGACCGGGTGATGTCTTGCATATTTTCATATATTTAGCCATCTTTGTATTGCATTCTTTGAGTTGTAGGCTAACGTTTAGGCATGTCTAGGATCATTTTGCATTCATTTTTCCGTATCAGGTGTTGGAGTATGCTTTGGTGAGATTTGAGGTGTTTGGGAACCTTATGACCCAAAAGAAGTGAAGAATCAAGATTGGCTATAAGAAGAGAAGTAAAACCAAGAGAAGAGAGTTGGACCGGGTAGCCTTGACCGGCTACACACACCCGGACGGATCAGGTGGGATCAGCTCGTACGGATGACCGGGCTGACGCGTCCAGACTCGAGCACCCGGACGATAAGAAGCAGCTGGACGCCGGGAGCGCGTCGGTGCGTGCACCGGACGGGAGAACACGATGCGTCCAGACCAAGGACGTCCGGGAGCGTCCGGGTAGGAGCACCCGGACGATGAGAACTGATGGACGCCGGAGGCGCGTCCGTGCAGCAGGCGATGAGAACTGATGGACGCCAGAGACGCGTCCGGGTACGAGCACCCGGACGGGAGAACATGATGCAGACCGAGGACGACCGGGGTGGCCTGTCCGGCTAGGAATACCCGGTCGTGAAGAAGGTGCTGAAGACCGGGGTGAGACGACTGGGGTGAGACGGACGGCCTGGAGCCCGGACGGAGCAAAGAACACGGCCAGCTGGACGGCGGGTAACCTTGACCGGGTTGGATGGTGTTGATGTTACCCTGACCGAGTTTTGTACCTCATTCTTATTGGTCAGACCCACTTAGCTTAAGGGCTTTTAGTAATCTTATTCTATGTTTCTAGGGCTTTTAAGCCTAACTATATGTATCCATGTTATCCCTAATGTGGGACTTATGTTATTTTCTATCTAAGAACACATAAACCTCTTGTGTAAAGTTTCATCTTGATTCATAATCTCATCTTATCTCTGTGTTCTTGATTGTTTGATTTCATCTCCTTTCTTTCTCTATATGTTTAAGCTTGAATCTCTCATGGGTTTAAGAGTAAGCATGTGGATTAGTGAGTAGATCCATTTAAGATCCATGGGTTAGGGTGATTGAGAGTGATTAAGTGTAGATCCAAGGTGCTTAGTGTTAGATCTATCATTTCCTTGCATTGATTTGGTGTTCTTAAAGCTATATTTGAGTTGGCCTCTCAAACATAGAGCTATAGGCATTTCATGCCGGAAGGTGTTCTATGAAATGCCTGAACCAACTCATCTATGATTTTAGCTTGCTTTGCCTAAGGGATTAGTTGTCAAAGAGGCTAGGATTTCTATTAGACTCATTCTCCATGTTTGCTTTGATCATTAATGCCAAAGGGATTTGGTGTACTTGGATGATCATTGCAAAAGAGCATTCATTTAGGGATAGAGCTTGCTTAGTTTTGTTGTCTAGGCATAAGGAATTAGATTGATTGAAAAGTTAGCATCTTGGATTGAATCTTAATCATTTGATATCAAGTCCCTACACCCATGGGTCTCATTCTCCTCATAAGAAAGAAAGTTTTACTTTTGTTGCATTTTACTTATTGTCTTAGTTTAATCATCATCCTCTTTAATGATTGCAGTTAGATTAAGTATAGACTTGCATTCCCTCTGTTTCATGGTCACTTAGGAATGGTTCGACAATCTTATATACTACTTCATTTGATTAGGACCCACTACTTCATTTGATTAGGACCCTAGAAAAGTCCTTTCATCAAATTGGCCGTTACAAATTCTAAGTTGATTGTGACATTGGGATTTAGTCACTTGCTTGAGACTAAATCATTTTTCTTTTCTTGTGATATTGATTCTCCTTTTGCATCTTCCTTTGATTTTAAGGTGTATGAACACAAGAAGCAGGGGTGCAACTAACCTGGTTCCCACTGTTGAAGAGATAGCTACACTTGAGAGGGAAATAGCAAGAAGGAGAAGAGAAGAAGAGCAACAGGCTCACATTCAAAGGTTAGGGTTTGAGACGGATGATCACCAGCATCAACCTCAAGATGGCAATGGTCAAGGAGCTGACAACCTTAGACCACAGCGCCAGCAACAACAACGCCCACAACGCCAGCTAGAGCCATTGGCACCTATGACCGTCCTCACATTCATGGCAACAGGACGGGCATCCGCGCACCAGCTGTGGAAGCTAACAACTTTGAGATCAAGTCATAGTTGTTGAGTGTGATTGAGAACAACAAGTATCATGGCTTGGCTGTAGAAGACCCATTTGATCACTTGGACAAGTTTGATAGCTATTGTGGCTTGTCCAAGACCAATGGTGTGTCGAAGATGCCTTCAAGCTCAAGTTGTTTCCATTCTCTCTAGGAGACAAGGCACGCCAATGGGAGAAATCTCTACCTAGTTATTTCATCACTACTTGGGATGATTGCAAGAAGGCCTTCTTGGAGAAATTCTTCTCCACATCAAGGACAGCCAAGCTGAGGAATGAGATCTCTAGTTTCCAGAAGAACTTGGAAAGCTTTAGTGAAGCATGGGAAAGGTTCAAGGGTATCAAGCTAAGTGCCCACACCATGGCTTCTCAAAGGAGAGTTTGCTGAGCACATTCTATAGAGGTGCCTTTCCTGAGTTTAGAGCAAGATTGGATACAGCAAGCAATGGTTTCTTCCTGGGCAGGTCTGAAGAAGATGCTGAGGAGCTGGTGGACAACATGGTGAAGAGTGATTCAGTTTACAGTGGAGAACATGACAGAGCTGATAGAACAACCAGAGTTGATGACAACCAGACCAAGAAGGAAATCAAATACTTGCAAGAGAAGATAGACTTGCTGATTGCTAACCAAGCCAAACAGGAGCAGATCCACTTTGTGGGTGGTCCAAGTCAGGAAACTCCTCCTAAGGTTAATGAAGTTGAAGGGTTAGAAGGGCAAGAAGAGCTTTGCTTCATCAACAACAATGGTTCTTGGTACAGGAAGGAGCCTAACTTTCAGTACAACAACTACCAGCAAAGGTCTTATCCCAACAACCAGCAAGGAGGCTATCAACCAAAGCAAAACACTCAGCAAGGGAACTACCAGCCTAGGCAGAATCCTCCTCCTGGTTTTACAAACCATGGCAATTAATCTACTCAAGCTCAAGGTAGCTCCTCCCAAGCTAAAGCTCCAGATTATTCTATGGAAGCTATGTTCAAAAAACTATTGGAAGGTCAAGCTAGAGCAGCCAAGGACATTGGCCATGAGTTCAAGACTGTTCACTCCAAGATTGATAGCAGCTATACCGAGCTAAACAACAAGATTAGAGCTTTGGAGAATCAGTCTGCTTCCATGAACACTCAACCAAGTCGCCAACAAGGAACACTACCAGGAAAGGCTGAGCAAAACCCCAAGGAGCCAATGAAGGCAATCACTTTGAGAAGTGGTAGAGATACCTCCAAGAACTCTCCCAAGGATGGTGAGACACTAAGTGGGGGTGGATATCAAGATTGATGATGATGTTGTGATTGTAGATGAGAAAGTTGATGAGGAGATTCTAGAAAAGATTGTTGAAGCTAAGGGTAAAGGAAAGGTTGGAGAAGAGAAAAAACACTAAAGAATGGTGAAGTTGCCACTCCAACAAAGAGTCTTCTTTGTTCCTCCTCCCTATGAACCTAAGCTTCCATTTCCTGGAAGATTCAAGAAGCAACTTTGGAGAAGTACAAAGCACTCTTTGAGAAGAAAATGAGTGAAGTTCAAGTCACAATGCCCATCATTGATGCCTTCATGCTTGTCCCTCAATATAGCAAGTTCTTGAAGGATGCTGTAGCTGCCAAGAAGAAGGAAATGGAAGGCATGATGGTTCTTACTCATGAGTGCAGTGCCATCATCCAGAGATTGACAATCCCTAAGAAGCTAGAGGATCCAGGCTGCTTTACCCTACCTTGTGCCATTGGTCCTTTGATGTTTGAGAGATGTCCATGTGATTTGGGAGCTAGTGTCAGTCTCATGCCTCTATCCGTTGCCAAGAAGCTTGGGTTCAGCCAATACAAGAAGTGCAAACTCTCTTTGGTGCTTGCTGACCGCCAGTCAAATTACCCATTGGTATCCTTGAAGACCTCCCTGTGATGGTGGGAAATTGTGAAATTCCTACTGATTTTGTTATTCTTGAGATGGATGAAGAAGCTAGAGATCCCTTGATCCTTGGAAGACCATTCTTAGCCACAGCAGGAGCCCTTATCAATGTGAAGGAAGGCAAGATTGATCTTCATTTGGGAAAGAGCACACTCTCCATTTTGATATCAATGAGGTAATGAAGAGGTCAACTGTGCAAGGCCAACTGTTTTACATAGAGGAGATGGAAGCTCTTGCTGATGAGCTCCTTGAGGAATTGGCATTTGAAGAGTTGGCAATAAAGGACCCCTTGCAGCATGCTTTGACAGTGGATAAAGAGGTCCAAGTGGTTGAGAACCAAGAGAGTGATGCTATTGCAGCCATGCTGGATTCTCGCAAGAAGATTGTTGATAAAGGCCAGTATGAGGAGCTCAAACAAGAGGTGCACCAAGCTGTTTCAGTCACTCAACAAGAGGACAACCAACAAGATGATTTGGAGTGAGCTCAAGACACCAAAATTGGAGCTAAAACCTCTTCCCCATGGTGTAAGGTACGATTTCTAGGCCCTAATGAGTCATATCCTGTCATTGTGAGTAGTGAACTTACTGAACTTGAGCTTTCAACTTTTAAATGCACTTAAAAGTTTAGAAAAGCAATTGGATACTCATTAGATGATATTAAGGGATATCACCTTCTTTGTGCATGCATAGGATACATCTAGAGGATGAATCAATGACTTATATAGAGCATCAAAGAAGGTTGAATCCTAACCTGAAGGATGTTGTAAAGAAGGAGATTCTTAAGCTCTTAGATGCTGGTGTTATCTACCCTATTTCAGATTCTAAATGGGTATCTCCTGTGCATGTAGTTCCAAAGAAAGGTGGTATCACTGTGGTTAAAAATGACAAGGATGAATTGATACCAACTAGACCCATAACTGGCCATAGGATGTGTATTGATTATAGAAAGCTCAACTCTGCATCTAGAAAGGATCATTTTCCATTGCCATTCATTGATCAAATGCTTGAGAGGCTTGCAAACCATCCTTTCTATTATTTTCTTGATGGGTATTCAGGGTTCTTCCAAATCCCCATACATCCCAATGATCAAGAGAAGACAACATTCACATGCCCCCCTATGGCACCTTTGCTAATCGAAGGATGCCATTTGGGTTATGTAATGCTCAGGAACCTTTCAAAGGTGCATGATGTCTATCTTCTCGGATCTCATTGAGGATATAGTGGATGTATTCATGGATGATTTCTCTGTCTACGGATCTTCTTTCTGCTGCTTGTTTGTCCAACTTGTGCAGGGTCCTACAGAGATGTGAAGACACCAACCTAGTGCTGAATTGGGAGAAGTGTCATTTCATGGTCAAAGAGGGATTGTGCTTGGACACAAGATTTCAGAAAAGGGCATTGAAGTGGACAAGGCTAAGATTGAGGTGATGGTCAGCTTGCCACCACCAAAGACAGTGAAAGACATCAGGAGCTTCCTTGGCCATGCTGGGTTCTATAGAAGATTCATCAAAGACTTCTCAAAGATTGCTAGACCCATGACCAAGTTTCTGTGCAAGGAGGCCGCTTTCAGCTTTGATGAAGATTGTCTTGAGGCCTTCAAGAAGATAAAGGGTGACCTTGTTAGTGCTCCTATTGTCCAGCCACCTGATTGGGACCTCTCTTGAGATAATGTGTGATGCTAGTGATTTTGATGTTGGGGCTGTCCTGGGGCAGAAGAAGGATGGCAAGACTCATGTGATTTATTATGCTAGCCAAACCCTGAATGATGCACAGATGAAGTATGCCACAACAGAGAAAGAGATGCTGGCCATTGTCTTCGCCTTTGAAAAATTCAGAAGCTACCTGGTGGGTTCCAAGGTCATTGTGTATACTGACCATGCAGCTTTGAGACACCTCCTAGCAAAGAAGGATGCCAAGCCAAGACTACTAAGGTGGATCCTTTTGCTTCAAGAGTTTGACTTGGAGATTAGAGACAAGCCAGGGATTGAGAATGGAGTTGCTGATCACTTGTCCAGGTTGAGTATTGAAGGTGGAATCCCTATTGATGAGGGACTTAGACAAGAGCATGCCATGGCCATCATGTCAGTTGTGGCAGTCATTGAGACTGGAAAAAAGATTGAAGAGGTCAAGGCAGCTGAAGAGAACAACTTACCTTGCAGCTGATTTGGTTAACTACTTAGCCACTGGAAGGAACCATTGGGGCTTGGGTATGAGAAGAAGAAGTTCTACAAGGACTTGAAGAGATACTATTGGGATGAACCATACCTTTACACCCTATGCAAAGATCAGATTTATAGAAGAGTGGTGGCTGAAGAAGAAGTTGAAGGATCCTCTCACATTGCCATGGATCTTCCTATGGAGGCCATTTTGCTACATTCAAGACTGTCTCAAAGGTGCTACAAGCTGGATTTTGGTGGCCATACATGTTCAGGGATTCACAAGACTTTTTCAAGATGTGACTCTTGCCAAAGAAGTGGGAACATTACTAAGAGGAATGAGATGCCTCAAAACCCAGTCCTTGAAGTGGAAGTGTTTGATGTTTGGGGGATTGACTTCATGGGACCCTTCCCTTCTTCTTATGGCAACAGATACATCTTGGTGGCTGTGGACTATGTGTCAAAGTGGGTGGAAGCAATAGCAAGTCCTACAAATGATTCAAGAGTGGTGGTCAAAATGTTCAAGAGCACTATTTTCCCAAGGTTTGGAGTTCCAAGAGTGGTCAAAAGTGATGGAGGTTCACACTTCATCAACAAGGCATTTGAGGGTATTCTCAAGAAGAATGGAGTGAAACACAAGGTTGCAACACCCTATCACCCTCAAACAAGTGGCCAAGTGGAGGTCTCCAACAAGAAAATCAAGGGGATCTTGGAGAAGGTTGTAGGAACCAAGATGAAAGATTGGTCAGCCAAGCTTGATGATTCTCTTTGGACATATAGAACAGCATTCAAGACTCCTCTAGGCACTACTCCTTTCAACCTTGTCTATGGGAAGTCTTGCCATCTGCGGTTGAGCTTGAATACAAGGCATTGTGGGCTGTGAAGCTTCTAAACTTTGACATCAAGTATGCAAAGGAGAAGAGACTTCTTCAACTAAATGAACTGGATGAGATAAGGATGGATGCCTTTGAGAACTCAAGGATCTACAAGGAAAAGACTAGGGCTTTCCATGACAGGCACATCCTCAAAAGATACTTCAAGGCAGGAGATCAAGTGCTTCTTTACAACTCTAGACTGAAGCTGTTTCCAGGAAAGCTAAAGTCAAGGTGGTCTGGTCCATTTGTGATCAAAGAAGTGAGACCCTATGGAGCCATTGTGCTTTGGAACAAGGATGGTGGAGACTTCACAGTGAATGGCCAGAGACTCAAAGAATACATGGCCACAATACCAAAGGAGGATGGGACATCAACCCCACTCTCGATGCTCCCCTTGAAAGAGGCAAAGTCAAGCTAGTGACTTTAAACAAGCTCACTTGGGAGGAAGTCCCATTGTTATCCTTGTAAATATGCATTAGGATTTGCTCTTTTTCAATGAAGTCACTTGGAGAGAGGTGATAGCATGGGAATGAGTGGGATAAAGCTTTGAGATGGAAGAAGTTGAATAAAAAAATAGAGGTTTGGAGGTTTGGACGGGTAGGTGGACCGGGTCGCCTACCCGCGGCAGCATGCTGAACAATCGGACCGGGCGCGTCCGGGTGGAAGCACCGGTCGATGAAGCCGGACGGACGGGACCGGTACATCCGTCCGGGGTGAGCACCCGTCGTGCAACAAGCCAGATGGACGGGGAAGGGACGTCGGGTAACCTACCGTCGTGAATCGGACCGATTGACTGACCGGTGCATGTGTCCGGGTAACAGCACCCAGTCGTGGAGACAGCAGAACAGACCAGGGGCGACCGTCCGGGGTAACCCGTCGTTCTCCGCATTCCAAGATCCGCGAACAGCCCGATGGAGCCCCATGACCCGCGCTGACCCGCCGCGACCCAAGGTAAGTTTCTCTATCCCTAAACCGACCCAAACCCACCTAAACCAATCCAAAACCCATCCCCCCGACCCAGAAACCTTTTAAAACCCTAAGCCACCCTCTCTCCTCATTTCATCTTCTTCCTCACATCATAATCCTCTAGCCTCCAAGAACATAAATCCCCATAACTTTGTCAAATCTCAACCAATTCACAAATTTCTTTTTCCCACATCCAAGCCTTCTTCCCCTAGATCTATTTCCTTGAATCTTTTTATCTTTATCCTTCATCCAAAGCAAGGTCTGGTATCTCTAAGTTCAAATTCGTAACCCTCATGAACCCTAAAAATTTGAACTTGAAATTTGAGCCTTTCTTGCTAGATTCTTGTAAATTTGACTAAGAAAAGCTTATATATCAAGCTGGGTAGTTGATTTCATGGTGGAATTGAGATTAATTTGAACTTTGAAAAATTAGGGTTCATGAGATTTGGGGGTTTTTCATAAAATGCTTGTTTTAGGTTGTTCTTGGGTTAGATTGGATGCTAGGTTGATGGAGAACTTCAATTTAGGCCATTTTAAGCTTGATTGTGCTTAACTGAGAGGTTTTGATTCTTAGAGATTCTTGTTGCTCATAAAAAAAAAATTATGAGCATGAGAATTCTCTAGGATGTTCTAAAGCCTTTTGCTTAAAGCTTGTTTCTTATGAGTAATTGATCTTTGGAATTATCATCCTTATGCTTTTGATCATATTCCTCATATTGAGAGCCTTTTCCTTCTTAAGCTTACTCTTTTCCAAGGTCTAAAGTTTCAGGTACCAATGGGGAGAAAGAGTGAAGCTGATCTAGAAGTTGAGAAGAAAGAGCGTGCAGCAAGGCACACTGCTCAGTTTGGGAAACCTTTGGGCTCAGAACCTGGTACAGAAGAGGAGCGCCGCCAGCAAGCCTTGGCAATGATAAGGAAGAAAGCACAAGCCAAGAAAGATGGGAAGAGAGTTGTGGTTGATAAGAGTGTGGCTGAAAGTGCTCACAAGCAAGCCAAGAAAGATGGGAAGAGAGTTGTTGCTGATAAGAGTGTGGCTGATGGTACTCACAAGCAAGCCAAGAGGGATGGAAAGAGATTAGCTGTTGGAGACAGTGTGGCTGATAGTGCTCACATGCAGGCTCCTCCAAAGAGAGCTAAGGCACCAAGAAATTCTAGTGTGGGAGCTCTTGTGATTGAGAAGACAAACAACAAAGGTGATCATACCCTTGCTCACACTATGAGGGCTATGACTCCACCTAGGAGAGCACCAGACCCTGTGCAAGAAGTTCTAGAAAACCTTAACCAGCACAACAAGGAAGAGAAGTTGGCAAGGGCTAGAGCAAAGAAGCAAGGCAAGAAACCAATGGTTGCAGAAAATGAAGGTGAAGAGGATGAGATATCTTCTAATGATGAGCATGCTGATCCTAAATCAAAATATGACAAGAGGGATAGGTCCAAGACACCTACTGAAGATGAGCTGCTAGACTTTTTGAGGAATGGCATTGCTTGGGTCCCCACCAGATTTGTTCATAAGATGATCTTGTAAGAGATGTACCTTGATGATGATGTTGAAGCAATGCTTCAGCACATGAAGGTGGGCAGCCTTTACTCAGCAGCTTACCCCACTCACAAAGAAGTTTCTTGCCAATTCTTGGCTACACTAGAAGCAACCTTTCACACCTCCCAAGCATGCACAGCAAGGATGGGGAGAGATCAAATTCAAGATTGAGGGTGAGGTGTACTCCATGTCTTTCACCGAGATTGGTGAAGTTATTGACCTTGAGGATCAGAAAAACCCTTCACTTCCGACACTCAAGACAGCCCCTAAGGAGAAGACGATTGCTGAATCAATGTGGACCTTATTAACAGGACAAGGAAAAGGAGGCCACAAGAAGGAGAAGAATGGAGCTATTAGGCATCCCACTATGCGCTACCTCCACAGGTTGCTTAACCACACCCTCTTCCAAAAGAAGGAAGTAGGGAATGTTTCTGGAGACGAGTTGAGATTCCTTCACCAAACCGCCCGACACTTTGCTTCCTCTCCTCAGCTCCCTCGTGTCCCGGATGATTTCTACTCATATTTTGGTATGGTTGGCTTCCTTGTGCAGTGCCTCACGCACTACAAGAGCTGGGCTTGGACAAACCGCGACTCCGGACCTCAGATTGGTATTGGTGGCTGGATAACCCCATTATTGGCTTACCAAGGGATTGATTTGGGTGATGATGGAGTAGGTCCTACTTTCTTGGATGGAGCTTACCTGAAGGCTCAATTTCTAAGTGGGCCGGTTTAATGGGAGATGTGTCTACTCTTACTCAAGGGGTGGCAAGAAGGCTGAGCTGTTGCTTCCTAGCCACAACTCACTTCCTTGAGCACTTCAGGAGACATCAGCTTTGACATCAGTGAGGCACCTCCTGTTGGTGTCAAAATCGGTCGTGACGGAATCAATGACTGAAAGTCTCTAGAAAGTATTTCTTGAAACAAAAAGTCTCGGATAATTTCTAAAAGGAGTTATCTGAGATTTTCTCAAATTAGAATATCCACTCTCTGTGAGATTGGAAGACTACGGGCGTCTTGGTGGAGTCCCGGAAAGATCGGTCCGCTTCGCCCAAGGACATCAATTCGATCACCACAAAACCCTAAACATAAAGAATCTGCCTCAAACTTGGAGGTCGTTCTCAAACCGTGAGGAACCAGAAAACGATCAAGATATCAAATGAAGCCCTCGCGATCACAGCCTGGCGCCGGCGGCACCCGGCGCGCCGGCGGCGCAGGCCGGACTGGCGCCGGCCGGCTGCAGGCTGGCCTGGCGCCCGGCGGCTTCCGTGGCATGGCGTGGCGCCCGCACTGGCCCCGGCGGCGGCGGCACCGACCTGGCGCCCGGACACCGTCGCGGGATCCGTCGCGCCCGGCGGCGCCGGCGCGCCCCGCCGGCCATCCGGGCTGGCCTGGCGGCGGCGTCGCCAGGGCTGGCCTGGCGCCCGCGGCCTCCGTCGCCGCGGGCTGGCCTGGCGCCAGCGGCACCGGCCTGTCACCAGACTGGCCTGGCGGCGGCGGCACAACGGCGCGGCACCCGGCGCCGTCCCAGGCTGGCCTGGCCTGGCGACCGGCCTGGCGCCCGGCGGCACCGTCACCGGGCTGGGCTGGCGCCCGCCGACACCTGGCAGGCCGGCCTGCGGCGCACCTGCCTGGCGCGGCGTCCGTCCGCAGCGGGCGACCTGGCGCCAGCGGCACTTCGGCCTGGCACGGTCGGCGGCCCTCATCCTGGTCACCGTCCCATTGTGTTCGGTCTGATCCCATCTTGGCTTGTTTGGATCAATCGCCGTGAGCTTGGGACAATCACGGAAATAAACATCCTTCGACTTCGATTGGAATGCGTCCTCGATGTTTTACTACAAAACTAGAAAGGTGGATTTCTACGAGAAGATATGCGTATAAAACAAGGTCGATTAACTTGAACATCGATCCTTTAGGCTATCGGTTTATTTTACAAGAAAAATAGTCTTTCAGAAATCCTATAAAGCGTTCAGCGACTTAAGATAAGTCCACGGACTTACCGATTTTAAAATTCAAATCAGGCTATGGCGGTTTATCGATTTCCCGAACATCGGATAAACATCAAGTCACGAAAACTTCGAGGATAATCCGAAGATCGGCGAAAATGGAATACTTCCTGAAGAGAAGCTTGGGCCCAAAGGCGAGGTCCATCATCTTAAGGCAAACCGACCTGGAGTGAGTATATAAGGAGAGCAAGAGCGGAGGAGAGTTGGATCCGAAAATCCTAGATTGGAGACTTAGAGTCCCTCTAGCTTAGAGAACTTAGAACTTAGGGTTAGGCCAGCGAGGCAGGACTCGAGCGTCTGGCCGCCTCTTGTTCTAGTTTTATCTTCTCCAGACCCACGTTCTCTCGGAAGGATCTAACTATACTTTTACTCAGAGCTCCGCACGAAACCCAAGGCATTATCTTCGACATGCCGCTTCATGACCAGCGCATATTAGGTGAACCAGGCCTGAGGTCGTGGCCTCCTGCTGCTAAAATCTCCGCTCTCTGGAAGGATCGGACAATTCTTTGCTTAAGAGCTCCGCGAGAAACCCTAGGCGTTATCTTACATGCCTGTTTATGACAAGCGCTCATCTTGAAGCGAACCCGGGGCGGTTCGATCTCTTGTTCAATTTCTAACTGAACTTCGTCCGACTTGATCCTCGAAAGGAATGCGTAGGCAGCCTTTCTTAGGTCCAGTCTCAAATCTTAACAAATCTTTTCCGCATTTATTGGTCACTTGTCGTTGGTGTCGCGAGAATCCGGACCTTAGGAAAGTCGGGTTAACTTGGCTTTCCTCGCAATCTTATTCATTAAAATTGTGTGTGAATTTGGTTCCCCCAGTTTGGCTAGAAGGAGGGGACGGATTACTCTTACTCATCTGAGGCGCTGATCGAACCAATGTCGAGAATTATGAAAGAAAAAGTTGCAGTTTGCGTCAACGATGGTAAAACAACTCCAGCAGCGATTTCCTATGGCCAGCTTCGCGAACGCCCGCGGTGCTCGAGCAAATCAAAAGCAGCGGCTTTCCGCCCAGGAAGAGCACAAAAGCAGCTCGCATTTCTTATCTAAACAGAAGGGCAGCGATAAAATCTATCAAACCCCAAAAGTGCGTCTTGTTACCAAGTTAGAAAATCGCGAAGGCAAGGTTTCTCTGGCGTTTCTTCGAGAACCTCTCGGAAAAATAAAACTTATTCTCCTCGAAAGCGAAACCTATATTACTCGTGGAAGCGAACCGGCAAATCGGTTCACGATTCCCTTTGCCATACTTCTTACAAACAACTCGAGGAACAAACAGAAGGAAGGAAAGCGAGGGTGAGGAGCTTGATCTTACTAGGACGACTTGCCATAAGGTAAGATCAGTCTTCAGTTCACCCGTAGAGCCCACTTTGTTCTCTTTTGTGTCCTAGGTCAAAATGGCTTCGTTTGATCTCAATCGGAGTTTCCGTTGAGATTTCTGAAAGGAACAAATCACTCTCCGGCCACCTCGCACGTTGAAGAACAACCATCACCAAGGTCACCCCTGCGCTGTGGAAACCTCACTTTGCTCTTTTTGGGTCAAAAGCGGTTATCTCAAAATCTACGGTAAAGACCTTCCCAAACTCAAAGATTTCCATAAACGCGGCGAGGAAAGATCGAACAACGAAAAAACCCCAGAGGCAAAGACGGCTGAGCGTGGCTGACACGGCGGGCTGGGCTGGCCTAAGCGCCAGCAGCACCAAACTGGCGCGGCTGACCTGGAGCTGGCTGGCGCCAGCCCGGCACCGGCCTGGCGCTGGCGGCCGCAGCGGGGCCAGCGAGCTGTTTACGGCGGCGGCCTGGCGCGGCACCAACCTGGCCGTACAGCCGGGGCGAACAGCTGGCTGGCGGCACCGACTGGCGCCCGGCGTACGCGGGGCGATGGGCTGGCTTCCGCCGGCAGCGGCCAGAGACAGCAGGCTGGCTGGCCAGCCCGGCCCGACCTAAGCGCCCGGCGTACGCGGGGCAGCAGGCTGGCCTGGCGGCACCGGCCTGGTGCGGCTGACGCAGCGGAGACGCTGGCTGGCCTGGCGCCCGGCAAACCTGGCGCCGGCGTAGGGGGCAGGCTGGCGTAGCGCCAGCACCACTGGCGGCAGCAGGGCAGCGGGCTGGCCGCCAGCGGCACCGGCCCTGGCGCCCGGCGGCAGAAGCCTGGCGCCCGGCACAAACCTGGCGCCCGTGACACCGACCTGGCGCCCGGCGGCACCAACCTGGCGCCCGGCGGCACCGACCTGGCGTCGGTCGGCGTCCCTAGATCACGGTCTCCGGTCCCATCGTGCTCGGTCCGATCCCTCTTGGCTTGTTGGGATCAATCTTCGTGATTTGAATGCGATCACGGTTATTAAACACCAATCGTCACCATTTATCACGAGGAAATGGGATTCGCCCGAATGCTGAAACCTTCAAAGACTATTTTCTCGAAAAAGTGCGTAAAGGTTTTAATTCTTTGTAGGACAGGAACAAAAGCGTCTTGAAAAACTCTTGGTAGAATTTAGGGAACTTAGGACCTGGAGTGGATAGTCTAGCAAGCTAAGTCTTAGGCAAAATTTCAGTCTTGTTCCATCGTTCCTTGATTGTCGAGGCAGAACATGCAAACCGATATAGTCTCTCGAAAGAAGGCGATTAAGCCACCACGTTCTAAAGCATACTCATCCAGCTTCTAAAGAAGAAAAGCGCACACAAGCCTTGAACGGCTAGCCCGTTTTCTTCGTAAAAGAAAGGGAGTAAGTCATATACTATATCCATATAATCCCATCTTCCGAACTTTTTGCTTCAGCATCAAGACAAGCGCTTTGACAAAGAAAACTCCTCGCAGCAATAGATTCATCTTAAAACGCTAGCGGCATAGTAACCGTTACAAACATAGTCCTGAAAACTCTATGTCACCTCTCGCATTAATAGGCTTCGCAACTAAAGCGTGTACCCGGCCGGTCGACTAATCGCGACGGTGAACTCACGAAAATAACGAAATAACCTTCCGGTAAAACTCCGCGAGTAGTTGAAGCAGCTTTAGATCAAAGGTCGAAATCATAAGGAAACATCTCCAGTACAGTCACGGGAAACATCGTTACTTTAACAATCTGCGATTTTCTATCTCATGAAACAGGTCATCCATTACTTTTAGTATAACAAGAGCGTCTTAAAACAAAACAGCCTAGGGAAAAAACATGATGGGTCTCATGCAAAACGATTTCGCGATGCATAAAAGTGAATGAGGAAGAAACATAATCGTGAATTAGCGAATGCTCCTTGAGTAATTTGTGAAAACGCTCTCCGGTTACACCTGCGAAAACCCCTTACATCACTTTTCACGAAAAATCCTCTGTATGGTCAGTCGAATTCATACAACAACTTTAAGTAAAATAAACATAATGGGTCCAACGGGATTGGCGCATAGCAGTTTGGCTCCACAAAAGGTTTCTGGCTCCTGCACCACTCCAGTTACGTCGAGCGAAATAATCGCAGACGAACCCGTTGTCCTCGTCGATCCCTTAAACTTTGTCCCCTCGGATAAAATGAAGCGATTTTCATGCAACAAAAAAAATTTTCTGAACCATTCATCGGTATAACTGAGACCTAAAGTGGAAGATCGTTTCTAAAAGCCATCAGCTGATAATTCAGAAAACTCCGCTATGCTTGGCATGTCTATCACATTAGCTTATTTGGCCCTCGGCCATTCAGCCCTTCCGTAAAAGCCGGATCTGAATTCGGCATCCGCATTAAGGACAATAAGTAAACTAACATGACCTTAATAAGGGTCATGGTCTGATCGTTTACCAAACAACTTAGCGATCTGGTGAATGATCTCCATGCCAATCAAAAGCTCTTGGCGACCACGGCTCAATCCTTAGCGGCTAAAAACAACAATCACTATTTGTTCATAGAGCGTAGTGACTATTACCTTGCAATTTGTCGCGCTAACCCAGAATCGAATCATCGATAAACTCTCCATACCAAAACTCAGTCTAACAACCATATGGTTAGCGGAAGATTGAAACTCATGCGTCAATCGATTAAGTTCTATCGCCCGTAAACACTGCATGAAAAGCTTTCGTGACAAGGCTCCAGAGTTATCGAGTCATCCTTAATATATGCAAACAAATCCCGGGCCAACACTTCCACGGAAGCAGCTGTGAATGTAGGCCTTCTCCACAGGTCGAACCGCAGCGACCTCTTGGTCCCTCGTCTAAAAGCCGAAACAACAGTTTCTGGCTGCGAACATTAGCAAAACATCTCCAAAAGCCGAACATTTCAACCCGCGAAATCGCGGCACAAAGGAAACTCGACCTTCAGCACTGCGAGAGGCGTCAACGCTTTCGAAGGACATTCTTTTCCTCAAAACATTCGGGCCGAAATCCTCGTCTGCAGAACTCAAAACATACAAACACACCTCTAGCGGTAACATGCCTCTAAACTGGCATCATTTTCGTTGTTGCTGATCACGACAAAGCGAACTCTAACGTCTGCCGGACAAATAGCCCCGCCCGAGGTGGTAGGCTCTCTTGCATCCGACAAGGATAAACATAGCCTTATATCTGAGAAATCCAAAATTTTGGTCAGGCTCTTACGTAAAGGTAACCGACTCCGCTTGAACAAATCATATAAGCCGACAACAATTAGCGGATTTTAAGCGGTGCGAGTCAGGTTAAAATCGCCAAACAGGCTAAAGCGAAAGCCGATTTGTCGCCATCGAAAAAGCCTCAGTCCGAGTAAACCTAGGTCTTGCCTAAGCCCAGCCACTGGATCTTGACATCTCACGGACATAGGTATGGTATCGAGATCCAAAATTTGTCTCTTCATAGCTTATTCGTTTCACGAACTTTCGGCGTAATCGGTAAACCGGAAAATCTCGCTATGCAAACAATAGATACGGTGATCATCAGGGGAACAGGAATGAGGCGACAACTCACACCTCTTTCTCATACTTGAAAAACTGAAGTTCATAAATAATCAAAAACAAATACATCAACAGCATCATGCTGAAAGTCTCTCATGAAACATAACCAGACCATATAAGTCGGCGGAAAACAGATCACAAGGGTCTTAAACTCCAAAATGAACTACGGAAGGCTTGATCCCTACGCCAAGAGTGCGTAGGCAGCCTTGAAAGGCGCAGCCCCAATCTTACCACTTTCATGAAGACCTTTCAACCATTGATTCCGCCTATCTTACCTGACATGTCTTATCGCTCGCAAGAACATCGAAGGTTCCTAGCAGGCTGGGGAGCTAACTGTTGGTGTCAAAATCGGTGTGACGGAATCAATGACTGAAAGTCTAGAAAGTATTTCTTGAAACAAAAGTCTCGGATAATTTCTAAAAGGAGTTATACGAGATTTTCTCAAATTAGAATATCCACTCTCTGTGAGATTGGAAGACTGAGCGTCTTGTGAATGAGTCTCGGAAAGATCGGTCCTTCGCCCGAGGACATCAAGATTCGATCACCACAAAACCCTAAACATAAAAGAATCGCCTCCGAAACCGAAGGGTCGTTCTCTCAAACCGTGAGGAACCAGAAAACGATCAAGATATCAAATCGAAGCCCTCGCCGAGATCTAGCCTGGCACCGGCGGCACTGACCTGGCGCCAGCGGCTTTGCACCGCTACGCAGGCCGGACTGGCGCCGGCGGCGCAGGCGGAGCTGGCCTGGCCGCGGCACCGTGATGGGCGGCCTGGCGCCAGCGGCACCGACACAAGCGTGGCGGCACCATCGCCGCAGACTGGCCACAGCGCCGGTACCGGCTTGCGCCCGGCGGCACCGTCGCCGCGGGCTGGCTGGCGGCGGCACTCCGGCCTGGCGCCGGCGGCACCAATCACCGGGCTGGCCTGGCCAGCGGCACCGTCGCCGCAGACTGGCCTGGCCTGGCGGCACCGTCGCCCCGGGCTGGCCTGGCAGGCGGCACCGACCTGGCGCCCGGCGTACCCGTCACAGGCCTGTCGGCGGCACCGTGGCGCCGGGCGACTGGCAGCTGACACCGGCCTGGCGCCCGGCGGCACCGTCGCCGCGGGCTGGCCTAGGCGTAAATCGCCGCGGGCTGGCCTAGCGGCCGGTGACGCACCGGCCTGGCGCCGGCGGCACCGATCACCGGGCTGGCCTGCGCCCGGCCCGGCACCGTGGCAGCGGGCGGCCTGGCGCCCGGCGGCACCCTGGCTGGCGGCGCCGGCCCCAAATCAGGCGGCCTGGCGCCGTGACGCCTCGACCTGGCACGGTCGCGGCCCTCGTCCTGGTCGGTCCCATTGTGTTGGTCTGATCCCATCTTAGCTTGTTTGGATCAATCATCGTGAGCTTGGGACAATCCGCACTTCTGAAATAAACATCCTTCGACTTCGATTGGAATGCGTCCTCGATGTTTACTACAAAACTAGAAAGATTGGATTTCACCGATGAAGATGGTATAAAAACAAGGTCGATTAACTTGAACATCGATCCTTTAGGCTATCACGGTTTATTTTGAAAAATAGTCTTTCGAGAAATCCTATAAAGCGTTCAGACTTAAGATAAGTCCACGGGACTTACTACGATTTAAAATTCAGGCCCAATCGGCTATGGCGGTTTATCCGATTTCCGAACATCGGATAAACATCAAGTCAGAAAACTTCGAGGATAATCCACGAAGATCGGCGAAAATGGAATACTTCCACGAAGAGATAGCTTGGGCCCAAAGAGGTCCATCATCTTAAGGCAAACCGACCTTGAGTATATAAAGAGCAAGAGCAGAGGAGAGTTGGATCGAAAATCTAGATTGGAGACTTAGAGCATCCTGCTAGCAGAGAACTTAGAACTTAGGCGGTTAGGCCAGCGAGGCAGGACTCAGAGCGTCTGGCGCCTCTTGTTCAGTTTTATCTTCTCCGCAGACCACGTTTCTCGGAAGGATCTACTATACTTTTACTCGAGCTCGCGCATGAAACAGGCATTATCTTCGACATGCCGCCTATGACCAAGCGCTCATATTAGGCGAACCAGGCCACAGAGCGTCTGGCGCCTCCTGCTCATAAATCTCCGGCTCCTCGGAAGGATCGGACAATTCTTTTACTTAAGAGCTCGCGCATAGAAACAAAGCGTTATCTTGACATGCCTGTTTACATGACAAGCGCTCATACTAGACGAACCAGCCGGACGGTTCGATCTCTTATTCAATTCTTTCTAACTGAACTCGTCCGACTTGATCCTCGAAAGAGATGCGTAGGCAGCCTTTCTTAAAGGTCCAGTCTCAAATCTTAACAAATCTTTTCCGCATTTATTCGGTGGCATGGTTGGCTGTCGGCGAGGAATCCGGACCTTGAGGATTGGGTTAACTTGCTTTCCTCCGCAATCTTATTCATTAAAATTGGCGGTGTGAATTTCGGTTCCCACACTTCCTTAGGAGTCATGGACCTTTGCCCTGAACCTTCCCAAGGTGATAAGGATCAAGCAAGCAGCATGCTTATGAAGAGGTACAGAAACACCACTGCTCATCTTTTGGCCCTCCTGCGCTACAAGCTTGGCATTGCACCAGTGTCCTGCCTCTTGGACTCCTCACGCCAGCTCATGACCAAATTAAAATCCTCCAGAGGTGGAGCGGGGCTCAAATAGGACCATTTTCAAGCTCACCAACAAGTGCTGAAAGAGCTGAAAAGGCTGTGAAGAGCAAGCTGAAGTTTCAGCCCGGTTATTGAAGAAAGTGGCTGATGTTCTAGCTAGGGGGCTGTAGCTGGCTGCAAGGCTGAGGATTTTGATCTTGATGCTTTCAATGCACCCCTCTCACTGCCACTTATTGACCCCTCGCACACAAACGGAAGCAAGCTCTCGCGTTTGAGGAACCTTATCGCCCATCCGAGTCGAGAAACAAGTCACCGTCCTAGCACCACTGCTGATGAAGATGACTCTGAGTGAGGCATCAGCCTCATCCCATGCTCCATAGAGGTACTCGACACCCTATCATTGTATACCATTCATCATTTCATTTAGTTTTCTTTTTTTCTCTCTCTTTCTTTGGACCCTTCTCCACATTTAACAAACCGAGACTGTGTGAATTAAGTGTGGGGAGGCATCAAGTGCTAATAGTCTTGTGTTTAATGTCGCATACTTAGATGGATTATTGCATAGAAAACCAAAAATTTTGAAAATTTTGAAAAGCACAAAAGAATCATGTAGTTGCATTAGGATTGAGTCTAGATCATTCCTTGCATAAAAAAATCAAATCATCATATAGGTTGCATCATGCATAAGGGGACAAGGATGATAGTTGCCTTGTAAAGATGCTCATGCTAAGTTCTTAAAGTGATAACCTTTATAATCATAGTAAGTAGCTTAGTGACTTAGGATAGCTTGTAAACTTTGTGCCTTGAAAACTCTTCTAAAGCTTATTTGATTGATTATGCTATCTCTTTGAAGTTTGCTCCTGTCATATTTAGACTCTAAGTCTCTTGCTGATGGTCCCTTGTGTACTAAGTCATGAATAGAACACTTGAGTTGTCCCTCCCATTCTTTGCCTATCTTTTGGACAAACTCGAGTGGCACTCCCACCAAAACCCTTACCTCCTTTCGAGCCTTCATTATTTGTTGAGTGAGGCCTTCTTTGGAAGCCTTACATGTGCATAATGTTGAGAGTATTGGGAGCGACAATGCTTGGTCTCCATTTTAGCTAGATTAGACACTCATATTGTGCAGCTGGGATGGGGGTGAGTGTTGTAAAGTTTGATCTTGGAAATGTGAGAAAGAGAGGAAGGAATGGTAGACTCTTTAACTCAAAAGTGATTAAGTCTTTAGGGTAAAAGCAAATGAAAGTCTAATTCAGTTTGTAATGAAAGTCTTGGCCCCATAAAAAAAAAAAAGAGATGAATTAAGAAATGGGGCTAGCAAAGTTGTTATGAGCTAGTAAGTGTTTTAAAGGTGTAAAATCCTTGTAGACTTCAAAAGTGAAGAGTTAAGTGAGAAAATGTTCTTGAGAGTTTGGGAATTCTTTGGGTGAGTGAAGAGAGTGGGGCTTGGCATTGGGAATAGAAAAATTTGCTTTCATGTTTAGGAAAAGGATAGGACAATGGAGATTGAGCATTGTATGCATGAATTGATCCTTTTCTTAGATATATTATGTGCAATGTCAAAGCTACTTTGTTTGAGGAGTAAACCACCTCAAAGATCTTTTTGAACTACTTGATTTATTTTGCATCAAGGCCTTTCTCCCAAACCAAATGACTTGGACCATTTGACCATTTGCAAGAGATCTTTTGAGTTTGCTTGATGATTGTTAGAGAGCGGTTTGTGGATTATGGATTCATGATGAGTAAGTATAGGGATCAAAGGAGTTAAGATAGGCCATGTTAAGTTAGAGTTGGATTGAGTGTTTTACTCTGGCTACTTGGTATGATTATACAAGGTTATCAAGTTGAGAACTAGAAGAGCATTCTTTTGGCTATGAGTCCCCTCCTTGAAACCTCCTCCTTAGTCCTTACTAGTTTACTTGTGGACAAGTAAAGGACTAGTGTGGGGAGTTGATGTCTTATATTTTTCATATATTTAGCCATTTTTATTGCATTCTTTGAGTTGTAGGCTAAAGTTTAGGCATGTACAGGATCATTTTGCATTCATTTGTCCTTATCAGGTGATGGAGTATGCTTTGGTGAGATTTGAGTGTTTGGGAACCTTATGACCCAAAAGAAGTGAAGAATCAAGATTGGCTATAGAAGAGAAGTAAAACCAAGAAGAGTTGGACGGGTAGCCTTGACCGGCTACACACGAACGGATCAGGTGGGATCAGCTTCGTGCGGATGGCCGGGCTGGCGTCAGGTTCGAGCACTGGGATAAGAAGCAGCTGGGCCGGGAAAGCGTCGAGTACGTGCACGGACGGGGAGAACCGCGATGCGTCAGACCGAGGGCGTCCGGGGAGGCAGCGTCGGGTAGGAGCACCCGGACGATGAGCTGATGGACGCCGGGGAGGCGCATCGGGGTACAAGCACCAGGGCGATGAGAACTGATGGGCCCGGGGAGGCGGCGTCGGTACGAGCACCCGGACGGAGGAGAACATGATGCATCCAGAGGAGGGGCGGCGGGGGTGGCCTGTCCGGCTAGGAATACCCGATCGTGAAGAAGGTGCTGAAGGCCGGGGTGAGGCGGCGGGGTGAGGCGGATGGCCTGGAGCGGTCTGTCCCGGTCCAACTCTCCATCTCTTGATTTCACTTCTCTTCTCATGGCCAATCTTGAATCTTCACTTCTTTTGGGTCATAGGGTTCCCAAACACCTAAAATCACACCAAGCACTCGACACCTGATAAGGACAAATGAATCAAAATGATCCTAAACATCCTAAACCTTACTACGAGACAAGAATGCAATAAGATATTTAAATGAAATATGCAGACATCAACTTCCCACCTAATCTACTTATCCACAAGTAAATAGAACTAAGGAGAATTTGAAGGAGGACTCATAACAAAAATGCTCTTCTTAGTTCTCAACTTGATAAACTTGTATAATCATACCAAGCTAGAAGCAATACTAATCAATTCCTTCTCAAACCTATCTTAACCCTTTTGTCCTACACTCATTCATCATGAATCCACAGTCCACAAATCCGCGCTCTCAACAATCATTAAGCAAACTGAAAGATCTCTTGCAAATGGTCAAATGGTCCAAGTCATTGGTTTGGTGAAAAGGCTTTGATGAAGCAGCAATCAGTGGTTCGAAGGATCTTTAAAGGTGGTTTACTCTCAAAACAACATGACGTGACATATATATCTGAAAAGGATCAACTCATGCATACAATGCTCAATCTCGTTATTTCCCCAAATACATAAGTTACATCCTCATTCCCAATGTCAAAATACCACTCATCTCTCACTCAAAATACCCCAAAACACTCAAGATGCTTTCTCATTTAGAGACTCTTTCTTATTGAGTATACAGAGGATTTTCACATTTAAACTCTTATTAGCTCTTTAAAAATTGCTAGCCCCTTTCATTATTCTTTTTTCTCTTTTTTTTCTTTTTCTTCTTTTTTCTTTCTTTTTTTTTTTTTTATTTGGGGCCAAGACTTTCTTTAAAACTTCAGCTTTAGAACTTTTCATATCTATTATCCCTTAGACTAAATCACTTATAACCTTAGAGTTCCTTTAGTCAACCTTTTCTTTCATAAACCTTTCACATTCCCAAGATCACACCATACAACACTCACCCCATCCTAGAAGCTAGACAATATGAGTGTCTAATCTAGCTAAAATGGAGGCCGAGCATTGTCGTTCCCAATACTCTCAACATTATGCACATGTAAAGCTTTCTAAAGAAGGCCTCACTCAACAAACAATGAAGGCTTGAAAGGAGGAAAGGGTTTTAAGGGTGTGGAGTACCACTTGAGTTTGCCCAGATAGGCAAAGAATGGGAGGGACAACTCAGTGTTCTATCCATGACTCAGTACACAAGGGACCATGGGCAAGAGACTTAGATCACAAATATGACAGGAGCAAATTTCAAAGAGAGCATGTCAATCAAATGAGCTTTAGGAAGAGTTTTCAAGGCTCGAAGTTTACAAGTTATCTAAGATTGCTCGAGCTACTTACTATGATTATAAAGGTTATCACTTTAAGAAATTAGCATGAGCATCTTTACAAGGCAACTATCATCCTTGTCCCCTTATGCATGATGCAACTTATATGATGATTTCTTCTTTTTATGCAAGTGAATGATCTAGACTCAATCTAATGCAGCTACATGATTCTTTGCTTTTCCAATTTTCAATTTTTTTTTTTTTGGTTTTCTATGCCATAACTATCTACAAATGCATCGTATGACATAAAACAGAAAACTATCGACAACTAGACACCTCCCCACACTTAATTAACACAGTCTCTGTGTTTGTTAAATGTGAAGAGACCCAGAGGAAAGATAAATAAAATCTAAATGAAATGATTGATGGTATATACAATGAGAAGGTGTTGGAGTACCTATGGGCGTGGGATGAGGCTGATGCCTCACCCTCAGAGTCATCTTCATCGGCAATGGTGTCTAGAGAGGTGACTGGTTTCGGACTCAGTTAGTGATGTAAGGGTTCCTCGAGCAGCGGAGGGCTTGCTTCTTGGTTAGGTGCGGAGGGGTCATGAAGTGGCTGAGGAGGGTGCATGAGAGCATCAAGATCAAGTCCTCAGCCTTACAGCCAGCTACAGCTCCCTAGCTAGAACCTCAGCCACTTTCTTGATAACAAGCTGAAGCTTTAGCTTGCCTCTTCCTAGTTCTTTTCAGCTCTTTGCACTGGTTGGTTAGATTGAAAATGGTCTATCTTGAGCCTGTTCCACAGCTGGAGGTGCTAATCTGGTCATGATCTTGGTGAATGGGCCCAGAGGCAAGGCATTGGTGCATTGCTCGAACTTGTAGCGAGGAGGACCAAGAGATGAGCAGTGGCTCTTGGTGTGCTCTGATCATAGACAGACTTTGCTTGCTGCCTTCTCACCTTTGGAAAGGGCCATGGGAAAAAGGGCTCCATGACTCTTAAGGAGGTGCTCACTGATGTCAAACTGATGTCTCCTGAAGTTTCCAATGCGGTGAGTTCAGAGTTAGGAAGCAACAGCTCAGCCCTTTGCCACCTCTCGAATAGAATAAACACATCACCCATTAAACCTTCCACTTAGGAACTGAGCCTTCTTTAGGTAAGGTCCATCCAAGAAAGTAGAACTACTCCATCATCACCCAAATCAATTCCTTGGTAAGCCAATAATGGAGTTATCCATCCACCAATACCAATCTAAGGACCTGAGTCACGGTTTGTCCAAGCCCAACTCTTGTAGTGCATTAGCTGAACAAAGAAACCAACCATACCAAAATATGAGTAAGTCATCCGGGACAGCAGGGAGGAAAGGAGACAAAGTGTCGAGGCGGTTTGGTGAAGGAATCTCAGCTCTTCTCACAACTTTCCTATCTCTTTCTTGGAAGAGGGTGTGATTAAACAGCCTGTGGAGATAGCACAATGGGATGCCTAATAGAGACATTCTTCTCTTCTTGTGGCCTCCTCTCCCATCCTGTTAACAAGGTCCACATTGATTCAGCAATGGTCTTCTCCTTAGGGCTGTCTTGAGTGTGGGAAGTGAAGGGTTTTCTGATCCTCGAGGCCAGAACTTCACCAATCTCTGTGAAAGACATGGAGTACACCTCATCCTCAATCTTGAATTTGATCTCCCCATCCTTGCTGTGCATGCTTGGAAGTGTGAAAGGTTGCTTCCAGTGTAGGAATTGGAAAGAGACTTCTTTGTGAGTAGGGTAAGCTATTGAGTTGAGGCTTCCCACTTTCATGTGCTCGAGCATGGTTTTAACATCATCATCAAAGTACATCTCTTGCAAGATCATCTTATCAACAAATCTTGTAGGGAGCCAAGCAATGCCATTCCTCGAGAATCTACCAGCTCATCCTCGGTAGGGTGTCTTGGACCTGTCCCTCTTGTCATACTTTGATTTAGGATCATACTCATCATCATAAGACATCTCATCCTCTTCACCTTCCTCTCTGCAACTATTGGCTTCTTGCCTTGCTTCTTTACTCTAGCCTTGTGATATCCTCAAATTACCTAAGGTGACTTTACTCTCAAATAAGAGGTTCGAGTTCAGTTACTTAGGATCGAATCCACAGAGGCTAGTGTACAAAAATATGCAATCTTAATGACTATGCTAGGTTGAAAATAGTTTAAAGTAAATTGCAGGTTTGCTGAGAAGGATAAGATTACTCAGTTGAAAGTTTGGTTTTGAAACAATAAAGACAGTAGTTAGATTCGGTAAGTATTGGGAATTCATGATTATAAATACTATAAAGGCTAACAAGTTGCATGATATGTCGAGGAGCTCAACACTTATTAAATGAATCCATCATCTCACATTATTTGACCATCTATTGCTTAGATGCTAAATGGTGTTAGCGATCGACTACTCTGCGATGGTATCGATCGATGTTTGATAGGAATATCGACCGATACACCTCTAGCTAAATCGATCGATTACTTTCATAAATTGTCGTCGATCTGACTCTAACAAGAAAGCTTTATCGCGCGAGTTGATACAATGCTCACCATGATCTTAGATCAACTTTTGCATATCTCAAGAGGGTCATAGCATGTTTAGGATGTTGTCGGGTATTGCATGTAATAAACAATGCAATCAAGTTCATGTTTAGGTAGCTAAGCAAAAAAGCATTAGTGAACAATCCTAACAATAAAATCACAACTATAGCAATTATAGGTTGGGGTGAATCTCTCATATCCTATTTAAATTCTAAATCTAACATATGTATCTACTCAGACATGGCTAAGTAGTTCATTGCAAGGTAATAATAGAAATTCATAGACTATTAGAGGGTGAACATTAGGTTCCAATCACAAATATCTTTAGATCTCTCCTCACAGGTCTAGAACTCTATAACCTTTGTTAACAAATAAAGAACTGAAAAGAAATAAGAAGAAACTCTTAGAAAAACTTATGAAAACTTGTATCTAATTATTTGCTTGCAAAGACTTTTATAAAACTTCTTGATCTTCTTGCCAAAACACTTAGGCATATATAAATATGGAGTTCATTAGGTTAAAAAACTCATCAGGGGCATTCTTGTAAAATGTGATATCTTGGGCTTCAGTTATTGGGTCAACTTGTCTTTCTGCGCCTACGGTATCGATCGATAGTACAGGGTGTACATCGATCGATTATAATCTCGACGTATCGTCCTTGGCTAATGTGTGTCGTCGATGCGCCGGAGTGTGCATCGTCGATGTGTAACTCTATTGTCGATCTGGTCTTGATCGCGGGTGAACTCTTCTTTAAGCTTCAAAAGGCACAAAACATCTCTTTTCTCCAAAATGCTTCTGAACCTGAAAACATACATAATAGACTCCAAAACATAGATAATAGTAGTAAAAACACTCATATACCATGGGTAAAAACGGGTAAAATCCATGGTATATCACCTTGCCAACTTCTCTTCCATGGTGTGCTTGTTAAGGCTTTCTACATTCTCTTGCACAGGATCTGGTGCTCTCTAGGTGGAGTCATAGCCCACATAGTGTGAGCAAGTGCATGATCACCTTTGTTGTTGGTTTTCTCACTGGCAAGGCTCTACACTAGAGTTTCTTGGTGCCTTAGCTCTCTTGGGAGGAGCCTGCTTGTTAGCACCATCAGTCACACTGTCCCCAACAGCTGTTCTCTTTCCATCCCTCTTGGCTTGCTTGTGAGCACCATCAGCCTCACCCTTATCAGCAACAACTCTCTTCCCATCTTTCTTGGCTTGTGCTTTCTTCCTTAGCATTGCCAAGAGCTTGCTAGTGTCCTCTTGAACCAGGCTGTGAACCCAAAACTTTCCCAAACTGAGTGTGTCTTGCTGCAAGCTTTTGCTTCCCAGCTTCTATCTCAGCTTCATTCTTTAAGCCCGTTGGTACCTGAAATTTAAACCTTGGAAAGAATGAGCTTAAGAAGGAAAAACTTCTCAAAATGAGAAACATGATCAAAAGCATAAGATGCGATTCAATGATCAATTACTCATAGAAACAAATCATTAAGCAAAGGGGCTTTAAAACATCTTAGAGAATTCTCATGCTCAATTTTTTTATTTTTTATTTTTTTTATTTTTATGAACAATGAAATCTCCAGAATCAAAACCTCTCAATCAAACCTTATCAGCTTGAATCAGCTAAAATGAAGTTCTCCAGCAACCTAGCATCAATCTACCCCAAAACAACCTAAACAAGCACTTTATGAAAAATCCCCAAATCTCATGAACTCACAATTTTTCAAAGTTCAAATTAATCTCAATTCCACCATGAAATAAACTACCCAGCATGATATATAAGCTTTCCACTGAGCAATTTAAAAAGAATCTCAGCAAGAAAAAGCTCAAATTTCAAGTTCAAATTTTTTGGGTTCATGAGAGTTGAATTTAATGA